>JACEFO010001827.1:0-1200000 GCA_015342445.1 Digitaria exilis | reverse complement strand
GGATAAGGATGGAGCAAATCCCAATGCAGATGAGAAAAGCAAAGAAAAGGATGGATGTTTCTTTTGTGGAAAAAGTGGCCACCGTCAAAAGGACTGCATTGAGTTTATGAGATGGCACAGTAAGAAAGGTACTGATGTTATTTCTTTCGTTGATGAATCCCTGTATATTGATTATGGCACCAATTCTTGGTGGATTGACTCAGGCGCAACGATCCATGTTGCAAATTCCTTGAGGGATTCGCTACGAGGAGGATCCTAAGAAGAGGGGAAAGAAGAATTAGAGTCGCTAATGGAGTTGAAGCCGAAGTAAAAGCCATGGGAGACTTTGCACTTACACTTCATACTGGCTTTAGACTTTGGTTGCACAATGTTCTTTATGTACCCTCAATGAAAAGGAACTTAGTTTCGGTTTCTTGTTTAGATGATGGTGGTTATCGTTGTACTTTTGGAGACAATAGATGTATAATTATGCATGACAATAAAGAGGTTGGTCTCGCCGTTAGACGGGAACAACTTTACCAAATCTCTATGTGTGATGCCACCTATAATGTTGACTCCTCCTCGAATGCGAACATCAGTACCAAACGCAAACATAATGATAATGAGACTTCTTCAAAATTGTGGCATTATCGTTTAGGCCACATTTCGAGGGGGAGAATTGAGCGTCTCATTAAAGAAAATATTCTTCATCCTTTAGATTTCTCAGATGCAAATGTCGAACATTGTATTGATTGCATCAAGGAAAATATTCAAAGAAAATTAAGAAAGGTGCAAATCGAAGCTCGGGAGTTTAAGAAATAATTCACACAGATATTTGTGGACCTTTTAATGTGAAGTCAATGGATGGCTATGACTCATTCATCACTTTCACCGATGATTACTCCCGCTATGGATATGTTTATCCAATCAAAAAAAGATCCGAGGCATTAGACAAGTTCAAAATCTTCAAAGCAGAAGTTGAAAAATCAACATGATTGAAAGATAAAAATTGTGAGGTCTGACCATGGTGGTGAGTACTACGGAAGGCATACACCTTATGGCCAAACTCCTGGACCTTTTGCAAGGTTTTTGGAAGAAAATGGTATTAAGGCCCATTATTCTGCACCGGGCGAACCCCAGCAAAATGGAGTGGCTGAAAGGCGTAATCATACTCTTATGGATATGGTACGAAGTATGTTTAGCCACTCCACTCTGCCGGTGAATTTATGGATGGAAGCTCTAAAGACGGCTGCACACATTCTTAATAGGGTTCCCAGCAAATCAGTTCCTAAGACACCTTTTGAATTATGGACTGGGAGAAAACCAACTCTAAATTATTTACATGTGTGGGGCTGTCCTGCTGAAGCTCGAGTTTTCAATCCAAATATGGAAAAGTTAAACCCCAAGACAATCAGTTGTCATTTTATTGGTTATCCTGACAAATCAAAGGCATATCGATTCTATTTCCCAAACCAGTTTACTAAGTTTATAGAAACAAGACACGCTGTGTTCTTGGAAGATGATGTGGTCAGGGGGAGTATGACATCTAGGGAGATTGATTTAGAGGAGAAAAGGAACCATGTTCCGATTCCTATGATTGAAGATCCTATTTTCCCTGCACATACAAATGTTGCACCTCCAATTCATGGAATCGCTGATGCAATACCTGCTGAGTCTCCTGCAATTACTACAAGTAACGCTTCTACTAATGAGGAACTTAATGAGGATGTTCAGCAGCCTGCGGTTGTGGCAAATGATCAAAATAATGAACAACCACTCAGAAGGTCACAACAAGAAAGGAAATCGGCTATTCCAAGTGATTATGTCACTTATTTGACAGAACTCATGAATCACATTGGTGAAGATATGAGTGAAACATTGGAGGTTGATCCCACATCATTTAAAGAGGCAATGAAAAGTGAACATTCACACGAATGGCTTAATGCTATGAAAAGTGAGATGGAATCCATGAGTACAAATAAAGTATGGGACTTAGTAGAAATTCCCAAAGGAGCCAAAACAGTAGGCTGCAAATGGGTCTACAAAACTAAACGTGACTCCAAGGGAAACATCGAAAGGTTCAAAGCAAGACTCGTGGCCAAGGGCTACACACAGAAGGAAGGGATTGATTATAAAGAAACTTTCTCTCCTGTGTCATCTAAGGATTCACTCAGAATCATTATGGCGCTTGTGGCTTATTATGATTTGGAATTACATCAGATGGATGTTAAAACGACATTCCTAAATGGTGACTTATATGAAGATGTTTACATGACTCAACCCGAAGGTTTTGTTGTGGAAGGAAAGGAACATTTAACATGTCATTTGAAGAAATCTATTTAGGGATTAAAACAAGCGTCAAGACAGTGGTACCTAAAGTTTGACCAAATTATAAGACAGTTTGGTTTTAAAGAGAATAGAAGGGATAACTGTATTTATGCTAAGTTCAGGGGGAGTAAATATATCTTCTTGGTCTTGTATGTTGATGACATACTCTTAGCCAGCAATGATAAGAATATGGTGCTGGAAACCAAGAGATTTCTCACCTCAAAGTTTGAAATGAAAGATCTTGGTGACGCTTCTTATGTTCTGGGAATAGAAATTTACCGAGATAGACGTAATGGAATTTTGGGGCTATCCCAGAAAGCATATATTGAAAAGATACTACAAAAGTATAATATGCGTAAGTGTTCAGCCTCGCCTGCTCCTATAGTCAAGGGTGATAAGGTTGGGAAGCATCAATGTCCCAAGAATGAATATGAAGCTGCGCAGATGAAGTCAATTCCATATACTTCAGCCGTCGGAAGTATAATGTATGCACAAGTGTGCACTCGCCCTGATTTAGCGTTCGTAACCGGGGTGCTTGGAAGATATCAGCAAAATCCAGGACTAGAACACTGGAAATTAGTTAAGAAGACCCTGCGATATTTGCAAGGCACTAAGAATCTCATGCTCACATACAAGAGAACTGATAACCTTGAAATTATTGGTTATTCAGATTCTGATTTTGCGGGAAGTGGTGATAATAAGAAATCCACGTCAGGTTATATCTTCACACTCGCAGAAGGAGCTATATCGTGGAAAAGCTCTAAACAAAGTGTTATTGCATCATCAACGATGGAGGCTGAGTATGTGGCATGTCATGAAGCAACTCTGCAGGCAATATGGCTAAAGAACTTTGTCCCGGGATTAAGAGTGGTCGACAGCATTTCTAAACCACTCACGTTGTATTGCGACAATCAACCAGCAATACGTTAGGCAAATAACAACATGTCATTGAGATGTTCCAGGCACATTGAAATTAAGTACGATGTTGTGAAAGATAGGATCCAAGATCAGACAATAAGTGTTAAATATATAAGCACTAAGTTGATGCTAGCGGATCCACTCACAAAAGGCTTACCACCCAATGTGTTTAAAGATCATGTTACCGGTATGGGTTTGGTAGAAAAGCCTTGGATCATGGATTAATAGGGACCATTATGACATCATCTCCCCATGACTCTAAAGTGGACTTCCTCAGAGATTATTCAGGAACCATAGTCACTTGATTCAGTAGTACTTAATTGACTATTGCAACCTAGTGTCTTGGTGTACTGTTTATCAAAGAGTGAGTCTGTAAGTTTTGTATAAGTATAATGTAATAAGTTTATGGAGCTCCTAAGTTTGGAAGAAGTTTGTTTTGAGACATATAGTATGTTATAGTCACAGGGTTCGATGGTACTCTATATAGACCATTGTAATCTTTGTCTTGATGTACTATTTTGTTGAGAAATAAAACTTATAAGTTTAAGCCTTACGATCAAGGGGAAGAATGTTGGGTGTGTGATCTGTAAAGCTTAAACAGTAAGCTTAACAGTGATTGTACAGTGAATAAATGAATTAAGAATCACTAAGAGGATAAGAGAACGAGGAAGAAGGTCCTCGTTCCGTCCTGATCAGGGACGGAACCGACCCAAGGGATGTCGGTCCCCCGGTGAGCAGCGATATAAATAGAAGGGGTCAAACCCCGTAATAGCCACCGATCGGCTCGTCGCTGTCATCACCGGGAAATCCACCGACACACAAGCACAAGCACTAGAACAAGAACAAGAGCAAGATCAAAGGAAGAAGAACAAGATGGGAGGTCCTAATGATCAAGGTATGTTCGATTAAGTTCATGGTGGTTCCATTCTTGAGCTAAAAGATCCTAGAAATCTAACATCGGGAACTGTGTATACGTTGTTGTTTCATCTTGGCATATTGCATGTATTCTTGCTTTATCCTCTGGTCTTGATATTCGCCTAAATCTGATGGCATCACAAAAATTCAAAGTTCGAAAGTTTCGGCTGACAATCGGCTGAAATTGCATGTAACGTCTCGATACAAATGCACATTATACAGTTGCAAAACATGACTTAGCATTCTGAAAATAGTCAGCTCAGTAATTCGGCAAAGCAATCTCCAGTGCGATTGCGACTACGAAGGTGACACAGATGAGTACAGCACAAACTGTCCTCCTCACTTGGATCAATGGGCTATAGCACAGATGGCAAACGACATGCAGCAGGCCTGACGGGCGCTTGGGTAAGTTGAGAATTCCCCTCCATCCCGCTCGCCGCCATATCGCCTTTTGAAACCCAAGGCAGAATGGTACCCAGATGCCCGGGAAGCAGAACAGGACTGAAGCCGACGACACCATGTACACGAAGATTATGAGACCAAGATTGGCCGCGCCGAGCACGAGATGAAACCCGAATGCGAACGCCGCGATCATGAACTGGACGGCGAGCGGCACCAGCCCCGATGCCAGCAGCTTGTATGTTTCCCGATGGCGGGGCGGAACTTCCCTTGCACCGCCATAGATAAGGAAGCAGGTCGCTATGATGGAGGAGAGGAAGGCCATGGTGTCTGATACAACGAATGCTCTGAAAGCGAACCGCTTCGCTAGTATTGCTGTCCCTGGATGAGGGTTGTCGTCGGAGATGAAACCCCCTGGCACGGTGACAGCTGCCGCGAATGCTACGATAGCAATGAGACCTGATGCGATGGTTCCATTTCCCATCATGTAACCTTCTTCATCCGATTCTTCCTTGTCACCAGATTCGCTGTCCTTATTCACATAAAGTACTTCTAAGCTACAACGGGCGCCCACCCATTGTAGACATTGAAATGCCACAGCGGCTGGATCCTAGAGGGAGAGTAAAAAAGCACAGTATAAGCTCTGGTCCAGTTATTTCCTTAGGCTGACTACTTATAATCAGTAAATAATAAATCATAATTTTAAATAGCGGGCTAAGGCTTTTAGGGGCAAAAGTCAGCTAATAGCAGAGCTAAATCGGGTTATAGCGACTAATATAGCGGTAACTATAGCCGGGGATTTGAAACCTTCTAAATATGGAGCAGTTAGCAGTAACAAACAATCTTAGCTTTCTGTCTCTTCTCAATAACATTGGTATAGTTCAATTGGAATGATGACGTTGAGAAAACAGTTTTACCAGGAAATATGGCGTCCGTGTTGATGATTCCAATGCAATCTAAGCGAGATCTTTAGCGGTTAGACCATCTTTGTTCTTGATGTTTATTTGCACGCTCATCGTCTGCAGCAATATACTGACAACCCTTGTATAACCATATTCCACAGCTACATGGAGAGGAGTGTTACCTTTAAAATCGGTCGCATTCAACAGCATTACGAATCTGACATTTTCACAAATGTGGCGAACCACAGTGACATTGTTCCTCCCAACTGCAAGATGAAGTAAATTCATTCCATTGTCGTCAACCAACTCATAGAAATCAGGGCATCCCTTCACCAGCTCATCGACCATCTTTGTACTCTCTATACTTGCAGCAATATGCAGAGGGAATAAACCATCCTTGTCAGAAATGTGAGCCAGATGACGTCCTACTTGTAAAAGTAGCTCAACTATGTCGAGCTCGTTTTGCACCACTGCAACATGAAGAGGACTCGCCCCGGACGAATCAACTCTATTCAGCAAAGATGGACCCACTGGTTTCCAAGCTAATATATCTTCAACCATTTCTGCGTGAATATGGCCATTTTGTTACCAAGAAGGATATGGAAGGCCTCTTTGTCGGTTAATAAAACGAAATTATCATATGTGATATCCTCCCATTAAGAAAAGAAAACTTAAGTTTTGTAGATTCATTTTCAGCATGAAAACTTATTATGATCAGAATCCACACTTTTAATTCAGAATTACAAACATCCAACTCAGTAATTCAAATGGTCATCAGCCTGATACTTAGTGAGCCTAACCTCTATTTTTTCAATTCAAATAACGTTCCACTCAAAATTTGCAATTTTTCACATGACTAGTAACCAAGCAGTTGACAGTAAAAAGAATTTTAAAATGTATAGCTAGGACCCCATTTTTCTATCCATCATTACCTTTGCTAGTAGCTGCCGCGACATGCAAGGCAGTGCGTCCACTACGACCTTCAAATGACGCCGGCGACGGCGTTCCGTCGGGCGACGGACGAAGCAGGAGCCGGACCATGAACCTTGACGGGGTGATCGCGGCCAAGTAGAGTGGCGAGATACCATCATCATTTGTTACTGATCCGATCGCGCCGTTCCTCAGCATGTCGTGTTCTTGTTTGTCGTCAGAAACTTCTTCTTCCTTTGGGTTTGGGTCTGCATGATGACCAGACTGGCGTCGATCTAAAGTAATGCCGATCCCCAAACAGCACAGACAATGCAGTATGATGAAATGTGGATCCTGCAGGTAAAAAGAAAGAACCAAGCTGATTTAGTACATTTCAGAAAGGGCGCCCTTGCAGAAATAAACATTTTTTTTGTTTAGCATTCTTGACGTATATATAGAGTAGAAAAGAATGTGTTCGCGCACATCATGCAGAAAGGGTTGGCGGTCATGGCGTCATTGCGCCATTATACAAAAGTGCATTTCCCCTTCAGCTCTATCAAGCACCAACTACCAACAGTGATGGTTTTTAACGGGTCACCGGTCACGAATGAAAACTATCCATAAAATTCTCCAACGAACCACAGTTTGAGATTCCCTTATCATGATCCAACAAGTATTCGCTCTTACGATGTTTTGTTTTTCTTGAAAATGGTAAATCTAAATTCACATATGAAAGCGTTTTCTTATGATTATAACTTTGTTGCTATAAACATTGTGATAAAAGATAAGTGGCATATCAAAGTGTTGTTATAAAGACCATGTTGATTCAAACTGCACATTACATTTTGAAATTGAAGGAGCAGTGATTTTTTTTAAACAAGAAACGAGTAGAAATTGTTTGTATTTTGGACATAAATATATAAACAACAGTAGCATACATAAAAGCCGCCAGAAATATATGTAGGGCACATAGTTAAATCATAGTAATGTGGAACTATAGTACTCAAACAAATAAACCCATTTTGTGTCCAAATATTTCTCACCAATGTTCACAAAAATATAAAGCTTATAAAATTCGAAGTACATACATAACCCAACATCAGAAGGTGGTCCACAGAAATAGTACATGACGGATTTTATTTTCGGTAACTCAGAAAAAAAATAGAATGATACGTGCAAATGAGAATGATAAGACAAGACAAACTTACCAGAAAGTAGCGCCATCTTTACGGTGATACTGCACGGTCAGCAAGATCTTGAACGCTAAGGCCATCCTTGTTGGTAATTCCTGTTTCCACAGCCATAATCTGCAGCAGCACACTGACAATCCGTGGAAACCCGTATTTCACTGCTAAATGGAGCGGAGTATTTCCTTCATAATCCGTTGCGTTCAACAGCATAGCAAAGGTGTCATTCTGGCAGATGTGGTGAACCATTCCGTCCTGATTGTGCTCAACGGCACAATGAAGAAAATTTCGCCCTTGGTCATCGACCAGTTCATAGTAGTCAGGGCATTTCTTTACAAGCTCATCAAGGATCCGTGTGCTACCCGCAATGGCAGCGATATGTACTGGAAATAATCCATGGCTGTCAGAGATGCGAGCTTGGTGTTTCGATGCATGGCCATCTAGGAACAGCTCAACAACATCGAGTCGTCCATGCAGGATTGCTAGATGAAGAGGGGTTCTCCCTGACGAATCAACTCTGGTAAGCAGAGTTGGACCAACCGGCTCCCAGTTCAGTATTTCTTGAGTCATATCTGGTTGAGCATTGGCAATTTTTCACCAATTCACGGATCAGAAACGGCGATCCCCTCCAATTTCGGAGAAGAACTTGTTTGAAACAAATGGAAAATTAAAATAATGAAGCGAAAAAGCCGTAGAACGGTAGAAGTAAACATTTGAATTCTAACTTCGGATATATTTGTAATTTGTGTCCAATTTTCAGTCGTACCTTTGCTAACAGTTGCCGCAGCGTGCAAAGCAGTCCGTCCATGGCGACCATCAAATGAGGCCGGCGACGGGGTTCCGTCGGCCGACGGACGAAGCAGCAGCCGGACTATCTCCTCCGACCGAACCTCTGCGGCCAATTACAGGGCCGAGACGCCATCCTCGGTTGTTACTGACGCCAGCTTGGGAGCTTCGGTCATCAAGAACCACCGCAGCACGGCTGAGCCGGACGGCTTCGTGCAAGGCGGTGGCGCCCAGGAGGTTCCTTGCCCGAAGCGCCGCCGCCGCGTCCGCCTCACCGGCGGCGCGCATCTGCGAGAGGAGGCAGGCCGACACGGCCCTGCTCCCGGCCTTGGCCGCGCAGTGCAGCGGCGTGTCGAGGCCGGCGTTGCGCGTGGCGACGAGCGACGGCACCCTCTCGCAGACGAGCGCCGCGAGCTCGGCGTGCCCGCGGCTGGCGACGAGGTGCAGCGCGGTGTTCCCGTTGCTCGTCACGCCGAGGAGGCAGCCCGTTCCCACCGGCGGCGACGCTGCGGCCGGGGACGCGCCGTTGACTTCGATAGCGACGTGGCCGTCTGCTCCCGAGCGGCCTTCGCTGCGCAAAAGGTCCTTTAAGCGGGTCACGTCGCCAGCGGCGAGCACTCTCAACAGCTCCGTGCCCAGCGTCATCTGCTCGGTACCAAATTCCATCGGCGGCGGTGTGGGAAGAGCTTCCGACATGATCGCTAGGAGCTGAGCTGCAACTACAGCGCTACGGACTACGGAGTATATGTCAGCTTGCAAGGTTTTGCAAGGGAACAACGGTTGTACCGGATGTGACTTAAAAATAGTGAATTTTGAAAAATAACATGTTTTACGGTCTTAGTTTCAGAAGAGAAAAATGCGGTATACTAGTTCCACGTAACACACTGTCATACCCGGGTTTAGAGAGAAAACCGAGTACATCTCATATGTGTGCCAGGATCAAATTTCACACATATGATAGACCGTGAGTGAATAGCAGAAACAGTACTCAAACGAATATTTAATAAATAAAGTATTTATTACACTCACGAATAAGGCACAAAGGCCAAAATAAACTGGTTCACACGATAACTAGGACGATATCTCCAAAAGCACTCCACAGGCAACTGACTGGTGGAACACACGCCTAGAACTCATCAAGATCGCTGAGGTACTCTGCTCCATGATTACCTTCTGATCCAATATAAGCAAGGGTGAGTACACTTATGGTTGGTACTCAACAAGTGGGGGAAATATGCAAGCTATCAAGGATAGGCTGGGTTTGCAGCGGTTAGCATTTTAGTTGGTCAAGTTTTATTGACAAGCAACTATTTACTAAGATATAAGTATATACCACCCCATATTAACAATAAGTAAGCATAAAGTAAATCATAAACAATAACATATGCATGCAATGATTTGATTTCATGTTTCGATAGTTTAATCACGTGAGGGTCCAGGCCGTTCATGACCGCGAACACGGCTGTTATAACAGTTTTACACTCTGCAGAGGTTGTACACTTTCACCACAATTCGCGTAAAAGCTCCGAAGAACTTTAACCCAACCATGCTGTGCAAAAGTAGGCACAATATCACACTTCCGAGGTGTGATTGCATAGGGACGCTACGAAGCCTTTACAAAGAATTCCTACGTGTGTGTTTGTTCCCAGTACCGACGGTTTCAACAGAAGATACCCTCTTCCGATCCCCGCACCAACACATCCACAAACCAATAACCACCCCACAGGCAGCACAAACACAGCATGTAGTTCATCTAATTATTCAGCTAAGACCAGAGCCATATGGTATTGTGGTTGTACGGTAAATCCTGGGTGGTTCTCCATGTTCCGATTAACATGGTGATCTTGTATTATCATGACAAGATATAAATAATAAGGATATTCATCAATGTTGGATAGAACCCATCATGAACCAAGATTAAGCAACTAGCATAGCTACCCAACATGAAAGTAAACCCGGTTTATCAAGGCTTGGGTGTAAAAGACTAGTCATCCTTAAATAGGACCCATCAAATTAATGCATCGCGACAAAACATAAACTTTAATGTTATGCAATGTGTATGGGTTCAAAAGAGTATGCAGAGGGGGAAATCCACTTGCCTTGCTCAAAGAACTGCGGTGGCTCCTCCTCGAAGACTTGATCTTGATCTCCCTCGAACGGACCGTTCTCTATACGTTTCACACAAGCATTCAATCAATAAAAGTAAAACAATACACCAAACAACTTTTAAAGACGCAAAGACGTGTCTAGAACTATTCTTGATGAAGAGACGATCGCGTGAGCGCAAAGATCACTCAAAACGGATTTAAAACGATCAAGATATGGCTAAAACAAGGTTTAGAGGCTTCTTTGAACTAAAACTAACCTTCCAGGGGCTTAAACAGAAGAAACCAGGGACCTAAAACGTAATTTTATATAAAAACCGAAGGACTTTTGTGAAAAACTACGCGACAGGACGGCGGGTTCTATTTTTAGAAAGCTCAGGGGCCTAAACGAAAAGAAAAGGACCTAAATCTAATTATTTTTGAACTGGCTTGGATCGCGGGTTGATTCTAAGAAAACCGAGGGGCTCTTTTGCAAAAACGGCACGGCTGACTCGGTTGACCGGTATAGGATAAAACTCTATCTAATCTCGACCGTCGGATCTTGATCTAACGGCTCTGGACAAAGGGGACGACCCACGGCGGCGCTGACGGCCGGAGACGGCGGCGCGCGGCGGCGCTTCGCCGGAGAAGATCGAAACCGACGCTAGAGAGCTCGGTTTCTCGCCGTGATTGACTTGGGAGAGAGCTTAGGACGCGGGGAGTCTATTTTAGGGGATCTAAACGAGGATTGGGCGACATTGGAGGCTCACGACGGCGAGGCGCGGCTCGGGAACGACGGCGAGCTCACACGGACACGAGAGAGCACGAGAGAAGGAGATAAGAGGCTTGACGGCTTCGTTACCTTCACGCGCAACTCGACGACGAGCTTGGAGCGACGAAGGCGAACCCGAGGGCTTGAATCGAAGCGGAGGCGCAAAGCTAGGGTTACGGCGGCTATGGCGGCGACTCGAGACGCGGAGGCTTGGGCTTTGGTTTGGGAAACGCGAGCACGGACGGCGGCTTATAAAGGCCGGAAACCACGGCTTGCGCGAGGGCAAACCGGCGCGGAAACGGGCGGCGACCGGACTCGGCTTCGAGTCCTGCTCGGCGACGCGAGGAAGAAAGAACTGACACGGTGGGCCCACATGTCAGCGACAGAGAGAGAGAAGAGAGAGCAGCTCCACTGGCCCGCAGGCGCGCGCGGAAGATGGGCCGAAAACTGGGCCGCGCAGCGCGAGAAAAGAAAAAGGCCGGGAGAAGAACTGGGCCGGAAAAACTGGGTTGGGCTAGAAGAGAGAGAGGGAAAAGAAAGGTTTTGAAATTGATTTAAACTTTTGCAAACTCTTTTCAAATTCAAACAAGCATTCAAAAATATATGCAACAGCATGAATGCAACAAAGAATTTATTGACTCTAACTTAAATGATGTTTAAATATTTAAGAGCCAAAAATTTGAATTTGTAATTTAATATTCCCTAAAACAACAAAGACTAAGAAAATTGTTGCCTAAATAAATTTTAAGTGTGATGATAAAATTAGGGTGTTACAAATCCTACCCCCTTAAGAAGAATCTCGTCCTCGAGATTCGGAAAGATCAGAGAACAACTGAGGGAATTCTGCACTGAGCTCATCTTCTCTTTCCCATGTAGCCTCATCCTCTGTATGGTGACTCCACTGTACTTTGCACATCTTAACTACTTTATTCCGAGTAACCCTTTCTGCTGTCTCCAATACCTTAACCGGATACTCTGAATAAGTCAGATCATCCTTCACACTGAGTTCTTCTAACTGCAATTGCTCCTCTGGTACCCGTAAACACCTCTTCAATTGTGACACATGAAACACATCATGAACATCTGACAGCTGAGCTGGCAACTCTAACTGATAAGCTACCTCACCTTTCCTTTCTAGTACCTTGAAAGGACCAATAAAACGAGGTGATAGCTTTCCTTTGACTTTGAATCTACGAAGACCTCTGATAGGTGATACTTTGAGATAAACAAAATCTCCAACTTCAAAGACCAATTCTCTCCTTCGGGTATCAGCATAACTTTTCTGTCTAGATTGTGCAGTCCTGAGATTCTCTCTGATTAACTGTACCTGCTGCTCTGCATCTTGAAGTACTTCGGGTCCAAACACTTTACTTTCTCCAGTCTGGCTCCAATATAAAGGTGTTCTGCACTTTCTTCCATACAATGCTTCAAAAGGTGACATCTTAAGACTAGCTTGGTAACTATTATTGTAGGAAAACTCTGCATATGGCAAACTCTTATCCCAACTACGACCGTGTTTCAAAGCACACGCTCGAAGCATATCCTCCAAAATTTGATTAGTCCTTTCAGTCTGTCCATCTGTCTGTGGATGATAAGCAGAACTGAACTTGAGTTGTGTACCCATTATCTCATGTACCTTCTGCCAGAAACGTGACGTAAACTGAGTACCTCGGTCGGACACTATTTTCTTCGGAACTCCATGTAGACACACAATCCTGGACATATACAGCTCTGCTAGCTTAGCACTTGTATATGTTGTGTTGACTGGTATGAAATGAGCAGATTTCGTCAACCTATCCACAATAACCCATATAGAATCATGACCATCACGAGTACGAGGTAACCCGACAATAAAGTCCATACCAATTTCTTCCCACTTCCATTCCGGTACTCTCAAAGGTTGAAGCAAACCTGCTGGACGTTGATGTTCTGCTTTAACCTTCTGACAAACATCACACAAAGCTACATAGGTTGCAACATCCTTCTTCAAACCATACCACCAATATTTCTCTTTCAAATCCTGGTACATCTTAGTACTTCCTGGATGAATGGAATAAGGTGAATCATGTGCTTCCTTCAATATAAGTTCTCGTAGTCTATCATTTTCCGGAACACATATCCTCTTCCTGAACCACACCGTTCATTGTTCATCCTCAGTAAAATCCTTAGTTTTTCCCAAATGAATTAAGGCTCTGAATTCCTCGATCTTCGGATCCTCTAACTGTCCCTTCCTGATATCTTGCTCTAGTGTTGACTCTACTTCCATAGTCACAACTTCAGAATGAGCACAGATACCCAAGTTAAGTCGTTCCATCTCCCAACATAACTCTTGTGATATCAACCTCCCAACCACTGAGTTAACTTGACTCTTACGACTTAAAGCATCTGCAACAACATTAGCCTTTCCAGGATGATATTGAATATCCAAATCGAAATCATTGATTAATTCTAGCCATCTGCTTTGTCTCAAATTAAGATCCTTCTGAGTGAAGATATACTTTAAACTCTTATGATCCGTGAAAATTCGACACCGTTTTCCAATCATATAGTGCCTCCAAATTTTCAGTGCATGAACAACTGCGGCTAACTCCAGATCATGAGTAGGATAATTCTTCTCGTGTTTTCTCAACTGTCTAGAAGCATAAGCCACGACTCTGCCTTCTTACATTAACACACATCCAAGTCCTACGTGTGAAGCATCACAGTACACGTCGAACCCCTTTTGAATATCAGGCATCACTAACACTGGAGCAGTGGTTAATTTCTTCCTTAATTCCTCAAAACTCTGTTGACAAGCATCATCCCACTTGAATTTTCGTCCTTTCTCTAACAACAAAGTCATGGGTTTAGCAATTTTGGAGAAACCTTCAATAAATTTACGATAATAACCTGCCAATCCAAGAAAACTTCTGATTTCTGCAACACTCTGAGGTGGCTTCCAATTCAACACATCCTGCACTTTACTCGGATCTACCATGATTCCTCCATCTGTTATGACATGTCCAAGAAAAGATACTTCTTTCAACCAGAACTCACATTTACTGAACTTGGCATACAACTGATGCTCCCGTAACTTCTGCAATACTAGTCGTAAATGCTCCTCATGCTCTTCCTCATTCTTAGAGAACACCATGATATCATCAATGAATACCACCATAAACTTGTCAAGATACTCCATAAATACCTTGTTCATCAGATACATGAAGTTTGCAGGTGCATTTGTCAAACCAAACGACATCACCAAATACTCATAAAGACCATATCTACAAGTGAAGGCAGTTTTAGGGATATCCTCTTTCCGAATCTTCACTTGATGATAGCCTAAACGCAAATCAATCTTGGAGAAAACTTTTGCACCTCTCATCTGGTCGAACAAAACGTCAATTCTAGGAAGCGGATACTTATTCTTGATAGTCACTTCATTGAGAGCTCTGTAATCAACGCACATCCTTCTAGTACCATCCTTCTTATCAACAAATATAACAGGGGCTCCCCATGGAGACGAACTAGGTCGGATATAACCCTTAGCTAATAGTTCATCTATCTGTTTCTTTAATTCTGCTAAATCTCTAACATCCATTTTATATGCTCTTTTTGAAATAGGCGCAGTACCAGGTACAAGCTCAATGATGAACTCAAAGTCTCGGTCAGGCGGCATACCTGGTAAATCATCAGGAAAGACATCCGGAAATTCACATACGACTTTGATATCCTCCAGTGACTTTCCTTTCATCTGATTGATTGTTGCTTCTTCTCGAACCACTGGACTCATCTGAAACTCCATTCGATCTCCTTGTGGACTTGTGAGTAACACTGACTTCTTGGCACACTGAATAACTCCATCATGAGCTCCCAACCAATCCATTCCCAGAATAATGCCAATGACGTTGGATCTCAGGATAACCAAATCTGATAGAAACTCTGTTCCCATGATACTAAGCGGAACTTGTGAGCACATATGTGTAGCTCTCATTTCACCACCCGGTGAATTAACTAACAGGGGGGTTGGCATAAGACTACTAGGTAATTTACTTTTAGCAACAAACTTTTCAGTAACAAATGAATGCGATGCTCCAGAGTCAAATAAAACGGTAGCAGGTTCTGAGTAAACGAGAAACGTACCGAGCACCACATCATTGGCTTCTTGTGCAGATTCAGCTGTCACGTGGTTCACCCTTCCACGTGCGAAGTTCTGTTGTTCCTTATTGCCTTGCTGAGAAGAAGGTTGAGCGGATCTCTGGCCATCACTCCTCTGAGTCTGAGGTGTCTGAGGGTTACGCTTGGGACACTTGTTAGCATAGTGACCCACATCCCCGCATTTAAAGCAACCATTGGGTGGTACTGGCGTAGCTGGATTGTTGGTCCGTACTGGCGGGGTGCCATTGCCAGAACGATTCTGCTGCTGGTTAGGAGTACGAGGTGTCTGTTGAGAATACCTCTGAACCTGTTGACCAGAATGTTGTATCTGCTGTCCCTGTTGGTAATGTCCACCATTACCTCCTGAGCGATTCTGGAAGCCTTGTGAAGAACTGTAGCGAGGGCGAGTGTTGCTTGTCTGCCCTAACGACGACGACTGGAACTTCCTCTTCTGCTCACTCAACTCCTTGCGTGTATTCTCACAACCAATGGCCTTATCAAGCATTGTGTGAAAGTTGGGGAAGGTATGAGTCTGCAACTGGTACTTGATAGGCCCAATCAAACCTTTCAGGAAACGACGTTGCCTCTTTGCATCGTCATTCACATCATCAGGTGCATAGCGAGATAGCTGAGTAAATTTATCCCGATATTCACACACACTCATGCTTCCTTGCACCAATGCACGGAACTCCTCCTGTTTTAGATCCACCACACCTGCGGGAATATGGTGTGTGCGGAAAGCATCCTGGAACTGCTGCCATGTGATGGTGTCAGGAGCGTTATGCGCGTTAATGTACGCATCCCACCAATCAGCTGCTGGGCCTTCCAACCTTCCCGAAGCGTACAAGACCTTCTCACGATCAGTGCACTGAGCGATATTCAGCTTCTTTGCAACATTCTTGAGCCAATCATCAGCATCTAATGGATCTGCAGAGTGAGAGTAAGTAGGAGGATGCTGGCTCAGAAACTGCCTGTGATGATCCCTGGGCGGCTGGACTGGTTCTGGTGGCGGTGGTGGCTGCTGGTTCTGCTGTGCCTGCAAATTGGCACTGTCTGAGTGAGCTGCTGGATGAGTTGCATCTGGGTTGCTAGGAACTGCTGCATAGCGGGATCCATTGCGGGTTGAGGCAGTGGTGGAGGGGGTGCTTGATTCTGCTGGTTCACCACGTGATCACGCCTCTGACTAGGAACGTCTCTACCTCTTCCGGTCCTGGTGTTAACCATCTGAGTGTTAGATAGATATGATTCAGAGAATGATACTCAGATAGATAAGAGTAAAGGAAAGACACTCTACTACGAGAGTATTTGAAGTTAAGAAGAAAAAACAAAATAGAGAGAAGTTAAATATTCAACATCACTCAGATTCTGTCCTCCCTAAATATTCATCCATAACTGTCAATTTGTGCATCCAAAAATTATACCAAAACTCCAGAACAATACTCATAAAGTTATGAATCCAATCCAACTGGAATCACCTCAATCGGACCTCTGAAACTCCGGATACAAAATAATCAAGCTGCCTGCGTCAAGCTGGAAAAACAGATTCTGTACGTGACAACTTTTGATGTGTTTCCCTCGACACAGATTTCCAAAAATTATGGAAAAATCACAGAAATTCACTCATCAAATTCTGAAACTAACCCTACCAGTTTGAGGTCAAACGGATCTGTGTAGCTCCCGAAATCATCAAAATAGTACAGCTGTCTCGGATATCGGCGCGAGCAGATTTCAGAATAAGGGATATAGATGCCGGATAGACTTGAGATAGATAAGAAACTAAGATCAAAGGATAAGAGGGGACTAGAATTAAATTCAACTAATATTTTATTAATATTTTTATTTAATTGTGGTCATCACTCCACAACCAAAGACACACAAACAAAGATTCCAACTCACACATTTATCCAAGCAACAAGCATTAAACAAACGATCGACCTCACAAAACCGTACTAACGACAAACTTACAAAGGAAACCTAAAGATAACCTATTCCCTAAACTGTGTGACGGAGGAAGGGGCTCCAAAGCGGCACTTCTTCCGAGGCGGGGACCAAGCATTAGCCATCCTCTCATCATCATCATCTTGACCTTGTTGCTTAGCAAGTTGTTCTTCAAGTTCTGCAATCCGCTCCTGGGCTTGGGCAAGTTCATTGCTGCAGTGACTCGGGCAAGAACGTTGAGACGAGGATCTGCTGTTGGTCCTCCTCCCACTACAACGGTTTGCTCAGTGCCCGGACGGCGACGAGGCAAGTGACAGTACTCTGTGCGAGACAGCTCCTTCTGGTACTGGTGGCTGATAGATGTCACTGCCCTCCTGGCGGCGTCACTAACTGCAGCTTCATAGGAAGTATGTAGAAGGCTTGACTCATGAATAGACCAAGTCCTGAAGCGAGAGGCATTCTCCATTTGCGCCCTAACATGAACCTGAGTATGGTAATACTCTTGGTAGTTTGCAGCGGAACAGTAATTGGTTATGTAGAGTGGCCTGGTGTAGTTGCCCAATGCTTCCAGAACATCTTCAAGCAAGAGCGGGAAAGCACCAAGCTCATTTATTGAAGTGATCATCTCCACCTTGGGCTCTTCTTCATCATCCTTTTCATCCTCATAGACTTCATCACCTTCATTTCCAAAGCCACCTGGATTCCCTTCAACATCTACTGTGGGTGAGGCAGAATCAGGTATATCCTCATCATCAGAATAGCACATCCACACGGGATCTCCTTGCACATCATCATCCATCTGTGGTGCTGGGTCAGTCTGAAAGCTCTTGGCCATCTAAGAACAGAGAGAGAACCTTAGTAAAGATAATTGAAATAGAGGCGAAGGTGACCAAAGAAAGGAGAAGAAATTCAGAGAATTTTTTTTTTAACTAGTAAAATAAGACCTCTAAAGAAACTGACTTGGCTTGCTAAACTAAATCCTTAATTCGACCATTCTAACTAGGCTAGCGTCCTACCGTCAGCACGGCTCTGATACCACTCTGTCATACCCGGTTTTAGAGAGAAAACCGAGTACATCTCATATGTGTGCCAGGATCAAATTTCACACATATGATAGACCGTGAGTGAATAGCAGAAACAGTACTCAAACGAATATTTAATAAATAAAGTATTTATTACACTCACGAATAAGGCACAAAGGCCAAAATAAACTGGTTCACACGATAACTAGGACGATATCTCCAAAAGCACTCCACAGGCAACTGACTGGTGGAACACACGCCTAGAACTCATCAAGATCGCTGAGGTACTCTGCTCCATGATTACCTTCTGATCCAATATAAGCAAGGGTGAGTACACTTATGGTTGGTACTCAACAAGTGGGGGAAATATGCAAGCTATCAAGGATAGGCTGGGTTTGCAGCGGTTAGCATTTTAGTTGGTCAAGTTTTATTGACAAGCAACTATTTACTAAGATATAAGTATATACCACCCCATATTAACAATAAGTAAGCATAAAGTAAATCATAAACAATAACATATGCATGCAATGATTTGATTTCATGTTTCGATAGTTTAATCACGTGAGGGTCCAGGCCGTTCATGACCGCGAACACGGCTGTTATAACAGTTTTACACTCTGCAGAGGTTGTACACTTTCACCACAATTCGCGTAAAAGCTCCGAAGAACTTTAACCCAACCATGCTGTGCAAAAGTAGGCACAATATCACACTTCCGAGGTGTGATTGCATAGGGACGCTACGAAGCCTTTACAAAGAATTCCTACATGTGTGTTTGTTCCCAGTACCGACGGTTTCAACAGAAGATACCCTCTTCCGATCCCCGCACCAACACATCCACAAACCAATAACCACCCCACAGGCAGCACAAACACAGCATGTAGTTCATCTAATTATTCAGCTAAGACCAGAGCCATATGGTATTGTGGTTGTACGGTAAATCCTGGGTGGTTCTCCATGTTCCGATTAACATGGTGATCTTGTATTATCATGACAAGATATAAATAATAAGGATATTCATCAATGTTGGATAGAACCCATCATGAACCAAGATTAAGCAACTAGCATAGCTACCCAACATGAAAGTAAACCCGGTTTATCAAGGCTTGGGTGTAAAAGACTAGTCATCCTTAAATAGGACCCATCAAATTAATGCATCGCGACAAAACATAAACTTTAATGTTATGCAATGTGTATGGGTTCAAAAGAGTATGCAGAGGGGGAAATCCACTTGCCTTGCTCAAAGAACTGCGGTGGCTCCTCCTCGAAGACTTGATCTTGATCTCCCTCGAACGGACCGTTCTCTATACGTTTCACACAAGCATTCAATCAATAAAAGTAAAACAATACACCAAACAACTTTTAAAGACGCAAAGACGTGTCTAGAACTATTCTTGATGAAGAGACGATCGCGTGAGCGCAAAGATCACTCAAAACGGATTTAAAACGATCAAGATATGGCTAAAACAAGGTTTAGAGGCTTCTTTGAACTAAAACTAACCTTCCAGGGGCTTAAACAGAAGAAACCAGGGACCTAAAACGTAATTTTATATAAAAACCGAAGGACTTTTGTGAAAAACTACGCGACAGGACGGCGGGTTCTATTTTTAGAAAGCTCAGGGGCCTAAACGAAAAGAAAAGGACCTAAATCTAATTATTTTTGAACTGGCTTGGATCGCGGGTTGATTCTAAGAAAACCGAGGGGCTCTTTTGCAAAAACGGCACGGCTGACTCGGTTGACCGGTATAGGATAAAACTCTATCTAATCTCGACCGTCGGATCTTGATCTAACGGCTCTGGACAAAGGGGACGACCCACGGCGGCGCTGACGGCCGGAGACGGCGGCGCGCGGCGGCGCTTCGCCGGAGAAGATCGAAACCGACGCTAGAGAGCTCGGTTTCTCGCCGTGATTGACTTGGGAGAGAGCTTAGGACGCGGGGAGTCTATTTTAGGGGATCTAAACGAGGATTGGGCGACATTGGAGGCTCACGACGGCGAGGCGCGGCTCGGGAACGACGGCGAGCTCACACGGACACGAGAGAGCACGAGAGAAGGAGATAAGAGGCTTGACGGCTTCGTTACCTTCACGCGCAACTCGACGACGAGCTTGGAGCGACGAAGGCGAACCCGAGGGCTTGAATCGAAGCGGAGGCGCAAAGCTAGGGTTACGGCGGCTATGGCGGCGACTCGAGACGCGGAGGCTTGGGCTTTGGTTTGGGAAACGCGAGCACGGACGGCGGCTTATAAAGGCCGGAAACCACGGCTTGCGCGAGGGCAAACCGGCGCGGAAACGGGCGGCGACCGGACTCGGCTTCGAGTCCTGCTCGGCGACGCGAGGAAGAAAGAACTGAAACGGTGGGCCCACATGTCAGCGACAGAGAGAGAGAAGAGAGAGCAGCTCCACTGGGCCGCAGGCGCGCGCGGAAGATGGGCCGAAAACTGGGCCGCGCAGCGCGAGAAAAGAAAAAGGCCGGGAGAAGAACTAGGCCGGAAAAACTGGGTTGGGCTAGAAGAGAGAGAGGGAAAAGAAAGGTTTTGAAATTGATTTAAACTTTTGCAAACTCTTTTCAAATTCAAACAAGCATTCAAAAATATATGCAACAGCATGAATGCAACAAAGAATTTATTTACTCTAGCTTAAATGATGTTTAAATATTTAAGAGCCAAAAATTTGAATTTGTAATTTAATATTCCCTAAAACAACAAAGACTAAGAAAATTGTTGCCTAAATAAATTTTAAGTGTGATGATAAAATTAGGGTGTTACACACACCTCATGTCTTCTTACGTTTGGATTTAATTTTAGGTCATCGTGGCTTTGAACAAACATTCAATTGGGTTATCACATCAGAAATGAACACAATCATCCAACTGGATTAACAGTGTTCAAACTGGAATTCAAAAATTGGACGCA
Organism: Digitaria exilis; assembly: GCA_015342445.1. Classification (NCBI taxonomy): domain Eukaryota; kingdom Viridiplantae; phylum Streptophyta; class Magnoliopsida; order Poales; family Poaceae; genus Digitaria; species Digitaria exilis. Next base: position 1,178,813 of record JACEFO010001827.1, on the reverse strand, counting down.
TGTTTATAGAAGTGCAGAGCATAAACCATGAACAAATTCCCTAGCCTACATATCAAAATAATTTTATGCCCAGGGATTTCACTAATCAAGAGGGCTAGAGCAAAACGGTGCTCTTTTCTATCGGGGACCTGTACTCGCTTTTTTGAAAGCACCAAGGTTCCTTTTGAGAGATTTGACAGTAGACAAAATTTGAAGCTTCTGTGTGGATGCCTCGTCAGGCTTCTGATAATCGTTAATCTTAGCAGCTGCATCATCAGGTGGCAATGTGCTTTCCAGAGACGATCCCTCTGCTATTCGTGCATTAGCCCCTGGCTTCCCAGTTTGCTTCCGCATGAAAGCCGCACTCCTGTATAAGAAAATGTGAAACATTCAGCGGGAACAGACACAAAGCCAACACTACGCAGTAAGGTAGCATACTCAGTATTACGAAAAGGAAAAATGTGCGAGTGCAAGTACCTCTTATACTGGGGATCAGTAGGATCCAACGCGAACAAATGAGACCTGAACATTTCTGAGAACCTTTCATCTTTACTGAGATCAATATCAGGAAGTTTGTCCTCGACAGATTCCTCTTTTCCCTTCTTGCCCTTTTTACCCTTCTTGCGCTTCAGGTTATAACCCTTTGCACCATTGGCAGTATCCAGATCACCAGCAACCAAGAGCTCCAACTCTTCTTTGGTTGCTGCTTGCTCCAAATGCTCCTCTGTGGAATCATCCTTTCCTTTCCTCTTTCCTTTATCTTTCGCCTTTGCCTTCTGTTTCTTGCTTTTGCTTGGCTTACTTTCTTCATCAGACTGTTCAGCTGCAAAGAAATCATCATCCTCATCAGGCTCATCTTCGCTGCTGTAGTCATCATTGTCACCTTCATCCTTTAGTCCCCTCTTCCTAGCTCTCCTTTTCTCTTTCATTTTCTCTTGGTGCTTCTCCCAGACAGTCTTCTCCTCATTGTTCTTTCTCTGTTGGACACGTTTACTGAGATCCTCAAGCTCCGTGTTGAATGTAATCTCCATATCCTGGTCATCAGTTTGCTCCTCATCGGGTTTGTCTCCTTGTAGTAGAATAGCCAATCTCTCCTCTTTTGTTAGCTTTCGCTTGGCTCCAACATTTGGTAGAGACTCATCGTCAGAATTGTCTACACCATCATCATCTGATGCGCTGTCATCACTTGCTAAATACATGTTAAGCTCGTCAAGCTGCAGAAGAGAGACTGAAGTCACAAAAGATGCATATAAGAGAACAACAGATAATTACAAGGATGTATTCCAGTGACCAAAAAAAAAGCTTAACCTGATCATCAGTGAACTTTCGCCTCAAAACTTTCTTACGTTCTGGTTCATCCTCATCCCAGGTGAGCTTAACTCTGCTATGCTGCAGAGCACGAGTCTCGAAATCAGGTTCCTTGTAACTCGGAGGTGCCTGAAACCATTCAAGTTATTTATAAAACAAGAGCTTCATTTAGCATGACTTGAAAGCAGCTTGTACCCTCGTAAGTAAGAAAAGCAATGGAAAAGGGAAATATCAGTCACTTTATCTTTGGTATATATATTGGGAAGGGGGCAGTTATTCCAATAATTGTTACTGTTAAATCAATGTTGCTATAAGTAAATTGGCTCTGAGTGCAATCTGCAAAAGGATGGCACCTCTGTAGCAACGTCTCGGGCAGGATGTTTGAACTCCCTAGAGTCAGGAATAAACTGCAAATCAAACACGTTTGCTGTTTTCAAGAACTCAGTACCATCAAGAGTCATGTACAGGTGATTTGCTGTTGCACTAGAATCACAGACCACAACTGCATAGTAATACCTACAGCAGGAATAATAGAGGAATGAGAGAGCAAAAATACAAGCATTGGTGACTACATTTTTCATATGGAACAAATAGGAAAAAAAGTTGATTAACATAATATGAAAGCAATGCTAAATATGTCAAGGACACTGCAATATAACTAAGCTACTAGGTGATTTGTAGCTATCAGATTGTTAATGTTTAAAATTCATATAATTTGCTACTTCAAGCGTCAGGAAAACAGAGAAATAACAAAAAATCTATCAGAAAAAGCATTTCTCACTAACTTCAGTCTGCTAAGTTCATAAGCACGCAGCCTGTTGTTCTCTTTGTCAGAGTCAACTTCCTCTTTGTCATTGTCATCATCAGTGTTTTCTTCAACATCAGTGTTGTATTCTTCTTCATCCTTGTCATATTCTTCATCCTCGCTACCTTTATCATCAGCATTGGCATTGACAAGAGCAGCTGGGCCCTGAGTTGACTCAATTTCCATGCACTTCAATCCAAATTCTGATGGATAGATTGAAACTGATAAAACTCGGCCACCCTTTGGGAGACAAGAAGTCATCACCATATACAGGTCAACTGCCTGTATAGAGATGAAAAAATCATAGGAGTTATTGGGTCATTGCATATAAACTTAAAACATTACAGCATAGATGCTAGGGTCTGTTAGGGTCTTCAGTTTTAGCAAAAGACACTTTTCGTTAACTTAGACTTGGATGTAGTATCAATCTTTCATAGTTATGGTTCAGTATATCATATTCTCAATTATAATTTTCTGTACAACACTAGAAATATATAGATGCTAGTATCAACATTTGCAGTGATCTAGGTTTCATTATGGTTGGCTACTTGGCTTTCGTGAATATAGATGAAACATCAACATGTACTAAATCCTCAAAGTTCCATTTATAGATGAAACATGGCTTTTAACAATTGGAGTCAAAATACATGTTAGCCACATAGTTCTTTCAAATAAAGCTGTTGACAAACCAGTTGCACTTAAATAAAACAGAATTTAAGCATAACTGATTATTGTTTAGGCACAGAAGTTTATTTCTCGGATCAAATATTACTGCATTAGCACACACCTTGATATGATCCCAGTCCATATTAACAACAGCAAGCCTGTGAGTTTCCTTGTCAATCATTGGCGTATCATCATGCCTTCCCATTAAGTAGTGAGCAATGTCACTGCCAACAGAGTACTGTGGGGGAAAAAAATGAAAAACAAGAATTAGCCATAAAGCAAACAACATGTAGCATAGCAAGGTTTGTTCTTTTAGACAAGGCACGTGCATAGAACACTACAAAATATGACAGACTGTTTAAACAATGAAACTAACAATGTAGCACATGGACATAAAGTACCAGCTGCTAGAGTGCCTGATTAATTGAATGTGCAAATATCTACAAGAGTACAACAACCTATGATGAAACATGAAAGTTCTCCAGGATGCAGAGTACAACATTTGGCAAGGAGACATAGTGCATAGAATCATTCTCAAATATTTGCTGGAAGCAGGCATCAGCACTTGGTTGGTTGTGCAACTGTCTATAATCAGAAGCATATCAAATTGATGAAATGGGTTATTCCAGACATAAGCACACCGCACACATTTAATTAGCAGAAGAGCTCAATATCATAGACCAGTCACTAACATTGGACAGCAAAAAAAACTAATAAATCATCAAAAGGAAGCAAAGCATCACCTCGTCGTCGTCGTCCATGTCTTCATCCTCGTCATCGTCGCTACTGGAGCTATCCTCTTCCTCCTGATCCTCCAGCTCCTCGTCTTCTTCCTCAACAAGCTTCGCTTTCTCCTGCTTCTCCTTCTCTTTCCCACCTTCCTCCTCTTCCTCTTGGTTGAGATAGTAATGCAGCAAGGGGTTCTCGCGCTTCTTGCGGCGCCTCCCGCGCTTGTCCACGGGCGCGGCCGACGAGGCGAACCTCGGGTCCGTCAGCATGCTGCTGAACCTCGAGTCCAGCGCCACCTTGGCCTCCTTCTTCCGCATCGGCCGGAACCGCGGGTCCGTCCGCGCCGCAGCGAACCGCTCGTCCTCCATCGCACGCTTCATCTTCTTTCCCCTCCGCACCTCGGCCTCCTCCTCTAGCTCCGCATCCTTTCCCTCGCGCTTCCCCTTCTCCCTGGACTTCTTGCCGTCATGCTTCTCCTCGCGCTCGCCCTTGTGCTTCCGCTTCTTGCGCTCGGAGGCGTCGGGGACGGGGGCGTCCTCCTCGGTGGCGGGACTCTTCTGGCTCCTTTTCGTCAGCTTCTTCTCTTCCTTATCGGGCTTGGATTTCTTCGCTTTCTTGTGGCGCGCGGGCTCGTCGGCGCTGCCCGGCGGCGCCATGGCAAGATGCTACGAAGGCGCGGCGGCGGCGGGGGATGCTCCAGCTCTCAAGGGCTAGTACCTCCGAGAGTACCACGCTTTAAGCGATCCTTTTGGGCCGGGCCGCAGAGACAGGCCGGTGATCCACCAGGCCGGCGGCGGCCCATGGATCGCGCCTGGTGGAGGGCCCACAAGTTTTTATGGGCCGCTTCCTCTGATTGGTATGATCCATTCGATCCACGCACGCACGCGGCCGAGCCAATTCGCTGGAGAGGAGTACACGCCTCATTACGCCCATCCACGTGCTCGTCGCCTCGCCCCATCGCGAAGCTTTCCTCGGCGGCGTCGCCCATCTCACCGGCGGCGGCGTCCGGAGGCGATGGCGAGCTCGTCGGTCGCGGCGGACATGGAGCTGGACCACCCCAACCTGGAAGACTACCTCCCGCCGGACTCGCTCCCGCAGGAGGCGCCCCGGAATCTCCATCTGTAAGCGCCCTAGGGCCCTACTTCAATCTTTTTTTTCCCCTGCCCCGTTCTTCAACCCTAGTTTGGCTGGTGCTTCGGGTCTACCGAGATTTACGAGGCTTTGTGCGCTTTTATTCTGCTGCGCAGGCGCGATCTGCTGGACATCTCGCCGGTGCTCACCGAGGCTGCGGGCGCAATCGTCGATGTGAGTGTCTCCCCGAATCTTTAATCTTCTAATTGTAAATCTTGCCAGGATACTAGCCTCTAGTGGAGCATTTAGGTAGCAGCTGCCCTTTATATATTTTTTAAAATAAATTTTCTAGCCAACCTGAGCCGCACCCTTGCTTTTACTGGCACCGATCATCACTGAAGATTTGGGGGGGAAAACTATTTTCGGTATAGATGATTCCTACTTATTTTGTTTGCATGGGCTGTTTTGGCGATAGAAGTATATTGTTGAAAACATACAGTATGCTAGTCATTGATCGTTCTATTCCTTTTCTCATCACAGTTAATTTTAAAAGAATTATTAGTGTAGTTCATCTTTTTTAAATGCAGAATATATATAGTCCATATTTTTACATTAGTTAAACCGCCAAGTTCTTACCACATTATCAGATGCCAACTAAGATTTGAAGTTAAATCTTCCTTCATTTACTTATACATGAAACATGGGATTTTGTTGCTTCAGGCGAACATAAATTTAGGAACTTGATGCTTTAATCGAAACCATAGACCACCTGAGAAGCAAAATTCAAGTTATGTATTTACAAAGTTTTCATCATTACATAAAATCTTCCACATCTTCATATTTCATTTTGTTTCTTCCGTACCACAGTCTCTTTGACTTCATATCAAATAAACAGGATAACATTTCTTATTCTGATTATTTCTTTGTTTGACTGGTCGTGTTATGTTCTTCCTTGTTGTTTGACTGTGTCTAGCTATTCATCGACTGTAATTACACATATGCAGGACTCATTCACGCGTTGCTTTAAGTCCAATTCTCCAGAACCATGGAATTGGAACATATATTTGTTCCCGTTATGGTGCTTTGGTGTAGTGATAAGATATGGAATACTCTTCCCTCTAAGGTACATGCATTCTCTGATGTCCCTAATTATCTTCCCTAAGTAATTTGTTATTCAACTTATTATATTAGTTGGTTCTCGGAATCTAAATTCTCTAAACCCACTCACTCTTTCACACTTATATGTTGTTCTGCAGTAGTGCATTTGTTTGTTATTGTCAGCATTAATTTCAAATTGCTTAAACCCAACAAAACTAAAACGTTATACTTTTAGAGCCAAAAGAGGATTCAGGGAGGCTCTTTGTTGGACTTGGACCTACTCAGTTCACAATACTAAATATATCGCTTGGCCTCCATCACCAGCCATATTCTTCGCTTGTAAGAAAACAGTGTAAAAATACTTTTGATCAGCACTTCCTTTCACAGACCAGATTGGTGGAAAAAAAAAGGCTTTTTCATCAAACCATCTCCCTCATTTATACCTTGAAACTTGTAAATGTTGTGTTTAAGATGCCAAGAAATCACATCATAAGCTATCTGTTCTGATAGAGTGTCTATGTCTTCATTTGCTTCATCAGAAATTTTATTTTCTATAACTTTAATTCACTTATAAAACTTTACCAACAAGCGGTGTCAGTGAAATTCAATTTTTCCCAAATGCTTCACTTTCATCTATTGTTGCTGTTTTCTTTTGTAAAACATTGAATCAGCAATGCCTGATTGTTTTAATTATTTATCAGGTCCTTAACGCTTGCAATAGGATGGTTAGCATTTTTTGCTGCCTTTTTTCCTGTTCATTTCCTATTGAAAGGGCAAGACAAGTTGAGAAGTAAAATTGAGGTAATCTATTTTATTTGGTATATCTATGTTGACTTCCATAATATCTTTGCTTCCATCATTCCTCAGGCTACCTATGAGATGTGTTCTTGGAGTAATAACTTGTTGGTATTTCTAGCCTTGAGTGATTATGACTTAACTTTTGCTTTAGAATTACTGGTACTAACATTATATAGCTAATGTATCCTTAATATGTCTAGTTTCGTAGTTAACCTTTCCTTGGGGGTAGTAACTATCTGCATCATGAATATCACTTACGACCATCTATGCTAGGGTTACCTTGTAACTCATCTTATTAAGATTAGAAAGTGTTTAAAAGATGGCCATTCAATCTTTTTGGAGTAACTATGTGGCATTAGCCATGCTAATGCTTTAGATTCTTGTTCCACAGAGAGGCATAAGTATGCCCTTCTGGAATCAACCCTACCGCCAAAGCAAACCTTGCCTTCTTTCCACAATATTTCACATTAAATATTTTGCTTTGCTTAGGTTTCACTGCAGAAGAGTAGCAATTAAAGGACTGAACATTGTATGGTCTTCCTTGAGTTTTTGCTAATGCAGCCCTTATTTCATGTCTCCAAAGTGTTTGTTTATTTACCATTCCATTTTGACATTGTTCATATCATAGTTTTAAATTTTTTGTCTCTTGATTAAGTTCTGTTGTTTTCAAACTTCATGCAGAGGAAGCTGGTTGAAATGATGTGCAGTGTTTTTGTTGCTTCATGGACTGGAGTGATCAAGTACCATGGACCACGCCCAAGCACACGACCTCATCAGGTACCTTGTTCTTTGTTCTGGTACCTCATGTTTGGATTTGTGTATATGTAAGAATGTTAGAGGTAGGTGCGGTTGTCCATGGTTTTGAGCTGTAAAACTAGAGAATACGAACTTATATGCACTGTATGTAACAGTGTTGACTTTTTCGCTATTGTCAAAGAAAATATTGACTTTCCACTTCCAAATTTAGAATGCTTATAGCTCTGATCAAACCACGTTTGTGGAATCCTTATGTAGCCCATCTTGTTCTTACGTAAGCATTGTATCCTCCTTAAATGTTAGTGGATCACTGACACTGCCCTTTGCAACTCTATTCAAATACATCAGGTATTTGTTGCAAACCATACATCAATGATAGATTTTATCATTCTGGAGCAAATGACGGCATTTGCTGTCATCATGCAGAAGCATCCTGGATGGGTTGGTGAGTCTCTTGTTCTTCAGAAACTTCTCTACTGATTGTAGTTTCAAATGCTATATTATCTATCTATCTGACTGTTCCCCTTATTTGTAGGATTTATTCAGAAGACAATCTTGGAAAGTGTGGGTTGCATCTGGTTTAATCGTAATGATCTCAGGGATCGTGAAGTTACGGCACGGAAGTAAGTTTTTTCTTTCAAATGATAATCCCATTGATTATGCGGTTCATTTTATTCAGAGCATTACATTGTCAGGTTGCGTGAACATGTTCAACATCCAGACAGCAACCCTCTCTTGATTTTCCCAGAAGGAACCTGTGTTAACAACCAGTACACAGTCATGTTCAAGAAGGTGAACCCTATCTTCATTATAAGAGAATATGATTTGACTTTGAATATGTTACATCATTGCATTAATAATATTTCTTCATGAGAAATCAGCACTTCTTGTTCATGAGGCTCTATTATTCAATATACCTTTAGCATACTAACCTGTCACTACATCATTTTTAATAATTGATATTATACCTAGTATTCCAGGCTTCATGGTGGGACACAAGCATATAACATTTTCATTGTTGCTCATGTACAGGACAGTGAATATATGTCAGACGCCAGAATTGATGTTATTAGCATGGCATTGATTTTTATTTTTTGTGTTCTCAGGGTGCCTTTGAGCTTGGCTGCGCTGTCTGTCCAATAGCTATCAAGTATAATAAAATATTTGTTGATGCCTTTTGGAACAGTAAGAAGTAAGGAATAAAATTAACGAAATAAAATTGTTTGATCTATTGATTCCTTCTTAACATAATTACGTCACATGAAATGTTTCAGGCAATCTTTTACAATGCACTTGGTCCGACTGATGACATCATGGGCTGTTGTGTGTGATGTGTGGTACTTGGAGCCTCAGTATCTGAGAGAGGGAGAGACAGCAATTGCATTTGCTGAGAGGTGACATTCTTTAATTCATTTTTCTTTAACAAGAATTGCTTGGGGGCCTTTTCTTTTTGGAGAGACCATAAGTGTTTCTTGCACAATTAAATGCTTTGCACAGAGTAAGGGACATGATAGCTGCTAGAGCTGGTCTTAAGAAGGTTCCATGGGATGGCTATCTGAAACACAACCGTCCTAGTCCCAAACACACGGAAGAGAAGTGAGTTTCCTCCATCCCTCCAGATCCCTTGCTCCCTTCCCTCATTTTCTGAGTTATTCATCAAAGTTTCTAAAACGGTTTCTCATCCACAGACAACGCATATTTGCCGATTCTGTCTTGAGGAGACTAGAGGAGAAATGAAGGTACAGGATACAAGACATTTGGCTAGAGGTTTTGCCATTCAGCTACATTGTAATTCGGTTGGCTTCTAAAAACAAAAATGTGGAGTCTGGGAGACTGGGACACCTCAAGTGACCAACTCAGTTTTGTTGTAAATTTGTTAGTAGTTTGATAGAATTAACAGTATGTATTTATGAAGAAAAGATTACCCGCATGTGTTTTGGCTGTGCATTGGATGATTAGTTAGGGATCAACACTTGAGCACGGTGCTCTCTTGAGATGCTGTGTCGGTATTTATGATCGAGTTGACGGTATCATGGTTTAAACAATAATTAAATTCATGTGGTTATGATTGTTTCAATAGATTAGCTTGTTAAGCAAGGGCACAGATGGAGAACACATGATCAAAGAAAAAGAACAGCCGAGGAAGTAAATCAAATCGTATGAATTTGCAGCCTACCTCATCACCCCTTGTATACGGGTACGAACATGTTGCCAAACCTTCATGTGCGTGTAACATGTTGGGATGGCTAATTGGGAATATCTGCTTTAATCAAGGGGAGCTAATACTGGTTGTGTTGTCTTAGCTTTTTATTACAACTTACAAAGCAGCCAGCAGCCAGCACCCTTTTTTATCTGCATTTTGGAATTGGGAAGAACAGATCACAGTTCTCAAACCTTTGAACAGATCACAGTTCTCAAACCTTTTCTTGATATGAATACGCTTGTTTACAAATAATTGAATCATCACGACAATTACAAATATCAAACAATTAAATGTGCAGAAACAAAAACAAACGTGACCTTGAAAACCAAGATGAAAAAAAAAAGAGAAGGATCAGCAATATAATCCAGTTGACCAATCCGAGGCGCCAGAGAAGCAGCAGCATGTTGATTTAGAAGTAGAGCGCGCACTGCGAGTTCTTGTCCTGCTGCTTGAGCGTGCCGTCCCCGTTGATGGTGAAGTCGCACTCGGCCTTCATGTGGTGGTGCTTGGTGTCCCACATCTTCACCTGGAACTGCACCGTCGAGGTGAGCACCAGCCGCATCCCGACGCTCCCGGCCCCGAGCTCGGCAGAGAACCGGCCCCACGCCGGGTCCGACGTGGCGGGCCCCGTCGCGGCGAGCTGCCCCTGCAGGGCGATGTCGCTGTTGGGCCCCTGGTAGAATGGCTGCGCGATGGGGCCCTTGGCCACCAGCTCGTCGCCGTAGTAGACCGACGCGTCGATCTCCTCGTAGTAGATGCCGATCTTCTGGTTGGGGTTGTGCTCGGCGACAGTGAAGCGCACCGGCAGGTTGGCCAGGCCGGACTGCTGGTTGGCGTTGGGGATGGAGAAGTCGGCGAGGTAGAACTTGGGACGGTGGGGCCGGAGGCTCAGCCACAGCACGAAGAAGATGATGCCGGCGATGAGGACCAGCCCCAGCAGCACGGCGCAGAGGAAGTTGATGCACCGGACCGCCGGGCTCTGCCGGTGGTACACCGGCAGCCGGTACGGCGGCATCGCGGCGAGCTTAGCTTAGCTTGTGTGCTCGATCGATCGTCAGTCTCAGCGACCAGGCTCGTGTTGCTATAGCTGCTGGCGTCTTGCTCGATCTTGCACCACTACTGCATAGCGTCGTCGCCGGCGATCGCCGCCTTATATAGATCGAGGCGGCAGGCGGGTGTGCGTTGTGCACGCATGCAAGGCAGTAATATTCGTGCCTTGCTCAAAGGCGAGATGCTGACACGCAATGAACAAGAGGAGCCTACCTGGGCATTTGTCCTGGCTGGTTGACACTTGACAAGGGGGGTTAGTTGGACTATGCTGGAAAGTGAAGCGGGAGGTGATGCAAGCTCAAGGGGCAAATTCCCTCTGTTAGTCTTAATCTTGTACGAAGATACCTTTTGAGTCTTTTTCTCCACCATGTTCTCCGTTTCATATGTTCTCCCTTGTTCGGTGTGGTTATCCCGTACCCGTATTGATTCCCGGCATGTGTTTAGTGGAATGTTACTCAAAGTTTTAGCGGTGTAGAGGCAGTATTATATTAATAGCAACTCTCAGGTTCTGATGTTCTTGAATAATTAGTAATTTGCTCTTAGGTTCTTTGCTTGAAGTTTTTCCAGATACTGGAAGAACAGTAGCCGAAACTTCGTCCTTGGGCAAACGCCAAGGCACAAATGCCAATATAGTGCACTAAGGCAAGGAGTCCTCTGGATTCCTTAGAAACAAATACATAGTTTACTGTAGGATGTAGAAGTATCACTTACGTTTGCATGTGTGTCAAAAAAAATTTCTTGGTAGTAAACTCTCAGTTGAAATGCGTTTCAACAGGAGGCTAGACCTTTTCAGTTAGAAACAACATGATAGGGGCATTCCTGATTTTCAATCATGACTAATTTACAAAAGAGCAGCATTAAATATGAGACATGTTAGAAAACGCAGAGGATTTTGGACAAGCAAAAAGGGATAGAACCAATATTGAAAGAACTATTTAGCAAGACTGGATATAACGATTATGAGTCCATTATTGGCCATAAACATCAAAAACATGTCTTGAATTATTTATAGGATTCATCATAACCAATGTTTTTCTATATTCGAAAAAACATTGTTTTTTCTCATCTATATCTATATCTATACCTATTTCTAAAGCAAGCAATGATTCTGCCCTTTTTTGGTCCGTCGTGGGCCCCACTTGTCAGTTGGTCCACCTGTCAGTGACCAGACGCGGCACAAGTTATCGTCTCCGACTCCACCTCCCGTAGTCCCGTTCCTCTCTCCGGCTTCCTCCCAACCTCTCGATGGCCATGGTGCCCGCATCTCCCTCGCTTCCTCCCTTCCCCTTGACCCCTCTCCATCCATGCGTTCGCGTCCTCACCCCACCCACTCGACGGCGTCGATGGCGCACAGGCGCAGGCGCAGCCGCCCCCCACCCCCCTCCGCCGCCCTACATCCTCACTCGACGGCGGCCATGGCGGGGCGCAGCCGCCCCCCACCCCCCTCCGCCGCCCTACATCCTCACTCGACGGCGGCCATGGCGGTGCAGCCGCCTCACCTCGGCCACCCCCCTCGGAATCGAGATGCGTCTGACTCTAATTGGAATCCGAATCGGATGCATGGAGGCCTGCCCCTAATTTGCTCGTCTCTAATCGGAGTCGGAAGGACTGCACGTCGGTATCGAAATCCTTGCCGACTCGGAACCGTGTTGCTGTTCTTGTTTCCTTGTATAAATGTAAATAAATAGCAGCAGAATTGTATGGTCGCACCATCGAAACGCTCTTTGCTGCAGACAAAACGGCCTTTGTTGCAGACGAATAGTTCGTGTTGGTCTCCTACAAACTGCACACAAGGTATGTGTTTTGATGTAAATCATATAGTATATAAAGTTTGTAGTATGCACTGGCCTTGGATTACCCCCAGCAGTCGAATTCAGTTGGTTTGTCAGATTAAGGTTTTACAGCACTCTGAATTATTAGCCTGTTCTGATGTTGTAGTTTTTGTTGTCTCTACAGAAAAATGGATCCCCATAACACTGATGTTGAATCAAGCAATGTTGACAATGTAGAGGTTCGGCCCTTCAAGAAAGCAAAATGTGAACAGATGGATGATTGTGACTTATCTCTGTCGCCTTCGTCACCAGCCACCGTATTGTCATTACCTCCTGTTAGTTCTTCTGAATCAGATAAAGAGATGAAGGTTATATATTCTGATAATATTCAAAGTGATACTGAGATGAATGACACAAGAGACTCTGAATCAGAAAAAATGATGAATGACAAATCAGTAGTGTCAGTTAACAATAAGGAAGATCAATCAGAATCAGATCAGTAGATGGATGGAGAAATAGTTTTGTTAGATCATGATAACCAACTGGAGGAACACGTAAACTTCAAAGTTGATCAAACATATGATTATCTTCCTCAAGGTATATTCTATTCAAATTTTCCTGAAGCTATATTGTCTACCTGTTACTTTACAATAAAAAATATTTATTTCAATATTTGCATATTATTCAATGACCGACCTAGACTACTGTGCTCAAACAATAATAGAAACATCTTTGTCAAATGAGATACTGGTGAAGATAGATGAAATATCTGTCACACAAGCTCAATTGTTGTGCCTGGTACAGCCAGAAATATACCTGAATGACGATGTAAGTGCACCTACTTACAAGTGATCTCATATCATTAATTTTTCCTTATATAAAAAGTTTGTTACTTGAATCTTTACAGGTCATCAGCGCGTATATATGTTGTATAAAGGATCAAGCACATATACAGAGTAGGAATGACGTAAAATTTTACTTCGAGAACCCCTTTATTTCTGTGATGCTAAAAAGGGATGGCCACCTTGGAATAAAGGAAGATGGTAACTATATTACAGAGATAGTGAAAAACTATCTAAAGCATGAAATGGTAACACCTAATTTGATAGTTATTTGAACAGATGTTCTTAACACCAATATGAGACTAACCTGCTGTCTTTATTATAGGTTCTAATTCCAGTAAATATCAAAGACACGCATTGGTATTTGGCTGTTATTAACGCGCGAAAGGGTGAGATACAAGTACTTGACTCATTATGTTGGGAGTTGAACCGATCTGACCTCACTGCTACGGTAACATTGATACCCCTTCAATTGATACTTCACCTATATACATCATTACTGAATCTATACTAATATACCATTGAACCTGCAGCTACGAGGGATACAATATCATTTCAACATTATTGAAAGGCAGCAAAACTTGATTAACCATAATTGGAAAGATCTCCAGGTTACTACATGGACAATAACAGAACAACTACAAGAGCCGGTGCAAAAAGACGGGTATAGTGAATAATAAAACACATTTTTATTTTCTTATTTAGTATATATGTATACTCAGTGCTCTATAACAATGCAGCTCATCCTGTGGTCTATTCATGCTGAAATTCATGGAATACTGGACCGGAGATGCGCTATCCCACACTATTACACAGGTTTAGTTTTCTTATTATATTGGAAAAAACTGTGCAACTGATGACATGTAAATTCTTTTATCTGTACTAATATTGATTGCTACCATACAGGAAGATATTGGTCATTTTAGGTACAAGTTAGCAGGCATACTGCTATGTTGGAAAACAAACACAGCAGCAATGATTCCCCATTTTCAAGAAATTCATGACACTACAGCAACTTCAGATGATGACTCAATATTGGAAGGTCCATATACTCCAAAGGAATCCAAAGCATCAGAACCATTACCAGATGAAAAAAAATATCAGTCACTAATGTCTGTTCTTTCTAAGATGAGTGTACAAGAATTAGTTGGTGGCCTTTGCAACTACATCAAGTCAATTAATTGTGCAGAGAACTTGGAGTAAGAAACTTCAGATTGCTACTACCTGAAGTTATACATCAATATTAGAATTTAATACAGAAAATTAAACATTTTATTTTGCTCTTAATGAATGACAGGAAAATATGGGTGCAAAATTCCAAGCCATATCGCATTAGCTTGACTCTCAGAAAACTGCAAGAAATACTAAACCAAGATCTGCCCATGGACCGTGATTGTTTCAATTTGGTCATCCGAAAATTCATTTTTGACGACATTCAAATAGTCAAAAAAGCCAGAGGAACAATAGCAAAGCATTATCTAGACATGCAATTTTGGGTATGTAAGTCTTCACAGTGCATAATATTTATATTCATCATTCTTTTTTGCCCATGTTTCTAACACTAATTTATAATATCTTAGATGATTTCTGACTTTGGACGACATCCAAACTTCCGTAAGAAATTAGATTTGGAACAACTAGCACAATCTGTTCGTTGCTGGCCTGGCATCAACTATAGTGTTTCAACATGCAAAACTGTAAGATCATTTCCCTTTACTCAAGCACCTTTGCAGGTTATTATGCTGCAATATGCAGCATTGTTCTTGTCATGCTAACAACTAATCTTTTGCAGATTCTTATACCAATAATAGAATGCGGCGGTACCTTCATTCTGATTGTACTGAATCAAGATACAAGAACTGTCTATATTGTAGATCCTACTCCACTTGATCCCATTTACAAATACAATCCAAGTGCAAGATATGTGAAAAAAATTTTATGGATTGCTGAGTACTTGCCAAAAGCCATGGCGATAACATGCCCAGGTTCTAGATGGAATGAGGATATTTTCCTATGGCGTCAAATTATCTTACAAGATATTCCAATTCAAAACAGGTAAGCTAAATTATCTGTTGATAAATCAAGCATTGTTAAGTGTTCTGCATATGCTGCTGATATATACTGGAATTCTTACTGATATTCTTACTATCTTATCAGGGAGCTATCTGGTTATCTTGTTTCCCTCTTCATGTGCCTATGGAAAACTGAAAAACTACGGTTGCCAATTATAAAGGTCAGTATCGTGAGGGTTAAAATATTATTATTTACACATGCATGATTTTAATATTAATATTTTACATAATCTGCATGTACAGGATAACTATGAAATAAGGAAGCAATTTATGGCAAATCTACTAACTTACAAGGACAATGAATGTGAAGACAACATGCCTGCTGGTGTTCAGGACTTCCTCAAGTGTATCGATGCCACAAATTTAGAAATATAATTGTGCAAGGACAGACGACTTATGGTACCAAGTTGAAAGTGTTCTAATTTTACACCCAGACCTTTTGCTTGTATATATCATCTTGTAAATTGATTGCTTGTAGAGAAGCCTTGCGGTATCAAGCAAGAAGAAATACACTGTAAACAATGGCCATTGTGCATGTATGCGCTTATATTATACACATACTATATTATATTATATATGGAACGAGCGGTAGCTGGTTGTACAATGAGATTGTTGCTGATGCATGCAGTGACTCGTCAACAAAATCATAACTTAAAGATCATGCTGTTGGGAATATGTTTAGTTAATGAGGATGCAGTAATCAAAAGTATAATTCAAAGTTGGGGGGCGGGGGATTAAACAGCTGCTGAAAAAAAGTAATTGATACTCACGTGAAACATCAAATTATATAATTCAATCAAGGTTACATCAATCGATCAATGGGCTAGCTAACAGCCATGAAACCAAGATCAATGCAAACTTCACAGCCTGTCACCGGCGCCGCCGCGTGCAGTGTCCTCCTCTGTTGACGTCGGCCACCACCACCTTAATGCGTACATGAAGCCAAATAGAATTAAACAATTAAAAAGCGTGCATCCGAATAGGATTCTGGATTCAACACTTCAAAAAACGTGCACGAAACAAATTAGGATTCAGTGTTGACTTAGGCCACCACCACCAATCTGTTACAGGGATACTTGCATGTATCAACTTCACAAAGTAAGCGTACATGAAACTGAATAGAATTAAACAATTAAAAAACATGTGTGAAACTGGTTAGGTACATGAAACCGAATAGGATTCAACAGTAAAAAGAAGGTGCACGAAACCAATTAGGATTCAGATCGTTCCAGACTATAAAGCTTACAGCAAAGATGCAAAGCAATACACATAACAATCCCTTCAGAGTTAAAAAAAGTTCAGTCACCCCCTGAACCTAACGACAGCTCAACCGCATATATTGCCTCCCAAAAGCTCCCCATAATCAACGGCAACTCCTGGTATGTGCAATTTTATATGAAGCAGTGAAACACAACAACTGTACTGTCTATTCTGAATTTTCATGAAACTAGCATTGCATGATTTTCATTCTATTTTTATTATTTTTTAACTCTATGCAGGTAAGACATTTGAATCACAATCGCAACTATTGGACGACAATGAGCAAAGAAGAAAAAGAGATCGGTATAGGTATGCACGGATCCTTGATCAACAAAAGCAGGAAATGCTAAGAAAGCGCCGAATGCGCCGTGAAGTCTGCCGAGAAAAAAATACAACTAAGGATTCAACTGTATCGAAGAAGGAAAAGAAATGCATACGTGAGAGGGCAAGATATGAAAAAATGCAACCTGACCAAAAGAAGGCAAGGTATAAACAAGTTGCCGCTAATCGTGCACTTCAGCATGACACTCTACACAAAAACTCAATCGCAATGGTGAACCCTGCATATGAAGCAACAGAGAAGTCAACCAATGTTAGTGCACCCACCATAAACCAAAATCAGAGGAAGCATGAAGCACCAGCAGAAAAACAGGAATTGCTAAGCCAGAACAAAAGAATAACACCTACAACGTTGAAAATAATTTCTGACCAACCAGAAATAAGCAGTCATATGAGGACAGAAGTCACCAGTCACGTTGATGAACCTCTACTGATGGAGTCATATTCGAAGAGGACGACGAAAACGAGGATAACATGGCCTCTACTCAAGGTATTCTTGAACCTATAAACAATTATCCATCAATCATATTAGTGTTTCTTTTAATATCTTTAATTCTAAAAAACAAAACAGACATGACAACAGCTACAGAGAGTTCTAACATCCCTGATCCATATGACATCGTATATAGTAACATTCCAGACAGCACACACATGCTGAAACCTGTGGGAAACTGTGCATTCTGTGATGCAAAGAAATTTCAGCACGAAAGTGATGGGCTATGCTGCAAAAATGGACAGATAAGCCTAGCTAATCCAGAAACACCACCTCAGCTCATGAGACTCTGGACGAGCAGCGACTCTGATGCTATACATTTCAGGAAAAATATAAGGTTTTTCAACGGACACTTCTCATTCACTTCTCTGTATTGTCGTCTCGACAGAGATACAACTACCATGAGAAACACCGGTATTTACACATTCCGAGCTCATGGTCAGATCTATCACAACATACGCTCGTTTGGTAAAGATGGCTCAGATCCTAAGCATCTGGAACTCTACTTCTATGATGATGATCCAAGCTTAGAGCATAGGTACCGCCATTGCCGCAAGGAAATGTACGAGCAAGACAAACATATAGTCAGTATTATAACTGATGTCCTACATAGCAACCCATACTCTCAACAGTTTCGGAGTTTGGGGATGGAGCAAAACCTTGAGGACTACCGAGTGATATTGAACCTAGACCAAAGACTGGATCAGAGGACATACAACGCACCAATCAGTTCAGAAGTGGCTGCAGTTTGGATTGAAGGAAACGAAAGGAGGAATACTTTTGATAAGAACGTAATACTACATGGGAACAACAATGAAATACAAGGCATCAGATCATACCATGGATGTTACGATCCGTTGTCATATCCCCTGTTCTTTCCTCAAGGTGAATTGGGATGGCATGCTGATATCCCTAAGGTTGGAGTCACTGCGCAAGAAATAGCAACGGCTCGTGCTAATCGTAAAAATAATGATGGCGACCCAGGTTAGTGTTCAATATATTAGTTTATTCACAAATATGTTTTAATTTAAGAGATACATTAATGCATATTCACTATAACTTTAAAATTTGTATGTTCTACGCAGATTCAGGTGGAAGAATGTGGGTCACCATGAAAGAATACTACTGCTACAAATTTCATGTGCGACCAAACATATTCAACCCAATTCTGTATGGCGGGCGCCTATTCCAACAATTTTCCGTAGATACATACATCAAGATTGAAAGCTCACGACTAGACTACATATGGAGTCATCAAAAAGAAATAAGAGCAGATCTATACCAAGGCCTTCTCGACAGTGTTCAGGCAGGAGAGGACAGGGGAAATGCAGTTGGCAAACGAACTGTGCTTGCCTCATCATTTATTGGAGGTCCCCGAGACAAGCTGCGAAGGTACCTAGATGCAATGGCTTTAGTTCGGAAATACGGAAAGCCAGATATATTCCTCACTATGACCTGCAATCCAAACTGGGAAGAGATCAAGAGTGAGCTGGAATATGGTCAAACACCACAAGATCGATCGGATCTCGTCATTCGTGTTTTCAGAGCAAAACTAGAAGAAATGAAGAAACAACTGTTTGAAGAGGACACCCTGGGTAAGGTTAAAGCCTATACCTATGTTGTGGAGTTTCAAAAGAGGGGTCTACCACACGCTCACTTCTTGCTGATCATGACTGGAAAATACAAGTATACTTGTCCAGAGCAATACGATAGGGTCATATCCGCAGAAATCCCGGACCAGCAAAAGTACCCAGAGCTATATAAAATGGTCGTCAAACATATGATGCATGGACCTTGCGGAGCATTGAACATGAACTGCCCATGCACAAAAAATCGCAAATCATGCAAGAGCTATTATCCGAGAAAATTTAACGCTGCTACCATTCAAGGCAAGGACTCCTACCCACTGTATCGGAGACGCGATGACGGTCGAACTGCAACAGTACGTGGACACAAACTAGACAACAGGTGGGTCGTCCCTTACAACCCTAAACTCCTACGGATGTTCAACTGCCACATAAATGTCGAGGTATGCTCAAGCATAAAAGCCGTCAAGTACCTATACAAATACCTCTACAAGGGACATGATCGCGCATCTGTATGTGTAAATGGGCAACAAAGCAAAGAAGACATCGATGAGATCAGACAATACAGAGACGCACGGTGGGTAACACCACCAGAGGCACTGTGGAGAATATTTGGCTTCAAACTAAGCAAGACGAATCCACCAGTAATGCAGCTGCAGCTTCATCTCCCAAACATGCACATGGTACCATATGATGCCAAAAAAGACATCAAGGAAGTTATAAAACGTGATGGTGTTGGAAAGTCAATGCTGACTGCATACTTCGAAGCAAATAGAATAGATAGTGAAGCTCGGGGCATCCTCTACCAGGATTTTCCAGAGCATTATACTTGGCAAACACAGGGAAAGTTTTGGCAAAAGAGAAAAAGAAAAAACGTCTACCAAGTTGGCAGGATCGTATCAGCCCATCCGGCCGAAGGAGAACGATACTTTCTTAGAATACTATTGAACCACGTGACGGGCGCCACATCATACGAAGACCTACGAACAGTCAATGGACAAATTATGCCGTCGTTCCGTGAAGCAGCAGAGAGAAGGGGACTAATTGAGGCGGACAACACACTTGATGACTGCCTAACAGAAGCTGAATTGTTCCGAATGCCATCCTCACTTCGTAGACTCTTTGCGACAATCCTTGTGTTTTGTGAGCCCCACGACGTACGAGCTCTCTGGAACAATCACCTCGAAGCAATGTCAGAAGACTATAGACGAAGCTGCAAATGCCCACGCACAACTGAACAAAGTGTTTTGAAGAATATAAGGGATATGCTGCAATCAATGGGAAAAGACATACGGTCATTTCCCCTTCCTGAGATCGATGAACAAAATGAAACGACAGACAATATACCTAGGGAGATCACCGAGGAAAGAAACATTGAGGTGGACATTCAGGACATGGAATTGCATAAAAACCTAAACAAGGAGCAAAGGGCAGCCTACGATGAAATCCTAGCAACAATTGACCGTGATAGAGGAGGGGTATTCTTCGTCGATGGTCCGGGAGGGACAGGGAAAACCTTTCTATATAGGGCGCTGCTAGCAACGGTTCGTGGAAAACGAAAAATCGCTCTAGCGACAGCAACTTCAGGTGTCGCCGCTTCAATAATGCCCGGAGGAAGGACAGCACACTCGAGATTCAAGATACCACTCAAAATAGATGATGGGGCGATTTGTTCGTTCGCAAAACAAAGTGGGACGGCCAAGCTACTCCAGGCAGCATCACTGATCATTTGGGATGAAGCATCTATGACTAAGAGACAAGCGGTTGAAGCACTGGACAAAAGTATGCGCGACATAATGGACAGACCAAGCCTTCCATTCGGTGGAAAAACAGTCGTATTTGGAGGAGATTTTAGACAAGTCCTACCCGTTGTCCGAAAGGGAACAAGATCTCAGATAGTAGACACATCTGTACGCAGGTCAGAACTTTGGGATTGCATGCGTCACTTGAAACTTGTACGCAACATGAGGGCTCAGAATGACCCATGGTTCGCAGAATACTTACTGCGCATAGGAAATGGCACCGAGGAGACTAACGATAATGGAGAGATAAAATTGCCCAAAAGTATATGCGTTCAGCACATGGGAGATGATACTGACCTCGATAGACTCATCGACAGCATATATAAAATGGATAATGCCTGCCTCGCAGATCCAAATTACATAACATCGAGAGCTATTTTATTAACAAGGAATGACTGTGTAGACCGCATCAACTTAAAAATGATCAATCGGTTCCAAGGAGAGGAGATGATCTACCACAGCTTTGATTCAGCAGAAGATGATCCTCATAACTACTATCCTCCAGAATTCCTAAATACACTTACCCCCAACGGGTTGCCTCCACACATCCTGAAACTCAAAATAAACTGTCCCATCATACTACTTAGGAATATCGACCCAGCAAACGGACTATGCAACGGCACGAGGTTGGTGATACGAGGATTCCAAAAAAATGCAATAGACGCAGAGATAGTGATCGGACAACATTCTGGGACGCGAGTATTCTTGCCTCGAATCCCGCTGTGCCCTTCTGATAATGAGATATTCCCGTTCCGTTTTAAAAGAAAGCAGTTCCCTGTCAGGCTAAGCTTCGCCATGACAATAAACAAAGCACAAGGACAGACCATACCAAATGTCGGAGTGTACCTACCAGAACCGGTTTTCTCACATGGCCAATTATATGTCGCACTTTCTAGAGCAACGGCAACAAAGAACATAAAGGTACTAACAGTTGTACAGGATGATGATGAGGAGGAGAAACAAGAAAACAACAGCAAAGGCGATACATTCATGAAGAATACGAAAAAGAGAAAAAAGAAAAGCGCAAGCAATGATGACACGAAGAATAAGAAGCAAAAGACTAAAAACACAAGGGAGACATACACAAAGAATATAGTGTATTCGGAGGTCCTCACAAATTAATTTATGTATGTAGCTGGCTCAAAGGCAACCTACAAAAATATTCCTCAACCTGCCATTTTAAAGTCTAATATTTTACTCTACACCAAACAGATTTGGTGTATTGAGACATGTGAGGGTGAGTGTGTTTTCAACCTGTTGTGCGTGTGCTTACCTATATTCCTCTACCATCCAAAATAAAAATGACGTGTCTGGTACCACATGTTACAAAAAACTTGCAGAAAAAAACAAACTGAACATTATTTCATTACGCATCGTCATTTTTTATTTTTTTCAATAAAATGAACACCACATTAAATTTTTTTAAAAAACTAAATTGTGCCCGTAGCAACGCACGGGCATTTTTACTAGTCTAAAAAAAGGAGCGTGGATTCTGGAATTGGATTGGGCCTTCCCTCCCGTGGGCTTCCAAAGCTCGGCTGATTCGGGCCCAATATTTGCTCCCACCTTGATAACTTGAGGCTTGACGCCTTCCGGCCTTCGGCCTCTGAACTTCTGAAGACGCACTCCCAGCCATTTGGGCAATTGGCCATCAGGTGCTGCATCAGTTGGGTCCATGACAGGTTGACAGTATACTTGATTGAAGCTCAGTAAGTTTTTTAAGACAACCCAAAGACTCAAGAAGCATAATATATAAGGTACTGTGGGACCTATACAAATAACTTGGTTTTAATTTGGGACAGTTCTTCCATGGACGAGTTTTTTTACACTGCCTTATACTATTATTCAGTAGTGTATAGTATAGAGGAGTTGTTAAGGGTGATTTAGTAACAATACATATGTATTAATTGACTCTCCTACGAGGAATGAACTTTTGGACTATCATGATGTCATTTTTTATTCTTTTCCCACAATACCATTATCTAGTTATACAAAAGGCTTGATGACGTTGATGGAATGACAAAAAAATAGTAATGTTCTCAGTTAAAAAGAAAGAAAATTAACCATGTTCTCATTTGTGAGAAATTACTGAGACATTGCCTTGCAGAAGAAAAATACTGTTTTTTTCTGTTATTATAAATTCTTTCGCGACAGTGTTGTCGAGAATCATGTATGTCTTCCCATGCGTGCTTTGCATTATCCATTAACGAGCAAGAAGACTGTACGTGTTGTCGAGTTGTGGTATCCTTCTTATTGGCAGTATATACATATTTATCATTGTTGATCTATGCAAACTTTTATCTTTCTGATGATGAAGAAGAAGAATGTTGTGTTTAGTTCCAGAAGTTCTTTTGGACTTTACTATTCACCCCTATCAGAAAACACGTTTTCTAGAAAAGTTTCCCTCCAACTCCCTCCAACTTTCCTATTCATCTCTCTCACGTAACATGCTTCCCAGAAAAAAATTCTTTTCTCCCCCACAAACTAAACATACCCGGAAAAAAAGGAAGGATCATCTCCGAAAACGTGCATGCATGGATAGCTGGACACCAGTTGTCCAGAGTGCCTTTTTCTTTTATTTTCTCATCCAGAGTGCCTTTCTTTGACTGAGCCCGTGGTTGCCAAATCCATATGCGTCGTGTCTTAGATTTCATGACGATGTGGTAAAAAAGATTTCACGGTGATTTTGCCACCGCGGAGTAAAATAATGCAGTGTGTGGATACTTCTGGAGTCGATCACCATGGCACTAGATTAATTAGGCGACGCGTCTCAGAAGAACTCTGCGGAGCAAGCTGCTTTCTGCCACACATTGGTTATGGATCTTCAAACAAGTTATTAATTAAAACTAGTACAAAATTGTAACAAGACATACATATTGCTTTTTTATGGAGGAAGAAAGAACAAGCAAATCTAATGTTTTTTTATGAAAACATAATTGCACTAATCATCTTGTCCTAATGTTTTTTTATGACTGATGAGAGTAACCTGCATGTATCGACTCCAGTAGTAGGAAATTGGAGCGTTGTGCTGCAAAAGATAAGCTCAGAGGAAGATATTTTTACTGGGTCAACCTCAGATCAACCTGAGGACATAATTTAAGCTGCTCCTGCAATGATAATGCAAAGGCGCGTGGCGAGCACGGGACAAGACAGTCCCTGTGAGCTCAAAGTCCAAAGCTCATAGTCGT
Organism: Digitaria exilis; assembly: GCA_015342445.1. Classification (NCBI taxonomy): domain Eukaryota; kingdom Viridiplantae; phylum Streptophyta; class Magnoliopsida; order Poales; family Poaceae; genus Digitaria; species Digitaria exilis. The sequence continues at coordinate 1,154,996 of JACEFO010001827.1, read as the reverse complement.
AGCATTAATCCACTTGTGTGTTATGTCATTGCTCACATTTGCAGTACCTTTATTTGCTTAGTTTATCCATTTCAAGAATGCACTTCGATCACACGGCGTTGCCGGCCAGTCATATAATCTGTGGGCTAGCTAGCGTCAAAATCTCCCCTTTTTGAAAAGATGTATCTTTTGATTTTTGCCACCGCTTCCCTTTAAAAAACGAAAAGAACTAGATGGGCAACTGCCAAATTTTCAAGATGACTAGTACGTATTTGTAATTAGTTTTATAATTAATTTATATTTAGTTTAGCTAATTAGCATCCAAATTAAACATATTTGATGTGATATGGGCTAAACTTTAGTCCAAGATCCAAACACCCCTTTATATGCATAAACCACGGTTCAGAACAGTACAATCAGGTGCTGTTGAAGTGCTGATACACACATGATGAACTATTCTATTTGCATACCACGAGCTGGTGGTGATCATCATATCAGAACTTAATTAATCCGCCGACGCGTACTCAAACTGCAGACAAACACCACTTAATTAAATTAGACCCTGCAGCCTTACACGGCCACATCCCCTCTCGGTCATGCATTGGGGTACTGAAGCAAAGCATGCATCTCTTCATTCTCTTCTTCTGTTTTTTTTTCTCAATAAAAAAAAATAGTGCCTGCACTGCAACAACTATGTCCAGCACGTACGGTACGTCCACGCGTAGCTAATTCAAGTCCGAAGTCTCCTTCCTGGAACTTGCTCTGCACGAGCCTTTCTTCTTGTGTAATCTAAAAGACTAGTCGAACAATTCTGCAGTAGTGTCACCATCAGACACCCGGATCTGCACCTCAACTTCCATATATACCCTGTCTCTCCACGACGCAAAACCCCATTCCAAACCCCATACCCTCAAGCTCAATCGCCACTGCTAACTGGCTCCTCTTCATCGCCTTATTGCTCTTAGAGCTCTCCTATTTCCCTCGTTCATTCTCTTTCCTGTCCTTTTATGTAACAGAATTGAAGTGCAGAAGCGTTCCTCAAAAAAAAAAAAAGTGCAGAAGCTATACTAGCAAGCTTCTCGAGGACAGCTTTAAGTTGTTTGCCATGGGCAACTGCAACTGCTTGGAGCGCACGAGGGTGACGGCGTGGTACGACGAAGACGACGACTGGGGCCTCCCGGCGACCGGGCGTTCCGGCGGGGTGCGAGGGGCGGCGTCGACACAGAACGGCGGCGGGACGCGGGTGAAGATCAGGATGACCAAGGGCCAGCTGCGGCGGCTGCTGGAGAGCGCCGGCCGCCGAGGCGCGTCGTCTGACGAGGACGTCGTGGCGGAGATCATGAGCATGGGCACCGTGCGCGTCGACGTCGCTGAGCTCCGGCAGGCGGCGGAGATCAGGCACCGGCGGCCACCCAAGCTCGAGACGATACAGGAAGACGACGTGTGTGGATGAATGAGTAGAAACTAGCTAGAGACATCATCAGGTGACATCGATCGATCGAGAGATATACGGCTTCATGGGCTCATGGTGCCTGCGGATGTATTTTTATTGTTTATTACTACTCTGATTTTTTCAATAGTCCGGTAAAGCGATGTTCAGTGCGACGGAGACAAGAAATGTGACTGCGATGAGCACGGCGAGCAACGGCCGCACGAGGTTTTTGAACAGGAAGCTCGTGGTGAAAAGCCAGAACAACTCTTGGAAGCTCGCCGGACGCCGGTGCACGTTGACGAGCCCTCTCCACCCGGCTCGCCGCCAGATGGCTTTCCCGAGGTAGAAAGGAGCCCAGATGCCCGGGAAGCAGAGTAGCACCGCGGCCAGCGCGAGCACGTAGATCATGGTCACCAGCCACCGGTTGGCCTCGCCGAGGACGGCGTGGACCCCGAACGCGAAGGCGGCGACCATGAGCTGCGCGGCGGGCGGCAGGAGCCCCGACGCCGGCCACTGGTAGAGGCGGCGCTGGGCCGGCGGGACCTGCCTCGCGCCGCCGTAGACGAGGAAGCAGGTGGCCACGATGGAGCAGAGGAACGCCAGGGCGTCCGACGCCACGAACGCCCGGAACGCGAACCGCCTGGCCAGAACGGCCGTGCCCGCCGCGCGCGGTGGTCGTCCGCGGCGTAGCCCCCCGGCACGGTGAAGGCCGCCGCGAACGTCACGGTGGCGATCAGAACGGACGCTATGGTCGTGGTCGCCGTGATGCCATCGATGTCCTTGTGGTCGTCCTCGTGCCCCGTAGCCGGCGTGATCTTACTCATCCTGCTGTGCAGCTGAACATGATTCCCTCCTGTCCCGAGGGTGACAGGTGCTCTTGTCCAATATAAACAGTTCTTTACTACGGCTCGAGGATTCTGCACACCAAACAATCATCTAGTAACGTTCTGCCTCTCTGACTGGAAAATGAACAGACGAGTGAAATGAAGTTATTACCAGGAAATATTGCAACCCGGGCTCAAGATGACTGTAAGCAAGATCTGCAGCTGTTAGACCATCCCTGTTGGTAATGCCTACATCCACAGTCACGGTCTGCAGCAGTGAACTGACCATCCTTGGATGCCCACACTTGACGGCTAAATGGAGCGGGGTGTTTCCTTCGTAATCCATGGCGTTGAGTAGGATAGCGAGCCTGTCATCTCGGCAAAAGAATCGAACCACGTTTTCCTGATCATGTTCGATAGCGCAATGCAGAAAGTTCCTTCCTTTGCCGTCTACCAATTCTGCATAGTCAGGGCATCTCTCTACTAGTTCGACGATGCTCTGAATGTTCCCCGTCATGGCGGCGACGTGTATCGCGAACAAGCCTTGGTTGTCGGGAACACGCGCCAGTGAAGCTTCAGCGTTCAGAAGTAGCAAGAGGACGCCATGTTGACTGTGTGATACCGCGTAGTGGAGAGGAGTCTTGCCAGACGAATCGGCTTTGCTTAGTAATGCTGGACCCTGCTCCCATGCCAGTATCTCCTGAACGATTTCTAATCCAAGATTGCAAGCTCGTCGTCATCGGATAAGGCACGGGACGCAGATTGAAGAACGGCTTAGGATTAGATTTTCAGCGGCCAGGCCATACCTTTGCTTTTAGCAGCGGCGGCATGCAGGGCAGTGCGTCCCTCCGGCCCGGCAAACGATGCCACCGGCGACGTCGTCCCGTCAGGCGACCGGCGCAGCAGCGCGCGGACCATCTTGGCGGAGCCGTTCATCGCCGCCAGGTACAACGGCGAGACGCCGCCGTCGTCCGTCGTCAACGCGGCCAGCTCGGGCGCCTCCGTCGCCAACAGCTGCACCGTCTCGGCGTCGCCGTTCCGGACGGCCTCGTACAGCGCGGTGGCGCCCAGCCGGTTCGTCGCCCGCAGCGCCGCGTCCGCGTCCGCTCCACCGGCGCGCATCGCCGAGAGGAGGCAGGCCGCCACCTCCCGGTGCCCGGCCTTCGCCAAGCGGTGCAGCGGCGTGTCGAGGCAGCCGTCGCGCGCGCTAGCAGCGCTAGGCAAAGGCCCGCGACTCGTGTGGCTGCAACTTGTTTTGCAGAGTTGTTGATGTCTTGTTTTGTTCTGTTCGACAGAGATAGGCTTGTTGTGGATCGGATCATCGGAGGAAGGAATTAATTATTGAATTAGCAAATGGATTCACCTTGTACGGAACATTTCAGAATGGGAGGGACATGACCCGGCCACGTAAACAGACCAAAACGATGTCAAATGGCCAGCACAAATAGCACGAGTAGAAAACGATATGTCAAATGGCCAGAAAATGGTATGTTTCAGAGAAGATAAAAATTGTAATGGCGTGTTTACTAATAGGTGAATTGTAATGGCATATCTCAGAACTCACGTATTTGCAATGGCACCGTTCCAATTAACCCTTTGATACATAGTAGATGTTCGTAAATGAAAATTGCGTTGCTTGAAGTGTAATAAAGATCTCTATAGGTCCCGTTTGATACACAGCTTCACAATGCCTCTAGCAGCAGCCAAATATCCCAAAATAGACTGGACGTCCAATGAGCCCACGCTGCACTAACTTTTCCTCTATGAGAAAATAAAGATTGGGAAAAGCTATCTCTCGCTAGAGTGATTTGAGTCCCTCTTTATCAAATTTTAAACCATAGGATTTAGAAATAGATGATTCAGATTCATCATTTTGTACTCCGGGTGACATCGATCGAGAGTAGTATATGGTCGTCATACGTATGCATATTTATTGATTTATTTATTTTAGTTTAGCACATCTTTATTTACGTGGACTTTTAACATTTCCCATTTGTCTTTATGAATGTGGTGAAGTCATCTCTGCTGCGCTCGTCCCCGGCTCCCCGCTAATCGCGCCTGTCGTGTCCTGCGTCCCTCAACGCAACGCTAAGGTCAAGCCGAGCATGAAGGAGAGGTCACTCGAGCAAGTGGCCGACTGGCTGCCATGGCAGAGGCAAGGGCGCTCGAGAGTTGGCCGCCATGGCAGAGATGAGGAGGGTGGCAATTAAGGTGTGAGGTTCGATGTTCATTCAAGCTCACGAGCCGCTCAAGCCAGCTCGTGAGTTGGATCGAGCCGGCCGAGGTGACTTTTCTGCTCCTTACGTTAACGAGCAGAGTGACACGGTGCCATTGCAAATACGTGAGTTCTGAGATATACCATTACAATTCACCTATTAGTAAACATGCCATTACAATTTTTATCTTCTCTGAAAAATACCATTTTCTACGTCTTTGAGTCTCTTGACCCACTCGCTGGCTACCGTAATTTCGTATCACCTAAAATACCCCTGCTACATCTCTTTTCTGTCTCACTTGCAAATGGGTCCCACACGACATCCCTTTCCTCCATTCACAATCCAACTCCCTCCTGCACCATGTGAAGTCAAGGTTGAGTCCGGCTATGCTCGGCTGCCATTGGCCCATTGCTATGCTCGGCTTGACCTCAACCAGCTTTGCTCCTAACCTCCGTCACGTGGCCAGCACTGGATGAAAGCAAGAGGGCACCGGTCGCCACCGCCGTCGAGCCACACGGTCCAGACGTGGGTGAGCAGGAGATCGATCCCTGTCACAGGGAGCCCGGCATCCATGACGTCGGCGAGTTCAAGCTTCATCCTAGTGAGTCCACTGGTCCCGACGCCAGCGAGCTTGAGCTCCACCCAAGCAAGCTGGACGGATCTAACGCGGGTGAGCTCGAGCTCTCGACGAGCACGACGGGCGGGGCAAGGAGCACAGGCCAAGCAGGGCGACCTCACCACGGAGCCCAGTGACCCAGCGTGGCCCCGGGGTGGGCGAGCTCGAGCTCGTCCCCCTACGACCATGGCGGGCTGCTCGTGGGAAGAAGAAAAGGAGGTAGGAGATGACATGTAGGGCCCGTGCGTCAGTGCAGGGGGTAGTTTTGGCTATACTAGTACATGTGTCTGCATCTGGACCTAACGGGGTTGGAAACGTATAAATGGCATGGATCGAACTCTTGTCAAATTGTAATGGTATGGTTACGAATACATGAATTGTAATGGTATTTTTCCGAACTTGAGAAATTGCAATGGCATGAATCCAATTAACCCTATATCAAACGGGTCTATGGAAAAGAATTACTCCCTCTGTCCCAAATTATAAGTCATTCGAAGATTATTGGAAAGTCAAACTATCTCAAATTTGATCAAATTTATATAACAAAGTACTAAGATCTATGATACCAAATAAGTACCACTAGCTTCTTCATTAAGTATATTTTGAGATTATATATACTTGGTTATATAGATGTTTGTGATTCATTCTATAATTTTGGTCAAACATGAAAAGAGTTTGACTCTTCAATAATCTTGAAATGACTTACAATTTGGGACGAAAGGAGTAGTACTTATATCTGGCTGCGTGTAATAGTGCTCTGAAAAAAAATAACAAAAGAAACATTAGCGCCCTTGGAGCATGGGGTCTCTCTTATCTCTTCGCTAGTGGGTGTCACTGTTGTTAGTTGCTACTACGCTCGATCACATGCCCCAAGCGGCTGACCAGCTTAGCTGAGCCATGGAAAGCAGGGCAAAACAACCAGCAGTTCGCATGATCCCCAAAATGAAATCCAAAATGTCCAGTTTGGCTCTGATCCCACAGAACGCCTGCTGATCGATCGGGCACGACTAGTACAGAATGGAGCATTCGTCTCTCCGGTTGTCTTAAAATCCGGTACTAACGTGTCCCAGAGGGTTCCCGAGGGCTCTCGGACCATTTAGTACCGGCTAGTAACACCAGCCGGTACTAAATGGTCCCGGGGGTTCCCGAGGCCCCCGTGCATTTAGTACCGGCTCGTAACACCAGCCGGTACTAAATGTTGGCATTTAGTACAGGCTGGTGTTACGAGCCGGTACTAAATGGGTCCACGGGGTATAGCTCAAAAGGAAAGCATATCCCACTCAATCACAAGTGATGCATAGGTGGGATGGTAGAGGGGTTACGCGCGATGCCAGAGGTTGTGAGTTCGAATCCCACGAACCGCGCACGTGCATTTACGCGTGAAAAATTCGCGTGACGTTGCGCGTGTGCGAGCCTCCCGGTAAGCTTACAAATTTTTTTTCTTTATTTTTTGGCTCGAAACCAGTTAGTACCGGTTGCTGCAGCCGGTACTAACGGGGCTACCATTTAGTACCGGAAGCTCGGTACCGGACGCATAACCGGTACTAACGCGGCTTTGCGCACGGTACTAAATGTCTCTTACCCTAGTGCACCAGCACGCGATCAAGGATTTGGAGGCCCCTAGGCCCTACCCTTTTGCCCAGGACAAAGAAATCCAAGACAAGGACGTCTAGGGGGGACGCAGTTCCTCTGAAGTTCTTGGAACTACCTTAGAGAGAGGTAGGTTGGTGCTGATCGTTCCTTCAGCATCCAACGGCCATGACAAAAAAAAAACAAGAACTTCATCCATACATATAACCGGTAAACAAATGGCACAAGCTTGCTACGCCCAAAAAAAAAAGTGTCTGTTCGGAAAAAGAAGAAAAACAATTGCCACTGTGTCGTGAATCCTGCCACCACCCACAATATTTTTTTTCCTCTTTTCTTTTTTGAAAAGTAAGTCCCCAACACTTATATTATTGCACTTACTCAGCACAGCCGCTGGGTGCCTGTGAGTTGGTGCACTTGGTTTGTCCTTTCTCGACATGCTTGTATTTGATCACATTTTCATCCGATGTGTTCCGTCTTTTATTTTTTTTTTTTATCGTTGCAGTTTTCTCTTTCAACTGGTTTTTTTTCAGCCTGTGAGTGAGCAAGGCGCGGCACCCAGTGTCTGTGTCGAGTACGCAGAGAGCGATAATATAAGTATTGTGGACTTACTTTTCAAAAAAAGAAAAAAAGAAAAAATGTTGTGGGCGGCGGCAAGCTGCATGGCACATAGAGGCAACTGTTTTTTCTTTTTCCAAACAGACACTTTTTTGGCATAGTAAGCTTAGACCATTTATTTACAAGCTATATGTATAGATGAAAAGTTCTATTTTTTTGTCATGACCGTTGGATGCTGAAGGAACGGTCAGAACCAACCTACCTCTCTCTGAGGTAGTTCGTAGAACTTCAGAGGAACCGCATCCGTCTAGGGATAGCCCAGCAAGGCTGTGCATGCCTTTGGTTATTGCATGTGGCGCCGCACGATGCGCGTACGAAAAAGCGCAGGGATTATTGGCGGTGGGTTATCGATCGGGTAGGCCTGCAATATGTGTCTCAGATTCTCTGAACCTTTTTCTGGCCGGTCGCCGGCCGTGTGCATGTGTGTCCATTATATTGTGGAGCGTGCACTCTGGCCCGTTGGAACATACCGGCCGCATTCTTACTTGGACAGCAGCACCACCAGGTACGCTGTCCATTCAGCGTTCGCAAAACGCCATGTGTGCCAGGAGGCATATACGCAATACAGCTATATAGACCGCAGTACCACGTACTGTCGCTGCCGGCCGCCAACATCCAACGTCCAAGTATACCGGCCATGTTCAGATTCCCAACTATTCATTATTCATTCTAATTTTTCACTATTCATTCCAACTTTTCACTATTCTCCCCTCACAAAACACGTTTGCCAGCGAATGCTACAGTGTTTTCTTATGCTACAGTGTTTTTTCCTACAATCTAAAACACCCATCTCAAAAGGAATGTAGTTCTGGTTTAGACTAGATCAAATTTCCTTAGGTTTGACTAAGTTAAGTTTATAGTAAATATTATTAACATTTACAACTATAAACATGTATAATATGAAAATATGTTTTATGATAAATTTAATTATAATCATTTATAGTGTCATAAATAGTAATATTTTTTTGTATATTCGGTCAAAGTTTAAATAGATGACTTATTGGAACATGAGAGCTACAATCTTTTTCGGACTAAAGGAGAAGTCCCTCCGGTGCAGGAAAAGAAGTACTTGTCTGCGGGGACGATTTGTGGGGGAGGGGGACAGGGATGAAGCCCCTCTACCCCCTGATTTTTTTTTTTGACAACAACAGAGAAAGAAAGAAAGAAAGAAAGAAGCAGGAGGAGGAAGAGGAGGAGAAAGGAGTGGAGGAAGAAGAGAGGAGGGAGGAGAGCCCCCCTAGGTTGAGAAGCTTGCTTTGCCTGCTTGTCGTGTAAGCGTGCGGCGATACCACAGTTGGATATTTTTCAGGGGAGTCTGTCGTGAGTGACGACCAAGGAATATAAGATATTGATGCCTTGTCTTCCTTATTAGACAAGTAGTGTAATACATGGGTACAGGAGCTCTACGCGGTGCAGGGCTAATAATGCAGCACGTGGACAAAGCGTCTACCTCGAGTGATCAATCTCTTTGCTTGCAAGTGATCGATACCGGCTTTTCATGCATGAAGCCAATCGTACCATGGATCCTCGAAACTGATTCTCGTGGCTCATGTAAAAACAAGATGTAGTCAGGCCAGGGTGACGACTGGATCGAGTCGGCTTTATAATATCTGAATATTATTCGTTACTTCATTAGAGAATCAAATGACGCGACTCAACTCGCTATATATGGGGGATCCGGGAGAGTGTACGTAATTGAAACAAGAGAGCTATCTAGGCAGGACTGGCAAAAGAGAATGAAAGGCATACAACATGCTGCATGCATGGAAAATATTAAAAGAAAGCAGGTGGAGTTGCTTGGTGGTTTTGGCTTAACCAAGTCATGTAACTGTCATAAAGCATGTATATTGGCCCGAAAGCGCCATATATCCAGATTCTTTTTCGATATTTATGCTGACTTTTTTAATGCGATATATTGGCCCACGCATTCCAATTGGGAAGCTTATGATTTCTTTAAAAAGAAATATATGTCGACACCTTGTGCGATCATGAAACGCCGGCGGTGGTTCTGTCAACGTCTGGAATTCCTTGCGTGGTGCTTAATTGCAGGAAGTTTTGCTAGTTGATGAAAGATATATATGCAAAATTACACCCCCCCCCCGGGGCACACACAGACACCTCTTTTTTAAAAAAAAAAATCATTGCATTGCCCCCTGTTTGTTGGATAAATAAAAAGAATAAAAGATGTATCAAATCACGCACGCATTAGCTGCGCAAAAGCAATCCATCGAGGTGGAGAGAGATAAAAGTCAACGCAATCCCTTGGCCGTCGTCGCCGATCAGGCCACAAGGTGCGGGCGTGTGGCGACGAACTTTCGTGCCGAACGGATCAGGTCTCATCGATCTCGCGCATGCATGCATGTGCGGCCACTGCATGATCCGCTCGGAGCAGCAACCTGAAAATTCCGCTTCCGAATACTAAAATCATACGCGCGCCCGCGCGTCACGGATCACGAATCGCGATTCCATGCAACATTATTCTATCATCACATCGATCAGCTGCTTGGAATATAGGTCATCTCTCCACTGATGATAGATCGATCACTACAGCTGTTGAGCTGTTTGTGGCGGTCGTGTCTGTCGATCTCAGTGTCCGTTCGGTCGCGCGCGCCCAGTTGTCGCGCACCTTCACCAGCCGGCATCCCCGTATGGTCGCGCGTCCATCGATCGCCGCAGCCGCAGCTGATCATGTCGAGCTTGCTGCTGATTTGCTTCATCAGCGGCTGAGCCCTGCCGCACTAAGCTCTACGATGCATACGCTCCGTACGTGGGGCGTCCATCTACTACTATACGTACGCCACACGTCTCTAGTCGTCTCCTGCACTACGCTACCAAACCGTCAGCAGCATGCGAATCCCGTGAGGCAACCAACTTCACGCTTGTTTAGCTATCTACTATCTCCGTAGGAAGAAAGTAGCTATGGTGTGTCCTGGTTGGCTCTATCTAAATCTGGCTGCTCTGGCTACATGGATTACATATTGCTCACTGTCAGCTTCAACTGGAATTCTTTTGCACTAAAATAAACACCACTCGATGGCTTGCTAGGTCCACGGAGGATTCCTTTTCCTTTCCACGGCCATCGCACATCGTGCCAGGGGCACCGGCCGATCATGTCATCTCGGCACTCGATCATCGACCACACACGCATGCTGTCCGATGGGGAATAATATAACTAACTGGCTGCTACATACACGTACCCCGCCGGCCAGTTGGCTGCATGGATAGAATAAACCAAAGATAATCCTCTTCCAAAAACAAATCAAGGATGCAAAACCCACGAAATCATTTGGCGCCATTTGTACACCTCCTGGCCTGGCAGGCTGACAATTTTCAGAATACATACACCTCCGTGTCAGTTTCTGGCAGAAAAAAAAAAGAAAGATATATTCAGAGAGGGTTAAGCTGCAGTAGAAGTACTACTACAGTTTTAGTGCATGCTTCATTTTTAAAACCAAATTAAACATCATTTTGATTCTCAGGGAAAAAAAAGTAAAGGTGAGAGAAATGGGTGGAGTTGGGGGGAAACACTCGCTCGCTTGCCTGGCGAGCTCAAGTGGTAGTGGCGGCAAGGAAAGGAGGATATCCGCCAGCCAAATCTTTTCTCACGAAAACGACCTCGAGGGAATAATTAATTCGACTTTTCCTCGCTGCTTTTTATGGACCACTCCTCGAGGAACTTCGGAATTTCGCTAAGACCACGCTCACAGAGCATTGAGTATAAAAACTTTGAAAAAACATTTATGCTCGTTAAAAAAACTCGTGTTTTGGAAAATACCTACACTGGGTCCAACGTAACTTCGTTGGGATGCTAAGAATTTACTAGCCCATCAATCCATGCCAAGGTTGTTGCACGCTTGAGGTTAATTAGCATGTTTGGTCAAACATTGCCTATCAAATGGGTACTTAGTTTAACCATTGTTTAGCAGTAAAATAAGTACTTGCCAGATCTACCTGTACTCCGATAAACAAACGCAGTTGATATGTTTCCTAAATATATGACCCTAATTAAAGGATGTGGTCACTCAATTTTTCCTTGTGGTTACTATGGATACGACAATATCACGTGGTAGATGCCTAGTGTCCACTAGGCATAATTCACAAGCAAGGTGTGTATACGAGAATTAAGACCAAATCACTTTCTTTTGATGCTTACAGATTCATCTTCAATATATCGATTCAGCTGCACAAGTTATTACCCCAAGAGTAGTATGCCTTTTCAGTGTGTGCATGTGGAAGGAATGAACACTGAACATCGTTGTAATTAACGAAATGGAACCGGATTTTTAAGCAAAACCCAGCGGTATATAAAAAGCCGTACTCGCCATCATCTCCTCGCCCCACATGCTCTTGGAGAGTGAGGGAGAATCTTTCGCCCTGAAAAAGAGCAAAGTGTCAGACCTTTCCCCCGGTTCCTAGTTTTGGTACTACTCCACCTGCATCATTCTCCCCGTCCCCAACGAACCAGCGAGCTCGCAGCGCAGGCAACAAAACTACAAAAGAGAAAGGATCAGACGCCGCCGCCGCCTCGCACGGACACGCAGCAGAGCATCTCGATCGCCAGTTCGCCTCAGAGGTCCGGAGCCATGGGGGACGCCGCCGCAAACTACCCTGTGAGTTTCTCTCTCCCTGCTCCATCACCTGCGTTACCGCGTAATCAATCCGTCTTGCTCCAAGTTTTCCTTCTGAGGAATCGGAACTCGGAGTGAATTTTACCTAAGCGGGTAAAAAAGTACTCGAAGTTTGGTTCTGTTTAGATAGTAAAAGCACGCGAGATCGATCGCTTGGTAAAATTCCCCCTGCGCTCTGTTCTTGGAGATGGAAATGGTTACACTGACACCAGCTTCTGAATTATGATTCCTTTGGCGTGCAGATACTCGCGCCGGGAGGTGTGGGCCAACCGAGCTTCGGCGCCGCCAACTCGTCCGCCGCGGCGACCGGCGGCGGGCTCGTGGCCCTCGACGTCGGCGCGCTGTCGTCCCTCGCCGGCGACGCCGGCCCACCGGGCACGCCGACCACCGCGCCACCACGGACACCCACCGCGCCCCCACGGACACCCGTAAGTGCAGAGAAAACACGCGCTCGCGAGCCGCGGCTCGGCTGGGACACGCCAAATTCCTCTTCGTCTCGTTGCTTCCAAAGCTGACTCTTTTTCTGTCCTTGTGGCCGTGCCGCGCGTGAACAATGACAGAAGGTGGTGAGGTCGCTGTCCAGGAAAGGCGACAGGAAGCCGGCCGACGCCGATGCCAATGGCACAGCCGGTACGTCCGTCCAAACGATCAGCTAGCTCTCTTTTGTTAACCAGCATCCAATTGGCCTTCTGATTTTTGCCTCTGGAAAAAAGAAGAAGAAAAAACTCATCTTGATCCCAATCTATCCTCGTGCTTTTCTTTTTGTCCGCTTCCGTTTATCCCCCATGTAATTCTGCTGTGATTTTAGTTAACTTATCGCTTAAACCAGCGCCAGTAAAGTGGAATGACAGTCATGTGTCACTGTGTGTGTGTGTGTGTGTGGTAATTTTCCCACGACGAATTGGAGGGATGCCTTCTCTGGGATGCGATCCTGGAACAGATCATGATGCTGACCGGCTCGACCTCCTCCTCTGTCCATGTATGTGCAGGTGGCGGGAGCGAGCGGCCGCAGCTGTTCGTGCACGTGGCGGCCGGCGACCTCGGAGACGCGCCGGGCAGCGCGCGGCTGGTGGTGCACACGCCGCTGGCCAGCACGCCGGGGAGCAAGTCCCGGCGGTTCGGCAGGCGGCCGGCGCCATGGCTGGATCCCCGGAGGGTGGTCTTCCTCTTCGCCACGCTGTAAGAAAATCGCCACCACCATTCCCTTTCGGTCGTCAGCTCTGACAGTTCATTTTAAAAGAAAAATTAAAACAGAAGCTCTGACATGCCGGCTACCTTAACATGGGAAGCTGTAGCTGTACGTCTTACAGTAATTCGTTTCCGGCAGTAGTAGGTTAGTGGGTGCCAAAGTCGTAGTGATTAATGCTCCCACATGAAGTACCCAACCGATTAGGCAGAGCAGTTAAGCGTGTTGTTGGCAGTGAGTGAACCTAAACTAGGTAAGCTACGGAGTGGCAGTAAACGCCAGTAAATTCCACAGTGCCATCTTCAGCGAATCAGCACTCAGCAGCGAGTACACTGTACACGAGGAAATCAGGAAACCCAGCAAATGCGACCCAGCAGCTCGATGCGATGGATCTTAAACGGTGAACTGCCAGGAGCATAATCAAGAGCACTGTTCTGCAGTGCAGCCCCTAGAACACGTTTGTTCCTTGCGGATGATTCATGCTTTGCAGTTGCCGCCTTGGAGTCCAGGATGGACAGGCCCGCAGTTTTTGTTGGCCGAGTCTCCGCAGCGGAGCTGTCTCCCCGCGTCGCCTTCGCTACGGCGATGGCGGTCCCTGAAAAAAGGACGGCGACTGGCGAGCAAACCGCCGTGGCGCGCACGACGCTGCCGTGCCGAGTGCGGCGCGCTGGCGTGCAGAGCCTGAGATGGTGGAATTGGAATTGCTCTGGTCGGCAGTAGTATCTGTGATTGATGTCCTGACAGCGGTTTTGTGCTGATCTCGTGTAGGTCCAGCGTGGGGACGCTCATCCTGCTCTACTTCACGCTCTCCATGAGCAGGGCGGACTCCAGCGGCAGCGGCAGCGGCGGCGCCAGCGACGCTCGGTGAAGCTCCGGCCGCCGTCGACGGCAATGGGGAGTATTGTGGCGTTTTGAGATTTTTTTTTTCTGAACAAGAAAGATGGCTAGGAACGATTGAGAGGGGGTAGTGTAATTCAGGCATAAAAGAGAGATGGAGTTCTGCGTGAGTTTGAAAGGACACACTCACAGAGGATAACAAAGAGAGCGACAGCGAAGAGATTAGGCTGGATGGAGTTTGATGGACAAGTTTGTGATAGTAGCCATCCCTGTTTCTTTTTCTCCCTTTTTTTTTCCTGATTGCTAAAAAAAAGAGAGTATACATGTCACAGTCAGTGACAACAGATAATACTGTATTTTCATTTATTCCTCATGCTGCACAAAGAAATCATATATATTGTCGTAGATATCTATACAGCGAGGACCAATTGTCTCGTCTCGAGTGCTATTTCCTGAATAGTGAGTGGTACATATCTTCGATAAACCTAACCTAAATGAACGAACAAAGAATGACACAGACACTAGATCATCTAAGAGAATTTGGAACCCTCATGCATGAATATGGTACTCTCTACTCATATGGCACAAACCTAGTCGATAGAACTAAAAAAATGCCGGGTCTGAATTTTGACTTTTCAAATATCTGCCCTGCGGCAGAACAGAATATATAGACTTAATACTCCGTGGCAAAGACGTTTTGATACTCGACATGAGTATTAACCACCTCTGACAGGTAACCGTAGACTAATACCTGGAACTGGAGCCACCCTGCAATGACAGAAATGGATTTCTTAAGTATTCAATTTTATGCTGAAAAGTTCAGGACAGATACCTGCCTTGGCTATCTAGAATGAACAATGTTTTGCAGGACTGAGAAATACTATACTTGCAACTCAAGGAAAACAATAGCTACCACGTCCGGGATTTTTCTGAGAGGTTGTATAGTTGATCGATAGAAACACTTGCCTCGGAGCAGGTACCTATTTCTGAAGCTATAGTCCTACACAAAACACAATCAATGTGCGCTTTTCTTTTGCAGGCAGATCCGACACACTTTTTTTTTTTCTACTCAACTGCAAATAGTCTGTTCCTTTCTAGATTTATCAGATGGAAACATGTATCAAGGATATCCTAAGATCATTCCCAAGAACCTTATGACAGCTCGAGTCTGCAGCAGTTTCTGCTCAACCGGATTTTCTGCAGCAGTTTCTGCCCAACCAGATTTTCAGCAACTGGATGTCTGGATCTCAATCCAGATAGTTCCTGGTCCACTAGATAAACTACATTTTGCTTGATACCAGAAGTTCATCCTGATACTTTTAACCACATCCACAAGATGCTTGGTTCAAAACGTCAAATAGTAACCAGAAAAAATAGAAACAGTAGGAAAGATCATCCACATTATCTGCATGCAGTCACTGTAAAGGCGAGATAAAGCAACGGAAGATTAAAGGCATCTGATCTCCAAATTAAGGTCAGAACACAATTCGATCTCCCTTCGAAAATGATTTGCCTATCTGGTTCAAATGATACTAGGGGTGAATACTAGAACATGAATGTTGAGTATTCAGGAGAAAAACATCCTTGTTCAGGAGGAAAGGAACGATATTCAGATCCATAATTAATGATTTGTACCCACACAGACAACTAGGATGATGATTTGAGCCTCCTGTAGGAAATATATTACTCTGATTTTATGGTAAGTTTCAGAAAGGCAACTCACCCTTCTATTTTACCTGCAATATAGATATTCTTTAACAACCGAATAAATTGAGGCCAATGGAAGCCCGTAAATTCAATATACATTTATTCTGCCGCACTATAATGTAAAGTTATCTTTAAGATACAGACGCCACCTCGAAGGTGGTGGAACAAACAAGGATAAAGGTGAAGGTTTTTTGACCCACGCATACTACACAAGATGTAGCAGAAGGGATAGAACATGATTCTAGTACCGTTTCGATATGCGTGGCATGGAACACTTCTGCTTCCTGTCATGGTAAATCCTTACAATCACAGCAGCTGTTTCCTCTATAGCTTTTCCAGTGACCTCTGCATGAAGACAGTACAAAAGAAGGTTAAACAAAGGAAAGGAGCAGCAAATTAAAGTTTCCATGAAGACGATTTAACCAAACTTACCAATGACTGGCAAATTCGGAATTTGAGCAAAAATTTTCTTTGCATGGGCCAACTCCTGCTTCACATGTTCTATTTCAGCATAATTGGTCTGATGCCCATCAAAACCTAGAGCTTTGGCCCTTGCCTTCCTGATTGATTGAAGAATCACTGGGTTTATCGTCAATCCAAAAATCTTCTCGTGATCAACCTCAAAAAGATGCTTTGGAAGATCCACTCCCATCACAATGGGGACATTTGCTACCTTGTATCCCTTCTGAGCTAGGTATATTGACAATGGAGTCTTCCCTGTACGTGAAACACCAATAAGTACGATGTCTGCGCGGTTGAGGTTCTGTGGCTGAGCACCATCATCTAGTTTGATGGTAAAATCAATGGCGTCAATTCGTCGAAAGTAATCCTCAGTCAGGTGACCACCCTGTCGGCTAGGGGAACTTCGTGGAATCCCAGATGGAGCAACACCAATATGAGAAGCAATGGCGTCAACTGTAGGTCCAAGAAGATCAGTGTATGGAACACTCCAGAAATCACAGGCCTTCTTCGCTGACTCAGCCATTGAAGGATCAGCAAGGGTATATAGAACCAGTGCCCCTTCTTTTGCTGCTTGCTTTATTACCTCAAGAAGTCTATCTTCATCGTCGATCTGAAACACATTAGCAGAAACTTGTTACTTACACAAGATACAACCTGTTACCAAGTGATGCATCACTAACATTTTTCAAGTCACCAGAGTAGAGAAGTTGATAACTAGTATCTAATCAGGATTTCTTGAGCGAGGAACATGACAAAACAGGCATATTTATCTTTTCCCACAATAAGCCGATGCCTAGTATATCTCCCAACAAGGCAACAACCTGATACATATTTGTCTTTTCCACTCCAAAACAATGCATGTACAGGATTGAGACAGAGTATGAACCAATGAAATAAATAGATATCCATGAAGCAACCATGCAGTTATGGATTTGCACAAAATGTCTTCCTCTATCCAATTACAACATGCATATGCATACAACCGCAGATTGTGAATTTGTCTTTACTCAAGGACAGGTTCAGGATCTAGTAACGAGTCCAATTGTACATACATAAATAATCTTCTTACTAGGACAACATAGCAATCTTTTGTTGCAAAACTCAGCAGAGCCCCATGCCCGTTATCATCTAACATTGTCAATATTTAAGCTCAACCGAATCCATATCCTCCAGAATAGCTGTACTAGTCACCCCGAAAATGAATCATACTAAACTCATAATCTCACTTCGCGGAAATTCACCACTACCGTCCAAAAAAACCCGATGCCCCAGCCCCTAATTAGCTAATTCGATACTCCATTCGTTCCAAAATGTAGGCCATTTGATTTTTTTTAATCCCAACTTTGACCGCTCGTCTTATTCAATTTTTTTTAAAAAAATATCATTTTTTTTTGTTATGGCTAGTTTTAGTAATAGATGAATTTCAGGAATGACCTAAATTTGACTAAATTTGCATAGAATTTTTGAATTAGAGAGTGGTCAAACTTGGGACTAAAAAAGTCAAACGACCTACATTTTGGAACTGAGGGACTATTAGATGACACGAGAACATTTCTCAACATAACTACAAACTATGTTTAGCAGTTACTAGGCAGTTAGCACACCATGAACTTGCAGCAAAAAAGAGAATCTAGACGTGGCGAGGATTGTTCTTTTTACCCCGGAGAAGAGGTGCGTGTTGACGGTGCAGTCGCGGTCGACGAGGCAGTGCTCGAACTGGCCGAGCGCGGCGTTCACCGCGTGCTCGGCGGTCCAGCCGGTGCCGTCCGACACCATGTAGATGACCTTGCCGGCCGACGCGTCCCCCACGGCGACGCACAGGTCGTCGTCGTTGTCCTCCCACGCCGGCGGGGCGCCATCGTACAGCAGCGGCGGCGCCGTCGGGAGCGTCGGCTTCGGCGGCGGCGAGGACTTGGTCACCGGGGACGCCGAGGACGCCAGCCCCAACCGCCGGCCCGAGCGGAGCGCCCGCTTGCGGGACCACTGGCTGAGCTGCGAGCTGGCGCGCAGCGGCCGGGAGGACGACGGCGAGGGCGAGGCGGGCGCATCCGGCCGCGGCGGCGGCGGGGCGCTGTCGGATTGGGCTGGAGGCTCGGCGGCGGGGGTGAGAGCTGGGGAGGTGGTCCCGGACGCGCAGGAGGCGGTGGTGGCGAGACGGCGGCCGGCGGGCGACGGCGCGCCGAGCAGCGGCGACGCGAGCGGGTTGGCGCCCCCAATCATCGCTTGGCCTCGCCGGGACGGGAGACGAGACGAGTCACGAGACGATCTTTCGCTGCTCGCCCGCAGTGGCCGTGGCTGAACTGAACTGCCTGGTGGTCTGGTGGAGCAGGCCGGACTGCAGGAGTGGCTACGAGGGGATTTGGCGTCGCTTTCAGGGCGGTGCCGCGGTGGCAAGACATGGCAGATTGGCACGGGGTGTTGGTTTTGGTCGGTACAGAAGCATGGGACGCCAACGGTATTGGACCGTGGACCACTGGACCGGCGGTGATCGGCCGCCGTGCCCGTGGGGAATCTGGAAGCTATGCACGGCCACGACGCCACGTCGGCGTTCTTGGCCATTTCTCGGCTTCGTCATGCAACGTGCTACCGCGATATTTTGGGCAAGCGTTCTTGTACGGACGATAGCCCACATGTCGGCATGGCAATATCGCATCCGGGGTCTCCCCGTCCGTCTCTCTCATCCAATGGATATATATTGCTCAAAAAAAAATCCAATGGATATATATGGCACACACTCTGGTGCTGCCATTTTTCATATTAATTTAATTTTGTGGACCGACGAGTTTGTATAATGATCGGAAACACGGGTACATTCTTTTTTTCCTGACAATATCAATATCAATCTTAAACGACGACGCATCATGTTTCGTGGGCTTTTGTAACACCCTGAAATTTGGGATTTCGGGGTGTGATTAGAAAAAGAAAATTAAATAAACAATTTTTATTAATTATTAAAACTTTTTCAACATTTATCTTATTTACAGGGTATTTAGTGTAGGAAAATAATCATTTCCCTAAATTAAATAAATATGCTTCGTGTTGCTTAATAATTAAAGTGTTGCATTCATGCCGTTGCATATAGTATTTCTTGAGTGTGAGATTTTAAAATACGTTTAGACGTCGATCAAATCCTTCCTGAGAATTTCCTAGATTTTTCTAGAAATTAATTTACTTTTTCTAGAGTCAATCCATATATTGGAAGGCTTTAAATTCACTTTTATCGAGCTCCAAATATTTTATTTTGGGTTCTTTGTCTCCAAACCTATCTCTAAAAATTGTCCTTGGATTTTTGGAGCTTCCAAATAATTTTTATTATTTAAATATGTTATCTAGGATTTTCCTGGATTTATATTTGAACTAAAATTTCTTCTCCTAAAATCAATTCCTAAATTCTTTTTCCTCTTCCTTCTTGGGCTGACCCGTTTCTTCACTGCGGCCCATTATTCCATCTCCGCTCGGCCCAGCTGATCAAACCGCCGACCCATTTCCTCAACCAGCCCAACCCGGCCTCCCTCTCTCCTGTCTCCTTCTCTTCTCTCGCCGACAGGTGGGCCCCGCTTGTCATCCTCTCTCTCACTGTCGCTGATCGGTGGACCCCAGTTGTCATCCCCTTCCTCTGCTCGTGGCCGAGCCGGACTGCTCGAGTCCGCCCTGCGCCCGCGCCGCCGTCCTTCTTGGCGTCCACGCCAAGGCTGCTGCTCCCTCCCTATATAATGCGCCGCCACATCCCGAGCCCTCGCCGCCCTAGCCTTGCCCTGGTTCTACGCAGAGCCGTCGCCTCCTGGAGCTCTCCGGAGCAAGCTCAAGCCGCCAGCCGGCCACGCTTCGATTCGTTGCCGTGAGTCCTCGCCGGACCAAAACGACCGCGCTGCGAGTTTCACCGAGCCGAGACGCATCTATTGCGCCTATTCTTGTCGTCGTTCCATCGCCGGAGTCGCTCGACTCGTGAAGCAGAGCGCCGCCGTCGCCGTTCATCGATCAATTCGCCGCCGTGGAGCCATGCCGGAGGAATCCGAAGAACCCACGAGCTTCGCGACACTGGTAGCTATCCTGATTCCGTCGCCAGACCGACCCAGGGAGACGCCGACCGCGGGCAGCGCTGGAGCGCCGGCCGCCTCCTCGAATTCCGGCCGCCCTGCTTCGACTCCGTCGCCGGTAAGAGTCTCCTCGAGATCCTCGTCCTCCCCTATCTCTATTCCCCATCTTCGCCGATCTCCCCTCTCCCTGAATCGCCGCCGAGCCGAGCACCTGAGCCGCCGTCGGCCATGGCCGCAATGGCAGCAAGCTCTTGGAGCTTTTGCAGAAAAGCCCCTGTAGTTATTGTTTATAAACCCGCAGTCCACGGTAGTTCAAACATAATTCCGTTTAGGTCCTTTTCTTTTCGGTTTAACCCCTGAAGTTCGGCAGAATCAAACCCGCAGTACATAGTTGCCGTTTTACATGTGAACCCTCATGTTTTTATTCGTAATTATGTTTTAGCCCTCAGTTTCTTTCAAGACAGCCTCTGGAAGCCCTGTTTCCTTCGCAGTTAAGCCCCTAGAATCTTGTTTTATCCATAGATTCCACGTTTTAACTCCGTTTAATCTAGTTCTTGTTGCGCTAATCTTTTAAAAGCGTAGACTTTAGTTTAATAGTGTTGTTTACCAAGTTTCATGTTTTGAAAATCAATAAAATATTAACTTGCTTAATATTTGTTATATGTTTTACAAATTGTATAAAATCTAAATTACAGTTCCAATTCCATGTTTTATAATTTATTTAAAATATTAATTTGAATAATGTTTACTTCATATGTTTTTCCAAATAAAAGCTAGTAAGGTTATATATCGCTTTTCATAAACTAATAATTAATTTGCTTAATGCTCAATGTTGAATCTAGTTTTCTGAATAAAACTTGACTAGGTTTGTACATCGGCTTTTATGAATAAATGTTAACTTGATTAATATCTAAATCTACTTTTCTAATTAAAAGTTAATTAAGGTTTATACCACGCTATTTCATAAACAAATGATGTTAATATGATTAATAATTATTGAACTCTCTTTTCTAATTAAAATCTAATTAAGGTTGAAGCATCGATTTTGTATAATCCAAAGTAATAGGATTAATTTCCAACTTGAATGTGCTTTCAATATAACTTGTTTAGTTCAACACGATATATGAAGCTAATCGATTAGATGCTCTCTCATGTGTTATTGCAAATTAAAATATTTAATTGGTATAATCATTATATAGACATTTGCAAATAAAATTAATTAGGCTTTACTGTCTTTTAATATGAAAGTATCTTGAATTAAATTAAATATTGAATATCTTTTCTTAAGATAAAATAAAAGAAGCATATAGTCTTTTATTTCTTTTATAATATAAATCTCCCCGTAGCTATACCTTTCCAACCATAGCTTCGTTTTCAACGTTTCTTGCGCTCTCGCGATCGTAGTAACGAGCCCCATCGTTTAGTGCGTTCTTTTAAAGCTTTTCTTTTGATTGGTGTATTATTCTTAGTTGTACCTATTTCTTTGTTTGCATGTTTGTGCTTGTGCGCGATGTTTGCTACGATTAGAGGAATGTCGTTCCGAAGCTGTGAAGAACAAGAGTTGAAGATTGAGCAGTGGTATTCTTTTGCGGAAAGGCAAGTGTCCCTAACCATCTTTCTACCTGTGCTTTATGAGATCATATTTGTTAATCGGAACATGGAGAACCACCCAGGATTAACCGTACAACCACAATACTATAATGGCTCTGGTCTTGGCTAATTAATTAGAAACCTTGGTTAGGAATGATCTTACCGAAAGGGCATGGGGGTGGCGGTTGACGGTGTATAGCCCGGTGTTGACACCGGATTTTAACAGGTCATATCGGTGCCAAAGATGAAGCAGAGTTGCAGGATCGGAATCGGAGTTCGGAGAATGGAGCAGATCAAATCGGGATCGGAATCCGAAAAGAAGGAGTAGTCTGAGTCAGAGCTAGAGTCCGATAAATTGAAATCGGAGAGAAGGGTGATGACGTAGGGAGTCCTGGAAGGTTACCAGGTTGGGTTTATAGAAGGACCGAAATAAAGAGTCGGTTATTCTTTTAGAGTTTGAGTCGTAAACGGTTGTAAGTGGTCTTTTCTTTTGCGTCAAGTAAGTTTGTCGCAAACGTTTAGGAAGTCGTAGTCATCAGAGTATAAGTGTCGACCCTGCGTGGTCATAGAAGTCGGTACACACCAATATAAAACAAACCTTTACACTTTTTCGCATCTTTCATACATTGTCGACGACTTCGTCTTTTTCGTTTCACGAGTTCTTCTGGGTACGTCGAGGGTGATCAGATCTCAAGGCTTGCCTGTAAGTCCCGTATTACTGAGTAAGATCCAAGCTTTAGCAACCGGCGCATCGCTGTTGCTTCGTTTGGGATTATTCGACAGTTATCGAGTAAACATCTAAGCTTTAGTATCGGGCTTATCGCTGTTACTTCGTTTAGGTTTTATTCAACCTCTATTCAGCTTAGAATAAGCTTTGATCGGCTGTTATTTGTACTTCACTATTGGATCCGACATAGCCGTTTAAATCTATTCTAAGTGTTGCTCTGCTTAGCTTGTTAGGTTACGTTTTAGTAATCTTACTCTGCTTTGCATCGGAATCGGCTGATCTAGCCGTTTCTCTATCATAGATCGGAATCCAGTTCCGATCTGATCTTCATCGCTAAATCGAAAACCCAGCCGATTTCGCCGTGATACTAACGTCTGATTTTTCCTTGTCAATCAACAGGTCAGATTGACTGGCACGCCCTGCATCATCGGTCACAGCCGATTTCGTGTGCTAGCACATGAAGGTCTTTCCCGATTTTTTTGCGTCAACACCCGGTCCTCTCGGAAAGTGGGCTTAGCTAAGACACTATGCCCGTTAGGGAGGGTTATGCCTGCTTCCGATCCGGAAACCTTAGCGGGTCGTTTCTAACTAGGGAATCTTTGTAAAGGCCTTGTAGCGTCCCTATGCAGTCACACCTCGGAAGTGTGGTATGTGCTTTGGCTGTCACAGCATGGTTGGGTTTAAAGTTTTTCAGAGCTTTTACGCGAATTGTGGTGAAAGTGTACAACCTCTGTAGAGTGTAAAACTGTTATAACAGCCGTGTTCGCGGTCATAAACGGCCTGGACCCTCACATGATTAATATACTTGAAGTTGATGATTAAATTGTTCTGTTTATTTTGGTGGCCTTGCTGAGTACCAACCATAAGTGTACTCATCCTTGTTTATTACTGCTCAGTATTCAGAAGGTGTGTGAAGTTGTTGAAGATGATGTTAGGCGTACGCAACCTCCAGTCAACTGTCTGTGGTGAAGAGTTCAAGATTCCGCTGCTAGAAAACGTTTGTATCGTCTTATTTTATTATTTCTGCTGTAACTTTGTATTCTCTTTATTCATGGAGTCTATCATATGTGTGAAACTTGATCCTGGCACACATATGAGATGCATCTGGTTTTCGTTCTAAACCAGGTGTGACTGTTTTTTATGTCTGCCGTACGGGAAGTCGCGAATACGGTATACACACACGGATCAAATAATCCGATACGCTTACCGGATAACCAGCCTAGGTCAAATATACAGCACCTGCAACCACGACGGAGGCGGTTGCTTTTAATTTCTTCCACGCCGCCGCCGCCGCCAACATGGGAACCGCCTCGTCCGCCGGCGTCGTCGTCTGCACCACCACCGCTCAGAGCACGCGGCCCTCCACACCGCACGAACCGCAGAAGGTAAGCCCCAGTCCCACGGACCAGCGCCGCGCGCTGCAGCTGCTGGAGGACCACCGCCCGTGGGACGCGCTGGACGACACGGTGCTGGCCATCATCGACCAGACCTACGCATTGCTGCTCGCCATCCTCGGGCTCGCGCCGAAGGCGCCGGGCCGGGCCGTCAGGGTCGTCACGCACCTCGCCGCCGCCACCGCCGCCGACCCCGATGACGACTCGCCGTCGCCGGCGACCCCGGTGCTCCGCGTCGTCGTCGAGGCCAGCGCGGGGCACTGCCGAACCAGCGTGATCGACCGCCTCGACACCGCCTGGTGGGAGCGGCCCGAGGACGCGCGGTACGTCTCCGCGTGGGATCCGCGGCGGGGACGCCAGCAGATCCGCCGGGCGAGCGTCCGCACCGCGCCGGGGATGGTCCTCCTCGCCGGAGCCGAGGACGACGCCGGCGGCGGAGCGGGAGCCCAGGGTCAGGGGGGCCACCACGACCACGGCGTGGAGGAGGAGTTCGGGGAAGGCGTAGCCGTCTGCGAGGAGGCCGTGCTCGGGGTGCTGGACGCCATGAGGTCGCGCCTGGACGCCGCGGTCCAGGCGGAGGCCGGCATGGTCAGGATGGCGAGGACGAGCGGGTGCAGGAACCGCAGTAAGATCATGGACATCGTCTTGGTGCGCATGGCGCTGGAGGGGATGAGACGACAGCTCGACGTCGGCGCAGTTATGCGCAGGTTCAGATACCGGAGGCAGTACTACCTCCATGCCCGGTACCGGGAGATCAGCCGGCGGCGGCCTGCGGCCGAGATGGATGTGGATCAGGTAGATGAGGCAGAGGTGGTGACGAAGAGGTTAAAGGCAATGCACTTGTGAATTGTATTTCATGTTCAGTGTTTGCTCCTGGAACTCAGTTAAGAATGTGAATACTTTTGTAACAGCTACCTACGTACAACCTCAGCTGCGCTAATTTTATTTGACCCATTAGCTTATAATAATGCCTTAATCGGAGAATCCTTTTTGGATCTTACTTATTCGTTCCTCGAAGCAAAACATTATTAAATTTCTAATTTCTTTTTTTTTTACTCACGGATGCATCTTTTGTGCTAGTCCTTTCCCCCCTTTCCTAAGTTGCAATTTGCAGACCATCTCTCACTCTTTTAAAACAAACGTGACGCCAAATAAATAATTCAAATTTGTGGCTTTTCTTTTCTTTTCTTTGATTGAAAATCTTACGTTCTACTTGTCCATTTCATTTTATCTCTAAATTTACAAAAGCTCCCGTGAAGAAAACACAATATTAGGTTGTGTCTTAGCAACATCAACTACAGAACTAGCAAGCTGGCTCGTCCCGGGAACATAACATAATATTTATTTAAAGGTCTGTTGTAGACTAAATATATATACTGCCACAGGAAAGCGCAATGTTCACTTCAGAACTCTTTCATCCTTATCCACAATAGTTACACCCGGAGGGAGCGTGAATAGTCTCTTTAAAGTGTCTGGATTACCACGGAACTGCACAATTACACAATTAGAATCAATCAGCAACAAACATCTCTAGAAGAAATAGTACCACAAAGCACAAGATATGACATTACCTTGTGCATCCTCCTTAGCTTAGCTTCCTTAGCTTTCACCTGTACAGGGGAGGAAACACATGTAACTGACAATGAAGCAACATAAATGTTGAGACTGAAAGGCTTCCCAAGGAAATAAGTTCATACATATTTAACATCATCCTCTTCAGAGTCACTCCACTTCACAGAGCGGGCACGACCAAATGGCAAACACACATCCAAGTGACCAGCAATGAATTCAACAGAACTGTCAGGGTGCCTCATATCAGCATTTCCATTATTGGTGCAACCATAGCAGTGTTGACCTATATTAACAAAAGAAAGGAGTCACCTGAAGGGTAACCAACCAAGCACAGACACATGATAATATTGAAGGTAATAAGAAGTCATGGTTGTGCAGAACCAGCTTGACATATTGAAAACACCATCTCCTTGATAATGAAGGTGGCAAACATGACAAGGAACAAACAAACAGGGCAATACAGTAAAGATCATGTACGACAACCAGAAACGCATTACATTTTCAAGCAGATAGTGGAAGGTAGGGCGACAAAATAACTCAACAATACTTAGTTTAAGGTAAAGACTATATATAGTAGTATAATACCACTGTCATTAACTGTGCAGAAACAGCTGATCAGCAGTTCTGTGTGTTGTCCTTGTGCCATACATTTGACTTCCGCGAAGATAAGATTTTCCATTTTAAGATTATTAGGACCGGTCCCTTTATATGTAGTGAAATTCAGATGATAGTACCAATTCTTTAAGTTCGTGTGCATCATCCTAAAATAAGATGAATGAAAGAGATCAGGGATTGTTAGATTAAAAAGGCAATAAGACACATCGTACCAATGGAAACAAGACAGGGATTGAGGACAGGTAGGAGGGAGAGAGGGCAAACCTTCAACAGATTGTGATCCTCATTATACTTGTCCACTAAAGCTTGAACAATTTTGCGTGTATGATCACTGCTTTTCTTAGCTAAATATGATCTAGTAAGCTTCCTAATTGTGCCATCAGGCCAGTAAAGAGATCGCCGTACAGCACTCTCCACTGAAAATGCTGCGGCACCTTGCTCCAAGCACCTAATTTAGATCAGAACATTATTTATGATCAGTAGATTGTACTTTCTGAAAAGTGGAGAAACACAAATCAATACCAAGTACTAGGTTCACTAGGTTTCATCGTTGCATGTAAGGTAGTCTACTTCTAACATAGCTCATAGTAGCAAATAAAAACAGCGTCGGCAGAAAAATAATACCGGATTGTTCACGTGTGGGCATGCCTACAAGTTCTCAAATGAATTAACAGTGTGTCCCTCTGCAATTTTTAGATTCCCAACAAAGTGTGCTCTCACCACACTAGTCTAACCAACGGAACATAATGTTTGTCCATCACCACTATTGTTAGGGAAACAATATTATATGGTACCACTGTTTTTTAGTGGAGTAAAGGCTAACAAATTGTACAAATCGCAATTCTCATACAAATATGCATTCAAACAAAGTGGTACTGTGGTAGCATAGCATGTATGTGCATTTATATTTGCGTTATCATTTTTTAAGCAAATTGACAGTATGATTTATTCACTATGTCAAAACCTCTCATAAATAAACAATGTTCAAAAATGATTCTATTAACTTCGGTTGGTCCCAACAGAGAAAATAACCAATGGAAATCTAGGTTTCAGATGAGCCACTTTACATTTTCGGATCCCGGCGGGCTTCAAGATATCGATTGATTGCCTTGTCAGCTTCCTCTAAGTTCTGAAATGGCCCGCCCACATCAGGATATGTGTGGAAACATCCCTGGAGATCTAGCCTGACAGAAAACGAGTATCCCCAATCACGCCGCATCCGCTCCCAAACGCGTGAACCGACAGACAAGGCAAGGCAGCCTCCCGATGGTTGCCAAGGCGGATCTACTGGCTTTGACTGAAGGCCGGACAAGTTTCCCTTGCGCCACGTCAGTGCAGATACAGAATTCGCCACAAGCTCCTCGTCCTCCGGGCACCTGAATTTATTTATTGGTGATGAGTAAAGATGAACAATCCGTATTATCATCGTGCTATGAAGTTGATAGGACAAAGCAAAATATGATAGAGGTCAGTTATACAGTTGACAAATTGTTCGGTTCAGAAAAAGAAATCAGACTGAAACAAATAGAGATCTTATCTAGATGAGCAGGAAACACTCCCGCCACAAGGATACATCCAATCCAAGCAACAATTAACAGAACGAACTGTTCAATTCGAATACATCTTCCTGAAGAAGTATTCGATTCGACTAAACAGAAAACGAATGTCGAGCCGGCAAACGGACATACGACGAGCGGGGGCGTTCTCCAGCAGACTTGCGACCACCGGGGAGACGGCGGCGGCCGCTTCGGCCTGAGCGGTGGAGAGGCATGATGCGTGTGCCGGCGGGGACGAATCGAGAGCGGGACAGAACAAGAAGACCGGACGACGATCAAGAATCCTGAGGATCGGAGAGCAAGGGATTTATAGCGGACGTGAATTGGTTGCTCGATGCCGGCGGGTTGCGGGCCGTGAGAGGAAAATGGGCCGACTTTTGTAGCCCGTAGCTAGCTGGGCCGAATCTTATATCCACCGTAAGGCAAAGATTTTGTTTGACTTGCAGCATTCCATCCATGGTAGAACATGAACATCTCGTCGATCTAATCCGACTCGGACTTAGCTTCTGCTTCTGTTACATATCAAACAACAACCATCAAAATACGAGGAACAGCATCAGCGATCTGCAGTCACGGCCGGCCAATCACTTTCGACGTGGCCGCCGATCGATCGATATGCCGGTCACCTTCTCCTTCAGCGTCTGCGGCGCTCGTCAGAACCCTGGATCCTCCGTACAACATCACCAGAGCGAGGAATCGCAGACGGCTCGGCGCGAGCTGCAGCTGCTCGAGGACCACCGGCCATGGGAGATGCTGGACAACATGGCGTTGGCCATCATCGACCAGACGTACACCGCGCTGCTCGAGATCCTCCACCGCTGGCCGGCGCCGCCACCACCGGCGGAGGGAGACGACGGGCACGTCGTCACGCTCAGCCAGCGCATCGACGGCTCCGGCCCTGACTCGCAGGTGCTCCTCGTCGAAGCCAGCGCGAGGCGCTGCCGCATTTACGTGGTGTCCGACGTCATCTTCCACGCCGCCGGCGACATGGGCCGAGGGTTCACGCCGCAATTGCAGGGGAGGGCCTGGCCGCCGCGGCACCGGCTTACCCGGGCGAGAATCGGCGCGTCGCTTGGCACGCTCTACCTGGCCAGGGTCGACGGCGCGGGCCGCGGCGACTACTGGAGGTGCGCCGACGAGGTACGGCCGGACGTCGCCGGGAGGGGCTTGTTCGGGGTGCTGGAAACGATCCGGTCGCGCCTGGACGCGGCGGCCCGGCTGGAGGCGACGCTGCTGGCGAAGGCGAGGGCGCTCCGGTGCAGGGGCTCCAAGGTCAGGGAGATCTTGAGGGTGTGGACGGCGTTGGAGGACATGAGACGGGCGGTGGACCTCGAAGTGATCATACCCAGGAGGTTGCAGAAGCGCCACAGAGTCATGGCGATCAGCTGCCGGCCTGAGGCCAAGATGGCTGTGGATCAGGAGGACGAGGCGGCGGAAGTGACCAAGAGGTTAAAGGGGCTGCAAGTATGAGCACTTTTTTTTTTTTGTTTGAGGCCAACAAGTATGAGAACATGATCAGTGGGCAGTCCAAAGGTTGATGCAGTATTGCTCCCGCAGATGAACTGTGGAACGTTCATGCTCCGCGCAAAATACCATTTAATTTCCTTTTTACCAGGGTAAAATACTGGCAAAAAATGGTGCTCGGCAATGCAAATGGACTGCGGCAAGTCCTTAAATTGTAAAAAAAAAAAAAGGTGCTCAACATAATATCTTATGCAAATGGACTTGTATTACTGATTCATGCTTTGGCCACTGTTGTCTTGCAGCAAATTCTTCATGGTACCAATTAGCTGAAGAAAGGATCCAAAGAACTCAAGGTGGCAAACACAACGGGAGACCAAAAATATCTATTGCCCTCACAAATCCTCAACATCTTGTTTCGATGATGCCGGGCGACCTTCGTACTCCAGCCTCGCCCCTAAGCTTGCAGTGATAACCCTGAATTTCAGCCTTATCTTCTCCATCACATCTTGGACTTGTTCATTCTCTGGATCAGACAGTGGGTAGCTGCTCACCAGTTCAGCTAGTTGCTCAATGTTCTTCCTGACCCTAGTTGAGAATGCGTTCTGATCAATGCGAGTTGCAGACATCCACACATCCAGACAGCCTTGATAGAAACCCAGTTCTTCACCGACCTGGAAACCCATCTTTAAACCAACCTGCCTTGCCTCTTCTTTTCCTGATGACAGGCCATCATGATAACCATTTTTGAAACCCTCCTGGTAATGTGTCTCATCTAAGAGTACCGATGGCTCAAGAAAATCAGCATCACTTTGAGGTTGATGGTCCATAATATGACCAGAAACCTAATTTTGGTATGCAGAAGGCAGTTCTTCAAGAATTGTGATTCCAAAAAGCCTGTTTCATTGATAAAACAAAAGGTTGAGAATAATAGATTCAGTGAATACATGCTACAGGGAAAAGTAGCTATAGTGGTGCAAATAAAGAGAGAAAAACTGCAAAAGTATTTTGTTGTGCATCAATAAGTATAAATGGCTCATTCAGAATTTCAGGAGAGCAATTTTTTTTGGGGAAAAAATAGGAGAGTATGAGTTGATATTCAGGAATTAGGATACACCTTGGAAATGCAAAAGCATATTAGTCTCATACATGTACTAGCATATGCAAGTAGAAAAAGTCATTTTCTACCAGAGTAGTTCTCAATAAAACACTCTGATATCAGAACATAATCATAGCAATCAAGGCTGGCGGGCTTGATGCAAGAGAGGATTGGATAGTCTAATTGAATATGAGTACGGCAATACCTTAGATTGTACAACTAATCTGGATAATTTCCTTAAAGTGAGCTATGTATGCAACAAAATTTGGACGATCAAAATTCCACTAAATACAAAGATGTGTCTCTGGTAAATGTATCATGATAGGATCCATTCAGGAGAGAAATTCTTTGAAAGAAATGGTCCAGGAGATGGGAATTGTGTGCTTTTAAGGCCTGGAACTGCTAAGCATACTGGGTTAGTTTGCAGCAAGTGTACTCAACGTAGTCTGACCATTGTACCCTTTGCTGGAAAGAGATTGGAGCATCAGTATAGCTGCTCCAGCTTGAAATTCAGCAGAATTTTGAGTATTTGGCAGACAACAATTCGAATCAATCTGCAACAAAAATTGCAAACACATGGAAGGGAGGACAAATGTAAGGGCAAATTCGATGGCAATTCCAGGTCCTAGTGCACTCATTTTCCCCTTGGCAAAGCCATCTGTTCGTCCGCTTCCCTCTCCCCCAACCAAACCATTAAACTATGCACAAATTGCAAGAAATTCTAGAGATTCAACAGAGGGGAAAAAAGGTTGTACTCCTTCTGTAACCTCGGCAGCATCCATTAGCCTCGGGCCGATTGTTGGGCACTAGGACAGCTAAAGAAAACCCTAGGGTTTAGAGCCATGAACGCGCGAGAGGAAGATGGGGATACATACTGCGGAGGGGAGGGCGGAGGAGACAGCCGTCGCCTGGGAGCTGCGCGGGGAGCGCCGCCGGCGAGGAGAGCGCTCGGTCGCCTCTGTTACTCTCGCGCCGTGTGCCCGTGTGTGTGGTAAGGGCGTCGGTCTCTGGGCCTCTGGCCCAAGCCCAACCGAGCGCACCTGACCTGAGGGCAAAATCGGAATCCCCAATGCCTCCTCATGCCCGCGTGGCGAAGCCACTCGCTGCGAAGCCGGGGCCACCTGCCTGCTGCCTGCAGGCTTTCGTCGTCTTCGTCTTCCGCTCCACTTCCCCGCAAAAGCTCTCTCTGCGTAACGTGAGGCATGGGGGCACGATTCGGGGTCCTAGGGTTTAGGGTTTAGACTGAAACCCCTCTCCCTGATCGCCTGATGGCGTCTGCATCTCGAGTAAGTCCCGCCTCTCTCTTTCTCTCGCAGAGAAATACTAGACATCGATTTGTCTCCGAATCCTGGTTTTTCCGGCCCATTACGCCGATTCCGGAGAAAAATAGGGGGTTGGGATGGGTTTCTCTCGCGCTCGAGGATGATGCGTTGCATTCGTTCCCTTGAAGTGATCTGTTGCGCCTTGCGCGTTGTTTCTGCAGGTGAGGGTTGGCACTCTAGTTTCCTTCAAGGACAGTGCTGGGTCATCAAATGGATCCGTATCAACCATTCCCATCTTCGAGGGGACCAATGTCGTCGGAAGGAATCATTTGGTTGTCCCCGACAAGAGGATCAGCCGCAAGCATCTGAGCCTCAAGACCTCTGCTGACGGTTCCATTGAAATCACAGTGGTGAGTAAATGTAGGGGATAGCTGGCAATGCCACGCAACAGCGCTCCACTGTCTTTTATGGAAAATAAGCTGCTGTGCTCCTCTGTCGATTAATCTGCAGGAAGGACCAAATCCTATCGTTGTCCGATCAGAGGGGCAGAGGAGGAAGGTTTGTGCCCAAGAAAAAACAAAGATCACACATGATGATGTCCTGGAATTGATTCCAGGTGATTATTTAATGAAGTACATTGACACGACTGATGAATATAAAAGCTCTACTCCTAGTGGTTCATGTGGCGTGAAGGGAAAGAGACAGAGTGAGGAAGATAGCGCAGCTGTTAAAAGGAATAGGCAGATCATGGAAGATGAGGCTTTGGCAAGAATACTACAGGTTACCCAATGTTTGATTTTTTTTGCCATACATTTTTTTTTATGTTCGATTAATTGGCAAGAGTTCAGTCCATGGTCATTGTGAGAGTTAGATTGGACTGCTGTTCTGTTGTTAATTTGTTATTCAATGCGGTTATCTATTTCAGGTTGAAAGGTTCTGCTTGTTGTTGGCAATACTCACACATCCATATATCTGATGTTTGTTTTAGCTGTTTAGAGGCCAATCAGTGACCTTTAGAAGAACATTGTGGGGTTATTGGCTTCATTTGCAGAATCTCCAGCTCTGCTTATTCTGGGCAATACTTAGGCCAGGCCAAAACTCACATTCCTATTGTCCAGTGTAGCAGACTCGAAAAGATAGCACCTGCCAGTGCTCATAAACACAAAACACCTTGTGGTGTTGACACAAACTGACACTAGCATACCAAAACAGTTGGTTTATCATATAGATGGCTTATCCTAATGGGAACAAAGCTAGGGGTTTCGGAGCTCCTGGCATATTGGTCAAATGGGATTTTTTTTTTGTTGGGGGGGGGGGGGGGGCTAGCCTTCTCTTCTATTCTGTCTTATTTTTGTAGTTATCTCTTAAACTTTAAGTTTGACGATGAGTGGTACGTCTCTTGGTACTGTAGCTAAATATTCTTGTATGTATAAGATATTCTTTTCTTTGAAATCTAGTAAACCACGATATCAGGATACTGACGGATAGGAACCATGGAACATTTTTTTTCTTTCTGCACATCAGAAACAGTTTTTCAATTTTCACCGTCAGTGAACTCCTAAACAAATAGTGTTGAATGGTTGATCCCTTCTGCTTGCAGAGTATTTGAATTTATTTCTTCTGTCATTCCCTATGTAACGTTATCAGTACACCATTAAATAATTAATTTGATACTATATCTTAATTCTTACATATCTTTGTGTATGCGCTATACAATCAGGAGAGCATTGCAGAAGAGAGCACTGTTGTTTCTGATATAGCTTCTGCTCAAACATCAAGTCTGCTCGACAGTGCTGGGTCTTCCAAGAGAAGTAATGGGAGAATGCACTCTGTCGGTCCTTCAAATGATGTACCCTCGTTGACTTTTCGCCTCATGCGTGTCCAGGGTCTTCAGCCATGGGCTAACAGTTCATCAGTTACTGTCCAGGATGTCATACAGGTATTGCTCATTCAACTGATGTGAAATTGTTGGTGTGAATCACATGCTTTGCTCGTTCACCTAATTTTGCTTCATGTCATGTTACAGCTATGTTCAGATAACATCTATTTTGTTAGAATTATTTTCTTAACCTTCTGAAAGCATTCATTGAAGCACTTTTGCACATCATGCCCTCATTTTCACCACCTATATGGTACAGATAAAAGCAAAAGAGCTCAGCTAATCTGCAGTTTTTCACAAATTTTGCTGAAGCTTTGTCCATATTTGATCACTTTCACTGTATTTCTGATATTGCCACATCCAACTGAGAAGTATACTGGCTCTTATACCATGAATTAATTTTTTGTAGGGTGATGTGCTTCTTGCAGTTCTCTCAGATTATATGGTGGACATTGATTGGTTGCTTACTGGTAATTATTTGTGTTAAAGTAAGGTTTGCTTATATTCATCGCGGTACCTGCTTTTCAGGTCAAATATGAAGCCTTGCTAAAGGGAAGTAGGGCTGAAGTTGTTCCCCGATGCAACTCTCTAGATACAAATATGGCTTTTAGTCATGGAATTTGTCAACTCATGTTAGCATCAATGTTGTTATTGGAAAGTTGTTTCCAGGACTCTAGGTTCAACTAGTGTGCCAGTTCATTCCTGTTATTAGTGCTAGCTAGCTTTCAGCTTGTAGTTAAGGAGAATAATGGGCAGATCATAGGAGGCATTGACTGCACTGATTAGGAGGATATCATGTGCAGGTGCTTAGCACTGTATCAGCTATATATACATGAGGAAAACGATGAGGGCTAGTTTGGCCGCATCGACAAAAAATCACTTGTGATGTTTTGTGCTTGTGTGAGTGCCCACTAGAGAAAAAAGCAAGTTTGTTTGTGATAAACATGCAAGAGAATGGGAGTGGTTTCCTACACTTCGTGCTCAATTTATTGTATTTGATGGTATGCTATGTTCTCATAATCTCAAATACAGGAAACCCTTTTCCTCATTTTCTGCAGTATTTATTTTTATATAAATAGATTGTAATTAGATGCTACATTGCCCAGCCTGTCCAAGTTTGAGAAAAGTTCCACATGTCCTAGTAATACATGGAGAAGATGGTGCTTCATTGGAGCGTTTGAAGGTAGTAAAATCACTAAAACCATTTATCATTTTCCTTGTTTCTTTTCCTCAGTTCGTGTTCATGTTTGGGTGACAGAAAATGAAGCCTGCAAATTGGATCCTTCACAAACCTCCACTCCCAATTTCATTTGGAACACATCATTCCAAGGCCATGTTGCTTGTATATCCTCAAGGGCTTCGTGTTGTTGTTCACACAGCAAATATGATACATGTTGACTGGAATAACAAAAGTCAAGGACTATGGATGCAAGACTTTCCCTGGAAAGATGCAAACGATACCAGTAAAAAGGTTCCATTTGAAAACGATCTGGTTGATTATCTCGGTGCACTTAAGGTAGGAGGTTATTTCCTGTTTGCTGCTGGTATGAATATGCTATTTTTTCGTTAAGAAGAAGAAATAGGCACCCAAATAAGCCATCAGTTTCCTGATGTTATCAGAGAAAGGAAATAATTAACCACATTCTTCAGAAATCACAATTGCTGGCAGAACTATACTGTTTGAGAGTCCACTATTCAACAAGTTGGCATTCAGGAATCAGCTTGTTAACAAAGGAAGTCAAAGTTCCCATGGGGCGTCCACAATGGAGGAGAAAAGCAGTCCATAGCCAATAAAAAAATTCATTCAGCTACCCTTACACATTGTGCAACCAGTCCATAGTTAAAGGTATCCATACGCATATGGGCAGCCCATAAGAGATAAACAGATATTATTCTCTCTCCTCACTCACTACTCTCTCTCAACAGATTAACTTTTTACCCAGTTATGGGGCCCAACATACTACCTCCTTTCACTTCCAACATTGTGCACATGGTAATAACTAAACACCACTTTACATGGGTCCCACCCATATGGACTACTTAGTCCAAATACATTGGAGAAGCCCCAAGATATGCACTCCATGATTTTTGTCAGAGGGGTTGAGGAATTGTTGGCAACATACAAAAAACTTAATTATATTGACGTATAATAGATAGCCCATAACATAAGTAATTATCTTGGAGCTGTCTAGATTATATAAATTCCATCCTTATTCTTCATTCTGAATTTCTAACTATTACTTTTCTTGTACTAGTTTGTCTCCCCTGCAGTTGCAGTTCTATTAAACTCATATTGTATATGATAAGTAGCCATGCGAATTATTCTCATCACAATGCAGTGGCCTGAGTTCAGGGTGAATCTCCCAGTGGTCGGTGATGTCAATATCAACGCAACATTCTTTAGGAGATTTGATTATAGTACCTCAATGGTTCGTATAATTCTTTGGCCTCACATCTACTTTAAATTATAATACAGAATGTCCAGTGCATTACCATCGTGTGTTTCAAAAAAATGAATATCCCCCAAAAGGGCTGAATTATGTGAGGTTTGCACATGGATTGCTGACTTTTGAGGTTTCTTTCATGCAGAATGTATGATAGCCTGTCATTTTGAGTGGCTTTTGGCCGCTCCATATTCATTGTTTCAAAGTTTTTTTTTTCATTTTAGTTTGTGAAATTCACTCAGTTATTAGCTTAGTACTTTGTTTTTGAACAGACAGTCACAATCACCACCACCACCACTGCATAAATAGACAACCTACTATCTACATAAAGGCACGCCGTCACTCCAGCACAAACATGTGTTTTAATGGGGTTAACTTCTAAGTCCCATGCACAAACATACATGGAAACATGAGCATCCTAACAGACATGTAGCTTATCCTAATTTTTTTGGGGTACATAATCTAAGCTCAACTGATTTTACGTTGTTTGCAGGTCAGGTTGATTGGGTCAGTTCCGGGTTATCATGTGGGCCCCAATGTTAAGAAGTGGGGCCATATGAAGCTTAGGAGTGTCCTTGAAGAATGCATGTTTGAAAAACAGTTTTGTCAGTCCCCTCTGATTTATCAGGTGCATTTTGTTTACTTATCCATTTGTTTGGCTGCAAATGTTGTGGCAAATATATTTACTAATGGGAGTGTTGTAAATTAAGAGTGCTTGTTTGTGTTCTTATCCATTTGTTTGTTTACTTATCCTCTCTGCAAATGGGTGTGCTTAAACTTAAGAGTCAGAGCTGATATGATGCGAAACTTTGTGCCCAGCAAGCAGTTCTGGCATAGTTTTTAATGAGGAATGGTATGATCCCCACCACTTTTCTGCATAGTAATCTCGCTCGTAGAAACTATGCTAAATGTTGATAATGGATAAATAAAAGCTTAATAAAAATGTCTTGTGTCATGTTGCTGGATTATATGGAATGCAGGATCGATATCAAATCATAAGCATCTACTGACTGCCTCAGCGATTATGTTATCACTGCTATGTCACCAATTTTAGTTGAAACTTTACATTCTTGCCTTCATCTTCAGTGATAATTTTCTTTACAAGTTTATAATGCAGTTTCCACTACTTATTATCTCTCATCACTACCTCCCAACTTGAAGTCTTGAACCCCTTGTAGGATGTTTAGCATTGGTTTATTTGTTCATGCAGTTTTCTTCCTTGGGGTCACTGGATGAAAAATGGATGAGTGAATTTACACACTCATTGTCAGCTGGTAAATCAGATGATGGATCACCATTGGGTATTGGGAAACCACTGATTGTCTGGCCTACAGTGGAGGATGTTAGGTGCTCAATAGAGGTATACATTTAAGCTCTGTTGAAGATCAAGTTTTTCTTCCAGTGCCTGCATCATGAAATTCGTGATAATTGATTCTTTAATGTGAATCTACTATGAGAAATATGAAATATCATTGATGGTTATGCATTCATGATCAGTGTTGACCACCTGTTAGTAGTCTGCTAGTAGTTTATAAAAAATAAAAAGAAAGGAAAAAAACTGGACCACAGGGTGAGACTCCCTGGGTTTTGTTCTAAGAAGGTGCCGTGCTTCAAAGTTCAAACCCAGGTTGGGATGGGAGTTTCAACAACTCTTGAAGTTCAATGTTGTAACTAGTCCACCTGCGAGAAGCTTGGCGTAGTTTCCTAGTTTATGGTTTATCAGTACTATGCTATAGAACATATAGTATTGCACTGATTATCTGGATCAATGCTTGCACTAAATGTGATTTTGGATTTTTTTTTTACTTGAATATGGTAATATTCCTTTCGCATTTACCTGCCTTTGTTTGTCTGATACTTCATATGTAGGGTTATGCGGCTGGTAGTTGCATTCCAAGCCCTCAAAAGAATGTCGAGAAGAATTTCTTGAGAAAATATTGGACCAGGTGGAAAGCAGACCATGTGGGTCGTTGGTATGCTCTCTTTTCTTGCAGTTAATAGAATAGCTATGATATATTCAAATGAAGTCTGATGTTGATTACCCACCTGTAGGGTGCTACTTCTATGTACCACATGTTTTACTGGTTTTGGAATCGTACGTTGCAGTCTTGTTTTACCGTTTTTGTATCATGTGATATGTCCTGTATCACTAGAACATCTTGGGCCATTTGGTTTTACGTCATGCTACCCACCATATCTGAAGGACTTGTAGATTGGTGTTTTTGACCTTTAATCAGGTGCCTTAGCATTGAAAGCTTTGCAAACATATCACAAACATAGCTTTTGATCAGAAACATCGGATGTGGGGTGGGCACTGGGGAGTATAGCACTATAAGTAAAAGAAACTTGGGAAGGTAGAATATGTATAAGGTCTGTATCTGCCATTGAAATGCCAAAGCAAGGTAGCAGGTTTGGTCTCTCTGTCTCTGTTTGCCAGTTATTAAAAATCCTCTATTCCAGGTTTGGCCAGATAGTTTTTGCTTTTAGTTGACATGGCACTAGAAAAAAATCTCTTTGTGACCTCAACAACAGCACTTGGTCATAGTACCAAGCAATGATTTTCTTTGATTGCGTTTTTGAAATATCATGTTCAAGTGAGCAATATGGCCAATCAATTATAGAGCCTAGAAAATTTTGGTGTCATCAACTGTTGGATCTTTAAATGTTCTTTTCAAATTAGAGGTGAACTGACAGAATTATGCTCTTGTTTATTTACCAGTCGTGCTATGCCTCATATAAAAACTTTTACCCGCTACAATGGTCAAAATATTGCGTAAGTTTTTCCAACTCCTCTTTCCGCCCCAGGACTAAATAAGTCTGATTTTTTTATTGGGTGATCATTATCTGAAATCTTGTCCATGCCCATCAGATGGTTTCTGCTTACCTCATCAAATTTAAGCAAGGCTGCTTGGGGTGCGCTGCAGAAGAACAACACGCAGCTAATGATACGCTCGTATGAGGTAAGGGTGGACACTTGCAACTTCATGATGTTTTTTGGACTTCTAAGATTATAGATTCTCGCAAGGAACGCCATCCAGCTTAAGACCAGGACTGGTTTACATATCCAGTTGTGAACGGTCTATAACCATTATAGAATAATGGCTAATACCTCTTCATTTGACCTCTTTTCTCAGTTAGGTGTGTTGTTCTTGCCCCAAACTCTCAAGTCCATACCACAATTTTCGTGCACGGAGAAGAACCTCTCAAGCCTGGTGATAGCAAATCATTCCTTCCTAGAGCGTCATGTGATTCCTACTCAAATTTCTTCATGTCATCACACGTTTTTTGTGTGTATATCCAGGATAGCCTCACCCTTGGAAAAACGATCAAGACCAAGCTGGTAACCCTTTGCTGGAAAGACGAAGAAGAAGAAAAGGAGCCATCTACGAAAATTGTCAGATTGCCTGTGCCATATCAACTCCCTCCACAACCTTATGGCGCACAAGGTTAGCCTCTGTCTTAACTGTTGTTACATCTTGGTCTTTTAGCAGTGAAAAGCCCTAAAATGTTGTTCCCCCCCCCCCCCCCCTCCAGATGTCCCTTGGTCTTGGGATCGGAGGTACACAAAGAAGGATGTGTATGGGTCTGTCTGGCCGCGTCATGGCTAGCCACTGACCCCCCACTGTTTGTATGCCAGGGACGATTCCTACTATATCCCGATCTTGTTCCAGTGTCGACAGCCATATAAAGCCAGTGGTTTACTGATCTGTTGCTGGTCAATTCTAATTCGCAACATTATTAGTTAGCTTTTCGAGCCTCCTGTTTCCTCCTGTACTGTAACCCCGCATCGGTTCTTGCCAGTGGCCACTTGACGTGTAAAACTTTGGATATTTTCAGCCTGTCGTGGCACACGAATATTTCCGTCCTATCGAGTCGTGGGGGGCAAAATGGCATGGCTCCTTGGTTGCGACTGCGGTGTCCATGCGCCGAGCTGTCCTCGTCGAACTTGTTCCGTGCGGAGCATCGTATATATGCTACCCGCATAAAGAGCGATCTGAAATTCAAGTCGGGCTGTACTTGCCACAGCTTGCAGCATACTAGTCTAGAGTCGGTTCTTGTTCTGGCGCCTGTCGATGCTTTCGTTAATCAATAGAGTACTTTTTTCAGTCTCGGTCCTTGATCATGGTCACTCTTCAGTCTTAACCACCGTAAGGAAACGACGTCGGCGTGGGCGTGGCGGAAGCCGTTGATGAGGCCGCCACGCCAAGCACGACGCGAACCCACCGCCCGGCCCGTGTACGACACGGTGCGCGCGCGCATCCTCCGGGTCCAGCCGCGCGCGCGTCCCCATCGCGGCGTCGCCCCCGTAATTAATCCGGCGTCCGCCCCACGCCAACCCCCCACGTGAAGCCCTATCCGATCGAACCGGCGGCCGAGTCCGGGGACGGGGGCTCGCGCGGCGGTGGGGCGACGTGTCGCCGTCGCGAATCTTCTCCGTCCGGCCGTTCGGCCCCCACCGCTGGACGCTGTGGAATCCGATCCCGTCCGGGCTTTCCCGGTTCGGGAGATCGCTGGCACGCTACCGCCACTGCCGGTGCCGTCCGATTAGTTAATACTAATGCTAATATGATAACCCTCTGGGTAGTGGTTAATTGCGTATGCTAATGCTGATCCCTCTGGTTAGGCATCGGCTGACGCTGCTCGGGATGCTGACCATTCGCGCACGTCGGTTGTCTGGTTGGGATCCTCTGCGCGCGATCGTAGTGCTGCCACTAAACCATGCCCGGGGACCGGGTCTGGGTCCTCCATCCACTACGTGTTTAATATGTTGCAAAATACCAGATGACTAATTTAGAACTCATCAATCATCTGCCAAATTAGGCCTGGCAATTATACGATTTCTGACTAATTCTATACCTGGCTTCTTTCCGCATGGGGGCTGAGCACTTTTTGGATCTTACTTATTCGTTCCTCGAAGCAAACAATTGGAACAGAAGCAAATACTACGATTTCTGACCTTTGCAATC
Organism: Digitaria exilis; assembly: GCA_015342445.1. Taxonomy (NCBI): domain Eukaryota; kingdom Viridiplantae; phylum Streptophyta; class Magnoliopsida; order Poales; family Poaceae; genus Digitaria; species Digitaria exilis. Next base: position 1,114,301 of record JACEFO010001827.1, on the reverse strand, counting down.
CGATGTGAGATCATGGTGATCAACTAGTTATTGTTTTTGGTGCAGTGACTTGCATATGCTGCAAACCAAATGGATAAAGCTGGATCACATCGCTTGGTTGCTTTCACGATGCACTAGGGGCTAACCAAGTCTTAAACTCTGGAGCATCTCCTATTTAATGAGATGATCAATGGCACGCCACATTTACCCATAGAGAGAAAAAAAAAAAGGCAAACGGTGTGTTCCTCGTGCGATAGACGGGCACACATATATACAACCAGAGTTGTTGCCACAGAGTAACAACCAGAGCAATATTCAATGGAGGACAACCATTAAACAGCAGTCTTTGCGGCCAAAAGAAAAGAGGAGCGAGGAGGAAAAGGGAGACAAGAAACCACGGAGCGTCCTCCTCCTCCCGTCTATAAATTCCCCTCCTTTTTCTACCTCCATATATAGGAGGCATCGACGCCAAGAAGAGGGAGGAGCACCAAGGACTTCCAGCGCTTGTTCAGGGTCTACATCTTACCGAGCGAGTTCTTGGTTGATCTCTTCCTCTTCGACCACCTCCCAGGGTATGCAGCGCACCACTTCCTCTCCAACACACCCCCACCCCAACCCCTCTCTCTTTTGGGGGGAGCAGAAATCTGTGATTATTGTTTTGTGTCCTTGTAATCCCGCCCCTGTTTAGCTGTTTAGGATCGATTCTCCAGGAAGATCTTAGTTGTTTTCGTAGAAGCTGTTTGGGATTTGGGGTAGAGACTTGGAGCTAACTCTTACTCTTCAAGGTAGAATATCTCGGTTCTGTTACTTATGATGATGCTAGGTGATAATATTTTAGTCCATGTGTGCTAGGTTATTATGTTAAATCGGTATTGATCTTGATTTGCTTTTCTATGAAGGGACTACCGTCCTTTGTGTCCTTTGTTTTTATCAGCGCTATAGAAGGACAAAAATGTCCACCTTCCATTTTTTCCCCTTCGAAGGGTGAGTTCTCAATTATTAAATTTTATTTGATAGTTCTTTCATGGATCGTATTTAGAATTTTAGATATGTATGATGGTTGTTCTCTTCCTGTCTAGTAGTTGTAATTCAGATTGCTATACACTAGTGTTGTCGGCCCTGCTCAGTCACCTTGCTTCAGTTTGGCAGGATATTGTGTTACATAACTTTAAACATGTCTCTGCAGAAGGAATTTAAGCTTTATGGGGGTAATTTAGATTACATCATTAATATGGCCCTTGGTCTGTTTGCTTCTACTGTTCCATAAAAGCTGGGACTAATAATAGTATAAAGACCAAATCGTTCCTTTTAGGTTCGTTGCATGTTAAAGAATCTAATAATAGTAATTGAAAGGGCTGGGCACGGTGCGTCCCATGGCTCAGTTTCTATTTTGGCTGTTTGATTTTATTATAGCTTCCTTAGTTCTAATGTCGGTCACCATCGTTTTCATGGCGTCGCCTAGGCGACAAGGCACTCGCCTTGTTTTGGGCTAAGGCGTCTTCTTAGCCCACCCAGACGGTTGGGCGGTGATGGCTCACCTCACCTTAACGCCATGAAAACCATGTTGATCACATCATTTGTTTCCCTGCTACAATTGAGATGCTGCCATCTAACCTTAGGACCACTTAATTAGAAGTTGACTGGATTCTAGGAATAAGAGTTGTAGAGAGGAATAGTAATGAGGTGTAAAGGAATAATAATGAGGTGTAAAATACAATGGCATGGGCTAGGCAGTTGCATGAACAATGATAAAAAGCCATTGAGATCTATTATAGACATGCCACATCTATTAATAGACATGCCACATGGCGGGGGTTATGACTGAATTCTTAAACATACCCATTTCTGTTTTTTCTTTTCTTAATTGTTCATGCTTGTAGAAAAGCTATATTTAATATAATCGAATTTACTAGAACTGTAAAAATTGCTCCTAGATTCTGATTCTGGATGGATTTGCATCAGCTGTAGCAGTATTGTTCTCTACTCTGTAATGTTCCTAGGTGTCTACCCCTATCTGTCTCGAGCAGAAATTTGCCCTGCTCTTTTAATAATGCATGGTCATGTAAAATGTAGATTCTTGAATTTGCAATATGCTTGTCTATACTGGATGTTTTAATACTTCATTCATTCGTTTCTACAGCTCTTGGTGTAGCTTGCCACTTTCACCAGTCAAGTTTTCATGTCTGATCTCGACGTTCAGATCCCAACTGCCTTCGGTATGTAGTTACTGCTTTTTGGTTCTTAGTTTTCTTTTGGTTGCAATGCCTGGAATACAAGTAATTTATTCTAATTTGTGTTACTTGTACAGATCCCTTTGCTGAGGCCAATGCTGGGGACTCTGGTGCGGCAGCAGGATCAAAGGACTACGTTCATGTACGCATCCAGCAGCGTAATGGTCGCAAGAGTCTGACTACTGTCCAGGGATTGAAGAAAGAATTCAGCTACAGCAAGATCCTAAAAGATCTCAAGAAAGAGTTCTGCTGCAATGGTACAGTGGTCCAGGACCCAGAGCTTGGACAGGTATGGTATTGTTTTGACATACTTGTGTTCTTGGATCATTCCTATGCATTGTTTAACCTTGTATGTCTACAAGCTACTGATCTCACGAATGTTTGCCTAATTTAGGTCATTCAACTCCAGGGTGATCAGAGGAAGAACGTCTCAAATTTCCTTGTCCAGGTGAAGATCATTTTCCTTTTCTTGTACCTGTGACGATAATGGGATGCATCATTCCTTAGAGATGACTAATTCTTCTTGTACTGTGTCCTGCAGGCCGGCATTGTGAAGAAGGAACATATCAAGATTCATGGTTTCTGAGCAACCGCAAGGTCCATAGCAAGCCCTGCATGCAAAGCAGCTATATATCCGGGGTGGAGCATATCCAGCTGTGTAGAAGCAGGCCTACGCCTGCGCGTTCCACTATACACATAAAACCTAGCCACCACTCTGCTTGTATGCTTGTTACCATTGTGTCCAATCTTGTACGAGGCTCCATCGTCCGATGGCTTCCTTCTCTATCAGAACAAAGTTGAATAAACGTTTTCTTACTAGCTGTGTATCAAATGCTTTTCTTGGACTTGCTTTATTGAAGTTCTGTTGCCTTGTGCACATCTATTGGGGCGCTTTTTCACATCTTGCAAATCGTCAAAGGCTGATCAACATGGGAGGGTTCAGTTGTGGTTGGTACATTGAAATGTTATTTCTACTGCTGTGTTTGTTGCGACTTGCCAATGCTCTTTGTGTGGTCAGTAGTTTTCGAGTTCCTTTTTGCCAGTTTCATGAGACTCCGAATGTTCAGTGGGTGATAACTGAAACGTTGGCAAGATTTTTACCTTACAAATCTTGCAGCTTGTTTAACTTCTTTTCTTTTTCCTAATCGTGGCTGTGATCATCCGAATCCTGTGTGAATAGTGAACCGTTGGATTTGTTGCATCAGCTGGAAGAAACAGGCGCGCAACCTTTGCGTGAGCGTGATCCTGAAACAGAAAGGTTGCATCAGCTGAATGTGACCTCAACTTTTTTTCAGTCATGGAGCCCTGAACTTTTAAACGGATTTGTTGGACGAGTGAAACAATTTATCGGCCTGGCATGAAGGGTAACCGTGGTTCACCTGTTGTACCTTGTCGGTCTACAAATGACCAGCTTATAGTATCCACTCCGCTCTTAAGAGTTTACATCCTGAAGCAAACGGCGGCCTAGCTGTTACTCCACTAGTTCAGCATCCAAGTCCAATCCAATCCAGGAACAGGCTTGTTCTCGCTACTGTGCCCTGTGGGGTTCTTCTGAAAATGGAACGGTTCTCCGACATTTCGTACAATGTCGGCAGGACTGCTCAGGATCCCAGCGCCTAATCTCGTCCTTTCATTTCTGCTGATAACGATCAGATTCATCTTATCCCAGGCAACGGCCTGATCTTCTTTCGACACGGCGTTGTGGTACTGTCAGCACGCTGCAGAGATCACGTTGAGAAATGAGCATCAGAGGCTATCTTCTTGTGCCGGCCTTCGCCAACTTTTACCATTTTACCAGTCACATCGAGTCATATCTTCTTTCACAAACACGTTTATCAATGTACTACTCACAACTCCAACTTTCCACCAACTTCCTCGTCTAAACCAGCCCTTAGTTCGTCTCGAGTCTCGATCCTCCCTGTCTTGTTCCTTGAACTGTTGGGAATCTTTACCGAGACCACGACATGGTCGGGCATGGATTTTTCTGATCCTGCTCGACCACTAGCTCGTCGACGATGCTTGGAGTTTTGATTCCCCTGAAGACGAGACGGGGCGCACGACGGGGGCGTCGCCGTCCATGTCTCCGAGTGTCGCGCCGGGCAGGCGAGAGGTGAACATGGGATCACGTGCTCCCGACCCTGGAAATGCGGCGAGGACCATCTGCCGCTTGCTTTGCTTAAGGTGTGGCCTGATCTCATAACCGTCAACACTATCAGCAGGCTAATCCACCAGAACGGACATCTCTACGCACGACCTGGCGCGTTTCTTATGGGTTCAAACCTGTATCAAAGAACAAAATTAAGAATGCTGGATCAGTACGAAGAAATGTTTGCCTCAACTCTTCAAGGTAACCAGAAACCTACCCGCCAAAAAAAAGGGTAACCAGAAACCAAACACTCTAGCTATAACAGATGACTTTGGAATAATTATATACTCTCTCCATTCTAAATTATAAATCATTACAAGACTCTGCCTATCCTCTGGAATTCTTGTCAAAAGCACGAGGACGTTATCAAAATGGAGCCTTTCCGTTTCTTTGAAAATCATCCGTTTCAAACGGGGCGATCGCCGGAGTGCAAAATATACTCCGTCAAATAGAACGTGGCCGTGCGCTGCCGCTCCGATTCTGCCGTTGAAACGTCGCGGCGTCTTTTTGGTTGGATGCTTCTTTCTTTAATCTGATCCTCTCTGCCCTTTCTTTCTTTTCCTCGTCAGCCTCACATGCACTTGTTCGCCCGGTAGCCTTTTCCCCTTTCACTTTCCCTGGTTTCTGGATTTGTCGTGCTCTCCAAATTTCCCGCGGCGTCACACACACGAAATCAAAAGGCTACTCTAACATAGTATGGCCCTGTATATGACTAGTAGGTGGTGTCAACGTTCGTCTTCGCTTCAGCAGGGCTATGCACAGCACAGCTGCACGGGCAGCGACAGCAAGATCTGTGGCCGGACATGAGCAATGGCCAATGGAGCATTACTGTTCCCTGACAGGCGTGCCGAACTGAGATCTGGGCGCACGTTCGGCCCATGTCCTGGCGTCCTGCGACGCCGCGCGTTCCCTCATCGCTGCCACCTTGCGCAGTCTCCACTCTCCATGCCCTCGCAAATTACTACTACTACCTGTGGGGATCGTACTGAATGCATCGCACGTTGGCACAGTGATCATTCGGATCGAATGGCTGATTTGCCAAAACCCAAAAGGTTGCTTGGGAGCAAAATTGAATCCGTTCCTTGCAAAAGAATGGCCGATGCAGTATAATCGTTTGTTCCAACATGACAAACACCTTTCTCCCCAAAAATCGATAACCAGCTGCTACACACAGACACGAAAAAAAAAAAAGAATCATCTATCTCCTCGACCCCGATCGCTCCGATCACGAGGCGGTGGCGGCGTTCCTGAGCGCGCACTCCTCGGGCGGCGTGGGGAACCGCTTGCGGTCGTCGCAGTAGTCGTAGATGAGGACGTTGCGGCCAACCCAGGCGTTGTCCAGCCGCTGCGCGTCGTCCAGCGCCCACGCCGGCGGCTGGTCCCACCAGCTGTCCCCGGTCGCCGCCGCGCACTCCGGCGGCGGCGCCGTGGAGTTCGCCGCCGGCCAGGCGCAGGCGTCGGCGGTGAAGTCGCGGTAGGAGGAGACGAAGGGCCCCTTGGCCCAGTCCGTCTTCTCCAGCCCGCCACGCGTCGCCCAGTCGTCGGCGTTCCAGATGCTGGAGAAGATGTACATGGGCTTGGACACCGGGAAGAAGCCGTTGCTGCTCGCCTTGCTCGCGTCGTTCGGGTACACGCGGATCGGCACCTTGTCCACGAAGAACCTGCACGCCATTCATGTATGTACACGACAGGGGTCAGGATTCAGGAACGGGCTCGATCGTCTGGTGTCTCCCTCTCGCCGTGCGTGTGCCGGCCGTGTGCGATCCACGACGACATCGACACTGCGTGGGGACACTGCCTGACCAGTGATCACGAGCAAGTTGCCAATAATTCCAGGCAGCTGATGCGCTAACAGTGTCCGATGCATGTGCAGTGTCGCGGCATGGATGGGGAGCTCTGGGAGAGGGCGATGGTGGGCATGGGCGTGACGGTGGATGGTTCCGGCCCCGAAACAGGGCGCGTCCCAAGTTGGCGTCGCAGCAGCTGAGCAGCGGCATGGCTTGGCGTACCTCTCCCTCTCCTGGGGCCCCTCGCGTTCCCGTCCCAGCGCGTCGCCGCGCTCCTGCCTTCATCGGGGACAAGGAGGTAGGTGGGTGGCCGGGTGCATTCAACTCGCCTGCCCAGTCGTCGTCTTGGGCCGCTGGCCGCCGAATCTATCAGGACCAGGGGCCAGCCAACCACCACACTCCTCTCACTCTCTCAGGGAAAGGCAGTGGGCAGAGCAGAGGAGTAAAAATTTGAACGAAATCAATGAAGAATGCAGTACAGTACAGTGATCGATCAGAGAATGAGACGAGAGGATGGGACGGACGGATTGATGGCTTACACGATGTGCTTGGCGTTCCAGAGGATGGCGTAGGTGTGGAAGTCGGCGGTGGGGTCGAACCAGAGCGAGTGACGCATCTCCCGGCCGCCGACGCCGTTGTGGTACACGTTGGTCTGGATGATGTATGGCTGCCCCGTCCGGTTGCCCAGGAACTCGAAGTCCAGCTCGTCGCGCTGCGGCGCGGCGTCCACGTCGGAGCACATCTGCAGCAACGACACCACAAACATCAAATCGGTTGCTTTGGCTTGGTAGCAGGCGGATCAAATCGAGGTGACTGATGACGCGATCACGCACGTAGTAGGCGGTGACGACGCCCGCCGAGTCGTTGCCGACGAGCTTGAGCTTCATGCTGAACCACCCAAAGAGGTAGCGCTCCTTGGTCTGGAACCCGACGCCTGCCCAAGACAGGGGGAGAAGAGAAATGGGGATCAGATCAGACGACAGTGAGCTGCGGGATTGCGTTTGCAGGGACGCCACCACATTTAGGCCCGATCGATCCTTTTGTTTGCTCACCGTACCTGTCTTGTTGTCGAGGTAGAGGTACCAGGTCTGGCCGTCGGCGGAGGTCTTGACGTGGTCCTCGGCGCCGGTGATCTCGAAGTTGTCGCCGAACGACGCCGCCGCGGACGCGCCGCGGGAGAGGCAGGACAGCAGCAGCAGCACAGTGGCGACGGCGGCGGCGAGGAGATCACCGGCCGCGCACGGGCGCCGCCGCGACGCCATCGCTAGTATGCCCGATCCGTCGCCGAGTCTGCGCCGCGAGCAGGGAAGGGAAGGGAAGGGGAGGGGAGAAGGCAGAGCCCGCTGGAGTGTAGTAGAGCGATCGACTGGAGATCAGAGTGATGCTATGCTTTGGCGCGGGGCAAAGCACAAGGAGGAGCGGCGTGCGTGTCCTATCTATGAAACGAGACGGGAGCAGGGGAGGGGCGCTTTTGTTTTGTTTATAGGCTAAAAGACCGGCCGAGATGCGGGTTTAAAGTAAGACACTAGTTGTGGCCGGGCCTCAAGAGGCGTGCAACAAGTTTTGTGTTGCGTTGGTGTCTGCTCCTCTTTTTTTTTGGTTTCAGTTGCAGTGGACGGCGGCGCAAGCAGCTGGGTTGTGTTTTGGCCGCGTCTGCTGCGTGCGCCGGTCGATAGATCGCACCGTTGCAGCCACCTATAGGAGTATAATCTCGCTTGACTAGTATTTTAACCCCAGCAGAGGACCGCAGGAGCCAGCCAGGCGGCCTTTTGCATTTGAAACGGACGCTGTCGCCGTGTTTTATTAGTAGAATATTGCGAGCCCTCAGTTCATCAGATCCCGTGCACGGATCGTGTGCCGGCACCAGCATCCATCGGCCCATGATGACGATCGACCAGACCGTGGGTGGATCAGTGGATGCCACATGACACGAGCAGGAGAGGCATGTGATCCAGGGGGGAAGTGCAGCGATCGGGAAATGTTTATGGCCCGGCCGTCCACCACCCAGCCAACTCGCACGCAGGAGGACGCAGGCTGCAGCGGGTCGCACGCAGGAGGGCAGGAAACGGGCGGCCTTGAGTGAATGCCAGCGCTGGGCCTGTGCAGTGCAGTTGATCAAAGGAAACTGCCAACGCGACCCCCGGGAGCCGCCGCAGCGCACGCGCACGAAACCTGCGATGCTCCTTGACTCCTTCCCTCGCTCGCTGACTTCATCGGAGAAGGACATTGCAGCAGGTTTCACTCGGGGCCATCCCGTTCTTCCGATCCATTTGACAGATTTTCACATGCATGCTGCTGCGTTGGAATGGATAGAACCTGTCCCAATGGGGAGTCCCACACGTCGTAGGACTGCACTATAGTGAGAGAGATAGAGAGATTCCCTGGGCCTCTGGCTGGCAGGCCCGGATCCTAGATCCACACACCTCTTTGCCGTTGCCTGTTGCCATTTGCTGTGTTGATGAGTAGCAGTTGTTTCTTTTTCTTGATGCTGTCCGCAGGGAACCAAATCGGATCAACACTCTAACAACTTTGCTAACGTCGATTTTACTTCTTCTATTACCTTTGAACTACCTCTTTTAATTACGTGTGCATGAGGTTAAACAATAGGTCAGCCTTTTTTTTTCCGGAATTGCTAGATTGTTTTTCAGGACTTAATTCCCGCCATCTTCAACCCATCATCATGGGCCTCCAGGACATTTCTTGCTGGGTATAGAAAAAGGCCGGCAAGCCTGGGCGGACGTTTATTAACTGGGCCGCTCTCCTTTCCTCCTCCATGCAAGCCCACCGCCCGCTGTTATCTTGGAAGTTGGCACTGTACAGCCCACGACAAAAATTGGCCCAGATCAGCCCAGCCCAAACTATCTATCACAAGTAGCTGCTACAGTCGTAAGCGCGACGGCGCGAGTCATCACCACCGAGCTTCTAGAAGCACACTTGGTTCGGCAGTGGCGTGCTGGCCCGGGAGTCTGGGACGGCTGGATCCGTTTCTTTGCATTCATCCAAAAACACACAAAAACGAAATAGATGAAGAAATGCCGGAAAGTTTGATGTCGTGATGTGGGCGATAAACATGAACATTTTGTGCCATGCTTACTTGGTCGCCTCTCTTTCTCTCCTCAGCCCAATCACTCCTTATCCGATCTCTTCTGCTTGCCGGTGGGCGCGGACCCGGCCCAATCCTGATTTGACTCCGGTGCGTCACGGGCCTTGCATCCCTCCCTTGCTAATCAGTTCATCATGTAATTTTAGACTGCAGTCCCCATTCATTCCGTATGGCAGATGGAAGACTATATTTTTGACCTACTATCACTACATTTTTTTTCTTGAGAATCCTTATTGTCACTACTATATGGCATTATTGGCATGCACCCATGACCCATTATCTATACGACGACGACATTTCCTCGCAAATTTTCTGAATTGTGGTGGAATATGGAATATGTTTGGCCCATGTTCTACTTTGTTGGTCCACTGAGCCCATTTACAACCATATAGTCATATTTGAGGAGTATATTGTCATAATAAAGTTTGGTGTTAATTTCGGAAGGGACAAATGTATTGGAAGAAAATTTTAGCGTTAACTTTTTCTTAATACGTGAACTTTTTAATGCGTGACAATTTTTAATCACTATGCATGACAATTTTTGAGCAACTTTTTAATCAGTATGCATGACAATTTTTAATCACTATGCATGACAAATGTATTTGAGGAACTTTTTTGTTGATCACTATGCATGACAATTTTTAATACGTGAATTTTTTTTAGCATTTATTCTAGTTTTTTTATGTGGCATCAATTTTCCAGTGTAGTTTTCCTTTTTTTCTATATAATTTTTTTATTAAATATAATGTCATTCTCACGAACACATTTCCATAGTTATGACAGGTCTGTTGGGCGTTGGCAAGAAACTATGGAGAGACTTTAGCATTTTTGCAGTGCTGAATATACGCTAAGTACTTGCCCGCGCGCAGAAAATATTATGACTGAACAAATATACCTTTTCCTATTTTCGTCCGGAAAAGGATGCGTGGAAAAGAAAAAGAGAGTCTCTGCATTCGGTCACTCGCCGGTCGCAGTTCAGCTTACGCCAAAATAGACGATCCGATCGGAGGAGTACGCACGCAATAACCGACCTCATCTGCAGTGTGCCGCTATGGCTAACCACTGCTACTGTCCAAAACTTCCAGGCGCGCGCGCGCGAAACAGGTTTTTTGTCCCCGTGCAGAACCGATGAGGCGGCCTACGTGTCGACCATCACTCACCGTTGCAACTCTCCCACCTGCACCAGGCAGGCGATAAGGATCGGAAGTTGGAGGCCAACACGTTACGTACAAGTTGCATGCAAATGCATGATGGTTCTGCAGCTGCTGCAAGCTCTTCAGATCAGAGGCCGCTGAGCGCTGAGTATAAATACCACAGGATCCCAGGCCGTAGAAGCAACGAACCGAGGCACGCTTGCTCTTGCAACTCCTCGTTATCTATCTCCAAGTGCGGCGCGCGTGTCTTGATTCGCTCCGCTACCAGCCATGGCGTCGCCGTTCTCCGTGCCTTCCTTGGTCGGTCGTCTCTCCATTGACTTCATTCAATAGATGCTACATTTCGTTTCAACCGTTGTTTATCTTGTTAGAACAGGATCGATGTGCATGTGTGTACGTGATGATCGATGATCTCATGGTAATTAACTTGCTTTTCGTCCTGTACGTGTGCAGATCATGGAGGAGGAAGGGCGGTTCGAGGCGGAGGTGGCCGAAGTGGAGTCATGGTGGGGAACGGAGCGGTTCCGGCTCACGAAGCGCCCCTACACCGCCCGCGACGTGGCGCTCCTCCGCGGCACGCTCCGGCAGAGCTACGCCTCCGGCGAGATGGCCAAGAAGCTATGGCGCACGCTCAAGGCGCACCAGGCCGCCGGCACGGCGTCCCGCACCTTCGGCGCGCTGGACCCGGTCCAGGTGACCATGATGGCGAAGCACCTCGACACCATCTACGTGTCCGGGTGGCAGTGCTCCTCGACGCACACCTCCACCAACGAGCCAGGCCCCGACCTCGCCGACTACCCCTACGACACCGTGCCCAACAAGGTGGAGCACCTCTTCTTCGCCCAGCTCTACCACGACCGCAAGCAGCGTGAGGCGCGCATGTCGATGCCACGCGCCGAGCGAGCGAGGGAGCCCTACGTCGATTTCCTCAAGCCCATCATCGCCGACGGCGACACCGGGTTCGGCGGCGCCACGGCCACTGTCAAGCTCTGCAAGCTCTTCGTCGAGCGTGGCGCGGCCGGTGTCCACCTCGAGGACCAGTCGTCGGTCACCAAGAAGTGTGGCCACATGGCCGGGAAGGTGCTCGTCGCCGTGTCCGAGCACGTCAACCGCCTCGTCGCCGCAAGGCTCCAGTTCGACGTCATGGGCGTCGAGACCGTCCTCGTCGCGCGCACCGACGCCGTGGCCGCCACGCTCATCCAGACCAACGTCGACGCGCGCGACCACCAGTTCATCCTCGGCGTGACGAACCCGGGGCTCAAGGGACGGAGCCTCGCCGCCGTGCTCTCCGACGCCATGTCGGCCGGCAAGACCGGCCGTGAGCTCCAGGCCATCGAGGACGAGTGGCTCGCCTCGGCGCGGCTCATGACCTTCTCCGACTGCGTCAGGGACGCCATCTCCGGCCTCGACAGCATCACCGACCAGGAGAAGCAGCGTAGGCTCCGTGAGTGGGAGACCGCCACGGGCTACGAACGGTGCGTGTCGAACGAGCAGGCGCGCGACGTCGCGGCGAGGCTCGGCGTGGCGTCCGTGTTCTGGGACTGGGACCTGCCACGGACAAGGGAAGGGTTCTACCGCTTCAGGGGCTCCGTGGCGGCGGCCGTGGTGCGCGGGCGAGCCTTCGCGCCGCACGCCGACGTGCTGTGGATGGAGACGTCGAGCCCGAACGTGGCAGAGTGCACGGCGTTCGCCGGGGGCGTCAAGGCGGCGTGCCCGGAGGCGATGCTGGCGTACAACCTGTCGCCGTCCTTCAACTGGGACGCGTCAGGGATGACGGACGCCGAGATGTCGGCGTTCATCCCGAGCGTGGCGAGGCTCGGCTACGTGTGGCAGTTCATCACGCTCGCCGGGTTCCACGCCGACGCGCTCGTGACGGACACGTTCGCGAGGGACTTCGCGCGGCGCGGGATGCTGGCGTACGTGGAGAGGATACAGAGGGAGGAGAGGATCAACGGGGTGGAGACGCTGGAGCACCAGAAGTGGTCGGGCGCCAACTTCTACGACAGGGTGCTCAAGACCGTGCAGGGCGGCATCTCCTCAACCGCCGCCATGGGCAAAGGCAAGTTGCCCTCATGCCTCTCTCTGCGGTTCATTTACCGAAACTTTTCCAGTATAGTAGACTAGTAAGTGAAAAAAATGATGGGTGATTATGTGTGTATGTGTGATTGCAGGAGTTACTGAAGAGCAGTTCAAGGAGAAATCCAGGATTTGATGAGTACGGATGAGAAATTAAAGAACAATTATTCAGAGGAGGATGCTCTAAATAAGAGGCAAATAAAATTGCTTTAGATAATCAATTACATGAAAATGTTTTTTTACGAATTGCATTATGATGGCCATGCACACCAATCGCCTAGGTACAAGCAATATATATGAAGCGAGTTATATGACATGTGACACCTACTGGAACAGTCAGTTGGGTCGAAAATATTGAAATATCAACTTTGGAGATTATTGATTTATGAATTGGATTTGAATAAATCATTTGAGTTCCAGAACAGTTATCAAGTGAAACTGAAAAAATAAATATGTTGTTGGGAAATTTAGATATGTACGATCGAAAGATCACAAATTGTTATACCTATAGTCAATCAAAGCTCACAAAATTGTGTTACGGTCCAATATAGTTATCCAATACACACTCCTCGGAAACTTAAAAAACATACTTGAAAAATCTCACTTAAAGGAACACTTGGTGCTCTTCACCATATCGAGGGATCATCATGCTTGTCCACTCGATTAAATCCAATTAAGCAAAAGGTTTGTCCCATGCTGAGAAATCCTGATCCAGCTTGTAGATCCTAGCCTTCCTGTCCACCGTGCAAAGCTCTCCACCGCCGGAGTAGGCCACACGGAAGGTTACTACGCGAAGCAGCGTCGGCGCTACCGGAACGGATGCCGCGTCCTGCCGCTTGAACGTCTCTGTTGGAAACAGAGCTCGGCGTCGCCCATGTACGTGAGGTTGCCCTCGGCATGCCTCTCGCCGCTGGGCCGGCGCAGCAAGTCCTTCGCCGACGACTTGAACGCGGGCTCCACCGCATCGCCACCGCCGCCGCCGCGGGCCTCGACCACCGGACACGAGATGACGCGGCCCTCGTCGTCTAATTTGCGGCGACGTGGGCCTCCCCGCACGTGTCCTACGGCCTGCTACGCTCCGATCCTCTTGCTGTGCCGCCCTGCGTTGCCAAATGTGCCATCTCTGTTGGCGCCCGGGCCGGTGGTTTGTGGCAAACTAATGATTTGCCGGTTTTTCTTTTATGAGCAAATTCATTATTCTTGCTTCTTAGCTTGCGTTGTCACTTCTTCCTTGACACACGTTCTGAACAAAGATATTTTCTAAGAACTGAAAAAAATCCTTTATGATTTTTAAACGTTTCGACTTTTGAGTAAATAGCACTGACCCTACAATAATTTAACAACTAACAAAATGTTCAGTTTGGTACAACTTAACAAGTTAGCAAATTAGTGCAAGGTCCAAACATTGCATCCATGATGTATTTGACCACGCGATGCATAGTCTGATAGCCATGGGTCAAGCTTGAGCACATGGTTCATTTAAATTTTTTGAGACTCTAATAATGGACTAGAGGATTTGTGTAATAATGTCAGACTGTTTATTAGGAAAAACACACTAAGTGACAATAATATTTAGATCATAGATGCACCAATTTACCAACATGTTACAACATATCAAATATTTTTAAGTTTTTGGATCAATTTGTTCCCATTTGTCAAGTTGTTGTAAGTAATAATTTACAAAATATTGAGAAAAATATAAAAATATGTTGGGGTTGCTCCTACCGATGGTCACATCAAATTTTGCACCCATATATCAAGTTGTTGTATGATGACTGCAATTTACTCCGTATTACTTTGATGCCGTTTCACTAAAAAATTTTAGGCTTAACAGAATTTCTATTAAATATGTCAAACAATATGGCACCAAATCACTATCATAAAATCTAATCACGATCATGAAATATATTTTCATGCACGTGTACCCAGTCTATTTGAACATTTCGTTACAAACATGAAACAAGCATGAGAACCCCGGGAGAAAAAAACAACAACAACACGAGACTAGATCCAGAACCCAAGTGGTTTTGCTTCCGACGGGTGCCATGGCAGCTTATAGACCTTCGACCTCCTGTCCACCACGCGAAGCCGACCGTCAAAGTTATACCGCACCCGGAAGGTCACCGCGCGAAGCAGCATGGGCAGGATCATCCCGGCGGTGTCCGAGCGTTCGTCGCGCTCCCGCGTCATGGTCTCGAGCAGACAGAACCTGGCGTCGCCCATGTGCACGAGGTTGGCCCTGCGGTGCCGCCTCCACCTGGTCCTGAACAGCACCTCCCTCCCGCACTTGCACTCCAGCGGCCCGCGGCGGCCGTCGTCGCCCACCACCCGGCACGCGGCGAGGCACCCCCTGTGGTGCGAGCAGAGGCCGACCCACGCGTCCATGTCCCGCACGTAGAACGCCTCGCCGTCGAACGGCAGCTCCCACTCGCCGCGGCGCGCCCACTCCCGCCGCTCGCCGTTGAAGGAGAAGGTCCCGCCCTTGTCGAAGGACAGGAACACCGTAGCGCCGTCCGGGTGCACGGCGTGGGACTCGAGGTAGCGGTTCCGGCTGAACGGCGGCGGTGGCAGCGCCTCCCACTCCTCCCTGTCCCCGTGGCCGAGCCTCTCGAAGAGGCAGCTCTCCTCCTGCTCCTGGTCCTGGTCGTCAATGGGTTCGTCGCCGGTGACGCGGTGGCCGAGGGCGTAGATGGCGCCGCCGGCGGACCAGAACGCGGCGGACTTCTTGGGGGACTGGAACGGAGGGGTGGCGGAGACCGTCCGCGTCGCGGCGTCGAGGACGAGGTTGACGACGGCGGGGAGGACGCGGTGGTGCGACGACGAGGAGTTGAGGGCAAAGATCTTGGTTCCCGCGGCGACGTAGTACGGGCATCCTGGTTGTCTCCCCAGCCGGCCGACGAGCCTGCGGCGTCGAAGACGGCGAGCCCTTGGGTCGACGTCGTACTCGGAGTCGAAGCGATCTTGCTCCTCGAGGTAACCCCTCCGCCTTTCGTTCTCGTAGGAGACGGAGGCGGAGCCTTTGGAGCTCTCGGAGGAGATGGAGCCGGAGGAGCCTCTGGAGTACTCGGAGGAGGTATCGTCGGAGCCGGAGTCTTTGGAGTACTCGGAGGATGCATCGTCGTAGTCGGAATCGGAGTCGTTCTTGATGGAGCCGGAGTCTTCGGAGTGCTCGGAGTAGGCATCATCGGAGTCGAAGCCGTCCTCGTTCAACTTGTATATGCTCATTCCTTGACCGCCGTCGTGATCGGTTAGTATGTGGAGGCGCCGCCGCCGCCGCCGTTGTAGCAATCTCACCCGAGAAATGGGCCCACTTAAGTATATTCCACCTTCCATTGGTGCTAATACACTAAAATGTTCCCAAGTGCGGATTCGACCGTCGAGTCAAGCTCGACCAACGGCTACTGAAGATCGTCCGTCCATACACTCACTCGAAGGCGAGCTTTCCAAAGATCACATCATTCCACAAATTAAATTACAACAAGTCTTAGAGTTATTACAACCAAATTGAAATGATACGGAAATTAAATAAGTTTGAGTTCATGCAGCGGAAAATAAACGAGATACTAGCGACGATCCAAAGTATCGTCACGATGAAGTCAGCCGTGACGCTACTCCTCACGGTCCTCGGGAGAGGCCGGCTCCCACTCGATGCTGTAACCAGGAGGAAGCTGGGAGGCCCAAGCCATAGAGGCAGCTACCTCCTGAGGGGACGGTCCTGAAAAATTTAAGCCACAAGCAAGGCTGAGTATACTAGTTATACTCAACAAGACTTAACCGACTGGTGATCACTACATCACCGACTCCTAAGATGAGAGGCTGTTTGGCTAGTGGGGTTCTTTTGCCAAAAGCGACTAAGCTGTTCTCTAACTTCTTTTAATTTACTTTTAATTCTTTAGTCTATCCATTCTAGGTGAGCCTAGCTAAACAATCAAGTTTTTGCAATACAATTATTTCATACAAAGATTTCATCCTTCCAAGTTCCATTTCATAATATGCCATACATCGGTCAAGCAGTCTCATTAACCGCGAGAAGCGGACAGTTCGAACCGAATTTACTACCTGGCCAGGGAAAACCCAAACATACGGAATGGTTGGAAATGCCAACACACCCCAATCCTTTCTCCTCTCTCTGCGAGTGGCTCCCGAGTCCCACTGCCTCAGGGTAAAGGTTTACCACTACTGGGACTCACGCAACTACCCTCATGTGCCCATGGGATAACGTTTCCAAGACAAATGAGCTGTCGGACCTGCTCGCATCAATCGGATACCGGGACTTACCGGTCCCATAAACCGTGCATATGTGTGGTACGTTCAAACGCTTGACACAAAAGTACCACATGTTTCCACTTAAACATCGATAGACGGGTATCTACAATCATCCGTCCATCATCTATAGTGTTTCTGATATGAGTAGTCATACAACTCCTATATCTCGCGAGTGTCGGAAAACACTCGACTTCTATCGTTCCTAAGCATAGCAACTATCGAACCTAACATACTAGTGTTCAATCAAAGGAACCTATGATCATGCAATCTAGGGTTTCATTCAACTCCTTGAAACTTAAATGCACAAACATATGATCAATTAAATTGCGTAAGTAAAGTTAGGTTATGCTCCGGGGCTTGCCTTCCGGCTCGAAGCGGTACTCCTGCTCGGGGCTTGGATCCACGTGCACCACGTTCACCTCGGACTCCTGGGTGACCTCCTCGGCAGCGGGGACTAGCTCGTAGACTCCGTCGGCGAGACCCGAATCTATACGAAATGCATGGAATGCTTAAGTATCGAGATTTAAATAGTGCACGTTTATTTTGATCTTGTTTGATAAGTTGGAAAGGATAACATTAGTTATAAGTGAATATTTCATCTCCCTGTTGAACCTTTACCTTGATTTTTGAGTTTTAGATTTTCTCTTTTCTTTTCTTTTTTTTTTCTTCTCTTTTCCTTTTTCTTTTTCTTCTCTTTTCCTTTTTCTTTTTCTTCTCTTTTCCTTCATTTAAGTCCTTTTTCCATTATTCAAAAGGTGACCTTAGGAACATTATTTTTAGGTGCCATTGGACTAGAGGCTCACTCATGCCAAGGCAGAAGCTTAGCCCAAAGTTTGGCTCCAAATAATTTTTCTATAATTTATTACAATTTCTCTCATCTTTTTGCCTAAATTCAAACTAAAATCATAACAAAATAATTGCAAGGTTTTTATCCAAACCACTTGGCACAGTGGCTTAGGATGTCAAGAGTGACATCTCTGCAAGTTTGCAAGTGATTTTGATTTTTGGTTATTTTTGTGAAATTTCACCATATTTAAACTACCAAAAATCATTTAGCCATTTTCTAGTGTCCAAAAATTATCCTTTTCATTTTTCTAAGGTTTCTTATGTCTTGATTGAATTTCTGTGTGAAGGATGTGATTTTTCACTGAGTAATTTATTTTCTATGATTTATTTGCCAAAACAGCAGGGTATATGTTTGGAAAATCATAACCCTAAATCTACTGGAAATTTTTGTGCACCCTTTGCGCATTGGGCTAATGATAATCACCTTAACAACATATCCCAAGCTCAGCTCCAGTGCATGTGTAGATTTTGAACTATGATGAAATGTGCTCAAACCTAAATGAATTTATATTTCAAAATCTACTGCTCAACTGAGTGAGGTTCCAAAAAGAAAGTTGTTCTTCTAGATTCACTGGTCACTACAAAATTGGTTTGACATTTTTCTGAGTTTTCTACGATTTTCTACGAATTTTTGAAGATCTCAGCGATTTAATCCAAAAATTAAGAATCTGTTTTACGCGGGGAACCCTAGAACTTTTGAACTTCTTACGAACAGGCCCCTGCACTTTTGCGCTCGGCCCCCTGGACAGAGGTTGAAGATACACTTCAGTCCAGGGCTCGCCGGCGTGGTTACGCCGGCCAAACGGCGGCGAGACCGGGCCGGGGAAGTAGGGGAAAGTGAAGAGGGGCTCACCACGGCTCGTTTGAGCTAGGTCTCGAGGTTGGGGATGGCCGGAATCGTGCTCGGCGACGACGGTGGCGGCTCGGCAACTCCGGTGAGCGGCTGCCGGCGACGTCGGGGTCGGAGAAGCTCGGGGAAAGGGTCGGTGAGCACCAGCGTGACACGAGGAAGCTAATGGTGCCCTTGGTTTGGCCGGAGGTGGAGGGAAACGGGCTGTGCGCGTGCGCGAGCGGCGGCGGAGTTCTCTGTGAACTCCGGCGAGCTACGCCGGGGGCTCTGGTGGGGGATTTGGTGCGGGGATTGCTCGGTGAGCAGCAGTGGAGGTTGGGGAAGCTCGAGAGAGCCTTGGTTTGGCCGGGGGAGCAGCGAGGAGGGCTGTGCTCGTGAGCGAGCTCGGCGGCGATGCTGCGGACTCCGGCGAGGTTTTTCCGGTGCTTTGAGCGAGGGGAACTGTTGAGAGCTTATGTAGGAGCGAGAGGGGAGTGAGAGGATGCTCGGCAAGCTCGAGAGGAGGGCTGGGACAGCTCGGTGACGTCGCGCGGCGACAGAGCCATGTCGCGGCCGTGTTGGCGCCGCGCGCGGTGTCAACGCGCGCGCGCAGGCGTGCTGCGGGCGGCAGACGCGCGTGGGCGAGGCGTGAGGCGACAGAGCGTGGAAAGGAGCACGCGGGGGACGCGAAAGTCGCGGTTTGGACCGGCGGGCAACGGCGGCGACGGCAAGGACCGGCGGTCCGCGGCGGCGACGCGGTGGCGAGCGCGGGGTCAGCGCTACAGTGCGCCTCCGACCGTGAGACCTTGCCAGGCGCATGCGCGGCGAGGGGGGACACCCAGCCGTGTCACTTGTCGACGCAGGCGAGGACGGACGGCGACGGGAGCTGCCGGCGGCGAGCTCGGGCACGCGCGAGCGCCGCGCTGGCATCCCGTGAGCACGCCGTGAGCGGTGCAAAAGTCAATTGATTGGCATGGCTCTAATTTCAAAATTTTGAACATAACTTGAAAATCTTCCAACATGAAAGTTGTCTAGAATTTCATTAGACACGTTACTGCACTGGAAATTTGAAGAAAAAGTTTAAATCTTGGCTGTAATTCAAAAAGGGGTAAATCCCTGTTTTGAACTGAATTTCTGAAATTCGAGGGGCTAAATGGCAAAATTGGCCAAAGTGTCCAAAGAGGCAAAGTTCTGAAATGTGATGAAGAACAACTTTGCTTTTGGGAGATTTTGATGTTCTGTGGTAAAATCTTGAGTTTTGGCTAAGATTCCATTTCAGCTTTTGAATTTGAATTGAAATTTTAAATTTCCAAGATTGGGGTTGAAGTTTTGAGAGGCTTCCAAGCATTTTTAGGCTATGGTCTGAAAATGAAAGTTGCTTGGTTTGACTTACTCTACAACTTTTATATTTGCACTTTTTCAAGTTTCTTGGAAATTTTCAAAGTTTTCCTTATGGGCTCATTTGAATGATTTTGGCTCAATTTAATTGGTTTTTCCTATTTTCTTTGTTTTCCCTGCTTAATTAGCCTTGGCTTAACTTTAACATTATTTTAAGTTTAACTAAAACTAGGGATGTTACAGCCTACCCCCCTTAAAAAGAATCTCGTCCCGAGATTCGGGAATGCTAGGAAGTGCGGAATGTGCGGTACCTGGTGGGTGGTGAGAAATCCAGGAAAATGACGATTAAGATATTCCTCGGTCTCCCATGTTGCCTCTTCTTCAGTGTGATGAACCCACTGAATCTTATACATTTTAACTGAGCTTCTTCTTGTGTGCCTTTCTTTTTGATCAAGGACTTTGAGAGGTTGGGCAACGTAGGTCAGATCGGGCTCAACTTCCACGTCTTCTTGTTCCACGACTTCAGTCGGAACTCGGATACACTTCTTGAGTTGTGAGATGTGAAAGACATTGTGTACGGCTGATAGTTTGTCAGGAAGTCGTAGACGATATGCTACGGTGCCACATTTCTCAATGATTTCATAAGGTCCGACGTAACGGGGTGCAAGCTTTCCCTTTACTCCGAACCTTTGGACTCCTCGAGTTGGTGAGACCTTAAGATACACATGATCACCGACTGCGAATTTAAGAGGCATTCTTCGGCGATCGGCGTAACTCTTCTGACGAGACTGAGCGGCTTTGAGATTTTCCCGAATAACCCTGACTTGCTCTTCGGCTTCAATCACCAGGTCAGGTCCGTATATTTCTCGCTCCCCAGGCTGAGACCAACATAACGGAGTTCGACACATTTTCCCATACAAGACTTCGAAAGGTGCCATTTTCAAGCTTGCTTGATAACTGTTGTTGTATGAGAACTCGGCGATAGCCAGACATTTATCCCAACTTGTTTCATAGTGAATGACGCAAGCTCGAAGCATGTCTTCAAGGATTTGATTCACTCGCTCGGTCTGCCCATCCGTCTGCGGGTGGTAAGCCGAGCTTCGAATAAGCTTGGTGCCAAGAGATGCATGGAGTTGCTCCCAGAACCTTGCCACGAACTGCGGACCTCGGTCCGAAATGATTGTTCTAGGCACTCCGTGCAGACGCACAATTTGATTGAGATAGATCTCGGCATACTTCTTGACGGCATAGGTGGTGTTAACCGGAATGAAGTGAGCGGTCTTTGTGAGCCTGTCCACAATGACCCATATAGAATCGTGCCCTCGTGCGGTCTTAGGAAGGCCAACAATGAAATCCATACTGACATCCTCCCATTTCCATGATGGTATAGACAGAGGTTGAAGAGTTCCAGCCGCCTTTAGATGACTAGCTTTTACTCTCCGGCAAGTGTCACACTCGGATACAAATCGAGCGATATCCATTTTCATCTTGGTCCACCAAAAAGTTTTCTTCATATCCTGGTACATTTTATTGCTGCCAGGGTGAATAGAGAACTTAGAGTGGTGAGCTTCACTCAGAATTTTCTTCCGTAATTCCGGATCTTTAGGTACGACGATACGGTCCCCAAACCATATCATACCCCGGGCATCCTGACGGAAACAGTTATACCGTTCCTCCGTTCCTTTGGCCAGCTCCTCCCGAATAATTCCGACCTTTTTATCGGTCTGCTGGGCCAGAAAGATCTCATCGTGCAGTGTGGACTCGAGAGATATGTTGTTTAAATAGCCATGCGGAACAATCTCAAGATTGAGTTTCGCCAGCTCATGGCATAGAGTGTCAGCATATGATTCGTCCGAAAGACAATGGCAATGCGATTTGCGGCTCAAAGCATCCGCAACCACGTTCGCCTTTCCAGGATGATAGTGCAAACTCATATCATAATCTTTTGCCAACTCCAGCCATCTTCGTTGCCTCATATTCAGATTAGCCTGGGTGAAGACGTACTTGAGACTCTTGTGGTCGGTGTACACGTTGCAAGGAACTCCTATCAGATAGTGCCTCCATATTTTCAGAGCGTGAATTACGGCGGCCAATTCAAGGTCGTGAGTGGGATAATTCAGCTCATGGGGACGGAGAGCACGTGAAGCATAAGCAATAACTCGATTCTCTTGCATAAGAACACAACCGAGTCCGGTGCCTGAAGCATCGCAATAGACATCGTAGGGCTTGGTGCTATCCGGTTGGGTCAGAACGGGAGCTGAGGTCAACAATTTCCTCAATGTGCGGAATGCCTCTTCACACTTTTCATCCCATACGAATTTCTGCCCCTTCTTCAATAGCTCGGTCATTGGCTTGGCAACTCGCGAGAAATCCGGAATGAACCGACGATAATATCCCGCCAAACCCAGAAAGCTTCGGATTTCGTGGACGGAGGTAGGAGGCTTCCAGTCCATTACTTGCTGCACTTTCGTAGGATCCACCGAGATACCATCCTTAGAAACAGTGTGACCCAAGAACTTCACACTATCCAGCCAAAATTCACACTTGGAGAACTTGGCGTACAATTGTGATCGCGGAGTCGTTGAAGAACAATGCGGAGATGCTCGGCATGCTCTTCTTCATTCTTGGAATAGACAAGAATATCATCAATGAAAACCACTACGAACTTATCCAGCTCAGGCATGAATACCGAATTCATAAGATACATGAAATAGGCAGGAGCATTAGTCAGCCCGAACGACATAACCAAGAATTCATAAAGTCCATAGCGGGTCGAGAAAGCCGTCTTGGGTATATCACAAGGACGAATCTTGATTTGATGATATCCGGAACGAAGGTCAATTTTGGAGAATATTTTGGCTCCGGCGAGTTGATCGAACAATACATCAATGCGGGGAAGAGGGTACTTATTTTTGATAGTGACCGCATTGAGAGGCCGGTAGTCAATACACATCCTCAACGTGTGATCCTTTTTTTTCGACGAATATGGCAGGGCAGCCCCAAGGTGATGTACTCGGACGAATGAAACCCTTGTCCAGTAAATCTTGGAGTTGAGTTTTCATCTCTGCCAATTCTGCGGGTGGCATTCTGTAGGGTCTTTTAGAAATTGGTGCGGTGCCTGGTTGTAGCTCGATAACGAACTCAATGTCCCGATCCGGTGGCATCCCAGGTAAGTCGTCTGGGAAGACATCGGGGAACTCACAGACAATAGGAATGTCTTCAAGCTTGGGTTCAGTCATAACAAAGACACATGAGCTCAAAGAGTTGGGGGACGGTAGATAGAGTGTGGTAGATCCATGTGTAGGTGAGTTGATATCAACTATTCTCTCAGCAATGTCTAACACAACCTTGTGCTGTGCCATCCAATTAGCTCCCAAGATTATATCTATCCCATCCAGTTCTAAAAGAATCAGGTCGGTCAAGATAACTCTACTACCCAATTTAATTGGCACCTTTCGCGCCATGTGATTTGAATTCAAGTTTCCTCCGGCGGTTATTATTTTGTAGGCCGCATTTGTGGATACGCAATTTAAACCACATTTCTTAGCACAACTTGGACTTATGAAGCTATGAGTAGCACCAGAATCAAAGAGAATGACTGCAGGTTGGTTATGAATCAAAAATTTACCCGTCATCACTGGTGCTCCCTCGGGAAGGTCAGTCAAGGTGGTGAAGTTGACCCTTCCCTGCTTGACGTGAATCTTCTGCAACTTGCCCTTGTTTGGCTGGTTGCCATTGTTCTGCTGCTTGCCCTGGGGACAGTCCCTGATGAAGTGACTGGTACTGCCGCAACGGTAGCAAGAATACCCAGGTCCAGGCTGAGCTGGCTGCTGCTTCATTGGGGCCTTCTGCTGCTGCGACTGCTGCGGTGGAAAGCGAGATCCACCCTGCTGAGGAGGGTTAACCACCCAGCGGCCAGACTGTCCTGTACGCTGCTGTCCCTGTGGAGGAACAATACGGAAGCGCTGCGGCTTACCGCCACTGGCAGAGGCAACAGGACCCTTCCTCTTTTTATCAGCTTTATGGGTCATAATGGCGTCCTCCTGAGCGATAGCCACATTGACCAAGTCAGCATAAGTGGCAGGCTTGATGTTGAGCAGCCTCTCCTGCAACTTAGTGCTGAGCCCCATGCGGAACCTCTCCTTCTTCTTATCATCACTGTCAGCATGATGTCCCGCGTACTGACAGAGGTTGTTGAAAGCCTGGGCGTACTGATACACCGTGTGAGTGCCCTGAGTCAAGGTCAGAAACTCCCTCAACTTCCTCTCAACAAGACCCTTGGGAATGTGATGCGCCTTGAACGCATCCTTGAAGTTCTGCCAAGTAAGCACAGTCTCGGCGGGGAGCATGCCACGATAAGTCTCCCACCAAACCAAGGCTGGACCGCGAAGCTGCTGCGCGGCGAAGGTGACCTTGCGCTCTTCAGAGCAAGGAACAGCCAGGATGGCGAACTTCGAGTCGATAGCCCGAATCCACGCGTCAGCCTCCATGGGCTCAGTAGCTTTAGAGAACACTGGGGGCTGAGTACCCAAGAAGTCCTCAAATCGTGCAGCTTGAGCAGCCGGGGCATTGCGGCCACCCTGACGCTGAGCACCGATGTTCATGTTCTGGGCCAGCTGCTGCTGCTGCAATTGTATCTGCTGCTGCATAGTCCTCATGACCTCGGCGTGCATAGCCATCATCTGCTGCCAATTTGGCAGTGGAGGGGCAGGTGGTAGCTGCTGCTCTGGCTGGTCCTGCTGATTCTGGGCACTAGTTGAGCCTCGATTTGCCCCAAAACCACCCGGAGTCAGTCGGGTCGTAGGTCCTGCCATCTGCATGATTGAGTCTCCGTTAACCACACGAATCACAATTGCTCATAAGGAAATGATAGGCATGATTAGAAGTCAATCTCAACGTTACAAAAGAATGTGGCATAAAAGCGAAACTTTGTAGAAGGAGCAACTTCATTAATCCAAGACATGGTTCGATGAATCCATTACAACACATGCGGACAACACACTCTAATTAAGATGCTACATCAAATGCAAAGGGAACAGATACAAAGATACAAGAGATTATCCATTCTTCAACTAGCTAGACTCCACGTGACACGGAAAAGCCATGCTGAAGAGTACCTAATCTCTAACTCAACGCTCTAGAAGTCATCCACGTCGTTCACCGAAGTACGGCTCACGGTGGGGGAAAGTGGTGGCTGAACTGGGGGTAACTCCTCGTCGTCCAGCTCGGACTTGGCATCCTCCTCTGCCTCGTCCTCTGCCTCATCCTCCCCGGGAACCTCCATATGAGCCTCCAACTCAACCATCTCGGCGTTAGCCTCGTGCAACTCCTCCTGTGCCTCCTCAAGTGCATCCCTCAACAACTCCACCTGGTGAGCACAGTACTCCTTCTCCATGGTAAGCTCCGCGACGCGAGCCTGCAAGTCCCGAATCTGAGTATCCTTGGCAGCCATGTCCAAGGAAGCACAAATCCCGGCTATGTCCTTATCCGCGGACACTCTCACCATCGCATCGGCAAAGTCAAGCAGAGAATCCTGAGACATCTTGAGCAGTTCTGCCATGCGGATGCTAGCCTTCATCCAGCTAGCAAAGAAAGCCGGTGCGTTCCGGGGAAACTCCAGGAACAACTGCGGGGAAGCCAAGTAACGTGCCAACCACTGAGGGTCATCCCTGCGGGCTGAAGGCAGGAAACCAACCAAGGTGTTCTCCACCAAGTCGGGGTGCTGTGAAGTGAACTGGTTCAGCCCTGCGAAAGCGGCCAGCTCCCAAGTGTCCGGAAAGCGGTGGCCATGCACCACAACTCCCAACCTAGGCCAGTCGGGGTGCTCGGGGTGCACCGGTGCCTCCAGGCGGGCACTGCACCGAGTCACACCACGCTCCGCGTACTCTCTGCCAAAGTAAACCGGCGGAGACGGGTAGCCAACCTCCTTCAGAATCGACCAAAAGAGGGACGGAAACCCCTCCCAGCTGAGGCAGTCCTGGCACTCCACCTTCTCGTTCACGCCAGCAAGGCGACTGGGAACGGCCATCTGAACAAAAATTCAGAGGTGAGTACCAAGAGTCAAAAAGACCAAGGAAAAACTGGGGAAAACTGAAGGTAAAGAACGTGCTCAAGCTTTTAATTAAGGTTATTTAAGCATTGATTTGATTGGTTGGTCTTTTCACTTTCTTAAGTTTATTTTTATTCTTGATTTTTAGTTAAGAGATGCATGCAAACCCTAACGTCCTCACATTTTTAAGTCAGACTTGACTTTCGGAGTTAGTGCCGGTGGCTAGGCATAGGTACGTTTCTCTCTATAGATCTAGTCGGGCTCCTACTCGGAAACCTTTCGTAGTAGTCAGAGGATCTTCGACGAAAGCTTTTTAAGATTGGGTTTCATGGAAGAGCAAACATCAATCCTAAGTTAGACTATGCCACCTAACAAAGCGCAACCCTTAACCCTTAAGGACTTCACGTTCTAGTTTTATCCTTAACGATCCTATACGTTCATTCCTTTTGCTTAAACGCAATGGAATCGGGGTTTGGTAGATTTTATTCTGAAAACATTGGTTAGGGTCTGATGCTTTTCTTGGTGTGTATGAACGTCGGCTCTGATACCAGCTGTAGCGATCTCACCCGAGAAATGGGCCCACTTAAGTATATTCCACCTTCCATTGGTGCTAATACACTAAAATGTTCCCAAGTGCGGATTCGACCGTCGAGTCAAGCTCGACCAACGGCTACTGAAGATCGTCCGTCCATACACTCACTCGAAGGCGAGCTTTCCAAAGATCACATCATTCCACAAATTAAATTACAACAAGTCTTAGAGTTATTACAACCAAATTGAAATGATACGGAAATTAAATAAGTTTGAGTTCATGCAGCGGAAAATAAACGAGATACTAGCGACGATCCAAAGTATCGTCACGATGAAGTCAGCCGTGACGCTACTCCTCACGGTCCTCGGGAGAGGCCGGCTCCCACTCGATGCTGTAACCAGGAGGAAGCTGGGAGGCCCAAGCCATAGAGGCAGCTACCTCCTGAGGGACGGTCCTGAAAAATTTAAGCCACAAGCAAGGCTGAGTATACTAGTTATACTCAACAAGACTTAACCGACTGGTGATCACTACATCACCGACTCCTAAGATGAGAGGCTGTTTGGCTAGTGGGGTTCTTTTGCCAAAAGCGACTAAGCTGTTCTCTAACTTCTTTTAATTTACTTTTAATTCTTTAGTCTATCCATTCTAGGTGAGCCTAGCTAAACAATCAAGTTTTTGCAATACAATTATTTCATACAAAGATTTCATCCTTCCAAGTTCCATTTCATAATATGCCATACATCGGTCAAGCAGTCTCATTAACCGCGAGAAGCGGACAGTTCGAACCGAATTTACTACCTGGCCAGGGAAAACCCAAACATACGGAATGGTTGGAAATGCCAACACACCCCAATCCTTTCTCCTCTCTCTGCGAGTGGCTCCCGAGTCCCACTGCCTCAGGGTAAAGGTTTACCACTACTGGGACTCACGCAACTACCCTCATGTGCCCATGGGATAACGTTTCCAAGACAAATGAGCTGTCGGACCTGCTCGCATCAATCGGATACCGGGACTTACCGGTCCCATAAACCGTGCATATGTGTGGTACGTTCAAACGCTTGACACAAAAGTACCACATGTTTCCACTTAAACATCGATAGACGGGTATCTACAATCATCCGTCCATCATCTATAGTGTTTCTGATATGAGTAGTCATACAACTCCTATATCTCGCGAGAGTCGGAAAACACTCGACTTCTATCGTTCCTAAGCATAGCAACTATCGAACCTAACATACTAGTGTTCAATCAAAGGAACCTATGATCATGCAATCTAGGGTTTCATTCAACTCCTTGAAACTTAAATGCACAAACATATGATCAATTAAATTGCGTAAGTAAAGTTAGGTTATGCTCCGGGGCTTGCCTTCCGGCTCGAAGCGGTACTCCTGCTCGGGGCTTGGATCCACGTGCACCACGTTCACCTCGGACTCCTGGGTGACCTCCTCGGCAGCGGGGACTAGCTCGTAGACTCCGTCGGCGAGACCCGAATCTATACGAAATGCATGGAATGCTTAAGTATCGAGATTTAAATAGTGCACGTTTATTTTGATCTTGTTTGATAAGTTGGAAAGGATAACATTAGTTATAAGTGAATATTTCATCTCCCTGTTGAACCTTTACCTTGATTTTTGAGTTTTAGATTTTCTCTTTTCTTTTCTTTTTTTTTTCTTCTCTTTTCCTTTTTCTTTTTCTTCTCTTTTCCTTTTTCTTTTTCTTCTCTTTTCCTTCATTTAAGTCCTTTTTCCATTATTCAAAAGGTGACCTTAGGAACATTATTTTTAGGTGCCATTGGACTAGAGGCTCACTCATGCCAAGGCAGAAGCTTAGCCCAAAGTTTGGCTCCAAATAATTTTTCTATAATTTATTACAATTTCTCTCATCTTTTTGCCTAAATTCAAACTAAAATCATAACAAAATAATTGCAAGGTTTTTATCCAAACCACTTGGCACAGTGGCTTAGGATGTCAAGAGTGACATCTCTGCAAGTTTGCAAGTGATTTTGATTTTTGGTTATTTTTGTGAAATTTCACCATATTTAAACTACCAAAAATCATTTAGCCATTTTCTAGTGTCCAAAAATTATCCTTTTCATTTTTCTAAGGTTTCTTATGTCTTGATTGAATTTCTGTGTGAAGGATGTGATTTTTCACTGAGTAATTTATTTTCTATGATTTATTTGCCAAAACAGCAGGGTATATGTTTGGAAAATCATAACCCTAAATCTACTGGAAATTTTTGTGCACCCTTTGCGCATTGGGCTAATGATAATCACCTTAACAACATATCCCAAGCTCAGCTCCAGTGCATGTGTAGATTTTGAACTATGATGAAATGTGCTCAAACCTAAATGAATTTATATTTCAAAATCTACTGCTCAACTGAGTGAGGTTCCAAAAAGAAAGTTGTTCTTCTAGATTCACTGGTCACTACAAAATTGGTTTGACATTTTTCTGAGTTTTCTACGATTTTCTACGAATTTTTGAAGATCTCAGCGATTTAATCCAAAAATTAAGAATCTGTTTTACGCGGGGAACCCTAGAACTTTTGAACTTCTTACGAACAGGCCCCTGCACTTTTGCGCTCGGCCCCCTGGACAGAGGTTGAAGATACACTTCAGTCCAGGGCTCGCCGGCGTGGTTACGCCGGCCAAACGGCGGCGAGACCGGGCCGGGGAAGTAGGGGAAAGTGAAGAGGGGCTCACCACGGCTCGTTTGAGCTAGGTCTCGAGGTTGGGGATGGCCGGAATCGTGCTCGGCGACGACGGTGGCGGCTCGGCAACTCCGGTGAGCGGCTGCCGGCGACGTCGGGGTCGGAGAAGCTCGGGGAAAGGGTCGGTGAGCACCAGCGTGACACGAGGAAGCTAATGGTGCCCTTGGTTTGGCCGGAGGTGGAGGGAAACGGGCTGTGCGCGTGCGCGAGCGGCGGCGGAGTTCTCTGTGAACTCCGGCGAGCTACGCCGGGGGCTCTGGTGGGGGATTTGGTGCGGGGATTGCTCGGTGAGCAGCAGTGGAGGTTGGGGAAGCTCGAGAGAGCCTTGGTTTGGCCGGGGGAGCAGCGAGGAGGGCTGTGCTCGTGAGCGAGCTCGGCGGCGATGCTGCGGACTCCGGCGAGGTTTTTCCGGTGCTTTGAGCGAGGGGAACTGTTGAGAGCTTATGTAGGAGCGAGAGGGGAGTGAGAGGATGCTCGGCAATCTCGAGAGGAGGGCTGGGACAGCTCGGTGACGTCGCGCGGCGACAGAGCCATGTCGCGGCCGTGTTGGCGCCGCGCGCGGTGTCAACGCGCGCGCGCAGGCGTGCTGCGGGCGGCAGACGCGCGTGGGCGAGGCGTGAGGCGACAGAGCGTGGAAAGGAGCACGCGGGGGACGCGAAAGTCGCGGTTTGGACCGGCGGGCAACGGCGGCGACGGCAAGGACCGGCGGTCCGCGGCGGCGACGCGGTGGCGAGCGCGGGGTCAGCGCTACAGTGCGCCTCCGACCGTGAGACCTTGCCAGGCGCATGCGCGGCGAGGGGGGACACCCAGCCGTGTCACTTGTCGACGCAGGCGAGGACGGACGGCGACGGGAGCTGCCGGCGGCGAGCTCGGGCACGCGCGAGCGCCGCGCTGGCATCCCGTGAGCACGCCGTGAGCGGTGCAAAAGTCAATTGATTGGCATGGCTCTAATTTCAAAATTTTGAACATAACTTGAAAATCTTCCAACATGAAAGTTGTCTAGAATTTCATTAGACACGTTACTGCACTGGAAATTTGAAGAAAAAGTTTAAATCTTGGCTGTAATTCAAAAAGGGGTAAATCCCTGTTTTGAACTGAATTTCTGAAATTCGAGGGGCTAAATGGCAAAATTGGCCAAAGTGTCCAAAGAGGCAAAGTTCTGAAATGTGATGAAGAACAACTTTGCTTTTGGGAGATTTTGATGTTCTGTGGTAAAATCTTGAGTTTTGGCTAAGATTCCATTTCAGCTTTTGAATTTGAATTGAAATTTTAAATTTCCAAGATTGGGGTTGAAGTTTTGAGAGGCTTCCAAGCATTTTTAGGCTATGGTCTGAAAATGAAAGTTGCTTGGTTTGACTTACTCTACAACTTTTATATTTGCACTTTTTCAAGTTTCTTGGAAATTTTCAAAGTTTTCCTTATGGGCTCATTTGAATGATTTTGGCTCAATTTAATTGGTTTTTCCTATTTTCTTTGTTTTCCCTGCTTAATTAGCCTTGGCTTAACTTTAACATTATTTTAAGGTTAACTAAAACTAGGGATGTTACAGCCGTCCTCTCTCAACTGATCGCCTCGGCGGCCTCGCCATCTTGTCGGTCACGGGCTCGCGGCGATCGATTGGTCGGTTCCACGCTCCCCTGTCAATATCCTCCCGTATCTATATACAGGGAAAAGGCAGCAAGTTTTCCTTTCTGAATTTGAGTCGGATTCGTGCGTCCTTACCTGAGAGCTTGCCAAAACAGGAGTTGGATTCATGGATCCCTTATCAGTTACCAGATAGTATTCGAACCTGCTATTTATTCCTGCCCAATTCTTGTGGTGCCTTGGTGGTTTCTAAGAAAGTGGATAATAGGGTCCCACTACCAATTACCAAGCATCTATAGTTTTCACTTCACCAGAAGAAATCGAAATCATAAACGGAAATCTCATTTCGTTTGCAATAATTGACATCCACAGTGAAGGTTTCCGGCCTTCATGGCACTTTAGTAAGTACATAAATAAGGTTTCCTGAGTGATATAACCGAGAGAGAGATCACAACTTACAAGAAGTGTAGTAGACCCTATAGTAGGTTTACAGAACGTATTATTTTCATTTTCTTTCCGCTCATTTCTTAGCCCAAGGCTTTAAAATCGAAAGCACAACAATGATAGCAATCACCAGCAGAATGACAATTGCAATCAACATGCACTTTCTTGACTTCTTCTGCAGGCTCTTTGCTGTGCGCAGCGCTTCAGTACCAGTTACCACATGGTTTACAGCATTTTGAACCTAACGATTAAAAGGCGTTAACTAGCAAGCATGGTAGAATTTCCAGTAGCACTGATGAGAATCTGAGGTTTTTCTGTGATTCAGATTAGTGGAAGATTAATCAGAGAAAAAAACATAAATGGTTTACCTGGTTCTCTATATTATCTAGAATCTCTCCTTGTGCATCAACGAGTGCTGCCATGTCTGCGAAAATCTGAAAAGAAACAGTACATGCTAAGGTTTAGTTATAGATGCCAAGGCAAATTTAGGAGATAATGTATCAACTCTAAACATGTTGTAGGTTAGGAGATTATATGATGATACTAACTTTTATCATACTTTCCAAGTAAAATCTTTTTGTTGAAGTTTTGAGCAACACTGATGACACAAAACATCAAAGATGCAATCTTGCGAAAACTACCTGCTGCAGTTCCAGAAGCCTTTTCTCAATCTCCATGACTGCATCATGACGTTCCTGAATTTCTTCGACTGTAGCAAGAATCTATACCTCAAGTGCAATTTATGAAACATGAAGCATAAATAGTTAACACACTGAGAGGAACGGTATAAATCTTTTGGTATAAATTTATACCAAAAGTGCTAACTGACCTGCCCTCGGCCAGTCCCCTGAATTGCTCTCTCGAAGATCTGCTCACTGCTGCCAGTCTCAATGAGGCGGTCGATCACCTAGTCATTGTGCCAAAATTGTGATCAGAACGTCTTGGCAATCACTTTACCTGGTATAGTAGCAGCAGCTCCCTCACCTCTTCGGAAGGCTTTGTTCCCGTGACTGTTCAAGTTCAGGATTGAGGTTTGTATAAATATATGTTAACAAGATAACTCAGATCAAAGTGATGGTCAGAGATAATGAAGCAATATGGAATAGTGTTCTGACCTGTGAAGATCCTCCTCTCTACAACTTCTCGGTACTCTTCTTGTATGGTTTGCCTTAGATTCTGTTACATATGATTAGTAATGTGATGCCAAATCTTTCATTTTATTTTTACATAGAAGATGCAGGGAGTAAGATTGCACCTGGAAGTCGTTCATTCTTTCTTTCAGTTTCTTCTTCAATGCACTGCAACAAAAGTTCACTTTTAGTCAGATGAGCATTTGTTCTTATATATTAAAACATGTAATATATCCTGTACATGCCACAACTGAACTCTATCCAAAGTCAAACTATTGCACACTAACTGATAAACTGTCCATTGAAACAGGTCTGTAATGATGACCGGAGGATTTAAAACAGCAAAGCAGTTTGAATTTGTTCACCTTATTGTTCTCATTATTATGCTATAAGCAGCAAATAGCTGATGCTTTTTTTAATCTCGCAACAGCTAATCCTTAGCAGTATTCAGTTGAGCCGGATCCCTCTAGATGGTTTACATTTACAAAACAAAGTGCATGAAGATCTTACATGGTCATTGACATCCTTGATCGATCTACGCTTGTGCCCTTGCCACACCCTGGTTTCTTTCTATTATCAAGATTCTGCAGTCCGAAAAGGAGAATGAGACCTGATGAGCATCAGGCGAATCACATACTGAAGATATGGTCAGATTTATGTATGTACATTTCTGTCCATTTGTTCCAACTTCACTTTTACGTTGCGTGCGATCTTCCCTACTTCATCAATGTCTTTCTCCATGCGCCCTTTGATCGCTGGAAGGTGTGTGTCATTTCAGATAAAATGTTTAATTAGATCATTCTGCTAAGAAATGAAGACTGCCAACAAGTAAAGTTGCACCTTTCATTGCAGACGCCTTAGTGACTGACTTTGATTCCTCATTAGCTTCCTGCAGGTTGGCAGAAATAAGGAGTCTGTACAATGGTTGAAAACTGAATGATGAGGAATATGCAGGAAAAGGTATGGTCATGGTCTCATGGATAAGTAATATTTCTGAGAAAACTTTTAACATATGGTAATAGGTACCTGAAGCTTGTGAACTATGTTGGACATCTTATCCAACAGCATTTCAATCTCTTTGACCTAGTCCAAGAAAAAAAAAACTCTTCCCTTGTAAGAAATATTAAAAAATATTTCTGCACAATTAACTACCACTGCTACCAAACCGGATATAAAACAGTTCACCAAGAAAAAAAAATCATATCTGCAGTTATAATTTCATTGTAAACTGAAAATCATACTCATACCTCTTTCCTTAAAAATGGGGCCAAGATCATACCTCTTGAAAGAAGTCCTCGAGACCATAGTCCGACTTGTCCTTTGGATTTGACTTCCCCATCTCAATGTCCCTCTCTCTTTCTGGCTTCTCATCCCTTTCAAAGGAATCCTGCCATCGAATCGACAGCGGTTCCAACAACCAGATTAGTAGATTATCATGATTCATGAATACAGTTATTACAAATTTTGCACTGAATTTGGTATCTCTGTTTTACAACTATTCCAACAAGAAAGCAAGGCTTCAGATCATGAATACTAGAATAGGGAAAAAAAGAGAATAAAAATCTTGCAAGAACGAACTGAGCATACCGTGAGAAGATTGTTCATCTTGTCCTCAGAGGAAGAGATGGAGGAGCCTCCCTTGGGTTTCTCGTTCAAACAACTGCAAGCCGATCAAAGGAAAACGGTGCATCCAGAGGACTTTGGAGAACCCGTTCTGGCGAGGATAAATAGTACTAATAAACTAAGCTTGCAAGGATGATCTTGGCGACGCCGGCCAGCACTAGAAACAGTTAACTAGCAGACAACCGAGTTTAGCAACTAACTAAAGAGACTAAATGCGTATTCAATGGTAATGAAGACGCTGCCCATGTAAGAGACGGCCGTGTTGTTTATTCTTACCTGACGATGATGATCTTTCCTAATCTCCGCCATGTGTGGGTTCCAGATGTCGCCCGTATGTAACGGGCCGGGCTGGTTTCTGTGTATCCAATCAAATTTTTTATGGGCTGTTAAGAGGCTGGGGGGCTGGTTCGTGTGCATACAGACATCCAGTCAAACGGGCCGTTAAGCTGTTGTTGGACTCTCTTCTGGTCCAGGCAGCAGCGATTTGTGTGTTTAGATAGCTGAAAAAACACTATAGTTTTAGAAAAACACTGTCGCGTTCGGTGGGAAACGTGTTTTATGAGGGAGGAATAGTGAAAAGTTAGAATAAATAGTGAAACGGCGAGCTTCACTCTTCTGGGCCAAGCACTCACCTAACAAAACCCTGGTGAAAATAGCACAAATATTTAAATGATAAAACTTGTTTAAAAGCATATTGATTGGTTTCAGATATTCCTGTTGAGGAGTAGGCCCAGCCTATGCAGTAATTGGCGGCACAAGGGTGCATCTGTAAATATTGTACACATCGGGGGCTTGGAGACAAGTCCCCACCCCCCCTCTCCTCACTTGCTCATTCATTTTATTATATCTCATTTCTCTGTTTGGTGGAGATCCATCCCCAACAATTACTAACCATGTTAAAATTCTATGTCCAATTTTCCTATATTAAAAAAATATCCTAATAAAATGCTCTTATGAAGATTAAGAATTCAAGCGCTCCTGAACCGCAATTAACTGGCACATTATTTGCCTGTGGTTCATGCCACGCAGCACGATCGAACTGAACGTGAATCCTCTTTAAACCACCTGGTTTTTGGATTAACCATATAAGCCCTTAGGAATTAGAAATGGTTCTCTAGCATAACTACGAAGGATGTCACTTAAATATAATGTGACTTAGTGCCTTTTTTATACATGGCGATAAACTTTGGAACTCTTTCTTGGTACTTAATTACTAGAAATAAATATATCAAATTGCAAAACTAACTGTATAAGTCGTGTCTACTTGATAACTGGTAAGTAGAACCAATTTTGCATAAACTAGCTACTGAGCATGGAACCAGAAGTATGTAAAGGAGGGCGAGGGTGCATCTGCGACGAGCAGACGACCAGTTTTCAAAACGTGTTGGGGGATGACACTTGGTCATTTGGCAGCTGGAATGCTTCACATGATCAGAGCTAGTTCTTGGTCATTTGCCCTACTTGCACTATCAAAGCCAGTGTACTTGGTCGGTAACTCGGTATGCCCCGTTTACCTGCCATTTCGTTCCCCAGGTAAATAACAAATTCTCTTCGGAGCGTCAGTGGCAATCGGCAACTTGATTCCTATATATGTGATGGTAGCTGCACGGTTGCACTGCACCACTTGTAAAGGTGCATTGACGGAGACTTTGACTGAGTTTAAGTACTCACAGTCAACTACCCATTTGTGAAAAGGACGGGTGAAACGAACCCTGAAAAGCATGTTTATTGTGTACAGAGTGATGGATGAGTTTTTAAGAATAATTGGATTCAATATTAAACTCCTCCTTTGACGTAGTTTTTACACGGACCCCGTACACGACTTTGTGTGAAGGTGAAGAGAGCCAACTAATGAAGTCGCCATTGCTCCACTCTAGATGACATATATCGTCTCTGTCCCAAATTGTAGTCTGTTTTAGCTTTTATAGATTTTGTTACACACACACTAAACACTATGTCTAGAAACTCTAGATACAATCTAAAACCTATGTATCTAGATATGCCAAAACAATCTACAGTTGGAACTTGGAACAGAGAGGCCCTACAACAATTAAAAGATAAAATATAGACATTTTAGGTGCAATAAAATATGAGCTTTGATATATATGTATGGTTTGATACGTTCTTTAGAAGTTGCACAAGCAGTGGTTCTTCTGACACAGCACTTCTGGAGCCACAAGTAACTCCAACCCAACAAATAAAAAGTGAATAACTTTCGAGATTTTTTAAGTCAAGGGTAGCCATAGACCCAAAATGCGTGCATTTGACGAGGTCTTTCGACATTTGTTTCGTCGGCATCTCCATAAGGAGTTGAGAATCTCCTTGAGTTGCACTTGTTTGTCTCTGTAAATCAGCACTGGTTCCCTGGTCAACTCTTATTTTTAGGCGGCACACGGCCATAAACTGGGTCGCAACTTGTAAAACAGGCGCTAGCTAGCAGTGGTTGCATCGACGATCGAATCGCACACGCGGCTCAGCCGACCGGTTCCTGTATGCGTACTGTATAAATATACTGCACACAGGGCAGAACAAAAGGGAAAGAACACAGAGACCAGCAATTTGCATTGAGCCATGGGTTCAGTCAAGGCGTTCGCCAACACCGGCCCGACGCACATGATGGCAAAAACTGGCGCTGCTGGATCTTCTCCGACCAAGACAATTGAGATAGACTGGTATGTACGTACTGACGTACAACATGTCTTGATACACTATTTCTATTTGATTTAGCTTGATCAAACGTATATATAGAGGAATCATTGTATTTAATTTACCAACACTTTTTTTTTGGAAAAGAGGAAATTATTCCGGCCTCTGCACCGCACACAACCGATTTACCAACACTTGTGGCTTCGATCTTAGAATTAGAATCCGAGTCATATGCGTTAACCATTCCCATATTTTTATGATTTCAGGGACAACGAGGAACACCGCCGGTGCATCATCGCTTGTCTAGTTGAAGGCACTTATGTTCTGGAGAGCGAGCGAGCCAAGTCCAGCGAGGCCGACGATGACGATGACTCCGACAACGACTCCGACAAGCCTCTCGCGCCGGCGTGGTGGGAGAGCTTCGGCTTCCGCCTGTTCCGCGAGCTCAAGTGCGCGTGCGGATGCGCCTTGTGCAAGATTCGCCGGCACATCATTGAAGCCAAACGCCCGCGCTTCATCTGCGGAGCCATCTTCGAGTACGCGCCACCGGAGGGGTCGCCCCGCCACCCGTCGGCTCCGAGCTACGTCGTCGCCTTCCGGGGCACCATGCGACGGGATGCCACAACTTTAGGCGATTTGTGGCTCCCTCAAGATGGTGCTCAACACGCACCACAACTGCGGCCGATTCAGCCATGCGCGCCAAGAGGTCGGGAAATTCCTCGACTCCACCGGCAGCTGCGGCGGTGTGGCTGGCGGGGCACTCTCTTGGCGCGTCCATAGCGCTGGACGTGGGGCGTGCCATTATTATGGGCGCCAACAGGGAGGTGAACATGTTGCCCACCACCTTCCTGTTCAACCCGCCGCAGGTGTCGCTGTCGCCGGCTGCGGTGATATCCATAATCAGCGACAAGCTGCACATGGGAGAGGCGGTCAAGAATGGTCTGCACACCGTGAGCAACATCTTGAAGCACGGACTGGGGGAAGTTCTCAGGACCCACAAGAACAACATGGATGAACAGTTCGAGCAGCTATCGCCATGGGTGCCGAATCTGTACGTGCATCAGCGGGACATCATCTGCAAGGGCTTCATCGACTACTTCGAGCAGCGGGAGCGGATAAAGGAGAAGTTACCCCACGTGGCCGCGTCGGGTGCGGAACTGTCGTTCCGAGACATGTTTCGCTCTGTCTTGGGCGGGCAGAAAC
Source organism: Digitaria exilis (assembly GCA_015342445.1). Taxonomy (NCBI): domain Eukaryota; kingdom Viridiplantae; phylum Streptophyta; class Magnoliopsida; order Poales; family Poaceae; genus Digitaria; species Digitaria exilis. Next base: position 1,076,623 of record JACEFO010001827.1, on the reverse strand, counting down.
AGTGTTCGGTTGGCTGCAGCAGCCAGCAGTCGTCAGCAGCAGTGGGGCAAAAGCTAAATGCTAGCAGCAACAGCACTAACGACTACCGGCAGCACCACTATCGGCAGGACCTCCTCCCATCCGCGACCCTGTGGAAGAACGAGAGCCCTGACGGCAACGCGCACGCGCTCCGGCAGTGGTGGCAGCCTCAAGGCCCGGAGCTGGTGTTGAGCCACAAGTCATACAAATGGTCTGCTCCTCTCAACGAAGATGGCCTAATATAATATGCCTGCATGCTCTCCTTGGTTATCTATTCGGATTCAGTACGTGGATGATGATTGTAATTTTATTTTATTTTATTTTTTAAAGGGATAATGCTTGTGATTTTAATTAGATGTTTTATGAATTTGCGTGTGTGGGTATTGAAGGATGCATGGCACGGTGTTAAGAGGGTTTACCGAAAATGTACTTGCATAGTTGCATATGGGTACATATGCTTACCTTTGCATTACCGGTTTTCCTTTATGAGCAAGGTGCGAATTATATTTTAATCATCGTGATGACAGTCTTGATAATTTGTTCCGAAATTTATTAAGAAATCAAGTCTAAAAAATGTATCCAAAAGTTACTTTAAAATGTTTAGTAATCGTTAGAAAAAAATATTTATTTTAGAATATTTTTAGGGTAAATAGCACCCACCATACGACAACTTGTATGGTTGTATCACTTTGATCCAACATTAGCAGAATGTGCAACTTGACACACAAACTTGTCAAATGTATGCGTATACGGTCACATATACCCCATGCATAGGTATTTTCTCAACATAGTAGGTGAGTCGGATGATTTTTTTTCATGTTACCTCGAATGTTTATTTTTCTTGGCAAAAGGTTATGCATTTTATTAATAGGCGGCTAAACATTGTATCGCAAAAAAATACATTAACTATGTATGGAATATCCCCATATTCCATAGATGATGAGGTAGGTATAAAGGTAAAAAAATATTGTATTGGCTATTGATTCAATGAACAATAATATATCTTTTGTCCAACCTGATTAGTTATTTTTTCCACGTCAGCAATATTCACTGGTACCTTTCATTAAAAAAGAAAATTCATTATTATTAGTGCGTTAAAATTTTGAGCTTTACATATTTTTTAGTCACTTTTATCCATACTTAATTCTCACTGGAAACCACTTCTCACTATAACTATGTTCAGATAAAATTTATATTATTATATTTATACAATATTATTGGAAACTATTATATTACATCTGCATCTCGTTACTATACATATGAGGATGGACACAAAATAGAAGGTTACATGTATAAACACATTCTTTTCACCTATCATAGAGACAAAATACATCTACGGGCATATATATGACCGTATCTACACACAATTGACAAGTTCGTGTATCTGCTTGCACACTTTGCAACTTGTTGGACTAAAGTGATACAACCATACAAGTTGTTGTATGATGGGTGTAATTTACTCATATTTTTATGAGTTAATTTGTATTTAGATGAGTATATGAGCTTTTGAATTTGGACAAAACGTTATCACTACAGTCTAGCAATGGCTCCCCTGGGTAAGCTTCGATCCCTAGTCAAGAAAGGGGGGTATCTTTTAAAGCCCACTCGTTGTAGGCTTGCATTTAAGCCCACCAACCCTGCACCTTGGATATCTTTAAACATTTTTCATACACTTGAGTAACAATCCACTAATTCTTGTTCAACATTTTCGATATGCTAATAATTTAATATTTTACAAGAATATGTAGAATGCCCTATCTAGCGCACCAGGAGAAAAACTGGTGTAATCCGCTAATTCTTGATTCAACAATCCACTAATACGCTTCATCCAACCCAACGAAACTGACTCAACCCACCAGGAGAAATACCTGACCCGACCTGATCACAGTGTTGGACGGGGCTCGAGCGAGTGTAAGAAACATGGCCCTATAATACTATTAAGTGTGATTTTGGTTATTCGATAACAGCATAGTCATTGTGATTTTTTTATAGTGATTTGGACCATATTGCTTGTAATATCTCATTTGGACCTATTGATATATCTTGACAAACACGTTAGTTGAAATAATTATGTTGTCACTCAAGTCTTCAAAATCACAATTAGTGGGATAATGTGATGTGACGATGTTGAGAAAACTCCTATAAAATGAACACCATTGCTCAATGACCACTAGGAGGCACATTTCATTGAGAGGATAGATGAGGTTTAGCCAGGATCAGCAACAAGGTCAGTAGTCGGAAGCGGAAAAGTACTTTGTGAAACATTTCTCCATAGAGAGTGTCAGACATAGAAGTCACACAGTTCTCAGGATATAATGCATTTCACTCTAGTATAGTGTTTTCTTATGCATGGTTTCTCTTATTTTAGTAGTTACCATTTGTTAAGGCACTGGCAAGAACATTTTCTGTGTCATTTCGCAATACATTTGCTGGAGAGCTAGTAACAGCCTAACATGAGATTTCCTGATACTCAACTCATACTTGCATTCACCTTGCATTGTTCAACACTGATATATATATCCCTTTCAACACTGGCGCCGTGTGTCCACTGTCCTGATGTCAGGGTCATCAAACGTTCTTTGATCAGTCACTCATGGCTGACAAATACTAACATTGAACTCAGCCAAAGTGTAGGGCATGAGCGAAGCCAGTCAATTCAAACCAGCAGTGTCCATGCGGGCATGCATGCTACTGCATAGTGGTTCTGTTATATGAACTTAACTGATAAATACATATGTTGTCATTTATAACGACGATCCTTGTTTAAGCAATCATATATATATATTGGTGGTTCACTTATTCCTAACAATTAAAGCATGTCATCAGCAGAGTTTATGCTCCTGCAGGATAGCTGTAAAGCCTGTAGTTCAAGTTGAGCATCCAGTCTGGCTCCATCCACTGGTTCAGGCCGTGTTTATGGCCCTGGATCGAGGTCTTCCACAGCCTCGCCGACGGGAGGAGGTGCGGCTGCACAGCTGGCTTCTCCTCCTTGTCCTCGGCGTGCAAGAACAGGAGCATGTCACGTAGAGAGAGCCTGGTCCCGAGCAAGGCGACCTGTGAGGATCCGTAGTACTCCAGCATGTTCTGCCGCTGCTCGAAGTAGTCGATGAAGCCCCTGCAGATGAGGTCCCTCTCGTGCACGTACAGCTCCGGCACCCATGGCGCCATCTGCTCGAACTGCTCCTCCATCTTCCTCTCAAGTGTTACCATCTTCGTCGTCCTCGCCCCCAGCTTCGCCTTCACCTTGCAGCCCACACGGTACATGAACCGCTTCGCGACCTCCGGAACGCGAAGCATGTTGAGCAGCGGCGCCATGGACACCTGCGGCGGGTTGAAGAGGAAGGTTGGAAGGTAACACCCCTTGGTGGCCATGTCGCGCCCCACGTCCAGCGCTACCGACGCGCCGAGCGAGTGCCCGGCGAGCCACACCGCGCCGCCGCCGCCGCCGCCGTAGTAGTAGGCGACGGAGGCGACGAGCTCGCCGACCTTGCGGCGAGCGTGGCAGAAGCGGCGGCAGGCGTGCTGCCGGTTGACAAGCAGCTCGAGGTTGAGGAACGTGTCGCCACGGTGCCATGGCCGCATGGTGCCACGGAAGGCCACGATGAAGCGCGGAGCCGCCGGAGATGGCGGGTGGCGCCAGTCTTGGGCGGTCGGGACGCGCTCTAGAATGGCGCCATAGATGGACCAGTGCTGGGATCCGAACTTGAAGCGGTTCCGGCAGAAGAGGCAGTCGCACTCGCAGTCGAGCACGTCCTCGCGGACGTCGCGCAGGCGGAAGCCGAAGCTCTGCCACCACGCCGGCGCGAGCGCCCTGGACGTGCCGTGCGTACGCTTGGCCCGGTCGCTCTCCATAACGTAAGTCCCTCTGACCATGCAGGCCGCGATGCACCGGCGGTGCTCGTTGCTGTCCCTGAAACCGGAGGAGAGAGATGACGGCGGCTCATCAGTAAAGATCAGCTACTATACTCTTTACCAAAGATGCTGATGGTTTACATTCACCGGTATATGTCAGCTCTTGAGATGCTGAACACAATATATATGGGATGTGGCATAAATGGCATACTGAGCAGGAATGTTGCAAGGAAAAGGATGTATGCAGGGTCCGAGATCGAGCTGCAAACCATATATATGCTGGGGGTAAAAGGTTTCATGTTGAGAAGAAACATTTCTCAGACAAGTTGTTCAAACTAAATATTGCCCAGCTACGCATTATACTTCTTTTTTAGCATGTCGTTGTGGTTTGTATACTAACCTATATTGTCTATAGACAATCCATTTAAAAAAAAACTCTGAAGATTTTTGGCCTGTCATTACATAGCACGCACCTTCTTTGATCCATGCCTGCATGCATCCCATGATACGAAAGCAAACGGATTTTTCCATTATTAAAGAAAAGCTTATGTAGTACGTGAGTAAAATTCGCATTCGATCCTATTAGTAACCCGAATATTTGACTGATAAAAATGGCATAGTCGTATCTAACAGCCATACTATTTAATTTTCTTTGCAGACTTGCAGTTCTCGCTTCTTTAGAAGACGGAAATTCTTTTATGAAAACTGGTGACGCCACACGCACAGTATACGTACGTAGATATGACATGTGCATTACTGATAAAATTTTGCCTGTCCGCCAAGAATCTCCGCCTATAATCTTTGTTAAGTAGTATCAACTAACAATGCATGGTCATCGAGCTAGCATAGTGCATGCATACCAGTTAAGCTTCACCATCGTTGGAGAAGAACCTATACCACTTCTCGCCATCATATGCTTCGGGATAACGAATACCTCATCGTCTGAACCCATGCTATAGATATCAAGTTCGGAGGAACCGGCAATAATGATCTCGATCACTGCCTATATATTGGCAGAAGATCAAGACAAGTTATTGACAGTGTAGCTAGCTATTGTACTGCTACTAGTCTAGTCTGCTTGTGCTTTGACGTGAAAGAGCAAGCACTGTGTGTGGTGCATATTTATACAGAGTTGCAGGCTAAGGAGGGGTTCAACAATATGGCGCCTGGTTGCATTGTACAAGTTTCAATATCCAGTCAAAATAAAGTAGATTTGGTTAAAAATAAGTCCAGTAGGGAATTAAAGCTGAGGTTACTTACATACACCATAAAGATAAAGGCAACGAACAAGCATGATGATGATGAGGAGCTTATATTAGAAGCTGGAGCTGGAAAGAAAGATGGAGAAGCACAGGAACTATATGAGCCACTGTCAAATGCACATCATCATTTGATTGACGACTCTTTCCCAGTGACTTCCTTACTAAAAAACCTCCCCTATTGACTATTGTGCCAGAAAGGCTACACACCAGAGCTTCAAGTTTTCTCGCGAAAGTATCAGACCACAGACCTTACATGTAATCTTCATTGCGCGGCCTGTCCACGTTTTGCTGAGAAAAAGGGGTCTACGTTTTTACTTCAGTTTAAGACTGAGTGTGAGGGAATCATCGAGTAGGAAATAGGAATGGGCAGGGGAAGCACATGACTCACTTTATTTTGTTGGAAGAAAATAAAAATCAACAAGCAGGGATGGCATCTTCCAGCTGGTAGCTGGTACCTACCAGCTGGCTACCTTGTTTATATGATGTTCCAGGTACCTACCTGTATGAAAGAAAAATATGGCTAGTCAGAAACGGCTGGTTAACGTTTGGGGACGTAACTTCTCAATTTATTACTCGCTCTGTTTTCCAAAGTGGAAGTCATTTTAGTTTTATGCCTCTAACTTTTCTAACTTTGACCAAACTTTTATATAGAAAAAAAGAACAACTTCTATAAACATTAAATCAGTTTACACAAAGACCTCCATGAAATATATGTTGTTACTATATTTATTTGGTATTGTAAATGTTAATTTATATTTTCTATAATTTGGTCAAAGATGGAAAACTTTGACTTAAGCCTGAACCAAAACGACAAACTCCCCCCTCCCACGAAAACTGTAATTCTAGCATTAAAAAAAATCCACAATTAAAATAACCAATGCACAACTAATAAACCAAGATGAACATAAGCTAGGCTAGCTACATAGATAGACCTGCAACAAGTGGATGTACCACCACCAGATTGTCCCGAAGACTTGCAAGTCTTCCCCTGCTCCACCTTTAAGCATCCTATACTCGCTAATAATCTTGATTCAGTTCTATTAGTGATTGGCCCTTTTAATTTTGCTCCCAAAAGCGAGCTTTCGGCCACTAAAATAAGTATGGGTCAAATCCTAGCAAACAGGGGCAAATAGATCACATGGACTCGTATGGATAAACATCTCCCTACCATCTACGGAGTATAAGATTAGATAAAGAATATTCCTACCTTCAAGGGAAGAGCACTGTGTCATTGGATCCAGGGCCGGTCCTGCGTTTTTTGGGGCCCAGGGCCAAACCAAAACTGGAGGCCCCTAATCAACATAAACATCCAACTAGCTGCATATAGAGGTGATTTAGATGCATTATAAAAAAACATATGGGTAAAAAATAGTGATATGGTAAGTAAAAACAATCTTGAAAATTCAGAAAAGAAGAGAAGATAAAAAAACACAAGTGGCTTAAAACTAAGGTATAACTAAAGCTCTTTAGAACAAAATGAAACAAAGATTACAATACTAATGGAGATTGTACAGAAGAAAGCAAAAGGATTATGCAAAAAAAAAATCATACTGAATCGAGCACTAAATAGTTTGACAATTGAGATCAATCCTTCCTAGATGGGCTGATTTGTTGCAGTGGGAGACGAATATGAGTTTAAGGCTTTCAACGGAGAAAGGAGACGAGCAGACGTTTCTCTCGGTGGGAGAGATGGACGAGGAATGGCTGATTTGTTGCAGTTTTTGTTGGATTAATCTCTGCTTAACTATTTTGAGCCTTCATATATATACTTGATGCATATGTGGTTGGGGGCCCCTGAATTTTGGGGGCCCGGGGCGGCTGCCCCGCCTAGTTGTACTACAGGGCCGGGCCTGATTGGATCTTGACCTAACACCATAAACATCTCCCTAGCATTTGTTATATCAGGTCATTGGATCTTGACCTAACACCATGAAATTAGGGCTAGATGATATGTACACCCGCTTCCACCTAAAATTTATTCAGGCATAGGCAGCTTTACTGGATCCTGACAAACTTGGACTACGGCCGAGCGCCAACTAATTCAAAGACACATATCACTCCTGCAATTTGTGAGCATATATAATCATTATTCGATGCATTAAATACAGAATGAAGAAGATTATAACGCACTTACGGAATATAGAACAGTGCACTTGCACGTTAATATGTAAATGAAACAAACTTAATAACTAATCATTGCAAGTGATAAGTTAATTGATAGAAGATAACCCTGAATATAGGTGCCAAAATGCGGGAGGTCTGAGCTTTCGATGTGAGATTGAAAAGCTCTCTCCCTTGTTTCCTCGAATGAACATGTAATTCTGTGCCTGGCTTGCTAGCATCGTTTGGAGCTTTAGATCAGTGTCACACTATCCTTCGATGTGGCGTGGCGGGATCGTATGGGTTGGATTTCGCTACCATTTTAGCACCCAACAATTTCATTGGAACACGTGATTACTTGATTTTTTTTTCCTGTTAAGCCTTTGTTTGGTTTGAAAAGGGGCTGGAGAGAATTGGATGGGGTGAGTAATTAAATCCCTTCCAAGTCAAAACCCCATCAAACCCCTTCGATCGCCCTACACGGAGGGGATTAAATGAACCAGGCCTAAAAGAAAGAAAAACAAAGTATCAACACCTTCTTAATTATTATGTATGCTACGAGAAAATTCATGTGATCAATATGATCCCTACTTGTTATTAGCATATTCCTTATCTGGCTAATCATGGTCCAAAACATATCAAAGCAATCTTACAAATTTTCAAAAAGAAAAGTATAGATATGGTCAACGATATGTTGACCTTAACATACTTTTCCAAAGAACCTCTTCAGAGTTTCTACATTTCACAATAGAAGAAAAGAATCAACCTCACAATTGCATGGTTCAAAAACTAGGCTTGTCATACGACTAACTTAAAAAGGCACAGAACCTCTCGTCAAAAACTTTCAAAATGCATTCACAAAAAAGACACTAAACACCTAGGTTTTAAAATTTCTCAGCTGACAAGCTGAATACAAACAAAGAAGAGCAAAGTGAAGCTACTATTGTCGCTTCTTCATTCATTCTTAAAGAAGATATCCAAGGCGAAGACCCTTAACACCTTGCTTGCCAAATGGACAGTCTTGTGTTCTCACGCTGCAACAAGGATCAAAATCATAGCCAACATGTCCCTTGAAGACGGTTTGTATAAAAAAGGTAAATCGTCTATTTTTTTAAAAAAACTAAATCATTATGCATACATCGAATTGCTGATATAAGACTGGTTTATGTCTGTTAACCCAGTTAATTTTTGCAACTCGGAAGCTCAATTGCAAAAGTGATAAATTAATAAGGAAGCTTTCTCTTTCCACAACAAGTACCAAGCTTTGCCGTGGACAAACACACCCATCCAGGCATCCACCAATGACTACCCTAGAAAGAGCCTATGTAACATTGACCTGCCTGATCTTCCGACAAGTATTGTAGATTTGAAAGGATATAGAGATTTAGAGATTTGTCTCTAAATTTATTGAATTATTAAAATAATTATTTATTCTAAAAATCGATGGCTAAGATCCATTCTTGCTCACTCCTACCTCTTAGAAGTTGAATGGAATACTTTAGTCGTAGCCCAACAAACAAATATATAAATTTGTCGACATGAGAGCCAAAAAGAACTATGAAAGTGGATGAGAAATAGTATATTTTGATCATTATTTTTACGATCAAGAGGTATCAGGATTTATGATGTAGTACCAAATTTCAATATTAGACATAACAATCACAAGTTATTAGTATTTTCGTACCGTTGTTGCATTTAACCATAGAAAATCTCAGCCTCAGCTCCATGTTCGCTGTAACGCCTGGAGCTCAACCTCAGCTCGCTGTCAGGCCTCCACCACTGCTCAAGCCCGTGCGCGTCGTGGTAGCTTGAATTCTTCCACAACCTCGCCGACGGCAAGAGGTGTGGCCGCACCCTCTGGTCCTCGCCGGTCTCCGTGCCGCTTGTCGACAAGGATATGATCATGTCACGGAGAGACAGCTTCATGGCCACCTCGGCGACGGGCCGGAGCCACCGGTTCAGCATCTTGTGCCGCTGCTCGAAGTAGTCGATGAACCCCTGGCAGATGACGTCCCTCTCGTGCACGTACAGCTCCGGCACCCATGGCGCCAGCGTGTCGAACAGCGTGTCCATGTCCCTCTCGTGGGTCCTGAGCACCGTCGTCCCCAGCGCCGCCTTCGCCGCGTAGCTCGTCGGGTAGATGACACCCTTGGCCACCCTCCTCAGTGTATGCGGCAGCATGCTCGGCGCCAGCGACACCTGCGGCGGGTTGAAGAGGAACGCCGGGAGGTTCCACCCCTGCTTGTTCTTCCTGGCCATCATGGTTCGCCCCACGTCCAGCGCTATCGACGCGCCGAGCGAGTGGCCGGCGAGCCAGACGGCTCCGGAGCGGCCGTTGGGGGCGGCGGCGGCGGCGGCGATGGAGTCGAGGAACATGGCGACCTTGTCACGGGCATCGCGGAATCGCCCGCAGGCGTGCTGCTTGTTGGCGAGGATCCTGAGGTTGAGGTGCATGTCGCCTGGGTGCCGGGGTAGGGTGCCCCGGAAGGCGACGACGTAGCGCGGGGCCGACGGGTGGCGGCGCGAGCCCGGCGGGGGGGAGTGCTCCAGGATGGCTCCGTAGATGGGACATGGCCGGTGGGCGAAGAGCTTGGTCTTGGTCAGGCAGAGGACGCACTCGCACTTGAACGTGAGAGGAGCTCCGAGAAGGCGGAAGCCGAAGCTCTCCCACCACGCCGGCGCCAAGCTGGGTTCGTCGCTCTCCATGATGTAAATCCCATTCACGATGCAGGCGGCGACGCAGCGGCGGTGCTCGTCGCTGTCCCTGAAAAGTCAGTAGCTAGACGAGGTCAATCTCTCTGCAATGCAAATGTCAAATGGAAATCTTTGTGCGTGCATGCATGCTGGCTGTGCATGTCTGATCATCGTCTTTGCCAAGTTGTTGTAACGAAGAATAAAGCTGATGAATCCGTCAACGATCTAGCGTACTTGCATACCAGTTAATCTTCATCATGGTCGCCGGATAAGACCCCGCGTCAACTCTGACCATCATATGCCTCGGGCCGGAGTGAAAAAATTCGTCTGAACCCATCGTGCAATGGCGATCGAGCTGAGGCTCGGATGATACCTTTCGGCAGAAGATCACGGCAAGTTCAGTGTGCTTCTGCTTTGCCCTGGAAGAGCTTGTACAATATGTGATGCGTATTTATGCACATCCTGATTGGTCGGAGATTAATCACCTCCATTGTCTTAAAAAAAAAATTCAAAAGCATCCAAAAATATCTTGTGTTGCTGTATAGTCCGTCATATTCAAATGACAAACAAAAATAATTAAATGTGCAAATGTGATGAAGGCTACTTCATCGCTGGCAGCATATTCTTAAGAGTACATCGGACAATATATCCATGTGTCCACGTTTTATTCCACCGTGAAAAAGTGTCTATCTTTATGCTTTTATTTTAAGACCTCGAGAATCATGGAGTAGAAACACTGGAATAAAATGGTTGTTGAACACCGGTCAGGTAAGTTCTAGATCCTACTTATTTATTAGTGGTAACTAATACTAGGTAATAGGTTGCATGCATCACTATAGTATACTCCCTCCATATCATTAAAGAAGATTGTTTTGAGTCAAACTTTATATATTTGGCTCAAAAAAATTTTGATATTAAGTTTAGAAATGTGAAAATGATATGAGTGAATTCGTATTGAAATATGATTTCACAAAAGAACACTTTAAATATATTTTATAAATATTTTATAGCAAATAATATTAGTCAAAGTTATGTTTTGGAGATCGTGTCAATGTCCTAAACGATTTCTTTAGCAACCTGGAGGGAGTATGATGTTTATGAGAAGTAAATTTTAGGTCAACCAGTTAAAATCTATTTCTCCTAAACAACATATATTAAGCGAACAAGGTAGTCTAAATTACATAAACAAAGAAGAGTGATCCATCAGCTGGCCTCGAAAACTTGCAAGTCTTTCCTGCTCGATGCCTCACTCTGAGTACCCTAAATAATAATATTGATCCATTATTCTACCTGGTTGCCCTTCTCTGCTCCAAAAAGCGAGCATGGGCCGACCACTCACAGATGTGTGGAACTGATTCGTACCAAACAGGGACAATAATATGGTTTCATACTCCTATATATATATATATATATTCTTTGAAAGCTACCTTGAGCATCACTCACCAGATAAACATCAATGCCCCTATTAATAATATGGAAACACTAGTGGATCGGAATAATTACATATTATATTTATATCGAAAAACCAATACATATCCATGTTCTTACCTTCACTTATCTCAAGTTTTTTTTTAGATAATGGAAATAGAGTTTCCGGCCTCTGCATAGCACGCAGTCCGGTTTTTTGTTATGATTATTATAAGAGAAGTCAGTTCACAGACTGACACAAGGAACACAAATAAAACATAAATTAAGGAGGATCGAGTCTATTATTAAAACGCCATCCATGAAAAGCATAAATTTCTAGTGCATATCGTTTCCTTAGTGGATCACGACCTAACACCATACTATGATCGAAAACTAATTGCATCTTTTTTTTCTTTTAAAACAAGCGATCCTTGACCTATGACGATTCTGGTTGTTTATCTAAGACATTGTACTAGTTTTGATGAGGAGATGTTGAATCTAGTTCTCTATACTGTTGAATATAGCAGAACCAAAAAACAAATAGTTAGTGATCAACGTCTCTTGTTCCAATTTTGTTTGTGAAAATAACCATCAGTTTGCAAATTAGAAACATGGAATGAGATGCCGGTTATTCCAAATTGTAAATATAGATCTCTGTCTTCTTCCATATCAAGGTAGATATACGGGCTTATAGGGTAGAATAACTACCTTCCTCAAGTTGTGCTAAGCAAAATAATAGAAGCTTTTTTAGGTACGTAGGGTTTTAGAGGTGATTTAATTATTTATCAAATTGCAAAACCATTTTTCCAGGATACATTAATCCCCCTTTTTATTTTTTGTTAATTATATTATTCATGTTTATAAAAGTTGTTTTCAATTTTGGATAGATGCATGGATGGCCCCAGTCATAGTTTGTATGGTTGGGATGTCATCCAACTTTTATCAATCTTTCCACTGTGGGTCTTTCCGTTTAGGGACTCTAGAAAAGGGCAAAAATTCAATGGTCTGAATCTGATGCATTTGCCACAGGATATTAGACAACCAGTGCACGGTTGACTTCTGCTTGAGGTAAAGGCTACATGATATGATGGTGAATGCAATGACATTGGCCATACAAGATGATAATGTGTACATCATTAGGTTTGCAAATAATCAAGGGCAGTGGTTTTACTTCAAGGGCCATACGAGATGACGATGTTTACATCAATAGGTTTGCAAATAATCAAGGACAGTGGTTTTACTTCAAGGGTGTACACAATACACCATCAAACTACCATTTACCGAAACCTACGGCCCCAGTGGTCTTATGTCTGCTAGTGGAACCTACCACAATAATATGAGGTTATTTGTTCTTAGACTGGACCCCGCCCTCCAAGTCACGTTGTTTCTTTCAAAGTTTGATCTTGCAACATCAAATTTGAAGAGGTCAAAAGAGCGTTAAGAGTTGTGATATTTATGGGATGCGGGGGGCTCAAGCCCCCCCCCTCTCCCCCAATTTGGGGCCTGATTGGTTTTCTTCACTAGCAAGCATGGCTCGTTTCCAGTATCCAGGCTCCCGCTGGCCTGGCTCAGCTCGTGCAAGTGACCTTTGTTTGGATGATAGCATTCCTACATCATGGCCAGACAGAACGGTGTTTGGATACTTGCATTGTTAGTTCACATGCATCAGTTTCAGTCACTGCACAAAGGGTTCACGCTTTCCATCTGCACCGTCGGGGCCTGGCCCTGCGGAAACGAGAATGAGATTCGTATCTCCAGAGCCAGGTTCGAGTGCTCCTTCTTGCATTTGGCCGGCCAGGACAACATCTGGTGCACGCATCCAATCAGCAGAAACCTGCATCCGTTAGGCCTGGCTGGGGTTGGAAGCAGCCATCCAATCACCCCCTTGGACAAGAAGAGGAGATGAAGAATAAAGAAGTGAAGGAAGAAGAAGAGAAAGATAGAGAGGAGGAAGAAGAGACACCTAAGCTCAAATGTTGTCTTCGCCCTAGTTATGGTCTCTGAGATGAACGGTTTAAGAAAGTCAGTGGTCCTGGGAAGCATGGGTTGGCCAATATCTCTGCTTGAGATTGATTTTAGATGGTATTGTAGTGAAACCTCATGCTTAATTATTACAAATTTAGTGGTATCTAGATGGTCATCTAATGGTGTGGAGTTAAAAGACAGGAGGATGCTGGTGTCGACACATACGACTTGACCACGGAGACTGTAGATCTAGTATAATTAGCTTTTGGATGCCTCAAGAAAAATAAAGACAACAACAATAAATCCACTTTAGAGCGATTCTGGCCCACGGGTTTGCCTCCACCACCATCATAAGGTGAGTATTTTTCTTTACCCTTTCTTTATTAAGGATGATGGATAGGGGTGAATAGGGCGATTACATAGGTGCTCTAGCGGGGGAGGGGGCTCTCCCCCCCCCCCCCGCCGCCATGAAACTATATATGGATCTATAGAAGCATTTGATTGATGAGGTTACGACCGTGTTTGTTAGGGAGATGAACCAGTATGTATATCTTCGATCTTGCATGGTCCACACGAGGAGGATCCATATATCCACTGAGGGCACAACATGCATAATCGGTCATCGAAATGATCGAGTCCACTGTCGGTACTAGCTTGTGTGCGCGTGGCAAATTAAGGCCCTCTATAGTGGAGAGTGATCCTCAAAAGAGAAGACGGGTCCCACCAAGAAAAAATGGGCATCCGACTTGCTAGAGCACAATGGAGCGCATCGGCTTCTCTCCTTCCTGTGGACCCATTAATCAAATAAATACATTTCTAAACACAGTGCTCTTCACCTCATGCATGCCTGTGGGTCCCGTTTTCTGTTTTCATTGGTTGGCAAGCACCGAGTGGGCATCGACGAAAGTACTTGCGCCACTCCTAATTTTTCTAATGTGGGCATCACAACACATAATGGTGGGAGCGAAGCCCATAACCTTCTCTCTCCTATTTGGTCACCGGTGTCGATGCCCCAACGAGATCCTCAAACATTATTCGTTTTACGTAAGAGGGACGTACTCTTCGCATCGTCGTTCCTTATCCATCGAATGACAGCTCGCCGGAAACACAAACCATGCAATGCCCAGAGTAGGAAAATAGCTTTACGACCCATCGTCTCGCCTAACGACCTCCGTATTCTCCAGCTTCCAAAAGGCACGCAGCTCCTAGCCAACTGCCGGTTTCGCTTCGCTGTCGACGGAGCCCGGCAAGGCATGGTGGCCCCTGAACCAACGCCATAAAGGTCGCGACGCCGATGAGCCATCGAAGCCGCGACGCTACCGAGGAATTTCAGTGACCGCTTAGATCAAGTTTCAAGCAAATTCTAGTGAGCCATGAGGAAGATGGCAGAAGCCAAGCAAGTGTGACCTACGTATACAAGATTGAAGCAGAGAAGCTCGTGTCGTCCGGCAATTATCAGCAACTTGGCTTCTCGTGTCTAGAGTCTTTTTTCTGCACCTTTTTTTTTTTTGTCCTCTATTGTTTTGGACCGCGTTAAGCCACGACCGGTCGCGCGACAGGTGAGGGCGCAACTGCATCCAACTTCCTAAATCGTTCACAAATGCAGCGCAATAACGTGGTGGGTAGACTGCTGCATGCACGTGGGTGACGTCACTGTGTTTGAACTTGCTTATTTTTTTATCTTCAATCAACTATATTTTTGCATATGAAATCCGATTTTTATTTTGTTTATGGCATTATATTTTTAATGACGAGACCTACAAAACAAGATCCAATTTGCATATATTTTGAGCTCATTTTATTTTACTGGCAACTTATGTGTAATGATAATAACAATTTATATGGATATGCATATCAAGTTACGTACATATTGGATGACAACTTATGTATATCAACTTTGCATAGACAATGTCTCAAATTAACTAGATAGCGTGTAGCATCTTCAGTAAAAAAGACTATTATCAACTTACATGAATGTGTTAACTTACATAAAAGTTCTATTGACTTGTATGTAGAAATTGTGTATCAACTTAGGTTATCCCCAACCCACAGTTTCCATGGCTAGTGTCCATACTGCCACGTCAACTAGACATTTGCTAAGAAACTATCTTTCCCAACCCATAGTTTCTTGATATAGGCCCACAGTATTTTTGTATTCCTCCCACCTGTCGCTTCTCTCTCCTCTCTCCGGTTTCTTTTCTTCCTCCCAGGATGGATCCGCGGCATCTCGCCGCAAGTCTGCATCAAGCTTTCCTCTTCTCTGGCACTTTCCTATTCTCTAGCTTTCTTGCTTGTTTCATGCAAGTATTGGTCACATCGTCGCACGCCTCTACTAGTATTCTTCTACTTTCTATTGATTGCTTCCTGCTATGTGCTATCAATCTCTCTTCTTGCACTCTCTCTGACTCTCCATGGAGGCCACGAGCAGCTGCAACACACATCGCAGCAGCCTCGAGTGGCAGCATCATAGGGCCGTGGGGGACCAGAGACACCGGCCCAGCGAGCGTCCGTGCGAGACCGTGGCCGGCCGGCCAGGCGAAGCAGGCGCGCGGCGGTGGTGGCCTGCATCGAGCGGTGGCGCCAGTGGACAGAGGACTGTGCAGGCGAGTAGGCCCTATCGATGGAAACGATGGGTCGCCCAGCGCCGGATGAGCTCGTGTCTTCCGTCTTGATTCTCGCGTAGAAATCGAGTCATGCATGAGACACCGTTTCTCCAATTTTTTCTCTCTTTTCATTGATTCCATTGCCATCTCAGCAATTTGCTTACATGGCACCATAATAAATGCTATGGACACCATCTAACCTGAAGGGTTGGGGACAGCCTTATGGTATGCAAGTAACAACTTCTGTAAGTTGCAATCTCATTAAATCATAAGTTATGAGATGGGTGTGCAGGAGTTGCAAACCGACAAAAAAGTAGTTGCGAACCCACCGTGCATGGCGTGGGAAAGAAAAGAAACCTGACAATGTAGCATGTGGGCTCTTGTGAAAAAAAAAGGCCGAGGCTATTGGACCGGTCGTACAGAGGTGGGGAAGAGCACACGGGCCGTCACGCGTGGACCGTATAGTAAAAAGGCCGGGAGGCCAGTCGCGCGCTAGCGCACGAGGGCGACCAGTCGCCCGATAGCTTTTTCCATGTTGGACCTCACGCTTCTGGACCGCGCCTCCGAGGATGCTTGTTTCCAGCTTGCTACCGTTAAATGGACAAGGAACGGTGATGCAGAAAGTATGTCCTTCTTACATAAAAAGTACAATGGTAGAGGATCTCGTTCTGCCCCACTGTAGAGGGCCTAAAATGCCTGTATATATCGTACCTAGTTTGTTTTTCCTTATTCTTGGTACTACTCGAGTCCCTAGTTAGACCTAGTAGGCTACGATCTCTTCAGGTGCTAGCTAGCCGAACCATATCTTACAAAACAGAACACAGAAATCATCTTCTCATTCGAAGCGATGTCTTTTTTGGGTAGTTCTCAACGTAAAAAATGATGGCACTATATAAGCTTGTTTGGTTAGCAACGAAGATACTTCAATCTTTAAAACTAGCTAATGCTCTACTTCCGATGGCTGTTGCAGTATGTATGGTCATGGAACGTGTTTTTCATGGTGTTTTTGGAGAGGTTATGTGAAATTGGTGTTAAGGATATCAAGATGCTTATTTTCCATGTGATGTTTGCAAGCTCAACAAAAGGTGGCTAGTTATGGATTAAAACAAATTCCTCGAGCATGGTACTCTAGGTTAAGCAAACCTCATATACTTCACTATCTGTCTACCAAAGGCTAACCAGTTCGTTGGATCAGATAGTTGTACATTATTAAAAGATCCTAGCACAGATCGCGCTCCTAACAGATTCGGATGAACTACAGTATTTTTGGAGAGTTGGAATGAAGAAGGCCGAAGATAGTTTATTCTTAGCACATGGGAAATATGCTCTTGCAAACATTAGAAGGGTTGGCATGAAGAGTTGTAAGCTTTCTCCCACTCGATTACTAATTTCTGGAAAGTTAGCAGCTCATGTGATGAGTTGTAAGCCTGCTCCTACTCCTCTATTGGTTTTTTAAAAGTTTGTGCTCATGATGGAGATCTGCTTAATCCAGAAGATAGAACACGATATAGAAGTGTAGTTGATGCACTCAGTATCTAACTATTATTACAAGGCCGGTGCCAATTTTTACATGCGCCAACATCAGTTAATTGGTCTGCCGCAAAAGGGATATTATTGAGATATGTTACCAGTTAAGCATACTCTAGGGGTTGGTCGCGAGTTTAAAAGGTCAGCCTCGAGTTTTCTGAAATACTTTAGTCTCTAATACTTATATGTGATTATAGAATCTCCTGTTTCAGGAAAGTCTGCCATACATAATTAGACTCCACCTCGGATTGAGGCATGTGCAACCAGAAGTTTTTTCTTTTCCCATTTCTCGGTCAAAAGCTGAATCACGGCGAGTTCAGCAAAAAAGATGAGCACTCATGCAACCTGAAGAACTTTTATATACAACACATGCAACTCTTTGAAGAAACATGAATGGTATAGCAAGGCACACTATTTCATTTCCCATCATAGATTCATAGTAATGCTAACAGAAAGATGAAGCTGTAAGTAAATACCATACCAAGCATCCTCCGCAGGAATAGACAAGCAAAATTGGAGCCAACACCAATTGTAAGACGGCTCCTTGTTTCCTGTGGCAAGTGGGTCTTAAAAGCTCCTCTCCAACCCAACCGCCGCTTTATCGGCATGAACAGAAACCATAGCTGCCAACTAGATGGGTTGCGAAGCAATAGGGTCATGAAGGTAGACATGCACACCACAATGGCGATCCGCTCGCTGACTGGGCTCAGAACAACATATGCGCCCAATGCGAATCCTATAACCGTACTTCTCGTCGCCTGCTCCATCGAAATTACAGAGAGGAACATGTAGATTGCACGAAGCAGCGGATGGACATGTTCTGATCCAGCATAGGTGAGCCAAATTGTGGACAGCGTGGAGCCAACAAATGCAAGAGTGTTTGCCATCACAAATGCCTTGAAGGTATATCTGTGTGACAAAATTGGTGCGCCGGCATGTGGATGTCCATCTGAAATGTAGCCACCGGGCAGAGTGAAAACTGCTGCAAATGTGACTGTTGAGACAAGCACGGAACCAACAATTAAATTCTGTGCAATGTTGGTAAATTTCTTTAGCTCATTTCCAGAAGTTTTCCCAATGCCAAAATCATCTATAAAATTATCAAGGCGACGAGGACTAAGAACAGCTCCAGTCCATGCCAAACAGCGCAGGATGATGACCTGTGGATTCTACCAGAAGAAAATCAACTTTTCAGGAAAGCAAATGACACAAGTTCAAAACTGAAACAAATTTTAAATCAAACCAGAACGAGAACTAAAAGATGCAAAGAATGCAGCCTTGGGGGATTAGATGAAGCTTACCAGTGTGTAACTTATGCCTTTGTCAGTTCCCAGTACTGCAAGATCTAAAGCAGTAAGGCCTTCGTTGTTCACTATATTTGGCAGTACACCTTTTGTTGCCATTAGAAGGCTCACTATCATCTGGTCTGCATTCTTGACAGCAAGATGCAAGGGTGTGTTGCCTTCAGAATCCATGACATTCGCCATTCTTACAAGCTCTGCAGTACCAGAGAAACGCCAAACAACTTTCCATTTCTTATGCTCAATAGCAACATGTAGGAAATTTCTTCCTCTACTGTCAAGCAATTCATCGCAGTCTGGGCAGAATCTACAGAGCTCATAGATGAGCTGACCATATCCCATTTTAGCAGCAATATGTACAGGAAATAAACCACTTGAATCCGAGCTATATGCTAGAGAAGTGTCATGGCGCAATAAAAGCTTCATTGCGGAAATATTTCCAACAGATGCAATGTAGTGAAGAGGAGTACTGCCTGACTCATCAGCTTCCTTCACTAGAGATGGGTTCCACCGCAGCAATTCCTGTGTCATTTCTATTACGAAAGAACTTCAGTGAATATGCCAAGTGCATAAATTTACATAATACAGCTCCTTGTATAGAAAGTTTAAAGCCTAAAATTGGAACTTTGAATCCGAATTGCATAATGACATACCTAAATTTGCTTGAGTATGAGTAATTTGTTTCACAACTGGTTCATCTTTGATAAGGTTCAGTAAAAGGTTTTATTGTTTTTGTTAGGTTGGCAACTCCTCAGTTCTTGATCAAATAACTAGCATTAAAAAAAAAATCAATAGAACTGCGTACAATATACCAAGTGTTTGTTCATCCAGGATTTACATATCCTTTTCAACAAGATTCTTTTCACATGTGCCCCATTTTTATCCTCCATCTCATGATTCACATGTAGGACACACGAGTAACATAGAATGATAGAATAAGCCACCCTGGCCATTTGATGAGTGCAACTGCCCACTCAAAATTCAGTGGGGTTACGAATACTCAGAAATATTCATGCCAAAACCTGTTATTCATAAGCACTAAATGTGCCCCACTAGGAAAACACTCATCATGTCACAACTCACAGCATTATACTCACTCTGTGCTGCCAAGACAGCCATAACCAAAATCACTATCACTTTTTGTAGCAACTTGAAGTTTAGATAGATATACACCAAAGTTTCAATGACTGATAAGCAAACGTGAATCATCATATCTAACAGATAATTCAATCACCCGACTCATACTCCATCACCCAGCTTTAGAAGGGGAATCCTTTCTTTAAACGAAGAAGAAACTTACAAAATGCTAATTCAACTCAATACGGCCATAGCATAGTTAAACCATTCTATCCCAAGAAGTATTTCCAGATTTCTGAAAAGCTTCTCACAGCACCTCAATCACCATTCAACAGAATAGCGAAGCTAAAGTGCTAAAGATGACCAACTAGATCTTAATTTCACTCCAAATTACTCATTGATTCGTCATAAAGTAGTAGTCAGGAGGAACTCACCGTTGCTCATTAGCACGGCCGCGTGCATCACCGTGCGGCCTCCCGGACCCGTGGTCGAACCCAGTACGGGCACATCCTCCTCCTCCGCACTCCTATATGTCTTTAAGAGCAGGCGAACCATCCCCAGGGACCCGGCCGCCGCCGCCATGTAAAACGGAGACTGCCCGGCGCCGCCGCAGAGCTCGACGAGCCCCGGGTCCGCGGCGGCGAGCGCGCGCGCCGCGGCCTCGTGGCCACCCCGCACGGCGTCGTGCAGCGCCGTCTCCCCGCGCCTGTTCGTGGCCCTGGTCAGGGAGCGCAGTGAGGACGCCGGGGAGGACGAGGGGGCGGAGGCGACGAGGAGCGCGACGACCTTGTGTGCCCCGGCGCGCGCGGCAAGGTGGAGCGGCGTGTCGAGCGCGGCGTTGCGCGCGGCGAGGAGGCGCGGGGCGCGGCGGAGGAGGAGCGACGCGAGGTCGGCTTGCCCGCCCGCGGCCGCCACGTGGAGGAGCGTGTTTCCCCCCGCCGTGGTGGCGGACTCGAGGTCGGGGGCGGCCGGGTCCGCCAGGAGCGCCTTGACGAGCCGCCGCTCGTCGCCGCTACGCGCCGCGCGGAGCAGCGCGGGGCTCATGGTCGGCGGTGCGGTTGTAGCCAGCGGGCGTGGGGTCGGGCAGGGGGACGCGGTGGTGGTGGGCGTGGACGGCGGCGAGGCCTCCCCCGCCTCCGGCGAGACCATCGTGTGCAAGCGGGCGTCGGTGGTGGAGCAGGCCGATGGGTGAGTGCTGTATTTTGGATTTATTATGCCACTGATGATGAGTGATGATCTGCTTTGCTCCGAACTTGATGTTTGTGCTGTACTGCTGTGTGCAACGGACGGGATTATTCCCTTTATATTTTACTCTGACAGGTTCCCATTTCTTTTCTTCTCCTTTGAAATGCGGTTCCAATTTCTTCGTTTTCCCTTGACTTTATAAATCAGAGCAGAAAAGCAGGAATAGCTAGTTTTCAGGCATAGACTGAAACACTACTTAGCTATGTGTACATTTTTTGTTTCCTTTTCTACTCTTTGAAATGCAACCCTTTAAGCAAACCAAGGCGGTGTCATTTGTTATTTTTTTAAAAAAAATGCTACCATGCAAAAGTTTGCTAATTGGAACAAGTTGAAGATGTGTACTGCAATTTATTTAGAATTGGTTGGCACTTTTTGTACACATGTTTTTATAGTTTGTAGAAAAGTTGGTGTGAGAAAAGTCTTATACTAGTGTATGTGTATATATTTGTTATTGGAAGAAAAATGAAATAGAACTTATAATTTTAAAAGGGCTGGCAGTAGCGACTTCGGAAAGCTACCGCCGCTAGTATACTACTGCCGCTACAATAGCTTTAATTTAAGACCACTATTTGTATGATTCGCTAGGCACTAGCGGTACCCTTTGTGCTTGTGCGTACCATAGTATACTGTTGGTAGCATTTTACAGCGGGTTCAGATCATGTTTTCTAGCAGTATGTACACACTGCCTGAAGTGAAGGAATATATCTTTTTTCCATTAAAAATAAGAAAAAAGGCCGGTGAATGCGTCTTTCCAAAGTTGAGATCGATGCTATACGTATATAATATTTGCAGGACAGAGAAGATCACAAGACCGGAGCGTCTTCGTCGCATAATCTGAGGTAGCAAGACATACGATTCCAACAGTGTCGGATACGCGTTCTGCTCTGTCACACCGATTTTATAAAAAAACCGAATGCATAACTATATGTATGCCAGGATCATATTCCATACATATAGCGACATAAGAGTAATACAAAAGACAGTGCACAAAACGTAAAGTAAAAACTATCGATTTATTACACTCACGATGAAGGCACGAAGGCCTTTAAATGTTCAACACGTTAACTAAAAAGCGTAAAATCTTCCATCAAGCTTCCATCCACAGGCAGCCGACTTGGGGAAACGCTCGCCTAGAAGTCATCGAACTCAATGAGATAGCAATTACCTTCTCCTTCGTCTGATCCAAATTTTAGCAAGGATGAGTACTCTTATGGTTGGTACTCAGCAAGCGGGAGATAATGCAAGCTTCCAAGGGAGGCTAAAGGTTTTGCAGCGGTTAGCATTTTAGTTGGGCAAATTTTATTAAGCAACTTCTAGTTACTAAGGTGTAAGTTTATACCAACCAATTAAGCATAAAGATCCAATGAAATAGCCATGGAACCACAGTTTATTCTCGACTTTAAATTCAATTATCATGTGAGGATCCGGGCCGTTCATAACCGCGAACACGATTGTTATAACAGTTTTACACTCTGCAGAGGTTGTACACTTTCACCACAATTCGCGTAAAGCTCCGAAGAACTCTTAAACCCAACCATGTTGTGCGGGCCAGGCACGTACCACACTTCCGAGGTGTGGCTGCATAGGGACGCTACGAGGCTTTTACAAAGATTCCCTAGTCGGAAATGACCCGCTAAGGTTTCCGGATCGGTAGCAGGCATAACCCTCCCTAATGGGCCTAGTGTCTTAGCCAAGCCCACTTCCCAAGAGAACCGGGCTATACACTGTCAACCGCCACCCCTCTTGCCCTTTCGGTAAGATCACCCTGATTAAGGTTTCTAATTAATCAGCCAAGACCAGAGCCATTGTGGTATTGTGGTTGTACGAAAAATCCCGGGTTGCCGCTCCACGTTCCAATTAACAAAGGTGTTCTTGTATTACCAAAGTTCAACATATAAAGCATGTTCCAACAAGGTTGCATAACCCATCCATATCCCAAGTTAAGCATCTAGCATCACTACCCAACAATAGGTAAAACCCTGGTGTAACAAGGTATGGTAAAAAGACTAGATGTCCTTAATTGGGTCCTATCAATATTAATGCAATAAACAAAATAAAGTAAACTTAATTAACATGCTATGTAGATAGGTTCAAAAGAATATGAAGGGGGAGAATTTCCACTTGCCTTGCTCAGCTAAAAAGTCCGGATCCTCGAATTGCATGGGCTCTTCCTCAAATTGCTCGTTCTCTACGATTCAAACAAGAGCATACAATAAATTAAATAAAACAATACATCATTCAAATTAAAAGACTTTAAAGGAGCAGCTAAATATGAAGTACATGCAGAGACGGTTGCGTGAGCGTAAAAATCACTCAAAACAGGTTTGAAACGGTTTAAATATGTTTAAAACAAGGCTGAAGAACCTCTCTGCTAACTTTCTATCTTTCCAGGGGTTAAAACAAAAGAAACAGAGGTTATATACGTAATTATACATATAAACAGAGGGGTTTATATGTGAAAAAGGCGCTCAGGACTGCGGGTTGTATTTTGGTGGAGTTCAGGGGGCTAAACATTAAAAACAGGACTGATCTGTGATTATTTTTGAATAGGAGTGGACGGCGGG
This sequence comes from Digitaria exilis, assembly GCA_015342445.1. Taxonomy (NCBI): domain Eukaryota; kingdom Viridiplantae; phylum Streptophyta; class Magnoliopsida; order Poales; family Poaceae; genus Digitaria; species Digitaria exilis. Next base: position 1,053,008 of record JACEFO010001827.1, on the reverse strand, counting down.
TTGATTTCACAGAACCACAGGGGCTCTTTTGCAAAAGGTGCTAGGGCGGACCGGTTTGGCTCTGTTGACTTGGATCGGGATGATCATGGGCCGTCGGATCGCGATCGGGCGGCTGTGGTTCGGTGGGGGTTCTTTGGTCGCCGGTGGCGACTGGTGGAGGCGGCGCCGCCGCGAGGGCTCGCCGGAGTTAGCGGAAACCGGGGTTAGGGTCGTCGGATTCGAGCGATTCTTGGCTCTGGAGAAAGCTAGAGGCAACGCGAACTCGATAGGAGGCTTCTTGGTGGAGCTCGGGCGGTGTGGCGACATGCGGTGGCGGCGGACCAAGTCCGGCGAGGCCGCACGCGCGCGTGAGAGCGAAAGAGAGGGGAAGAGAGAGCCCAAGGCTTGCTTACCCACTTACCAAGCTCCACGACGAGGTCGTAGAGGGAAACGGGCGGCGGGGAGGAAGATGGACGTCGGCGGCAGCGGTTTGGGGTGGTTGCGAGCACAAGCTCGTAGAGGCGATGGGGAACCGAGCGAGGGGTGCTAGGAGGCTTTATAGGGTGCAGTGAGGGCAGTGGTGGTACTAGTGGAAGGGGAGAGGAGCGGACGGCGGCGAATCGAAGCTCCACTTACCATTAATGGCCGACGAGTGGGGGATTGAAGGCGGCGGCCGTTGAGGGAGATAGTGGAGGTTGAGTGGGGGCGATTGGGCTTCGGTGGGAGATGGAGCATGCTCGGGGAGGCGAACGGACGCAGGTGGAGGCGCGGATGCGGCGGCAGACGAGCCGGCGCGGTGAGACGGCGCTCCGGCGGGAGGTCGGGGACGACCCTGACGGGTGGGCCCCGCCCGTCAGTGAGGGAGAGAGAGACTGCGGGGAGAGAGGGAGGTGGGCCTGTTGGGCTGGGCCATCGGAGAGAGAGGGAGTTGGGCCGAGCGAAAGCAGAAGAAGAGGGATGGAAGAAGAACTGGGCCAAGGGAAAAGAAAAGGGAGATGGGCCGGGCTGAGAAAAGAGAAAGAGAGAGAAAGGTTTAAGATCTGAACTTTTTCATGACTTTGTAAATTCAAAACTTCACTAAAAAAGCATGCAACAAATTATGAACGCACAAATCACTTGTGTTCTATAAACTTAAATGATATCCAAATTGTTTTTAAGATTAAATTTATTTATTAATTTATTAATTCCTTAAAAGAAAACTATGATAATTTGTTGCTTACTTTGTTTTTATTGTGATGGTCTTTTGGTGTTACATGCTTGCACGTTACAGCCACCGATTACAATACAGCGTGAGTGAGCCCACCAGCACTCAGTAGTCATCATGGTAGCACAAACACACAGCCCACAGATGCAGAGCACTTAAGAACCTTTTTTCTCGGATAAAAAGCAGAACCTGGACCCAGTGGATTCGGACTACTAGTGTAGTGTACAGTAGACTACTACTACAACCGGAACGGAATTTGGGTTGATGTCGACAAGAATACGGCCGCCGGAGCGCGGACGGACTCGGGAACAGCGGGAGACCACGTGGATTTGTTCTCCGCACGCACGGCGACGTGTGCTTTCCCTGCGCCCGCACGGAGACGCCAATAATTCCTCCACCGGTGCGGTGATCGAGCGACGTGGTGTCGGCGTACGGAGGCGGGTGGGTGCGGTGCGTTGCGGGTGGGGGACGACGAGGCAGGAGGCACGCGCCGAGGGGCGGCTTTTTTCGCTCCGCTCCTGTCCTCGATGGCCATGAGCCAGCCTCCTCCACGATGGCGACCTGGAGATGCCTGCTCGCCCGGGGAGCCGCGCGGGATCTCCGCTGGATTGCTTGCTTCACAGCAGGAGCTCGCACGTTTCCAGCGTGTTTATTTCAGCCGCCTCAGCTGGCAGCTCTTGGCCTCTCGCTCGTGGCAGGAGTAACTCGTGTCGCGCATGCCGACATTGCCAGCCGCCCGTCCAGGTCAGTGCGAATGTGCGACCATCCGTTGTGTGTTTGCGGCGACTGCCTAACCGCCGGCATATAGTCGGTTGATAAGAGCATCTCCAGCAGAATAGCCAAATTTGACTTTTCATATCTCCATTTCACTATTCACTCTATGAGATTCCCTCTCCATATTTTAGCACGCTTAGCCAAATCTCACCATCAATATCCTATGAACCTACATTTTATTATTGTCTAATTTAAAATGAATTAAAATACCTCTTCCCAAATTTTGGGAATTAAACTGATAGCCTAAAGTTTAAATAATTTGCAAAAAAGTAAAACTTTAGAAAAAAATTAATTTAAAATATGTAAGAGATTTTGGGTTCAACCTTGTTAAAATGGGTTATCTAACGTTTATTCTATCATCATAAGAACTTGTGTGATTTTAGGAGCTTGATATAGTGATTTGTTGAATTTATAAATCAAGAAAAAGGAAGTAGTATTTTGACAGAGATAGAACACGGGGCCCTTTGTCAGACTCTCTGGACGAAGGATGGCGATCCGCTCGGCCCAGCCATATTTGGCAGCCTGCTCTCGCAGGATGGCGGCTCAACAGGGATGGAGAGGCCGTTAGCCATTCCGCTGGAGTGTCGTTTTACCAGCAAAACATCAAAAACAGCTATGGCGAGGCGGATGGTGATTCCGCTGGAGATGCTCTTACACGAGCCTGCTGCCGTCGATGGTTTGTGCATCTGGCGTAGGGAGCCGCGAAGGGGGAAAACGCATCCCACTCGTGACTCAATTTATCAGGTGTCTTGTAAACTAAAGGATAGGTGTATGCGAGGTTTTAGAGATAATCTCTGATCTCAATGTTCATGTAACTCGTACTTCATATTTTTTTTGTACTCACTCTATTCTCTTTTCCTAGTACTACTTCAATAACTTTCGTATGTTCAGTGATAATCCTATTTCATATTGGGCTATGGGCCATGACATGTATAACGTAAGTAACGAGGAGTTTCCTGTAAAATTATTGAAGGACTAACCAAAAAGACTTGTGTTGCATTAATTATATGATAAATCTTGTCTCGGATAATGTGTCAAGGTGAGATAGGCCATGGCTATCAAAAGAAATTATAGCGAGATACTCTTGAATAAACCACATTTCTTGAAGGACTGCTAACCTACACATGTAAGGTACTCTACGTGTTGTAGTAATTTAGGTTTGTTGTTGCAGTAATTTGTATAATTCCAAGATTGTAGCTATACTACAACTTGTTCGTATATAAATTTAAACAAGCATTTTGAATAGACTATCTAAAATGACTATTGCGCAGCTATTAAATATAATAAAGCAACCGTAAAGGTCGATTCTTTTTTTTTTAAAAAAAAAGGCTAACGGGAGAGTATTAGATGTGCTGCGTTATTGGGCCGGCAGCTAACCTCTAAACCCGGCCCGATTGTGGTGGGCTGGCAACTTTTGCTCTCTAGTAAGGTCCCTAAACTATCAAAAGTCCTATTAAGGTCCCTCAACTATCGCCCAAGTTCGATTTAGGTCCCTAAACTCTAAAACGGGGTAAAACACATCTCCAACTTGCAAAACCGTTTATATTACATCCTTGAGCGTTTTTGGATAGCGGTTTTACTATAATAGTAGTGGTTTTGTCATTTCCTTTTACTTATTTATTTCGCTAAATCTTTCAAAAATTATAGTAAATCATAGAAAAGCTATATAATGACAAATCTAGGTTTTTTGGACCCGTCTGAATATAAAAATTTTATTATGGTTTAAGCCTATAATAATTAGTCTACCATAAAAATTTCACCACAATTGGAATATAGAAACAACAGCTATAAATTATTCCAATTAATTACTAAAAATCATATTATTGTATCATATATATAACTTAGTTATTTTATTTATAGAAAGCATAGATCTAAAGGTGAAATAAAAAATTTGTACTAAAAGATGCCATAGTATATATTTAATGTGTAGATCTACTCATATGGAGTACGATAAAATTATTTATAATTTTTCTATGGTTTTTCATAATTTTTAAATAATATTTAGCATAAATAAATAGGAGGAACAAAACAAAACCACATTACTATAGTGAAACTGCTCTTCCAAACCGCTTAGGGATGTAATATGGACGGTTTTGAAAGTTGAAGGATGTGTTTTACCTGGTTTTGGAGTTTAGGGACCTAAATCGAACTTGACCATTAGTTGAGGGACCTAAATAGGACTTTTTCCTTAAAAAAAAAATTACAATTGCACTTGGCAGATAGGGGGACTGCTGGTGCACATAAGAGTTCATAACTTCATATTAGCTTGCTGGGCCTTCAAGATGATTAGCTTGTTGAACTTCTAGAAGTTAATTAGATCAAATGATGCGACCCAAGATGTCCTCTAAAAAATTCAAATAGAGAGCAGGACTGCAGTAGAGTTCAAATGATGCGTTTCAAAAAAAAAAAAGTTCAAATGAAGGATATAAATTGTTGCGGGAAGTTTACATACAGATGTACCGTGCTCTCGCCTCTCCACCAGTTTTGGCCAGAAAATTTGTATCAGAAGTTCGGCGCGCGCACGAGGACGAGCGTGACCTACCCGTTATAACGGGAGACGTTCCCGCGCCAATTCCGGCGTCCAAATGCGGCCATTTGACGGGGTCTCCCTTCTTCCTCCAGCAGACAACGTAACCCGGCCCGGCCAACCACGCGCGGCCTTCGCAACCAGCCATCGATGGAAGCAGCGCACGCGCTCGAGAACGAACCTCCTCAAATTTAGCAACCTCGCACAAAACCTGCATGCCTAATTATACCTTGTGGCGCCTCCTCCCCCGTTGGAACGCATTTGCTTCCCAACCACGCCTGGCCTCCCCCGTTGGGTTCTTCGAGCGGCGAGGGAGCGGCCTTCGATTCGATTCTTGCCTCCGACGATCCATCCGGTTGTTAATTTGCTCAGACGCTTCATTGTTGGTAGCTAGCTGAGCTCGATCGGCGCCATTATTCTCGTTCTCGAACCGATCGAGTCGAGTCGAATGAGGGTCATGGCAGCAGCAGCGCCGGTGTCGCTCCGGCGGCGGCGGTGGGCGCTCCTTTCGGTGGTGACGCTGCTGGCCATGGTCACCGCCGCGGCGGCGCAGGACTACAACGACGGCGGCGGCGGCGGAGACGACGAGGAGGGCGAGAAGAAGAAGCCGCAGTACAAGGCGCAGGAGTCGTGCAACGGCGCGTTCCTGACGTACACGTTCGAGGAGCGCACCAAGGAGTACCCTCACCTGAAGAACGCGACGGCGCAGCCGTACGCGTTCAAGGCGACGGCGACGGTGCTCAACACCATGGCCGAGGACCTCAAGGCGTGGCAGATGTTCGTGGGGTTCCAGCACAAGGAGATCCTCGTCTCCGTCGGCGGCGCCGTGCTCCTCGACGGCTCCGACCTCCCCGCCAACGTGTCCGGCGGCGTCACCTTCGCCGGGTACCCCATGGCCGACCTCCTCAACTCCATCGACACCGCCGGCGAGATGTCGCTCATCGAGAGCAAGATCGAGATCACCGGCACCCAGTTCGGTGTCAAGGCCCCCGGCAAGCCCATGCCCAAGACCATCAAGCTCACCAACCCCGCCGGCTTCCGGTGCCCTGCCCCAACCCGCAAAGGTACCTCAGCTTGATCGATTGGAGAAACAAACATATTTGACCATCAATCTAGCTAGGCCATACCATATATAGTATACTAGTATGATCATGAATGCATGGTTGCAGACAGCGTGATGTACGTTTGCTGCGTCAAGGACCGAAAGTTCAAGGCGAAGAAGGCCAACAGCACGCGGTACGTGGCGAGGCAGAAGGGCGACCTGACGTTCGCCTACGACGTGCTGCAGACGAACGCCAACAGCTACCTGGCGCAGGTGACCATCGACAACTGGAGCCCCATCAGCCGTCTCGACAACTGGAACCTGACCTGGGAGTGGAAGCGCGGCGAGTTCATCTTCAACATGAAGGGCGCCTACACGCTGCTCAAGGAAGGCCCCGCCTGCATCTACAGCCCCGCCGCGGGTTACTACAAGGACCTCGACTTCACCCCCGTCTACAACTGCGAGAAGCGTCCCGTCATCGTGGACCTCCCTCCGGAACGCGAGAAGGACAAGGACGTCGGCAACGTCCCCTTCTGCTGCAAGAACGGCACGTTGCTCCCACCCACCATGGACCCATCCAAGTCCCGTGCCATGTTCCAGATGCAGGTGTTCAAGATGCCACCGGACCTGAACCGCACGGCGCTGTACCCGCCGCAGAGCTGGAAGATCTCCGGGAAGCTCAACCCGCAGTACACGTGCGGGCAGCCCATCCGTGTGAGCCCCCAGGTGTTCCCCGACGCGTCGGGGCTCCTGTCCACCACCCCGGCCGTGGCGTCGTGGCAGGTGGCCTGCAACATCACGCGGCCCAAGCGCCGGGCCTCCAAGTGCTGCGTCTCCTTCTCCGCCTTCTACAACGACTCGGTGGTGCCCTGCAACACCTGCGCATGCGGCTGCGGCGGCGACACGACGGCGACGTGCGACCCCGACGCGCACGCCATGCTGCTGCCGCCGGAGGCGCTGCTCATCCCGTTCGACAACCGGACGGCCAAAGCCAGGGCGTGGGCGAAGATCAAGCACTGGCGCGTGCCCAACCCCATGCCCTGCGGCGATGGATGTGGACTCAGCATCAACTGGCACGTCATCAACAACTACAAGTCTGGGTGGGCCGTGCGCATGACCATCTTCAACTGGCAGGAGTACACGTTCAAGGACTGGTTCGCGGCCGTCACCATGGGCGAACACTACAGCGGCTTCGAGAACGTCTACTCGTTCAACGGGACAAAGATGGAGGGGCGCTTCCATGACACCATCTTCATGCAGGGCGTGCCGGGGCTCACCTACCTGGAGCCCGTCACCGACGGCAAGACGCCGTCGGACCCCAGGCTGCCCGGGAAGCAGCAGTCGGTCCTATCCTTCAGTAGGAAGGACGCGCCCAACATCAACATCGGAAAGGGGGAAGGTTTCCCCAAGAGGATCTACTTCGACGGCGAGGAGTGCGCGCTCCCCGATAGGATACCCAAAGTGTCCAGCGCGCGCCGGCGGGCTGGGACGGCGAGCCTCGGCCAGCTTGCCATGGCGGCGGCGCTAGTCATGATCGTGGGTTCGTTACGCCTATGATGAAAGAAACAATACTTGAGATTGTACTAGATCAATCAATTGTCCGTACGTCTTACACTGCTGCATTTGCTGAACATTCCACTTCAGTCCACTCCAGAGAATACAACGATCCATAAAATGAATTGAAGGAGCTGCACTCTCACAGGAGTAAACAAGCATACGAGAGTTAAAAGAACGTGAAGGGTGGGAGGCTGGAGAAGATTGAACATGCAGGTTTGGATGCAGGAAATGGTTTGATGGTCATTTGGGTATGTATGATGGGGGCAGTAAGGAAGGGGGAGGAGGGCATGTAACATTTCGAGGTGTGGTATTCGCTGAATGTTTGTCATTGGGTTTCCATTTTCAAGGCTGCGTTCAGATTGAGAGTGAAAAGTACTTTTGCAGATGAATAGTGCATTGGAAAGCGTGTTCTGTGAGAGGGATGAATAGGAAAAACTAGTAGGAGAAGTACTTTTCGGTGAATTTGAACACAGCCCAATGCTGGTATGTCTGTTCTGCAGAATTAGTTCACATTAGTATATGGTGGTGTCAGGCTGTCAGGTACATCGACAGTATGCATATGTTAAATTCTTCAGAAAACAATACAGCGGTGATCCCCACAACCTCCCTAGAACCAACATGTCGACAAAACATGAACACGTAGAAGTGTTTCGAAAAAAAACATGAACACCTAGTAGCATAATCGCTTCAGGCACCGGTGGTACGTAAAAGTTTTGGCGTCCAAAGCAGAGGCCAACCAACACGTTGATCTCAAGAGAGGATAATGGGACTATGGGAGCCACGAAGTGTCAAGCCACATCCACCAATGAACAACACTGCAAATCTAACATTTTTTTATTTTTGCAAGCCACATCCACCAATGAACAACACTGCAAATCTAACATTTTTTTTTTGCAAAACATAAAAAGCATTCGATAGATAAATATCATTTTTGTTTGTATTTCGTAATGTTATTTATTGAACGAGTTTTATAGCCGCTACAAGGAGCTTCTGGACTTCTGGTGGCAACTTTTGGTGCCGGTGGCGATGAACTTGCCTCCTTGTCGTCTATGAACTTCACTACGTGACCGAGGAGTTCAGTCGAGGCCGCGCGGCGGCGGCCCCAACAGGTGGAAACCGTGGTCCTAGCCGGCCGAGTCCACGATCGTCAGTTCGTCACGTCGCCGCGCATGCGCACCGCAAGCCGCCGTCACCAGCGACCAGACGCCCGGTGCCTGTCCGCCGCCTCCGCCGTGAGGAAGGATGCGGCGGTCAGCTCAGATTGGATGGCAGCCGGTCGGGACCCCAGAAAGAGGACGAGACCCTCGACGTATGTTGTAACACGGTTTTTCTAATATTACAAACAGTGAGAAAAATTCAATTATCCTTTTATCTCAAAAAACATCATCTTGACCCACTATTTATAGGAGTCAACCTCGTGTATTTACATGACCGTTACTTCCCGTCAAAATCTTATAAACTATTTTAGCTTCAGACGACCGTTGCTTCCCGCCAACCTCCGCTCCAGCTTCGTAACGGGAAGTGGATTCGTTTCCCTTCTTCTTACGTATCTCGTCCTCATGCGAGCTGACGCTTCCTTGTTTCGAAGTCAACCTCGCGGACTGAGGCTTTTAGTCTTGCACGCTTGTTCTCTTCGTCTTGACTCTTCCAGTCCCACTTGAAACTTTAACCTCTTCGAACTAGCTTCTTCGGATCTTCTAGCTCCGTGTTCGGTGATCAGTCAGAGTCCGTGCGAAGATAAAGAATATGTTTTTTACTGCACCTGCTACTTCACCCCAAGGGACGTCTACACAACATCGTCCACGCCCTCCCGGCCGTCTCGCACGGCGGTGTCGAACGCGATATTGCCGCCGGAGCTGTCGCCTGCCAGGAACATGCGCCTGGCATCAGCGAAGTCGGCGAGCCACCGTGGAAGTACACGACGAGGGGAAGTCTCTGGCCGGTCGCGGCGGCGGTAACGGTGGGCAGGGACAGGCGTGCGCCCACGCCGGTGCCGTGGTCGATGACGACGTCCCTCGCCGCGACCCCAGCGGCGGTCTCAGGGCTCTCAGACGCTGGAACGAATGGACTGTGCAGGAGCCCCTCGAGCAATTAACATGTTTTCTTCTACTCCACAACGGTGTTCCCCACATGTCAGACAGCTTATCAAGTATTCGTATTGCAGGTATGTCAAAATATATATTTTTTAGGATTATTATTGCTCACACTCTATAATGGTAGAAAACCAGTTCTCAAGTAGGAGCACTTGGTGTATTCCTGTCATTTTTTTTTCTTGACAGCTGGCTACGAACCAATAAGGATCCACTACAGTGAGGAAAACTACATCTTCCGGCTGTGCAAGTCAACTTGCCAAGAAGACTCTTTTTTTCTTTATTTGAAAAAAGGTTAGTGTCTAGTTTTGGTTCTGAGATACGGTGATAGTTCAGTATAAAGTTCTGCTTTAGGTGTCTTCTTGGATTTGTATATTTCTCAGCAACATTCAAGAGCATGCACTGTTACAACTAATTACAGCTCCCACAGTATGCATGGGATGGGCAGAAGTTTCATGAATAGAGTTCTGCCGGAAGTTGTATTGCTCATTTCAACTTGTATTGAAATAATTTTGTAGGCAAGGCATGCTAGCCGCACCGCCTTCTGTCTGTACAGCCAACAAAATTCAGGGGTACAACACAAAGTGAGATACAATACAACCCAACAAACCGGTTGCACTCACCCTGTACTCAACCCACTAGCCTGGTAACATAGGAGTCAGTGTATACAAGGACATGTTCAGATTATTTACCACCGGTGTCCTGTGAATCTTCACTCAAAATTGCGTGTGGAGAATGGTCGTGTATTTTCAAATTGGTAAGAATAACCCATTGGGGAGGTCAGTTTTACTATTTCTTTGCTTGTACCTGTCAATGGAACAAGTGCAATGCATTTAGTCGGTTATACCAGAGAATAACTGCAGAACATATATTTTCACTTTGTTAAAGCCTTCACGTTCTGAAATAGATATGCATGCTTTGGAAAAACAATTTTAGTCAACTTATAAAATATTTCACTTGACGGATAATAACATGATAGCCGCTTACCTTTTTCAGGTATTTCTTGTGAAGTTTCAATGCTCCTGCGCAAGCTTTCTTGGCATCTAAATTCCCATTTACATCATTCAATATCTGATAGGAAACAAAAGCAAGAGCCAAGAAGTTCTCAGTTGCCAACTCCAGATAGAAAAAACGGACAATTTTTTCGAAAGAAAGGAATAGATAGATTTCCCTCTTACCCTGATAAGATCATCCAGTCCTCTAGCTTCTTGTAAAAGCTTTTCTCTCTTTTCCTTAAGAACGCTTGCAACCATGAAAACTGAAATTGGAACAGGACCATCTTCACCATCCTCAGACCCATTCTTTGCATTATCCTTATCTTTATTATTATCCCACTTGCCAAAATGGCGCAGTCCTTTCAGTTTGGATTTAGAAACTTTATTTTTGTGTACCGCACCAGCTTCTTCACATGCTGCGAAGAATATGTCAGGGTCGTATTCCAGAGCCCACATCATCTGTTGACAGGTTTGATAGAGAGAACATAAGTAAAAATAACTCATAAGATATCGTACAAATTCTATGTTTATCCAACTACGGAAGCGCACATAAAGCACACAAAACAACCATGCAAACAAATGAAGACATGGCACATTGGCACCATTGGCCCTGTTTAATAAATGCGTGGAAACATGAATACGCGTGTAAAGAAACATGTATGCGCCTATTTGAAGTAGTACCCATAAAACGGGCCATTGACTAAAAAAACAGGGATATGCCTTATAATGATGTAATCAAACATCCTTGAGAAGAACCGAAAGACATAATCAATGCCTGCTTCGACTTATACTCATCGTATTGTATTCGTATGGTAGCTTCATACCTCCCAAAGGTATAAGGAGTCTCCAAATGATACTTCACGCCGAAATAGCACCATGAACATACGGAACGCAAAAAGGTAGTCACCTCCACCGAGAGTTTCTGAGTTCAGGACTCAACACCATTAAAAACTGTCGGCAAACTGGACAAAATAATGTTGAACTTCGATAATTTCATTGCTACCCAATCTTTTACCTAGGTGGTCATGTAGCTTCGGGTCAAGAACCTGAATAATAGACGCAAGGTGTTGAAGTTGGTTGGCAACTCCCACAGATTGATCTGTGCATCTGAAATTTCCTCGCTTTAAATTTCAAACATCAAAATAATCAGAATGATGTCGAGAAGGAATAAAAGTATCACAAGAATATTTACAAAAAAGGCATACCAATCTACGCATCAATTTCTCAAAGCACCAAAATGCGTCTGCTTCATCATTGAGTAGCACTATCATTGGCGAGCATAAATCACTCATTCCTGTTCAATGTATAAACATTAGCACACCAACATTAGCACACCTGTAAGCTTATTTGGACTCAAGATGACTTTGCGATGTAGCTAACCTTGACAGTAACCAACATCTTTGTCAATCCATGCATACACGGCTAGGATATCCCATAACTTGGAAAGGTTTTCTTTGTTCTCATAGAATACCATGGTGCGATCAGTGCGTAGCACATCAAGCCCTATATTAATTTTCAAAGGTTAACAAAAAAATAGGGAGAAAGAGTTATAGAGAAAAACAAAGAAGGGTTAAAGCATACCAATTTGATGTAATGTCAGCTTCCACTCGATAATTTGCTTATCGGTAATGCGTTCTGCAGATTCATCTATTTCAATTCCATTTCTGCTGGTAGTCGGAGCACCTTCTGAAGAGTTCTTGTCGGTAGCCTCAAGTAAAACAAGAGGATCCTTAATAGGCCTGCCATCTTCAGTGATAAGTGGTGCTGTGATAATTTTACCACTACCAACATGAGAGTCCATCTGTCGACAATCTTCCTTCCATCTGGCGTATTGTAGCCTGTAAGATGTATAATTGAAAATTTCAGGCTAAGTCAATATCATGTTTTGTTGATGAATTTTTATTCCTAAAAATAAAACTTGTAAGAATGACTTATTACAGAGATATTGGGGAAAGGACATGCAATGCTAGGCCAATATAAGGGGACAGATGAAGAATTACTTTCTATGGTAACTAAGTACAAATTGAAGCTTGCCATCCCAAAATGGGTAAGAAAGCCTGAAATACTCCTGATGGTAAATTATTTATTTGCCTATACCATTGGGATCATATAACTTTTCTTGGAAAGAACAGCTATCTTTAATAAGAGCAAAACAGAAAGTGAAAATTGGAAAATATTGTCAAATACGGAACAATTTGTTGGGAAAAGCAACTGCTTAATTGGTGACTCAACAGGCATTACTGTCGCTCTTTAACTTCAAGGAGAAGAGAAAATGTGCCTATCAAACAAGAAATGCACAAATGTTCATTTAAGGAAGTACTTACCTTCGTATTTGCCTGATCTCTTCCCTCTCATCGAAAGTACTTCTGGGATCAAAACAGCCAAGTAAGAATTCCCAAACCTCCCCCCTGACTGTTGGATGCACCCCCTAAAAGAAGATAAGATAATGTTGATTGAACATTACTAAATGAACATAATTCACAGAATAAACATCTGTAGGACAAGGTGCATATATGAAGCTGAGAAACAATAACTCCAGAAATTAGGAATCATACTCCTCTTTGTATCCGGCTTAAAACTGAGGCAATATCAAGACAGCCATCGGGACTAAATGCAGCCTGCCATTTCCGAGCACTTAATGTTTTGCCAGCCTGAAATCATGAAATTAAATAGACAAGATAGAGTTTCTCAGAACAAGTAAGAGGATGGCAAGCCTGAAATACAAAATCACGAGTGACATTAAGCATCAACAGTTGTAACATTCTAAAAAGAAAACTTCTCTCAAACTAGAAAATGCTATAAATATTTCAAGCAGGTTATAGGAGCAAATATGCTTACACCAAGTCTCTCTGTCTTTGATATGACCTAACGGTAACTATTTCATAGACATAATTACTTGACTTCTGTTAGCATAAATTTGGATACAAAAGAGATATGACAGAACTGAATGCATTGAATGAGCTCACTTGTCATGTGCCCATGAGGCTTGGAAAGGAAATGAGATTGTATTAAGGCAGAGATGAAGCTTGATGTTGGTAACATTTCTTATAATTAATCACCAACTTAAACATAACTACAGCAGATGCAATCATGCAGGACGCCTTATGCCCTTATTGCAGCAATACATCCATGTATTTTCCATTTCTTCAGCTACACAATGTTCTTCGTGCAGTCAGTTTCTGTTGTCTTTCATCACGCAAAAAACTACGGCCATTTTTTTTTTCTGATGCCGCCAGACAGATTATTCTTTTTAGGGAAACGGACAGATAGTATTAAATGAATAGTCCAGTTTGCATGGTCACACAAACAATAACAATTAACAGATAGAGAACGAATCAAAAGATGGACGACGGGGGAAAAAAGCTGACCTTGATCTTGAACTTGCTCTTGGGCACATCGTCCGTGCAATCCGATCGGATCTCGTAATAGGAATCCGCGGGCGTGCCGCTGCTGAGCCCCCATTTCATCATCTTCGAGCTCAATCAACGGCAGCGCGCCACAAGGCTAAGAGGTCGAAAATCCAACGAAAACGCTTGGACGAACGACAGCAACACCTTGGCGTTCAGCAAGGACCTCCAACGCCAACAACCGATTGATCTTGCAAGATTGACCCAAGAAACGGCCTGAGCAACCAGGATCGATCAAGCGGAATGACGCGCGATGGAGCGGAGCCGATCCCCCCTCGAACTAGCCTTCCTTCCTGCCTGCCTGCCTCCTGGGAGTGGGTACCGCAGGAGGAGGAGGAAGAGGGGAGGTTAAGGGGGGACAGGGTCGGGGCGAGCCGGGGAGGCCGGGTGGGGTTAAATTAGGAGGAGGTGGAGGTCGGCAGCGACGGGGAGGGAGGGGTGGGAGGAGGAGGACGACCGGTTCCAAGCTGCCGCCAGGGGCCAGCTCGCCGGCTTTCCCGGGCATTCTTCGCCCCCTTCTTGGATGGTCGGAAATGGACAGCTACACGGGCGTCAGATTTCGTCGGTTGGTATGGCCGTTAAGTGCTTTAACTAACACAGACAGGCTCTGCTTGAAAAGTACTAGCCCTTGCCACGAGATAAAAAGAACAAGTTAGCCCTTGCCACGGTACACAAACAAATCTGGACCCCTGTTATAAAGAGAAAAATTAATTTAACCGCTCCCTCCAACTACCAGCAGCACGCATGCATGCACATGCCTCATTTGATCTCCTAACTCCGGTCATGTGCATACATGCTTGACCTTGTTTTGATTTTTTCCACACTTTTTCCTCAGCAATGCAATTAGAAGTGGGCCTCCTGTCATTCACATGTGTATAGGATTTCTAATGTTTTTAAGAACTAAATCTGCAGATAAAAGCATTTGTGTAACAAAACATCATTAGCAAAGTCTATTTTGACCATTAAACTACTGTTAAATATTGATTTTTGTCATTCAACTCTAAAATTATGTATTCTCACCATCTAACTATTAAAATTGTTCCTATTCAATTATCTAGCTATTTTAGTCAGTGGTTTTGGTGATATGGATGCCCCATCTTCCTCCCTCTCTCTTCCCCACCCTATCTCCTCTCTCCCAAATCCAAAACACTTCCCCCAAATGTCACCAACGTGAACAAAGCCACCATTCAAAAAACAAAATATACAAACAATTTGTCAATTGGATGGTAAAAAAAAACTTGGTTTTGAAGCCAAATGGCCAAAATTAAACTCTGGCAAAAGTTGAATGGCTACAAAGAACACTTTAACCTAAAATTATTTATGTTTAATTCAACGATAGCTTAACATATGAGACTCGTGCCATCATAATATATTATATATATAGAAATATAATTTCTAAAAAATAACTAGTTTTTTAGTCGGAATGTAATTGGGGTTATTCTTATTAGTTGGAGCTTTATGTGGGAAGAAGATAGTCCAAAAAATTATCCCTAAAGGCGAAACTAATGGGAATTGTGGTTACAAACATATTTGATATTTCTATATTCAACAGTCAGCATCGGTGCGCAATATTTGTCTCTCAGGTTTTTTTTTTCGACAAATATTTGTCTCTCAGGTTTGGCTATGCGGCTCCCCGATGTATGGACTCGGACATTGGACGGTTGCTTTCGTTTGCCTAGCTATTTTTCACACTTCACAGGTGTGGGTGGAAAGCAATTCGTGCGCGTGCATGTTACTATCCTTTGACTTTGACGCTCTTTTCTTCTTCTTTTTTGTGCGCATGTTCACGGCCCAGTTTTAAGAAATCACGCAGGCTACGGCCCTGCGTGTGACCCATGGTGCAACTAGAGGTAGCACATGGGCTGCTGGAACAAGCTGGGCCGAGCTGGGAGCTTAATTATTGGACCGTGCATGACGAGGCCGGCTGCCTCGCTCGCTTCGCTTTGTTCCGCCGCCACCGACCGCGCCACGGGAGTGGGCTCTGCAACTGTGGCGAGGCGACAAGAAACGGCTGCTGCCTCCTCAAGAACGTGCACGTTCACGCAGCTCACGCTAATGTGCCCCGCCCCCAAAGATCCGGATGCAGATGATTTCAGGCCGGATGAGTCCTCTTCAGGCCCGGCCGGCCTCACTCGCCGGGATTCCCAGCGTGTGTTGCCTTTCTTTCTTCTATCATCTACTGCTAATAACTGGTGCGCCGATGAACGAGAGCGTGGCGAGACGACGACGCTAGCTGTCTCGAATCACATGGCACGATGCATGATTATATGCACTAGCTACCTCACCTAATAATTTCCATTTTTCTAACAACAAAGAGATCGATGAGTCATCTATATCCTCAGCCAACAACCTGACCGTGTGCTCGTGTCGCTCTACTATCTCTACTGTTGTATCTGTATGCCATTATCGTGAACCATCAACAAGACGCTACCTTTTCCGAGGCACGATCGATATCCTACCCTGCATCCACCAGCGGAGACGAAAAGCCGAAAACATAGGAAGCTGATGACATAATAGATGACACATATATGGTCCTCGGATCGAATATTCCGCGCGCACCTTGTTCCTTGATCCTTAACCTAGCTACTAAGCTTATGCTAATGCTAATGCTAATGCTAATGCATGTGTACCGGTTTTGATGCTAGTCCTCTAGTCACCAAGTAAACCATATAGAACGAAATTTGGCAAAGCGAAAGGAGGAACACACTGCTCACTCACCAACAGTGAGTGTGTGCTTAGTAGTGAGTCGTCGTCGTCATCGTCATATAATACGCTTCAGGTCGCTGGTTTAGGAAAAGAGGCCTGTTTTTTTTATTGGCAACTGATTTACACACTTTGCAGACATCACAACACGGATGTCAATAAATCCGCTCTAAAATGACTCATATGTTTGTTTTCACTGCCCCACAAAAAAAAGCAATGTTGTTTTTCATTGGCAAATCCACTTGCATCTAGGTGTCCTTAAAATATTGTTCTAGTATGCTTGTAAAAAAATGTTCTTCTCTGAAAAAGATGTTATCCCCCTGTTTAATAGGATGGATTTTTTTAAGATGGAAAATGCTAAAATATAAGTGAATTACATATATTCCAGTTTGGCTTTTGAGTGTCGATACGATATAAGAGGCAGAGGTCTCGAATTTGAATCTTTGGTGGCCACAATTTGATAGAATAATTATAGACATATTGTATTGTGCATATGTTTGAGAGGTCAGAGAAATCCGGCACATGAGAGTGGTGAAGTGTAAGTGAACTATCCTTCTTTTTCTACCAACTTAAGCTTTTGGGTTGAATTATTTTATACATACATCTCAATACAAGTCAATAAGAAGGCCAATCATTCATACTCCAATGGAGTTAGATCACATGTGGTGCTCGTAATTTTAGAGGTGATGTAAATACATAATTTAATATCGATGCCACAAAGAGATCATTTTTTTTCTAAAGCAGCTATATTAACATTATCGTCTACCTATAGGGTTGTTGCGCTTTCATCAAAATGCATGGCACTTGAAATGTCATTGCTAAGTCTTCAAATTGTGCGATTTTGCCACTGATCGAAGGTTGTGGTAGGTGAATGTATTTGGGCTCCTTGCCACCATGGTAACTTGAGTTCTCTATATGTGTATAGATCATTCAAAAGCTTGCCACCATGTGCAGCAGAAGGTTTGGTTCACTATTTGCTACTATGTAGTCTAGTGTGCTTGTTTATATGACTTTCTAATCTACTACAGTACTTTTCTGCTTCTCCTTCCGATTCTGTTGTCCTGATATTTGATCGAAGGAATATAGATTAGTAAATATTTAATTTTGTGCGATTTGATCGTTCATGTGATGTCTTGGTTTGTAGGCCGTTAGATTACTATGTTTAGCCTATTGCAACTCCTCAAAAGATGCTTCTAATCTTGGCACTCATAACTCTTTTGGAATATGCAACTGTCAGAGTTGTACGTGCCCTGAACAAATCATCCCATTTTTTCAGCAAGTTCCATTTCCTTCAATATGACGGAACTACCTCGATTTCGTTCTGCAGAAGCCAAAAAAAAGAACACTCTTCTCCCACTAACACTTGCTTGGCCAGGCAAGATGCATAACCTATAAAGTGTAGGAGTTCTAATTATATAGTATTCTACTAGCTAGGTGCAGTCCCAACCAAATTCTATTGCATTCCTGATCATATCTAACCTACTCCTGATGATAGCTTTGTTGGGAACTAGAGACAGACGCGTACACCACCACTAGGGGTGTAGGCGGGGCGGGTTGTGGACAGCCGCAACCCGCCTGCCCTGGTCGCAAACTGTTTTAGAGGGAGTTGTGGCTGTCACTAACCCGCAAATACAAACACATCATCGGCCAGTGGGTTTTGTGGCTAACCCTCAAAGACCGCCTGCTGTCCGCATTCACCGAATCACCGTGGATCCTAGGAGCACATACGGAGACGATGAGTACGGGGACACGAATGACTGGTTAGCAACGGCGTTGCCGCGTCGACAGACTGCTTCGGCCGATGCACGTGGTATGCGACATACATGCACAACGGTAGCAATGTAGCATGGCTTAGGTCAGGGCTGCTTGACATGCAAACTATGCTAGTGCGCGAAAATAAACCAATGCGTCTTCTGCTCGTGTTTCTCTTTCAGCAGCAAGCACAAGAAAAAATCTTGTATGTGAAAAAAAAATCAAATATATCATGGAGGGTGGGTTATCAAATGAGAAAATTCTTTATTTGGCCCAGAAAAACTACTCATCCTTTTTTTAGCTCTGAAAAAAAATATTCCCTATTTGGCCAAAAAAAAATTTCTATTTCCTGTGGCCCTGCCGTTCAATATGTTAAACTCCACCGTCAAATGTTCCTAGAAACTTGCCAGCTTTATGTGAGAGGACAAAAATACCTTGGCCTCTCTGTTCGACAAAACAAACAAACCGCAAAACACCCTTTCGGCAGCTGCGGCTGCAACCAAATCGTCGATGGCTGTGGCGCAGATCCCGGCGGGAGGGACGACGGTGGCGGCGCAGATCTCGACGGGACGGAGACCTCCACAGGCGTGGGCGCATCTACTCGTGAGCGTTGGCCAGCCGTTCTTCGTGTCGGCGGCGGCAGACCATGCACATGAGTACGGCCATCGTTGAGGGACCAGACCTCGTGGGACCCGCTGCGGAGCAACTCAGGCAAAACGCGGCATCGACAAAGCCCGCCCGTCCATCACCACAACGCCCTCGATTGTGCTACGGGCTGGAGAAAAAGGCGGAGTGACATGAGTCGTGCTCTCCCGCGGCGGGAGCTCGAGCCGCCTGCTCCGGACGGGGGTAGCACGGGGCCGAGCTCGTTTGCGCTGCGCCGTGCGTATGCTCCGCCGCCGAGGTCATTGTGCTCCCTGGCGATTCCAAATGCAAACAATGGGAGAGAGCAGATGGATTTGTCTTGAGTAAATGCCCAACGAAGGACTTGGGGTATTTTGGTCCCCTCACAAAAAAACTGAGTAGTTTCAAAGGAACATTTGACGGTGGAGTCTAATAGATTGAACGGCAAGGCCTGGTAGGGAATGGAGGAAAAAGTTTTGGTCAAATAGGGAACACAATTTTTTTTCAGAGCCAAAAAATTGATGAGTAGTTTTTCTATGGCCAAATAAAGAATTATCTGTTATCAAATCTCCATGGATTGTAGAAGGTGCTCACCAGACTACGAACTGAATCATGCGATCCTAACAAAAACATGCAGCAAACATACAAGAAGCAAGGTTTCCACGGCGATAACAATTTGATATAGAACGGAGAGAAACTTGGCTGACAGGTAGTGGTTGGGGCTATCACCAGTTCATCACGAGCATGCAGATGCGTGGCGCCGAGAGGAGGGTATAGGCAGGAGGCATCAGGAATTCAGGATGCCAGGAAGGACATATGCGGAGCGGCGGTGTAGTCAAGAGAAGCAGGTTGTTTGCGGGATCTTGCGGGCCCGCAACTTTATTCGGTGGGCTTCACGAGCGCATAATGTTTTGGCCGCAAAGAAATTGCATCTCGTCAGCACCGGCCACGAAGCTTAATTTCGCGGGGCGGACTGGCGGGATACGTTAACAACCCGCCCCGCCTACACTCCTAACCACCACCATCTAAATTTGCTATCCAGACGGACCGATCGACCGGTGGCCCGCCGCTGCACAGTTGGCGAGAACATTCAGAACCAGCACACCTTGCACTAAAATCTGTTGTGGATCTCTACATGCTTTCAACATGCCAGAGGCTTGCTTGTTCCATCAGTCACTTCTTCCCCTCCCCTCTTAGTCACCTGTCACCACCCAAGAAGAAGAATCACAACAGGCAAAATTAAGCATGTATAATAATGTTGACACGAAACAGTAAGTTCAGCTTCTTAAAGCACATTTGCGCAGCTTTGCACGCAAAGTAGTGCCCTTAGGGCTCCAAATGGTAACAGCTGAGCCACTAATGCTCCTCCCTGCTGATGAATAAGTTGGGGTCGACTCGGATCGCTTGCTTGCTTGTCATCCTTTATTGTCTCTCTTCTCGCTAATCCCCCATTAGTGGATTCTCCGATCACCCGTCACTAAGCTCCCTTCCCGTGCTCTCCTCGCATGAGTCACCCCCATATTGCCAAGAATTTCCCATCGCCCTTCGTCCTCCTCTCCCATTGGTGCACCACTGATTAGCTAGCTAACAGCGTACGTGGCGCACTACAGGGCTCAGCTCGATCGCCGGATTATCCATGTCCTGCACACCGGAACATGGCATATGCTCCTACGAGGTTCCCGTGCCCGTGCCAGCGCCTTTTGCGACGCAGTATATATATAAGTTGTTGCACACTTCTGAGCAGACCGAGCCAGCCTCCATATTTCCACAAGTCTAGAGTTGCACCTAGCACAAGCCCGTGGAGTTGCTGTTGACAGAAATGCTTGCCAAGATGGGGGGCGGCGCCAAGGCTTACGGTGCCGTCGTTCTGATCCGGCTCATGTACTCCGGCATGCATGTCATGAGCAAGGTGGCCTTGGATCAGGGCATGAACCCTCTGGTTTTCGTCTTCTATCGGCACACTACTGCCGCGCTCGTGCTGATCCCGGTTACCTTCCTTCTCGAGAGGTCGGGTTGCAAGTTAGCTGTGCGTGCTGCCTCTGATTGTTTCATGTCTGGCTGGTGGTCAGTTCTGAGATGATCTTGCTTTGCGCAGGCAAAAAGCTAAGCCGGTGACGTTCAAGATTGGCTGGAAGATGTTCATACACGCCCTATATGGGTAGGTTTTGAATATTTTTTTATTCTACTTAGTGCATGCAGGATTACCTTCTTGTCCGTGGAAAAAAAAGTATTCGTTTAGGCTTGAAGTTAATTAACAGCATGAGATTCTCTCTGGTTTTCCATGTCTTGCACCATGTTTCCGCAACTCTTCACTTGATTTGGTTCTGCCGTTCTGGTCATGCTGTACTGATTGCTTCAGCAGCAGAGCACGCTGTCACAATCCATGCAAACAGTGCAACTGGCCTTTAGATTACTCTGTAGTATTAAGTATATGGTTTGAACGTGTCGAGTCACTCAATTTCTAATTTCCTGAATGAAGTTTTGGGCTGTTAATTCGATTTGCTATCTAAGAACACAGCTCCTTATTTGTGTCCTTAACCTGAAATTCCTGAATTTGGCTCTCAGGGTGACAGCTTGTGGCGACTTATTTAACCTTGGCCTCAACTATGCTTCTGCTACGTCGTCATCAGCATTGTACAACGTTCAACCGGTGGTCACGTTCATCTTAGCCGTTATATTCGGGTAATGAAAATACTAGTTCTCCCATGACTATATCTTCATATAGAAGCTAGCATAATAAAACACCACATAATTAGGAAATTTTCACTTCATCAAAGGTCATTATAAGCTATAGTTTTCAGTTCATGAACTGACAAAGAATGCTACTGCTTGTGACAGGATGGAGACACTGAAAATGACGAGGTTCCATGGCAAAGTAAAATTCGCGGGCATCCTCTTCTGCATCGCCGGTGTCACCATTCTGGCCTTCTACGAGGGGCCACTGTTCAGATCATTCAACCATCACCATCTCTTCCAAAGCGGCGGCGGCAGTTCCTCTGGAGCAGCAGAGACGCACTCCAAGAAGCAATGGGTGCTGGGAATTTTTCTAATGACACTATCCAACGTTCTCGCGGGCCTGTGGACAGTGCTTCAGGTATGCAGTGCATTCAAATTTCACATTTGATTGGCACAATGTTCTTTGTGGAATGTCAGCAAATTTGAGTTGACATGTTCTGTTTTTTCAGGGGCCACTGATAGAGGACACCTCCAAGCTGATGAACACCACGCTCCAGATCTCGTGCGCGTCGGTCCAGGCCTTCCTCGTGGCCGTTGCGGCCGAGAGGGACTTCTCCAAGTGGAAGCTGGGATGGAACATCAGCCTCGCAGCGATAATCTACAGCGTAATGTTTCAGCCTGAGACCACCTTCTTGTTCAAACATTCAGACCCAGAAATGTATTTCTTTTTTTTTTTTCTGAACTGAACAAACAACATTATTGCAGGGTGTGATCGTGACGGCGCTCTCGTACTACATGCAAATGTGGACGATCGCCAAGAGGGGCCCAGTGTTCCTGGCCATGTCGATGCCGCTCACCTTCGTGTTCACCATCGTCATATCCTCCTTCATCATCGGGGACGCCGTCAGCCTAGGAAGGCACGCCATAGATGAACTTGTCGTACTATTCTTCAACAATTTTCCTGTATGAAATTCCTCTAACAGTGGTACGGTGTTGAATATATCTTCGCAGCATCTTTGCTGGAGTGCTTCTGGTTGGAGGCCTCTACAACGTGTTTTGGGGGAAGAGCATCGAGGAGAGAGACGACCTGACCAAGATCAGCGCCACCAGCAAGCCTGGGCTGGAGCTGCCGCCGCCACAGCAGAGCAAGGCGGATCCGGAGGCACCCCAGGTGTGGGATGACGGTGCAGAAGCTAAGGTCTGACTCACTTGTCAGCCCAACGACGTGACAGAAAAGATTTGTGTAAAAAAGCAAACCATTCATGCCAGTAGCTAAAGGTTTCAGGGTGCTGGGAACACAACAGGCAGCCAAGCCTGTGTGCAGTGCAGGTGTACGCATCCAAACCCAACCGTGGCGCCCGAATTGACTGGGTCCAACCGAACCAAGTTGATAAACCAGATGACTGTTGTGCCATTGTATCTACACGCCCCGGCACAATGTTTCTCGTCCAGCACTACCATTGCTTTCATCCAGACGCATGAATAAAGCTAAGGAAGTTTCGATCGGTCGCTTTCAGTGAGCTTCTGTGTGGCTTCGATCACCAATTCACCATGCATTATTCCTCTTATTCTATTCTAATAGTATCAGGTCATGGTGCCATTGTATACAATCCACATCCAGTTCGATTCGTGCGTGCGTGTTCGCCACGACGCCATGGCAGCCAAAGCGGCGGCAGTAGTGGATTTCACAGCTCGATGCAATACAATGCGCGCGCATTATTGGTTACGTAAACAACTCGATCATCGTTAATGCCTAATTGTAGGTTAAAAAAGGATCGATCGTGGAGGCCTTGGAAGGTGCTAATGCGCCGTCGTTGTCCGCACTGTACGGACACCGGCGCGATCGATCGTCGTAGCAGCAGAGAAATTGTTGCAACAGATGACAAACCTTTCGCTATAATGGGTTGAAAAGGGAGGGGACATGACTTTGCTCGGAAAAGAAGAACCGGCGACTTGCGTCCCGCACTCGGAGAGCTCTCCCGCCGGATTCGGCCGCCACCCGTCGATCAGTTCACCTCGCCGCGCTCCGCCCGGCCGGCGCCAACGGAAGCAGAGATGCCGGCGGCGTGGCGTGTCATCTCTGCTCTGTTTTCGTGTGGTCGCTCCCGAAACAAGCCAGCACACAGCAGCAGCGACCGTTGGCAGCAGAAGATGCGCACGGCAGCGCGGGGACACACGCCCGATCGGGCGGCGCCACGCCACGACCAGGCGTCGTCGCTGCTTGCTTGCTCCCATGTCTGCGCCGTGTCGCCATTGCCACGGACACGATGCGGTCTCGGAGCGCGGATCAGCGGCGAGCTTCCGTTGCTCTCCGGTGCGCGTTGATGCTTCCTGCTTTGTGCCGGCGAGGGCGAGGCGACAGCCGCCGCGTGTGAATGCGTGATGTTTCTTTCCCCCTCTGGACATACAAAGGGACTGGTTGGGTTGGATTTTTTTCGTTAGCTTTCTTTTAGCGGGGGCCTAGGTGTTGTGTGGGCCACTATCAGGCTTGTTTCGCAGGGCCCAAGAAGACAGACCGGTCTCTACCTGGGCCCTAGTAAGGCCTGCTGTTATTGCTAAAAAAAAAGTAAGGCCTGCTGTCAGCTGGCTCTGCCTGGCTGGGCCGGTATATAATGCAGAAACATATGTATATTCTTTAACATTATACTTAATTAGGAAAAAGTCCATATGCCCTAGGCCCTAAAAAGAGAGGAAAAGTAGATGCAAGTGTGACAACGTATATAACCAACTAAAGGAAAGAAATGGTCTATCTAACACCCTAATATTTAAATTCAAGATCAATGAACCTTATATAGCAACGTTGATGTGGATCGCTTTCGGGGAATATTCGAACTAGCTAGTGTAAACCTTGTTTCTATTCTTTACCTACCCTATTTTCCTAGTCCAATTGATGTCAGCAACAAAGCATATGTTATGCAAAGTTACACATCAAGCGACAAGCACGCAACTGAAGCACAACCTACCTTGAAAGAGGGTGGAACCATCTGTTTGTTTAAATTCTAAATTAAATTTCCTTTGAACAGTATACCTATTTTAAGAATTTATAATTGTTAAAAATTAATGCAATAAATAAGATCAAATGTGATTTTATTTTGTTTTCCTAAATGCTGGAATATTTTCTTGAGAACCTGGACCAATTCCTTAGCTGGAATTATTATTTCTCGTATAGCTGTAGTAATTTCATGGCTAGAACATTCCCCCCCCCCCCCTAAAAGCTGTTTTTTTTTCTTCACGAAGGTATATCTATTTCTTACATTGATTGAATACCGTTATTAATTTTTAGAATAAAATTTATAAAAAATGTGAGAACTCATGCTGAGCTTTAATTAGGGCTCAACCCGTGTATGATATATAGCTTCCACCATAGGAGTCTAACAAAATGATGCATGCATCTTGCGGCCCGTGACAGAGACACGATGTGAACAAGTCTACTCTTTGTTTCCTAAAGTATTATATTCGACTTTGTGTTGACTCCATTTTTTCCCCCTAACATCAAAAGGCAGATGCATTGTCATCACCACATGCGATGCATGCACGGACGCATGGGACATGCCGTCATGTGCCTTAGCACACACACTACAGAGTACAATGGCAAGGTTGTAGATCTATGGCGAGTTCATAATGCGTTAGATGCACCTTTTTTTCCCGACAGAAAATGTGTAGTGACACGGTTCGTGGTCCAAAACCATAAGGAACGTACATGCCCATTGCCAATATTGAGAGGTAGCTTCCATGTTTTTTCTTCCTTTTAGCCCTATGTAAACTTTTCTTGTCTCGCTGTATCTTTGTTTGTCCCCTATATCTTTGTTGGTTCATAATTCGATGCATCATGCCATCATGCATGAGTGCATGACGAAATCCTTCTTAGCACGCTGCACACGCAACAAACGGTACAACTACACATAGGATGGTGACGAATCATGAGTGACGAGTTCATGACGTTGTAGCACTTTTTTTCCCAGCAAATAGAGGCACACGGTACGTAGCCATAGCTGGTCACCTGCCGAGGTGCCCAATACTCGTCCATTGCCAACCTATAGGTCAGGTTCCTATGTTTTAGTCCGATCCTAACTCCAATCTCTCCCGGCAATAAGAGATTAGCTTTTTCTTTGACATATATAATTATTTAGCTTACATTAGCGGACTGATTTTTTTTTTCTGAATATCGTTATCATATCTCTTCTTTTTATGGTGGGTCACCCATCGTGAGTTGAAATTTCTCACAAGCCACACTCGATCATTGCCTAGGTGAAAGAAAAGTCTTCATTCAAGGACGTGAAAAGACATCGTCAATGTGAAAGCGTGACAATTACAACACTCTAGTAGGCAGTGTCCTACTAAAGCAATTTTTTTTTGTTTTCTTGTCCTACACAAAAAATAATATATATCCTAACAAAATTTCCCTAGAAGCTAATGAAAATTGAGAAATTATTTGCTGTTGGACAACACTGTATATATGGTTTTCGTTAAAGAACAGCTGATAAACTTTTCCTGCATGATTCAGTTCACGCGATTTGATGGAGCATCCAAAAGCGCCCTGTAGGAGATGCTCTCACTGCACGTACGAGACCTTGTCATCTCAAGTGAATGAAACGAAGAAGCTTTTATTCTTAGCCCCATACTCCTCCTTTTCTTAAAGTTTTTTGTCCTTTCATTGTTTCCTTTTAATTTGTAAGGTCACGGCATGCTAACTTGGCTGAGAAAGACTCGAGTTGACTGCACATATGGACATGTCTGGCCAGTTGACTGAGAAATAATGTATGTTTTGGGAAATAACAATTCACACTAGATTCAGGCATAGGTATAATCTGGAAAGGATTAAGCTTTATTTGCAGCGAGTGCCTTGTTACCTACCGCCTACGTACGCCGCTTACGTCCTTGATTCTACACCTTTTTGCATCATCACATGCGTCTTGTTCTCACCTTCTATGGCTGCTCACCAGTCACCAGTCGTCCGGCCGGCCGCCGGGCAAAAATATTCTGCGTCGTCTAGGCTACGGTTATTGCGCTTATTTCAGTTCCATTTTCATTTCATCAGGAAGATGCTATATGTTTTGGTGTGTGTGTGTGTGTGAATTACGTGGGGACAAAAAAAAAGGATGACCAGCAGCTTTGTACACTGCAAATAAAGACGTCGAGGTGGTCGTGCATCTTTCTATAAAGGGAAAGAGAAGTTCACAAAGCGAGCATTTGCATCCGTGAACAGGATCCGTTCTGTATCATGGCACGAAAGCTACTGATCGGTTAGAAATGGAGATACCCATGACCAGATCGATGCGTAAGTTCACTTTTTATCACCTACGGATTAATGGTTTGTAGTGGCTACTAGCTACTTCCATTATACCAAACGGCTCCGTAATCATTGCACATACGACCTTATGGTATAATACACCATTATACCAAGATGGATACTCGATGACCATTGCACAATATTTTGACAAACTGAACAAATAATAGCTTAGTTCATTGGTTGGCTGAGCTTCCAATAGAGTGACTGTCCGCCTATCTTGATGGCATGCATGGCTGCCAACCCCCACTCCACCCTCATCAATGCTTCTACTTGTTTGAGCAATGACCCGTGCATCATGCATCTGTTGACGCACTTTTGGTCAACACACGAAAGCGCTAGATCGTGCGGTCGTCGAAATTCTCCTCGCCGGAGCTCCTGAGAGCAGCCGGTCAGACTGCCTGTAGGGGCCGGTCAGACCGCCTATAGCAGAGGCGCCGCGAAAGCCTATGATGACAACATCGAGAGGGACTCCGTCGGAGGCTGCGAAGCTAGGGTTGTTCTAAGGTCGGCAAGGCCACTTAGAACGTCCTAAACCGTCGTGGAGACGAAGAAGGAAAGCAAAGGGGTTGGAAAAGCTAGGGTTTGGAGATAAAAAGTAGAACGATGATTTGTACGATTTGGTAGAGGTCCTCAATCGGCCAGACCCTTTATATTTATAGGGTGGGGAGGTCTTGCCCCGCAAGGAAGTCCTTGCACAGATCTAAAAACGTGCAAAAACCTGATTCTACTCGGACTCGGGGACAGGCGGTCAGACCGCCTGGCACGTTGCCAGATCGGCTACAGGGCACAGCCGGTCTAGACCGGCTGTCCCAGCGTGATCGGCTTTAAGCCATTTTTGGTCGTCAACATATGCCCCCCTGTTTTTTTGGTAAAACTTTGTTTACCACAAAACATTTAATCAGACTAAGGGCGACCCTCTATTGTCGGCCATTTTTTCCCTAAGGGCGATATCACATATTGGCCATATCCTTTCAAGCATGTTGACAAACACTTGGATGATATTTCTTCAAGTACTTCCCATTGAGTGCCCTTGGCAACTGAAATCCTTGTAAAGTCTCCACCATATAGGAATTCCCAGAACAAACCTTCACAATACGATATGGTCCTTCCCAATTTGGCGACCATTTACCAAACTTGTTGCTCTCTGTTCCTATAGGCAAAATATTCTTCCATACTAAATCACCAACTTGAAAGGATTTGAGTTTTACCTTCTTATTATATGCTCGAGCCACTCTTCTTTTATCCTTTTTCAATCTCCTCCAAGGCCTCCAAACGCTTGTCGGTCACATCATAATATTATTCATCATCAAAGCACAATATATGCTGGCATCAAGATTATTTTGCTTAGCCAATCTATAAGCGGCCAGATTTACCTCAACGGGCAAAACAGCTTCTTGACCATAGACAAGCTCAAATGGAGTAACCTTAGCATGGTGCATAGCACCATATCTAGAAATATGATACGCCCATAATGCTTCAGATAATACCTCGTGCCACAGCTTAGGATGATCTTCAATCTTCTTCTTTATGAGCTTGATCAAAATCTTATTGCTAGACTCGGCTTGACCATTGGCTTGAGCATAATATGGAGATGAATTGAGCAATTTAATACCATAGGATCCAACAAACTCACTTACCTCTTTAGAAATAAACGACGTCTCTCGATCCGTCGTCAATGTTTGACGAATCCCAAATCTATGAATAATATGCTCAGTAATAAACTCAATCACCTCCCTATGTGCCATGTTCTTGAGGGGAATTGCTTCAGTCCACTTGGTGAAATAATCAGTAGCCACAATCACAAAACAATGACCCTTGGATGAAGGAGAATGAATCTTACCAACAAAATCTAAACCCCATCCTCTAAAAGGCCATGGTTTAATGATTGGATGCATCAATGCAGCAGGCGCAATCTGAATATCCCCAAACTTTTGACACTCCTCACATCCTTTGTAGTAACGAAAACAATTGGCTATCATTGTAGGCCAATAAAAACAAGCCCGCCTAAGGAGCCACTTCATCATTCGAGCCGACTGATGTGTACCACAAATTCCTTCATGAACCTCTGCCATAGCCAATCTAGCTTGATCAGGATCTAAACATTTCAAAAGCAATCCATCCATGGTCCGACGATATAGTTTACCATCAATCAAAGTAAACTTGAAAGCCCATCGTCGGACTTTTCGATCCACTAACCTGCTAGTATCCTACAAATACTTCATCAGAGGCTCCTTCCAATCCCCAACATCAGCCACAATAGATTGAAAATCATTAACAGCCGAATTGGTGTTTTCAGGGTGCAGGCGGTCAGACCGCCTGTACTGGCGGTTAGACCGGCCGCGCCGGTCAGAACGGCTGTAACAAGCGGTTGAACCGCCTGTTCCAGAGCAGAAACGTCGGCTTCACAAAACATCGGTCTCTTTTCATGAAAATTTCTTTTCTGAACATTATAGCCTGATGCTTGCTGCGCCAACGCATTACTCTAGGATTCTCTTCTCTTGGCACATGATAAATGACAAATTCATCAAAGCAAGATATAATATCTAAACACTTATCAAGATAAGTATTCAAAAATCCATCTAAACATTGATAAACCTTAGATACTTGCTGCACTACCAAAGAGAATCTCCATATGCTTCAACATGCTTTACTCCCATATCATGTAAAATCTCCAACCCGAATAATAAAGCTTCGTATTCGGTTTGGTTATTAGTGCATTTATGATCTAATCGGTTAAGAGCCTCAAAAACAACACCATTTGGTGATATAAGAATAACACCAACTCCACAACCACTTTTGCAAACCGATCCATCAAAATACAATTTTCATGGAGTAAAAGTAATATAGCCGACATTTAAATCAAGATGTTCACTAATCCTATGTTCCACAATAAAATCAGCAACGATTTGTCCTTTTATAGATTTCAATGGCTCAAAGACTAAATCATATTCAATTACAGCATAAGCCCATTTGCCGATTCTAACACTCCATATAGGTCTATGCAACATGTATTTAATTATGTCGGCTTGACTAGCAACTATGCAAGTATTTAGTAACAAATAATGCCTCAACTTTGTACAAGCATTATATAATGATAAGCATAACTTTTCAATGAAAATATACCTTGTTTCGGCATCCAATAATCTTCTACTTGCATATGCAATAATATATTCCTTTCCTTCGGTCTCTTGGATCAAAACAACACCAATGACACTTTCTTCGGCCGCGATATATAATTTAAAAGGAACTCCTCTCCTAGGTGCCCGAAGAACCGGAAGCGAAGATAAATAATGCTTGATCTCATCAAATGCCTCTTGCTGTTTTGCCCCCCAAGTGAATTCAGCATCATCTTTCAACCGAAGCAAAGGAGTAAAAGCATTCACCTTTCCCGACAAGTTGCAAATAAATCTCCTCAAATAATTCACTTTGCCCAAGAATTTTTGCAACTCTTTCTTACAGCTAGGCGCCTGAAACTTGTCAATAGTATCGGCCTTCTTTGGATCAATCTCTAAGCCATTCTCATGAACTATGAAACCCAAAAACTTCCCAGCCGACACACCAAAAGCACACTTGAGTGGATTCATCTTCAAACCATACCGGCGCATTCTTTCAAATGCAAGTCTTAAATCGGCCAAATGAGAACCACTTCCAGCCGATTTAACAACAATATCATCGATATAAACTTCCAAGATAATACCAAGCAAATCATGAAAGATTAAATTCATTGCCCTTTGATAAGTAGCACCGGCATTCTTTAAACAAAAAGTCATAACAACCCACTCAAACAAACCAACAAAGTCTAGACATACTAAAGCCGTTTTAGATATATCCTCTTCGGCCATAAATATTTAATTGTAACCAGCATTACCATCAAGAAAGGTAATCACTCTATGTCCAGACGCAGCATCGTTAAGCATATCGGCTATTGACATAGGATATTCATCTTTAGGAGTAGCACGATTAAGATTTCTAAAATCAATACACACTCTAATCTTACCTGTTCCTTTCTTTTCTACGGGCACAATATTAGAAATCCATTCAGCATATCGACAAGGTCTAATAAACTTTGCTTCTAATAACCGATTTATTTTATCTTTAACTCGGTCATAAATTTCAGGATTAAAGCGCCTAGTTGGTTGTTTATAAGGCCTAAAACCAAACTTAATAGACAACCGATGCTCAACAAGCTCTCGGCTTAAACCAGGCATCTCATGATAATTCCAAGCAAAGCAATCAACATACTCCTTTAATAGCTTTTTTTAATTCAGATTTAAAAGCAGGATCTAAATTCTTATTTACAAACGTCGGCCTGGGCAAAGAACCATCACCAATGTCTACCTCCTCAAGAGGATCGGCCGACGTAAAACCACATCCTAGCTTGCTTATATCATCAAAATCTTCAATGGCTTCACACATATCGTTCTAATGCGACCGATAGTGTTCAAGTATCTGCTGCAACCACTCTCGATTATCCATTAAATCATATGAGATGATTCAACCGATTGTTCATCAGTTTTATGACAGCAGGGATGAAGCCATTCTTAGTACAGCTGATAAACTCAAATTCAGAAAGATCTAAGCCTGACAAACATCTAACATCATCATGAATACCAACCAAAGAGCTATCAGCTAAAGCAACACAAGCAGAAGTATCACCTTGCACAACTTCTACATCATCATCTACCCATTGAATTAAACATTGATGCAAAGTAGAAGGAATGCATTGGTTTGCATGAATCCAATCACGACCCAAGATTAAACTGAAGTTACCTTGAGTCTCAGCGACAAAGAAAGCAGTGGTCAAGGTCTTGCTCGAAATAGTGAGCT
Organism: Digitaria exilis; assembly: GCA_015342445.1. Classification (NCBI taxonomy): domain Eukaryota; kingdom Viridiplantae; phylum Streptophyta; class Magnoliopsida; order Poales; family Poaceae; genus Digitaria; species Digitaria exilis. The sequence continues at coordinate 1,021,561 of JACEFO010001827.1, read as the reverse complement.
CCATAGAAATCACCCCCTTGGCACTAATAGGCTCTCCTCCTCCAATGCCGCAGACGGTCATGTTGGTCTTGATCAGCTCCGAATTTGAACCACCAAGCTTCTTGTACAAAGAATAGGGCATTAAGTTCACAATAGCCCCTCCATCGACCAACATCCGCGAGATTGGCTTCCCATTGATATGTCCCTTCAGATATAAAGCCTTCAAGTGATTGTCCTCAGCTTTAGGCTTCTGGAATATAGCTTACTTGGGACCAAAGTCAAGATGAGCAACCTCCTCCTCCGAAAGCATGTCCCCATCCATGGACATATGAAGCACATTCACATCAAGATTCACGCGCTCCAGAGAAGAACTGTAATCAACAAGCTCTTCATCGTCCTCAGCACTGGGAACCGATGTCAACTTGTCATCACGAGCCGAAGAACTAGAAGAAGAAACACCGGGCGCTTCTGCGTCACACGGTCTGACCGCCTGTACAGGCGGTCTGACCGTCTGGGCTGCGGGCTCTGGATGACAGGCGGTCTGGACCGCCTGTATAGCTGGTTGGACCGCCTGTGGTCCTTACTTCGGCTTCCACTCCTTCCTCTGTGGAATTATGGGCTTGACTTGGTTGAAGAATTCATCTCTCCGTTTCTTCAACTCTTGCTCTTGTTTCTCCCGAAAACGAAGTCTCTGGAGCTTCCTCTTTTGAGTACGAATCACCATCGGGACACCACATTGGAAGAAAGCGCTGCTGAGTCTTGGTAGCACTAGACCCCTGGTCTTCCACTACCTTTTCACTGGAAGTCGGCTTCATGGCCAGACTCTTCTCAATAGGAACATCCATAGTTCCAACTTGAATGATATCGAACTCAGTAGTCCTCTCTGAGTCCACATCCATGCTCTGCACCTACTCCTTCTTCTTGGGTCGATAAACCTGCTTCGGAGAAGCCCTTGGTAGCTGACCCTGACAGGCGGTCTGACCGCCTGCAACAGGCGGTCTAACCGCCTGTGTCCAGCGTCCTGGACCAGATTGGCGGAAAGCCGATCGGTCATGTCTGGGGTATACAATCCTGTCCTGAATGCGTCTTCTTGGACCTTCCCAGCCAGGATGAAACGAAGGCTGCATTGTTGAATGATATGGCACCCACATCACTCCATTGTCATCCCACACCGGATCCAAGTTCATGTGAGGAGGCGAAGGAATCCTCTCATGCTGAATCGGTGATCTCATTTTTTTTTAACGGCCGATCGCTCGGAACGACCTTTTGTTTGGTGTACTTGTCAAAAAGCATATCGAACGTGACTTTGGGCTTTTGAACACTCTGCTCCTTTGCCACGTTCATCTTCCAAGTACCAACTTCTGGACGCTTCGGAATTAGCATCTTTGGGCGTCCATGAGACAGGCGGTCTGACCGCCTGGCGCAGCCGGTCTGACCGCCTGTAGCAGACTAGACCCGGGCGCCCGTAGTTCAGGAGTAGTGACCTGCCCTTGCCCCCCTTGTCCAGAGGATTTCACAGTGACTTTGAATAACTCTTTACCATCAGCCGTCTTCTTATAAGTCACTTCTCCAACCGACTCTTTTGAAGACGGTCTTTCTTCTCCAATCACCACGTTCTTCCATTTGGTAGATTCGGCTTGATGCGGCCGAACCAAGACCTTGGGCTGCTGCAACTCTATGGTGTTGACTGGAAAAGAAGTCTTATCAACTTGCATCTCATGAAACTTCAAACGCCTCTCATTAATAGCCGATTGAACCTGTCGACGGAAGACATTGCAATCATTAGTAGCATGCGAGAAAGAATTATGAAACTTACAATAAGTACGCTTCCTCAATTCTTCCGTAGGTGGTATGACATGAGAAATCTTGATGTAACCAAATTTATGCAATTCATCAAATATACGATCATATTTGGACACATCAAAAGTAAAATTTATGTCTTCTTGCCGATTCTTATGAATCGGCTTAAGAGATGAGCATGACAAAGTTTTCTTATTAGCAGGCCATACAAATTATGCTAAATAAACATCATTATCATCATCGGTCGAATCATCGGATTCATAATCAACTATATGAACATTGGACCGACGAGCCTTAAAACTCTCTTTTTCTTTATTCATTCGGCCTTCAGTTACTTCTGCTCTAATATGCACTTGCGCAACCGAATAATAATCACAATTATCTATCTTCTCTCTAATAGAAGATTTCAAAACTCTAAAGCATAAGTCAGCAAGATCAACTTCAGAAATAGACAAATTAAAGCAACGGTTTTTAATATCCTTAAATCTTCTCATAAATTGAGAGACAGTTTCATCCCGACCGTGTCTAACCGATGCCAAATCTGCTAACTTCATCTCATGATTGCCACTATAAAAATGATCATGAAACTTACGCTCTAGTTGATTCCAACTTGTGATAGAGCCAGGGGCTAATGAAGAAAACCAAACAAAAGAAGTACCAGTAAGTGATAATGAAAACAAACGTACTCTATATGCTTCATAGTTTCTAGCTTCTCCTAGTTGAGCTACATATTGACTAACATGTTCCCAAGTGGTGCGCTCATCATCTCCACTAAACTTTACAAAATCAGGCAAGCGCCACCCATTGGGAAAAGGAACAGTATCAAAGCTAGAATGATAAGGTTTTTGATATATTCTAGTATTACCAAAATCAACACCTAACTTATTTCTCATCACATCAGACAATTCATCCCTGAATCTAGTAAATTCGGCCCATTGGTGGGTTTTGTTGAGCCGAAGATTGCATAGAATTCATATTATTCAAGTGAGGAGATTGCCTATTCTGCATATCTCTATGTGCATTAAAAACATCATCGGGAATACCACCTGAATTCGCAGCATGCATAGTCGTGGAATAAGTAGCGCCTGCTGTAGCTACTGGACCAGCACGGCCAGCGGAGACCGAGTTTGGAACAGTAGACAGCGGCAAAGGTTGCTCCGGCACGAACACCATAGCATTGGTCGAATTTGTCTGACCACCAGAACACGCGGTCTGACCGCCTGTAGCCATGGTCTGACCGCCTGTCGCGGTCTGACCGGCCGTGCTGGCGGTCTGATCCAACCGCTGCCGACCCACTTGCATTGACCGTGTTCGGTCTGAGCATATTTGGTGGTGGTTGGGTCTGTCCAGCAAAGTAATTCGGTGGCATACCATAGAAAATATTATGCTCAGGTAATTCGCGAGTATCTATAGATTTACCCTCTAGTTTTTCGAGTCGTTCCAATAATTGTACAAATAATGCATCACGATCCGAAAAACCCGAAGTCACAGAAGTAGATGCAGTAGGGTCAGGTGCATAAGTGCTTACATTGTCAATTACCTCAATCTGCCTCTTACTCATCTAGAAGGAAGGCATTACGAAATCTCGAACACTTTTCGCCGAACGATCTTCACGACCTTTCCGAAACGTCTTCAAGAACTCTGCCTCGATGTGCTTCTGGAGCGCCATAAACCTCTCATGATCTTCAACAATAAGATCTTCAAGTGAGGCCGTCACGATGTTGTCTTCTCCAACGTCGAAGCCCATAGTGCTAGGGATAGTAGATCGGTCTTCAAAAACCAGATTTCTTTCCCCAGCGGAGTCGCCAAAATATGTTGACGCACTTTTGGTCAACACACGAAAGCGCTAGATCGCGCGGTCGTCGAAATTCTCCTCGTCGGAGCTCCTGAGAGCAGCCGGTCAGACCGCCTGTAGCAGAGGCGCCGCGAAAGCCTACGATCACAACCTCGGGAGGGACCCCGTCGGAGGCTGCGAACCTAGGGTTGTTCTAAGGTCGGCAAGGCCGCTTAGAACGTCCTAAACCGTCATGGAGACGAAGAAGGAAAGCAAAGGGTTGAAAAAGCTAGGGTTTGGAGATAAAAGTAGAACGATGATTTGTACGATTAGGTAGAGGTCCTCAATCGGCCACGGCCCTTTATATTTATAGGGTGGGGAGGTCTTGCCCCGCAAGGAAGTCCTTGTACAGATCTAAAAACGTGCAAAAACCTGATTCTACTCGGACTCAGGGACAGACGGTCAGACCGCCTGTGACATGCGGTTAGACCGCCTGGCACGTTGCCAGATCGGCTACAGGGCACAGCCGGTCTAACCGCTTGTACAAGCGGTCTAGACCGGCTGTCCCAGCCTAATCGGCTTTAAGACATTTTTTGGTCGTCAACAGGATTAAAGGGGCAGCAGCCAGCTCAAGCTCATTCCGGATCCATATGTTTGTTACACCTCCGGATGCTAGCCCCTCGTTTGCAAAAAAATGAGGCATATACCTTTGCTTGTCTGGGAACCAGCCAACCAGGGCCGTCCATGGCCAGGATCGACTTTGCTCAACACCGATCCGGGACCCAAGTTAATCAGCCAAAGGCCGATAGCCCTGTTAAACAGTCAAGCATAGTCCGCACACGCAATCAATTCTCCAAAACACCAAAGTGTTGGCCAGCTTTTTCCTATCGCGAAACCACACAAAAAAAAAAAGGTGAAGCAAATTGTCTGATCCAATCCATGTGGCACACGCGGAGTCCACAGAAAACAGAAGAGGGCCAAAGAGGCAAGGAAAGGTCAGAACACATTGCGATCGCTGTTAAAGGTGAGACCATGCCGCCCGTTGCCGTCTTAAGCCAATGTCTTAATTCTTGTTTTTTTTCTTTCAAGGCTAAAGATATTTGTTTCATCAATCCAGATCATGTCTATGAGAAAGACTACTTGTGTTCTATTATGACACGAGAAAGGCTTAATGGGATGGCAACAATAGCAATTGAAAATAATGTCCCGGATAAGATTTATTTTTTAGAAAAAGAAAAAAAATATTCCGACCTAAAGAAATGGTTGCACAATCTTATGAAAGATTGATATGTATGCCTCTAATGCATCTAGGTTTCTCTAGTCCTTACGCCTGAAGCTCTAATTATAGAAATATTGTAATTCATCTTCATCAGAAAAAAGTTTTATTTATCTTCTTTATTTTCTTTATTTGCCTCTTCTTCTTCCCTATGTGCCCCTTCAACTCAAAACCCAAAGGTGCCCCGTTCGCTCACCCTTCCATTTTGTGACCTAATACAGAAGGTAAACCTCAAGCCCCTACCATAATTTTGCTAGAGATACATGAGTTCTCTTTGCCACAAATCACACATGTTGTATATTACATCAGTTTTAAATTGTAGGCTATTTGACTTTTACCTAAACTTTGGCTGTTCATCTTATTTTAAAAATACGCAAATATAGTCAATGTTAAGTCATTGGTGAAGAACTTTAATTAACAAAGTAAACCATAATAAAAGAAACACGAGATTTGTACAATTTTATTAACAAAAACAAGTGGTCAAACTTGATGTAAAAAATGGATGACCTTCAATTTGGAATGAAGTACTATAGTACTAGATAGATGTCCATCGTATACACATACTTATGAATAGATAGATATTGTTACACATCACACATGTTGTGTACTAATTTCTAAAGCGTGAGAAGAGAGTATTTAAACCCAGTAATTCATACTATCTGCTAGTCTAACAACCGGCACAGGAACATTGACTATTCTTATTACCCAGTAAATTACATGAGCCACAGTTACTGAATAAACTATTCTTACATCTAGCCCACTATATTTAACATGTTTAGGTCGATCAAGAAGCTAGTGGACATTATTTACCTTGAATTCATCATTAGTCAATTAAGAAAGAAAAAGTAGTTGGACTGAAGAGTTCTTATTGTGGGCACTAATCCTCGTCGCAAAACCTAATCAATTTCTCACGACGGCGCACGTGGTGTTTTTTAATAAAAATAAATATATGTGATCAATATATAGTTCAAGGAAGCTTCTCACATGAACAGCTTTCTATAAACAAGGCCCCCTTACACAGACCTTTATCCAACAAATTTCCGTGCTGCTTATTCAAGTGGCAGGTTATTCATCTGTGGCCGGCGCACTACTCTTTTGTTTCCTCTTAAACATGACCACTTGACCAATTAAGATTCAGCCTTTTCTTTTGCTTAAGAATTATTCTTGTCGATTGTCTCAAAGCAGATGTTCCTTGTAATGCTATCCTGAACTTTGCACCCTGCCTCAAAAAAATAAAAATAAAAACAATGGATCTTTTTTAAAGAAGTTATTAAACCTACCCATAAACTCGATCACCGTGCAATTGTTGTCATCCAAATTGCATGCATGAACATGCAGAGAACTTTCAGCTTCTCCCTGTCACTTAGCTTTAGTGCTTTAGTACAGTCTTGGCAATTCACACAACCTCGCTTGCCACCGCGTATATATAGGGGGCCGGCGCTCTGGGGCTGGCACAACAGTGCTCAACTGCTCATCAACACCAGACCATTGATCTGTTTCTTCTAGGCGCCATGGGCAACGGCAAGGTGTACGCCACGGTGGTGCTCATCCGGCTGATCTACGCCGGCATGCACATCCTCACCAAGGCGTCCTTCAACGAGGGCACCAGCACCACGGTCTTCGTCTTCTACCGCCACGCCGTCGCCGCCATCTTCTTGCTCCCTTTCGCCTTGGTTGAAATCAGGTAGGTACCCATTTGATGAGCTGATGATTCTTCAGTCATGCATGCTTGTGCTTTCTGCAAGTTACCATGAATGATCGATAGAGTGGCTCAGATGGTGTTCTACGTTTGCAGGAAGCGACCGGCGCCACCTCTGAACTTCAAACTCACTGTCAAAATCTTTGCTCACGCCTTCTACGGGTATTTTCGTGTTCAGTATGTGCTTGGTTGACTGAAACAAGTTTCTGCCCTTATCGCTGAAACACCACGCGATTCGGCTCTCTGTTTCTCAGGATGGCTGGAACGATCAACTTGTACTGCATTGGACTGAAATATGCTTCGGCGACCTCTTCATCGGCTATCTTCAACATCGTGCCGGTGGTCGCCTTCATCTTGGCCGTCATGTTCAGGTCATAGAACTTAATATGTCCGAAGCAAGAGCCAGTGATTGCTGTCTCCAATCACAATTACTCTCAGTACCCACAAACAATTTGGAAACTGCACTGAACATTATTATTCCTTATGCTCGACATCGACAGGATGGAGACCTTGAAGCTCAGGAGCGTCCATGGCATAGCCAAGGCCTCTGGGATACTCCTCTGCGTGGGCGGCGTGATCGTGCTGGCGCTGTACCAGGGCCCCGAGCTCAAGTCGATGAACCACCACCAGCTCCTCCAGCACCACGCGAACGCCGCCGCACACGCGTTCTCCAAGAAGGAATGGGCGCTGGGGATCTTCCTGATGACAACGTCCGTCGTGATATGGTCTTTCTGGACAGTGAAGCAGGTAGGTACAGACAGACCAGGAGCTTTCCTCCTGTTTATTTTTCAGAAAGTGCCTGAATTCTTTTTCAGTCGTAGTAATGTTATGTTATTCCCGGCGGCCGGCCGTGCCTCAGGGACCCTTGCTGCTCGAGTACCCTTCCAAGCTCCTGAACACGACGCTGCAGTGCGTCTTCGCGAGCGTCCAGTCCTTCGTCGTTGCTCTCGTCCTCGAGAGGGACTTCTCGCGGTGGAAGCTCGCCGGCGCCGTCAGCCTCGCCGGGGTGCTCTTCACGGTAAACAACATAAACACATCGATCTGTTCGTCAGACGAGACAATTTCTTTCTCGGCCATGTCGTCACTAGCTGCTTATACATATATAAACTGCGTACGTGTTCGAACGTTCCAGGGCATCGTGGTGGCGGCGATCTCGTACTACCTGCAGATCTGGGTGATCGAGAAGAAGGGGCCGGTGTTCCTGTCCATGTCGATGCCGCTGAGCCTCGTCTTCACCATGGCCATCGCCTCGTTCCTGCTGGGCGAGGACGTCAGCCTGGGAAGGTAACGCCCACGTCACGTCGCATTGATCACCAACCACGTCACCGGCGATGGGAAACCATCCGCTCGCTCGTGCCTCCCCACCTTTTGACTTGTTGTGCGGCTCTCGCAAGTGGCATCGTGTCGCCCTGATCGATCGCTCCCGTTAGATCTATCTATCGATCGAGATGATCTCTTGGATCACGTCGCTGTCCTCTCAAGCTTTACTTACCTCCCACGCGCGACAGGCTTTGATCATCTCCCGTTCTCATCCGAATATCCGATGTACTGTGGGTGCATGCAGCATTGTGGGCAGCGTCCTCCTCGTCGCCGGCCTCTACAACGTGCTGTGGGGAAAGAGCAGGGAGGACAAGCAAGCGGCGGACCGGAGGGACGGCGGCGGCGATGGGGACGTGGAGAGGAACGCAGCGGCCGTGCAACCGGCGGACGGGGAGACGGAGGAGGACGACGACGGCGACGTCGACGCGGCGGCGGCCAAAGTCTGACGCCACGCGTCGTCGTCCGTGGGGATCATCAATGCATGCGTCGATCGATGATCTGCGGATAAATCCCGGCGATCTTTCATGGCCGGCGTGGCGAGCCTACGGCCGGTGTTTGTGCGATCACTGCACAAAAGATATGAAGATCGATGATTATCAGGCGCTGACGTCCTGCTATCAGAAAACGAATATTCTTCGGCTGCTCAGCGCGCTATGTGTAATCCTGTATGCACAACCAGTTACTGTCTGTTGCTGAGATGTACATCACATCATGTTAATTTCCAGGTGGCCATGATTGATTGTAGAATGGTGCATAAAAGTGGGCATCTTTATTCCTAAAGTTATTTTTCATGCGATTGAAGAATCTACTTTAGTTTTCTTTTTCTTTAGAGGAAGAAGATTCTGGTTTATATTGCACACACAAAAAGAAGAAGAAGAACGCAGCATTACTGACCGTATGGAGAAATCCTTTTTTTCAATGGAAAAAAACTGGGTAGCAGGGTGTATCTTTATTTTATCAAATAAAAAAGGCTACCACAAACATGATTTCATGATATCGATAGTTATATTAGAAAATCGTAATGCTGATTACAATTTACAAGGTCCCATATGGAACCAGAACTATACTGATCACTCCATAAATACGTTGATTTAATATATAGGATCTCAACTTTGGAACAATTATATTACTACCTAAAAGTAGTGACGCGAAACAAATTCAACAATATAGACTAAATTGTTTGTTGAATGTTAGTTTCAAATTTTTTACCAAAGTAGCCACTAATAGGATCACCAAAATTGCCCAAAGAATCATTAAGCCAACTCAAGCGTTCTTGCCAGGGAGGAATATTATGGAGGGTGCAGTAATTCTCCATGAAACAATCCATGAGCTTCACACAAAAAAACAAAATGATGTGATATTTAAGATAGATTTTGAAAAAGCGTATGACAAAGTTAAATGGGAGTTCCTACAACCGTCACTTCGAATGAAGGGTTTTGATCCAAAGTGGTGTGAGTGGGTCCAATCATATGTACAAGGGGGTAATGTCGCGATAAAGGTAAATGATCAAGTGGGATCATACTTCCAAACTAGGAAAGGCCTTAGGCAGGGTGACCCTCTATCCCCAATACTTTTTAATATCATTGTGGACATGTTGGCTATTATCGTGGCTAGAGCCAAGGAAGATGGTCTAAGTCAAAGGGGTAGTTCCAAATTTAATCGATGGCGGTTTGTCAATTCTCCAATATGCGTATGGTACAGTTATTTTTATGAACCATGATATTGAACAAGCAAAGAACATGAAGCTTCTTCTTTGTGTTTTTGAACAATTATCAGGTCTGAAAATTAACTTCCATAAAAGTGAAATTTTCTGCTTTGGGGATGCAAAAAACAATGAAACTGAATACCCGCAACTATTCGGTTGTAAAATAGGTTCTTACCCTTTTCGATATCTGGGGATTCCTATGCATTATAGGAAATTATCAAACATATGACCGGAAGGACATAGAGAATAGAATAGAAAAAAAACTAAGTGGGTGGAAAGGAAAACTCATGTCAGTGGGAGGACGTTTAGTATTGATAAACTCAGTTCTCTCGAGTCTACCTATGTTCATGCTCTCTTTTTTTGAGGTCCCGAGAGGAGTCCTGAAAAAAATTGAGTACTATAGGTCGAGATTTTTTTGGCAAAATGATCAACATAAAAAGAAATATATATTAGTTAAATGGAACATACTGCGCCAGCCAAAAGAAAAGGGGGGACTATGAATACAAGATCTAGACGTGCAAAACAAATGCCTCCTAAGCAAGTGGTTGTTTAAATTATATAATGAAGATGGTTTATGGCAAGAATTGCTTAGAAACAAATATTTGAAAAATAAAATTTTGTCTCAGGCAAGTAAAAGAGCTGGGGATTCACATTTTTGGTCAAGCTTGATGGGAGTAAAAGATCAATTCCTAGATCTGGGCACGTTCAAGCTAGTTAGTGGTAACCAAATCAGATTTTGGGAAGATAAATAGTTAGGTACACAAAAGTTGAAATTCCAGTACCCTAATTTATTTAATATAGTACGACGAAAACATGCAACCGTGGCGGAGGTACTTAGTTCGATCCCACTCAATGTCTCTTTCCGGAGAGCTATAATTGGGGAAAAATTAACTGAATTATACCTTGGTTGCACGTCTTGCACATATTAATATAAATGATGGTAAGGACTCTTTTGTGTGGAACTTACAGAGAAATGGAGCTTTCACTGTTAACTCAATGTATAGGCACCTAGTCAATAACGGTATCAAAGTTACGCAAGAAATTTGGCATATGAAGATTCCACTCAAAATAAAAAATTTTATGTGGTATCTTAAAAAAGGAGTGATACTAACAAAAGACAACTTAGCTAGAAGAAATTGGCATGGTAGTAAAACATGTTGCTTTTGTAGCAAACAAGAAACTATCCATCACCTTTTTTTTAATGTTATTATGCTAAATTTTTATGGCGTGCAATTCATATTGTGTTAGGTATACCGCCACCTGAAAACATAGAGCATATTTTTAATAGTTGGTCTAAGCAGGACGGGAATAAACACAACTTAATGTTATTGACAGGAGCTACAACTATTTGTTGGGCAGTTTGGCTAACAAGTAATGATAATATGTTTAACAGTTGCAGACCAAAATATTTTTTGCAGGTTCTTTCCAGGGGGACACACTGGCTACGGTTCTGGGCTCACTGAGGACCGGAGGGACCAATTGGTTGAGATATGTCAACTTCTAGAGTCTACAGCTATGCAGTTCTTTGCGTCCCATGGATGACCTTTTATTTTTAGAATTAGTCAATAATGTTAAACTCAGTGTGTGTTAAACTTTGAGTGTGCTTGTATCTACGGAGGGGTTTGAAGCCGGAACTCTTTTCCATTATCTAAAAAAATACGAGAGCCCACAGGATCGGTTGGATTACATACATATAAACCTGATTCCCTGACGATTTTTTTTAATATCTAATATCAGTTTTTTTTTAAAAGAAGAACGTTGTGGACTCTTTGATCGTACACCTTCTTATATATTAGTAATACACTAATATGCCAAGATAAAAAAAATACACTAATATGCCTCATTCGCTTAGTTTTTGTTCTATTTACTGTTTTCATGTTATGTGATGTTTGGTGGACGCAATCACTAATGTTAGATTGCTTTACAGCTAATAAATAATGTTTAAAGTTACTTTGAAACTGAAATTAACGTGATAAGTATGCTCAACTTTAAAAAAATTAATTAATATGTCTTCTAAAATAAAATGGAATCATGATTCTAGAAATCAATGCAAAATGAAAATGATTGTACTCAGTAATTAAGATCATGATCGTGATTCATGACAGACATCGACTATCGTCGGGCGGAGCCGGGATTCAACCGTATGGGGGGAAACAAAAATGATCTCATAATTTTTTAAAGATCTCTGTTAGGGCATGGGTATAGTTTACGCTGGGATAACAATTAAGTTGTTTACACGAATCTTAAACAGTCAGAGGTGAAATTAAACAGTCAGCCGGTCCTGCTCCCTTGTTTTGCATGGTCTGGACTCTGGAGTGACCAAGCCCAAGAAGTTGTCTAAACCAAGGCCGCCGAGGTGTGTAGCCGAGCAAAAACACTTACGGCCCAACCAAGTGGTCATCCAAGTAGTGAACCGCAATTGTGGAAGCAGACATATATGTCGCCTTCAGAGGAATGTCAGCATCACACTTGCTCAGGCCTCAGCTGCTGCTCACTTGCAGGGAGAAGGGAAAAAAATATAGTGGTCATCCAAGTCGTTAGTGCTCAGGACTGATCATGCATTGACACACACGCACGGATGCCGCATGAGTGAGTGATGAACTTCGTTAGTCGTCGGTGATAACCAACGGATATTTTGTTTGGAGTTTTGGATAATTCTTCCAAGCACAGGCAACTCACGTCAGTGGCCATCTTTTCCTGTATGATGCTTACCTGATGACAGCAAATCAGGTAATGCTGGTGGGTGTGCGGGACTCGTATTGGTGGGTGAGTCCCTTTCTCTGGTTAATGCAGAGGGATGAGACTCGTCCCGGCTGCACGCCTCCTTTTTTTTCCTTCTTATTTTATCCCGAACAAATATTTTTTCTCTCATTTACCCGCGGATAAGCCAATGCTGGTCTGAAGCACGTGTCAACAATCCGGCCCGATACGACCTGTTTCAGGCGGTTTATGTAGCCTGCTACTTTTCTTTTTTGTTTCAGGCGGTTTCAGGTGGTCTTTTATGCTGCATACTGTTGGGTAGTTCTGAAGTGCATTTTAAAAATATATGGTAGGTCATCTCAATTAAGTACTATTAGCAAATTGAATAAAGCAATTCACACAGTAATATTTCCTAGTATACTATATTTATAAAAAATAATAGAATAAACCATGAGAAAAAAAAAACCTACATACCTAGCGCGATTTCTCTAAAGTAGTCTGTACAGACCTACCTACTGAGATTACATCAACCATCAATAGGCAACCCAAATCCCCTACTTCACTTCAGTTCTAGCACATCCCATGGCAGGCAACCACTCGGTACTTACCTTGCATAACGGTTCATGCATAATTTAACCCCATCAGATGCATAAAGCGTCTTCACCAATCACCAGCACTCAGTTCTCAAATATCAAATGCGCGCGAATTTCCAAACCACCAAGCCCAAAACCGATGAACAAGCAAGCAACCGATCAGCTAGCCTTCTTGATGAGGATTTCAACAAGACGCCGAGCAAATATAACACCTCCCAGATCGATCCATCGATCGTTCCACGTTGCACCGAACTCACACGTACCCAGTCAGCAACTCACTCGCGAGCGGCCGATCGATCGAAGACGACGATGGCGGAGGAGGCCAAGACGACGAAGAAGAAGGGGTGGGCGTCGACGTTGTCGAGGAGGAAAGCGCACTGCACGGCGTGCTGCGTGACGCTGTGCGTTCTGATCATCCTGGGCGCCCTCGCGATAGCCTTCTACATCCGCTACCGTCCACGGCCGCCGCGCGTGGTGGCGACACCCGTGGACGTGAGCATCGACGAGTTCAGCCTCCTCCCTCACCCGACGCTCAAGGTCTCCGTCGGGGTGCACGTGGTGGTGTCCAACCCGAGCCAGTCGCCGTACCGGTACGGCGCGGCGCTGGCTCCGGTGACCTACCACGGCGCGCCCGTCGGGGAGACGCTGGTGCCCGCCGGCGAGATCGACGGCAAGTCGACGAAGAAGGTCGAGCCTGCCACGGTGGTGGATGGGCTCAAGGTGGCCGAGAACCCGCACTTCGCGTCCGACGCCGTCGCCGGCGTGCTGCCGTTCGTGGCCGTGGCGAGGTTGGTGGGCAAGGCGCTGGTGCTCCGAACCTTTGAGGTGCCCGTCACCGTCGAGGTGGTGTGCTTCGTTCAGATGTACGTGTTCCATGGCGAGAGCAGCTCGCGGTGCGTCTCCACCGTCCGGACCGGGGCCAAGGCGGCGGGCGGAGGCTCCGGCGGAGGTTACCCTCTCCCGGGAGAGCATGCCCACGGGCATGAGTAGTAGGCGCGTCGTGCTGCACGGCCTGATGATTGTTGTTGGATTTTGCGTCTGCCGGTCGCTATGGTTTACCAGTAGTATTATGCAGTAAAATTTCACCAGCCGTGCAGTTTTTTTACGGGAGCCAGACTGTGTTGTGGTTAAATTTTGCTGTAAAATTGGATTATTTCCTTTTTATTTCTACTATACATATAAAGTCCCAAGATTTGATGTTCCGTCATGAACTTGGCCCCATATGGGACCCGCTACTATTATGTGGAACCCACATACTATTTAGGTGGGACCTACATGTGGGATCCATATATGGGACCCACATATCGTTTAGGTGGGACTTACGTGAGGCCGCAAACTATTTATATGGGACCCACACACATTCATTGTAGAGCCCATGTAATGGGACGCATGGTATTATTAAGAGCCTCCATCATTTTTTTAAATAAAATCAATGATTTAACTAAGATTTTATACTATGTTCGTCTATGAGAGCTCTAAGAGTTTTTTTTATCTTGCTTTCATATCATAAACTCAGAAAATAATATCTAATTATCGATCGTTCATTACTAATTTTCTATTTTTCTACCAAGAATAAGTGTAACGTAACACATCGATCAGTTAGCTATTTTTCTACTAACACCTAAAAGTCAATGAATTTCTAACAAAAATGATATAGTACTTAGATAACCATTCAAATAAAAAGTTTATCTGATAAAAAAGTAAAATAATAGATTTGTAGTTCATCATCAACATATTCCATGTAGACACGCATCGTGCGTCAACATGACTAGTTAGTACTACGTGATCCTAGACTCCTAGCTATAGCGTGCGACGATTCCAGGCCCATCTGCCGCTTGCCCCGAGGCCCCCGGCCGTGCTGACGGGCATCCATAGGCGGTCTTACGCGCGATGAACTGGTGGCGCACGCGACAGGCCTCAACTTCGTCCTTCTCCGCTGACAAAATTCTCTCCACCCGACTCATCTCGCTTAGGTCCCGTTTAGTTCCTAAAATGTCTCCCAAAAAACACTGTTTATCTAACTTTTTTTCTATTCATCTCATCCCTCTCATTCATAGAACACTATTCATCATAATGTTTTTGGTGAACAGTGTATTTTTGGGAAATCTTTAGGCTATCTAAACACACCCTTAGCCTCACTCACATGTCATATATATAGCTTGTAATATAGCCTAATAGTGTATGTGTAGTTGTTAAGTATAGTTCGAAGTATACACTTATTATCACATCATTAGTATATTTTTTTTAACTTCCAGATTCCAGTATGACAATTATGTATATTCACTAGTATCCATTGATTATCACACAAATATGTGTATTCACTAGTAATTTAGGCCATGTTCAGATTCCCTAAGAAAATACTATTCATTCCAACTTACAAAACACGCTTCCCAGTAAGTGCTACAATGTTTTTCATCAGCTACAGTGTTTTTTTACCTTAATCTGAACACAACCTTAGAAGAAATAAAGCATCACATTGACCTCCACCCCCTGCTCATGTCTGATGTTCGTTAGGCCGTAGCCATGGCCACCGCTATAAGAGCATGGCTTATGGTTACGCCCGCAACGGGCTGAGAGGGTGGAAAAGTGGTGGCGGGACCCGCGGGAATTTATTGTACGGCAGGGAGACCAACCAATAGGAGCTGCTGCATGGCTCTTGGGCTTGCTCGAGCAGGCGTTCCATGAGCCTCCCGCTCCACTCTCTTTTCTATTTTCTCTCTCCTCCATGTAGGATTTAGCCCACTTACAACCCTTTATAATACTGCTCTAAGGAAGGTGTTGAGGGATGAGAGCTGTCTCAGTGTAGCTCTCACGTGGGCAGATTTTGGTCTATATGACACAACAGATTTTGAACTTAGAAATGTACACTCTGGAGAGTCCGTGAACCAAAGTGATAACCATTATTACAAGTTGAGGGATCCCACATAGATGGATTATGGATATGGGTCCAGATGAATGTTTTGAACCTCGGAGTGAGTGAACTGAAGTGATACCCATTATAAATTGATGAACCTCTAGTACATTTTACTCAAAGTGTATCTTCCTAGTGCATTTTACTTGAAAACATATGTGCTGCAACAAACAGCCATTGGAATATAAATATGCATGGCAGATTTTTTTTCTTTTCTCATCCTAGCCACTGGACCGAACTGTGTGTCCGTCAGGTGGGGTTGTAATAATAGAATGAGTAAAACACATTAATGGTCACTATGTTTGTTGGATTGTTTCAATTTAGCTATCGTACTTAGGAAAGTATAAATGGTGGCCATCGAGGTTGCTCAAATGAGTCGATACGATCATTAGCTATCTAAGAATACAACAATAAATGAAAAAAAGAATAGTTAACATGATGTCTATAATTCAAACATTTACTTCTGAGCTTGTAGAGCTTGAGTCTGGAAGTGATCTACCCTATAACGAATCGAGCTTCAAAGCTGTATAGTTCTCTCGAACCTTTCACTCCACTAATTCTACGGCGAGGTGACAAGTCCTATTTGAAAATCTTGTATCAGGTTTGTAACCATGTTCATCTTTCAGAATTTTACAAGGCATGATTTTCCCTACTATCATTCATGGGAAATACATGCCATGTCACCCAAATACGTATCCTAGAGAGCTAATGATCGTATCAACTTAATTAAGCAATCTTGATGGCCATGATTTTTTTTGAAGTATGATGACTAAATTAAAACAAGCCAACAACTATAGTGATCATTTATGTATTTTACTCTAATAGAAATGTAGAATTAACAATGTGCTTGTGGTTGAAGAATTCATAAAACAGTAGCGAAGTTTTGTTCTCAGATAGCTCTACAGGATAAAAAAAATATGATTATCATGTCTAAGCATAACTTTAACACCATAGATCAAAGTTTTGGCTTTCCAACCTTCAAGACTAGTAGAAGTAGTAACTTTAACATACAGTCATAACTAACATTAACACCACATAACTAACTTAAACAACTTACAAAATGCCTAAGAATAAGACAATATACATCATTGTTTTGCGCTTTCGGACCAGATCCCAACCGACCAACAAAAGTTTTGGTCATCCACAAACTTTCACAAATAAAAACTCATTATTTCACAGGTGGTAGCAACATCAGATACTAAGATTTGCCAATAAAATTTGCATTTCTTTGGGTCCCCATTTGCAGGACTGTGGAACCCAAAATACTTCTACTACAATGAATACATCAAAAACTTTATTATGGTTCAGCTATAATTGCCAACACTAAGTCATCCATCCTTTTGTGATTGTTAATCTATATGAGGAACAAAAAATAGTTCTTGATCCTGAACCGTTATAGGCAAAATATAGATTTGTAACACCATCAATGCTAACGAAGGCTGAGTATGATAATAACTCTTCAATAAATGAGCAGAAGCAAGATAATATATCAGGGGCTTGGTGCTTGTATTGAGAGATGCTACCACTACCTCACAACAATCATCGTCACACGTAAGACCCTCACTCGTTTCCACTACACAGTGTGATGCCGTCTGAGCAGTCATATCTAGCGGCAAGCAATTTTCTTTAGGTAGTGGTACATACTTTGGAGGTACATCGCCAGCCACATAGGTTACCGCAATAACAATGATGAGAAGTGCACATGAGCTTTTCATCTGGAGCACACATCAAAGAGAGATTAGGTGAAGTGGTAAGCAAAAATGAAACGTCGATTGAGCAAGTGGGAAGAAACTGACGCCACAGAGAATAGCACAACGCGAATACTGGGAGGATGAGAAAAGAGGCAAGAGCAAGATTGTCGGTATCTCTATACATATCTTTGGATCTTACAATACTCGTATACCTAATATCTGGATCCTACATGAAGACTTCACACGATCGTACCTAAACTTAATACTAGAACACTACTATACTAAATAATTATTGATGCAAATAAAATTTTTAATTTATTTAGTTATGATTTGTTTCAACTCTCATGAAGTTTACAAAAGAATGATACAACACAAAAGTACTCTTATATTGTTTATCTGACTATCCTACCATAACACTAATATTCTACACATAGCAAATTTGCCATCTCTTCCTCACCTATGAATCATATGTCACTAATAATTATGATATGATGGTGAGGGATCACCCCTATATATAAGTCTTCATGGCTCGTATGGTATTGTAATGTGTCCTCTTTCTTAATTCTTATTTACAACAAAAATATTTCTAGCTCCAAAATATTTCTCATGTTGATCTATTTTCTTGATTTTTTACATCTCCAAAAATATCTAGTTTTGGAGAATTCAATACTTTCCTATGAAGCATGACAACTATAGCTCATGCATGCTCTCCAATATTTTAGAAACTTATCTATTTTCAACATCATTGTTATTTTGTACATCACATTTTTGGCTTTATATACAATATATTACATATGAACCGTCCTATTTGATTAATCTATTTCTTCGTAGCACAATTTCTAATGTCTCTTGCAATGTTCTCATGTAAACTACAGTATTCGATTGATCGTGCCATAAACATCTCAACCGAGCCCTAATGTGTATATACCTCTGAATTTTGGTATGCCAGTACCAAGTAGCAGGTACACGGTAAAATAGATAATGTATATCGGTTTAACCCACTCAAATATACATATAACTCAATCAATGATCACTATATAACACATGCAAGATTATTGAAATTCTACATATGAATATTCTGTGGACTGAAATTTGATTCACTAGTGCAACAACACTGAAACCCACAACTGCATTTAGAGAAAAAGTGTATCTTTAACTATGGAATTTCGGCACCATATAATTTCAAATTATCTTTAATTTAACCACATATCCCAATAACATAATCAGGTTGACAGTCGTCTACATTCTTTCATGCAAGTAGACGAGTGGATTGCCTTTGGTTGATCAGCCTTATTTAAACCATGGTTAGCATTTTATTATTATTGTACTTATCTGCATTTGGGTTTTCTTCTGAATGATGGGGCTTAGGCCAGTCTCAATGCACAGTTTCATCACACAGTTACCAAGATTGCCACGTCACAGTATCATGGGATGAAACGCCCTCTCTCAGTGCATAGTTTCATGGCACAATTTCATATACAAGCTGTAGCATTTAATTCTCGCATGGTGTATGGCCAAATGTGTCTAGGATGAAACAAAATTGCTCTCAATGCAAGTTTCATGTCTTGGTAACTTCACATGGTGAGTGTCATGGTGATGACACTCCATTCTTCTCTTTCCTCATAATTTACCCTGCCACATAAGCAATTTTGCTGATGTGTCATATAATTTAATGCCCATGAAACTCTCACTGAGACTGGCCTTAGGGCATCCAAAATAACTCCGGTGCTTCTGCTTCTCCTTCTACTAGTTGTTTTGTTAGTCACCGCCAACTGTTTTTTTTCTTCTTCTGGTTAATAATGCCAAATATGGTTAATAAATAGAGACAAGTAAGATCATTTTAGCTCTTTCATAATCCTCCTAGTTCAGTTCTTATACCAGGGCCAACATCATTGGGGAGTTTTCAGAGCTGATCGATTCTGAAACCGGGAGGTCATCACAGGAAAAAGGGCTCCTAGTACCGGTCGGTAAGACCCTATCTGGTACTGACACCAATTGGTACTGAGAGGAGCATTGGGTACCGGTTGGTAACACCAACTGGTACCAAATGATTTTGAGCCAAAAAACGGGGGAAAGTTTTGAACTCGTCGGAGGGCCCACACATTCTTTTCACGCGTAAATGCGCATACGCGGTCCGTGGGACTCGAACTCGCGGCCTCCTCCTCGCGCGATTCGTCCTTAACCATCCCACCTATAGAGTTGATGTGGTTGAGAGAAGGATGCTATCCTTTTAAAGTAACCCTGGGTGACGCATTTAGTAACGGCTTGTAACACCATCCGGTACTAATTGTCACCATTGAGTATCGGTTGGTGTTACGAGCCGGTACTAAATGCACAGGGGGTCTCGGGAACCCCCCGGGACAATTTAGTATCAGTTTGTAACACCAACTGGTACTGAACGCCAATGTTTAGTACTGGATCGTGTTACGAGCCGGTACTAATAAATGGTCCTTGGGGGTACTGTGCTTACCAACCGGTACTAAATGGTCCTTAGTACCGGTTGGTAAGCAACAAGTACTGATGGAAGAGGGACGAATGCACATTTTTCCTGTAGTGGGTGGAAATGATTCTGGTGCACAAGCATTTGGTCCTAGAAAATCTGGAAATAAAAATCTATCAATACCTATATTCGTAATGAAGTTGACGATTTTTTGGCATCATGTTGACAAGATCAGAAATATATCTTCTACATATACTAGAATTTTGGAAATACAAAATACTAGTCTAATGGAGCTTTGCATAATAGGATAATGTAATCTCTACAATTATATACAATAATCAAAAGTTGAGCTGTATGAACAAGATTAAATACTTCCTATTTTGAGGTTTTCCAAACAATCGTTTAGCATCGAAAGTGGAATTTATTAGCCAAGGGATTGATTCCAAACCACGTTGGCCAAAGGCACTGACAATGGGATCGCAACGGCTGGCTTCTGAGAGCCCCCGCCCATTGGGCAGCAGGACAGGTCAGCAAGCTCGGCGGCTTGGCCCACCACCCACATGAAGCTCTTTGCCGAAGCATTTTTCTTTTTTTTTTAAGCACATTTGCCAGGTTTCATCTGACGTTATGAGCCAACGACTCGAACACAGGCAGACATATTCTTTATTTTGTCTGGAGTTCATTCTAGATCGAAAGCTACAGGACCTGAATCCTTGTAGTAAAAAGGGCAGGGACAAGGACTGCCGTCGAAACGACTAACGCTACGTGCACAACTTGTTTTGTAAATAGTAAACCACCGATCGCCGTCGAATTTGTTGGTTACGCAAATGTTGCAAGTGTCCGAATTTTACTAGTGTTGTAACGAAATCAAACAAGTCCAGCGCTCGAGTACCTCGATCTCCTTCGCCGGACAACCAAGGAACGAGAGCGATTGTGTAAACAAGGGTGAAAATATGGAGCTTTTTTTTATAGCGCTTTATACTTCTATTTGGTAGTATATAGTATAGAGCAGATCAAACCATCTAGTGCTAAGGGAAATTTAGTAAAAATTATGTATGTATTAATTTATTCTTTTACAAGAGGTGAATTTTTAGTGTAAAAAATACATTACAATGATGCCATTTTTGTTCGTTTTGCATAACATCCTTATATTACCCATACTACTCATATACCACTAGTGAAGCTTTCAGTAGTATACAATTAATTTTGACCGTTAGATATTTTATACTAGTTCTTTTCGAGCACTAGCATACACCGGTAAGTCACCATAAAAACCACCGATGGAACTGTGAAAATGACAGTACGTATGCACAGAGATACAGTTAATACGTAGTTGCGTACGTGTGATAGATACACAGATTGTTCCTCTAGAAGATCAGCCAGCCATCCATCACGTATCATTGCTAGCCAAGGAAGCTAGTAGCATGGATAATATGGATAGTCTCCATATCCCTTCGAAACTGAAATACTCAAAGAAGGATTGCAATTCCCGTGATCCGAATGGACCTTTTAAGGCATCTTTCAAACAAAACTATTTCGCTCAAAGTTCACAAAATTTAGTTCGAATTATGACAAGCATATGAAGCTACACTGCCTACACACATCATTTCCAAACATGCCCAAGATTTTCCCTTTCTTTTTCAGAAAACGAAATAATAGTTTCAATGCATTTTACGTGATTCTTCATGTCTTGATAGTCAAAACTGAAGAAGTTTATTTTAACGACAACAACAACAACCAAAACTAAATGATTTACATTAATTTTGCAACGGAAGAAGTGCAGGAGATGGCAATCCTAGCGAAATTTCCCAAACCGCGACTGAAATAGTCAATGTGAGCAAGTCACCTGTTATACTATAGCAAAAAAAAAAAAAAAAAAAGACTATAGCACTAGTCTCCAATCTCCGTTGCATTCTTAATTTTACCAACCCCCTGAGCTGGGAGAGGGACGACTTGATCGCCGGGCGGCTGACATCCTAATAACAATAATCAAAAGAACACCAGTAAGCAAAGCGATCACATTCCGGGCCCAAAAGAAACAAGGATAGCTGAAATTCCTATGAAACTTCCGATCTTACATATGACCGGCTCTCTCCTCCACCTCCAGCACCACCGATTCACCCCCAAATCCAAGAACCCATCACCGAGTTCGTCTCCATTCCCCCTCTTCTCCGGCTGCGGCCGAATAATCAATCAACAATGGACGTCGGCCCGGCCAGGATGAAGAGGAAAAAGCCCGCCCTGATATGCTGCGGCGTGGTGGTGGCCGTGATCGTCGTCGTCGCCGTCGTCTTCATCGCGCTCTACTTCACCCTGTTCCGGCCGCGGTCGCCCAAGGTGGTGGCGAAGGTGGTCGGGACGGAGTTCACCAAGATCTTTGCCATCCCGCCGGTGTTCAACCTCACCGTGCACGTGAGCGTCACCGTCGAGAACCCCAACTACGCGGCGTTCCGGTACGGCGACGTGGTGACGGTGGTGAGGTACCACGGCGACGGAGTAGGGCAGTCGCTGGTGCGCGCCGGGGAGATCGGCGCGCGCGCAACGGAGACGGTGAACGCCACGGTGGAGGTGGACACCGTCGCGGTGGCGGCCACGCCGTATTTTGGGCCGGATGCCTTCCTCGGGGTGCTGCCGTTCGACACGGCGACGGAGGTGGCCGGCAAGGCCGTGGTGCTGGGCACGATCAAGATCAGCGCGAGGTCGGAGGTGGCGTGCCAGGTCAACGTGTACTGGCTCAAGGGCAACGCCACGTCGGAGTGTACCTCCACGGTGCATATAGGCCGCTAGTGCTAACTGCTCAACGTTTGGGCTGGACAGATATATTGTGCTTTGTGTGGACATCGAATGTGCTCCGATCTGAAATTGCCAACGACCAGGTTTTTTTTTGCTCTGATCTATCTTAACACGAACAAAAATAAAAACACAGGTGTGATGCCGCATTAACCTACTAAGTTTCATGCTAAAGTGAAAACGACTAAGTCCATTTTCTTGTGCAAAAGCTTGATCAGCAAACAAAAGAGAAGCCTTGTCGTCTGATCCTATTTGTCAGCTTCGCACATGACCAACAGCAATGCCAAACTATTTCATTTGTGTTGATATTAACAAGGGAGTTCTAGTGACTTCAATTGGGTAATCTTGGAGTCTTCCTGAGTAGAAAAACAAATCTCTTACAAATAAGTTAAATATAATAGGTTCTGCCTCACTTTGACAGGCTGAATTCAAGGAATAATGTCCATATTTAGACTGGCCTGAGAAAATAAATTATACCACATCCCTTTATAAATACGTAATGTTTTAGACATTGATACAATCCTGAATATAGAGCTTTGACCCTATTTTTTCAATGAAACGAGAAAAAATAATTTAAACTATTATATCATGAATTTTTTAAAGATAAAGATTATATAATATCTTCACTCGACCAATCCAAATAGTTTATCTTGAAGTTATGGTGACAAATTGAGAGGTTTGACATATTTCTACTACATAGTAAATTTACTAACAGAGGTTGTGTGAATTGTGATGCTATTATAAAAGATCAATCACAAAAAATTGAAATGTTTCTCCCTCAATCAACGAATATCTTCAGGGGAAGGATAAAACACCAAACCATATTTTGCATGTGCGTACCAGAAAGCACCATACATTATGATACCCTTGTAGGGAGGAGGGAAGAAAAAAAGGGAAGCCAGTAAATTTGCTCGTTAGTATGTTTAGCTAGCTCAAGCATGTACTTCTTGTTGCTGCAAGCCTGCAATGTTGCAACGGCGCACTACTTTCGCAGGGAAAAGAAACAGAGGCAACACAAGTCTTTGAGTATGTTGATGTCATTTTGATTTGCCGGCTTATTGCTCCATTTGTAAAAGGAACCATTATTAACATAGAAGTGATAAGTAACGTAATGGAAATTCTGAAGTAACCTCCCGGTACGGCAAGGTGGCCATGGCGGTGACGTACCACAGAGGTGACCACATATTTCATCACGCTTGAAATGAACTGGACCGTGAGTTTCAAATCTGGGCGAGATCGCAGAAAAGGATTTGTACATCTAAAGGTTTATGCATATGCTAGAACTGAATCGGGGCAACACAGAAGAATGGCAGACACAGGAACCAGAACAGCTGATTACCTTGCTCAATTAGCACGGGGTTCAGTTGCAAGGTTCCACTATCTTTATTTGTATGCACTATGCCATTTAACAAAACAGTTATGCCCTTAGTATCAAGTTTCTTGACCTCTAGTTCCAACTGTCAACCCCCCAAGTTTCCCCCTCTTTAGTATATTGATCAACCATGAATCGCTACCCAGGTATAACAAAATAATGGCTACCTAGCGCATCCACTAAAGCTTGTAGTGGCACCTGAATTTAGATGTTCTTTCCTAGCTCAACCTTCTTCACCATCCTTAGCGTGTTGTGGAAGATGGAATCCAGTATTCCAGCAACCTGGAATTTACATACATGTCAGTATTCATTAGCCATATCTGTTTGACCTAATATATCAAAAGACGTGTTCGCACCGTGAAGACTCCACCAATAATAGCGCAGACATTTGTGATGAAATGAGAGAAGGATCTCGGAACTTCAGTTACCAAGACCTGAGGGTTAATGAGAATTGTTTTAGATGGATCATTCACACGTTGATAAAGCAGAAAACAGATTAATACAATGTGGACGCCAACCTGCATGGGAGAAGGCTCAAAATGGAATTTCACGACGGGAACATAGAAGCTGTGCACCAAGCTGCTGTGTGCTGTGTATTCGTATTCCTCGAGCACTTTCAGTTCCTTTGAGGACCTCAGTGTTACAAGCTCAGTCTTCACAACTTGTAGGTAGTGCTCAATCTAAAAATAACACAAAGGAATCGAAATATATGTAAATCATAAGATACAATAAGTACCAGCGCTATAACTGATGAATAAGCAAGGCAAGGAAAGTTTGGGACTTACGGTAACATTGGCGTTAACCTCACCATGCTTAACAACGTAAGACTGGCCAGATAATCTATCATGGTATCCACGAAGATAGGGAGTTAGTCTTACAAATTCAGAAAACATCCTTTGCGAAAGTCTTTTGCCAAATGAGAACTGTGTCACATAGTGTGAAACGTTTATCTGGGATGGATCAAATGAGTGGGACCCAGATCGAGCTGATATAACAACACTCCCTGGAACCTGAAAACCAGGAGAGGCTATTATTAAAGACAGTCAACCATTAGGATAAAATTATCTCCATGTAAGTTATAGAGTACATCATTTACCCTTTTGACACGCACAAAACCTTCTATTCTGCATCCACCAGCCATTGGAGCAGGGCGCTTGGCAGGATCAACAGTCTTATTGGACTTGTCTTCCAAAGCAAGCACATGAGCCTCTTTCGGAATGTTTGCAACGTATGTTTCCATTGCCTGAGGTTTAAAACATTACATCAGGAGTTTGCTAAGAGCTAACAATTGAAAATACGGGTTAACAAACAAATAAAGAATAATTAGCCTTTAAGAGGCCAAATGTTTCGGATATAGTATCATAGTAAATATAAACATCGTTAAATCACTGCAGCGAATCAGAATTCAGAAACCAGGCGATTCATAACATACCGTGACCAAACTCTCAGTATCACGCTCCCCATAGTATGATTCATGATCATGATGACCCTGGTTCTCCCTGTGTAAATAAAGAGGCAAATATCAAAAACAAATTTTGCAGCACAGGTAGCACATCCCTGGAGACTAGCCAAGCAAAGCCCAGAACGTATCTAAGTAGAATGCATGATGAACTGTACTTACTTGATATCAGACCCTTTACGGAAAACACGAATGGATGGGTATCCTTGTATGTGGTGCCTGCATTTTACAAATTAAAGTGATGAAAAAACCATATATTCCAGCAATTTCTTAATTAAGAAACATCAGCAAAATCACAAACAAACAAAAAAAAGTTGTAAAGCAACAGGTTTCATTATGTGAATGAAAATAAGGAACAAAGACAATCTCAGGTTTTCCCTTGTTATCAGTACTAAGTTATCAATATGCGTAGCTTGAAATGTGCAGATATGGCACCATAAAAAATATCTGATAATCAATCAGATGCACAAGAGAGCATTTCATTATAGATATGGTATAGATATATAATTCTGGCACCCCTTTTTCTCAGTGTTTGTGAATATAGCAACTCACTAATGAAGATGGGCAACAAAGCACCTAAGATGCATACAGGGTGGTGGAGACGTTAAACAGCATCCCCAGCACCAGCCCAACAATATGGAACACAGAAAAACTCGTTCCCGGCATTCCCTCTTGTTTTTGGAAAACTGGAAGAGGGGACTGGGGATCTATATGATTCAGCAAGCTCCAAAGCTGATGCCAATCATGCCATAATGGCCAACATGGCCAGAAACCAGAACAGCTTCTAAATAATCAAACAAATTGGTCCAAGTAAATAGAAGGGATGAGGCATAATTTTTCCATGGAACAGTTCCATAACACTCCTAATAGATTTTTTTAACTGATGCCTGGTATATTTGTGGAAGAAATGAATACTACAGAAAACAGAAAGAAATGGCATTGTTGGTTTATGAAACCAACAAGAATCATGATTCCATATTGCATCATACACATTCGAATCATGATGGTTTTGAATTATCAATAGGTACAAACCTCCTACACAAGTCAGCTTCCTCAGTGCAGTCAACCTTGCCAAGAAGGATTCTACCATCCATTTCAGGGTCATATCTGCACAGGATCAAAAAAAGGGTCACTGATTAGCAGTGTTAGACATTGATCCCAAATCTTACAAGCATATAAAGAGCAATAGTATTTATTATTTACCTCTCCCTTATTATTTTGGCAGTCTTCTCCCATGAAGGTTTCTGAAAAAAAAAGGAGCGATAAGAAACATTTCGACATATTAGTATATTACATTGCTTCACCAGAACACAAAGCAAATATATTCCAACAGGACTAAAACCATAAAAAATAAGCATCTAAAACTAAATTGACCAAACTTTGACTTTCATTGCACAGCATTGTGGTGCATCTGTTGTTGTGTGCTGTATATTATGTCCAAGAATGAACCTAAATAAATGAAAAGGGAACAAGGAAAAAAAATACTAACCAGTCGATTGCTCCAGTAACACCAGGGGGCATAAAAGTTGACAACCAAAACAGGATACCTAAAAAGGAATAAAAGGATACCTATCAACTAAAGCAATATTAGGGATCCCATAACAAGAAAAACAACAAGGGTGAAATAATGCACAAAACATTAGGTGACAAATAAAGAATCTGATCAAAAGAATAGCTACATGAATGTGGAGCAGAAAGATGGTGATGAAAATAATAATGCAAACAATTATATGGCCATCGGAACGATACAATCTTAGAATGAAAAATGACTTCAATGTTTGATCGAGGACTGTAGGTTGGTAGATAACTGAATACATACTGGTGAGAATAGCTATCAAAATTGCGAGATGACAAGGGAACTGAGCCATCAACATTATCCTCTTCAACATCATCTCCATGCTTACTGACGATGGGAATAGGCCCAGGGTGGAATTCTGATCCAGTTGGTACTAGATTCCGATCAATCGAAAACTTGCGGACAGTTTTCGTTATGTTCAATCTGTTCTGCATGTGGATTTAACAGACAACTAAATTTAACTGAGAGAAAAAGATGATGTGTGCAGATATACATAGGTTACCAAAGCTAGTGAAAATGATTCTAACATGCATGCTAATTTACATGAGTACTTTAACATTTCCTTGTTTTTCAAGAAAGAAAGAAGCATAATATGTCTCTAATGTTGCCTTTTTTAGTATCTTCAAAGTATAGCAACAGATAATTTTGTCATAGCCTAGAAGATAGAACCAAAAAAAGGCATGTGAGGCAAAGATATATCTTACTGTTCCCAGCACATCACTGACATCAACTGATGCAAATTCACACGAAAGTGCAGGAAAGCTGTAAAACACAAAGGCTGTCAGTAGACATTTGAGGGAACAATAATTATCCAAGAGATCTCACTAACTGAGGCAATATGATATCTAAGATCAACTCAGGTCTAGTCGCTAGATTAAAATAATATGAACTTTTACAGGATCGACGAAGTGCTACTCAAGGGTCATAAACTGCCTTATGCTGGTATTTGCATTGGCTTATTATCATGAATCAAACAATTAGTATCAGCAGAGATGACATACGTCAGGAAATCACTAATAATTCTATAAATTGTAAAAGCTGATGGAAAGGGAAATAGGCAGCAGTATTATATATGCAAACCATACTGGGTCCATACTGGATATATCTAAACAGCAAAGTACGTAATCAGAACTGAACCACACTTGAAACATGCGATAGGGCTTACCTTATATTGAAATCTATCCGTAAAAACTCCCCATCTGAACTCCTGTCAACGATCACAGATGTGGTAGTATTGACTGCTAAGTAATTGCTCAACTCCTGCAATATCAAATCATCGGCTTCTTAGTTGAAAACATGAAGTTCACCTTAGCTCGCAAAACTTCAAAAAGAAATCAGGTCAACTCTAAATTGCAAGCAAGTAAAGCACGTTGCAATATTTAAACAATAGCAGCCTGCAATGCATTGGATTGCAGAGCAACTAGAATATTTGGGATACAGAATGTAATTGAACCACTATTTTCAATGTTTAATGTATCATAGTAACTGGAATATTAAGAATACATACTAATGTAACTAAAGTACTACTCTCATTGTTTAGTTCATCAAAACTCACAAATGTAGACCAAAAAAGTCAGCCGCATTTGTTTGAAGTTTGTTGATGTTTTAACATCAATAGTCAACTGAAGGCAAAACAGTTAACTCGGTTGAATCAATTAATAGAATAAGTGTAAAGGAATGGAAACTGGTCACAGGAGCCAGCTAAGCTACAGAAAATCAATCAATACAATGCTATTATTATACATAAACAAAAAGAAGCATCAGTCGACTTGTTTTCCGATTCCTTTCCTTACACTTAGTTTACTCAATTGGAACATGAAAGCAATCATACTGATCACAGAAGAAACTGAGGAAGGGAAAAGGAACAGACCATTCCAAACAAAAGCATCATAGTTAGTGCTGCTACAATGGATAATCCAGCACCAGATAGTGATGCCTCGGTCAAATCCCTAGGGATTTTCCTGCAACATGAAAAAGGAATCAAGTGTTACCACTATAAAGATAAAAAGAAACTACATAAAACCATCACTTGAATTGAAACTCAGAATAGAACAATATAAAAGTTAGTCATTCTGAATCAAACTAGTCTATCCATTCTTATTAGATAGAAAGCAACTATTAAAAAAACCACAACCATAGATAAAACAGAGGATAGCACATTATAAAAGTTAGCATTCCAGAATCAATGTAGTTCCCAAATCATTATCTGCCAAACAAGTACCAACAGTTAGCTCGAACCACAGTAATGACTGCATGAGAGATTCACGCTACCTACAATTACGAGTATCCCAAAGACAATATGAGCATGGGTATCAATGAGTTTCTAAGTGAACAGCATTGGTTGAAATAATATAGGAACTAAACAGTGTGAGCCACTCAGTTCTCAAATTCCAATGAGGCAATGCCGATGAATACACTAGTTCCCTCATAGCGTGGATGTATTATGTTTATGTAGTATATTTTATTTTCTTTACCAAAATTGGAAACATGGAGCTACTCCTATCAGATCCAAAACTATCGGATTAAACTGTCGAATTAGCTTTCATTTTAGAATGGCATACCACATCAGCGTGCGACACGTTGCCCAAACCCAAGCACCTCTACAAAATGAAATCTAGCGACGGGCAACGAGTGCACTACCACTCCAAATGTAATTACAGAAAGGTCGCTCTCACACACCCCAAAAAACAGTATGTTAAGCACATCATTTGCCAATTCGTCGTTCAAGTCTCTCGTCTCTAGCGTGCAACAAAACGGACAAAGGAGATCATCGCTGACGTAGAGAACCCTCCCAAAACTGATAGCGCACGGGCCACAAAGGACACGCCGGCGGTGCCATCAAGGACTCCAGTACCAGGATCCACCGAAATCCGCCCAGCGCAACCGGACGAAACAACTCTCCCACGGTTCAACCATCCCAGACTACCCGGGGAAAGTCATTGAGGAATCGAGGGGCGCTCGAGATCGGAATAGGTCAGATCGGGGGGGCGCACCTGTAGAAGTCGACGGACTTTAGCTTGCTGGAGATCATGGCTGCCGAAGACCCTCAGATCTGCGGCGGCCGCCGGGGTGTGGGGGAAGAGAGATCTGCCGATCTGGGAAGCGAGGAGGAGGAGAGAGGTGAGATTTTTGTGGGGGTTTCCGTTCGCCGCCGTCGCCGTCTTGGGGATCTCACCGGCGCGCGGTATCGAAGTGGCACGCACGAACGCGCCGACCTCGTGTCCTTCCTCGCCTCCCACGAGTTTCCACTCCACCCCCTCGCAGTCTTGCCTGCCTGTGACAGTCTTAAAAAAAACAGACACTGTTTTTTTTTACCGGTCATTTAGTTCCGTATAATACTCCGTATCTTTTAGCAAAAAAAAATATTACATGAGTTATATGAATAATACCAGGCAGGGGCTAGGGCCAAAGTGGCCAGAGGCTTGAGCGACGGCGCTTGATGCGGAGCTCACCGGTGCAGATCACCTTTGTCGAAGGCCACGGCGGACCTTGTCGAAGTGGAGTAGTAATTTTTTTTTAAGTTGCATATACAGAGAGACTTAAAGATCGAAGCTCACATGTAGAAATAGGGGGTCGGCATTCGGTTTAAACCGACAATTCGGTTCGGTGTGTTTGGTGATTGAAAATTTCGGTGTTGAAGAATTGAAAGCCGATTGGTGGAAATCTAAACTAAAAACCCACGAGTTCGTCTATACGTAGAACAGTAAAAGCATAATCAAGTATTACAGTGTCTAAATTCCACAGCCAAAAGAGTAACGTCCTGATTTTTTTTAGTACTGGTTACATCCTGATGAATGAAATAGACGGAAAAGCTTTTCTTTGATAGATTATGTTAGCTCTTCTATTTTGGTCTTTTCCATCTTTTAGTGATTGCTCGCTTTCTCTTATTTTCTTTTCAGTTTGAAGTTCTACACACGAGGACAACTATAAACACTACATTGAAATTTGAAACTATGCCGTCCATACAGCTTATTTCTATCACTGAAATTTGAAATTTTGTGTTCTCTTCAATGTATGCCATGACTTGATGGTCTTCGAAATTCAAACAGCCGAAGGCCAAA
Organism: Digitaria exilis; assembly: GCA_015342445.1. Classification (NCBI taxonomy): domain Eukaryota; kingdom Viridiplantae; phylum Streptophyta; class Magnoliopsida; order Poales; family Poaceae; genus Digitaria; species Digitaria exilis. The sequence continues at coordinate 990,415 of JACEFO010001827.1, read as the reverse complement.
ACTATTTGCATGCTCTCTATCACATGGGGTATTATGGTCATTTATCAAATCGTCGCAAAGATGGAAGGGATTAGTGGTAAGGTCATCCCACCATAGCATTTATGGAACTGAAAACACTTAAAAAATGAGTCCGACCTCTACATGAGGACATTGTTGCATAATGCAACTGCAAACACTAGTGTTTCAAAAATTAGTATCTCTAGAACTGATGGAATATTCTATCATACCGACCAAGTAAAGCTTATGAATAACCCAATGGTCTGTCTATACGAAGATTAGCATGTGATGTTGGTATGTGGCTTCCCTCCCTTTTACAATTTCAAGGTAGGTAGCCTTGCAGTGGAGACTAAAAAGTGTAGCGACCCTACCCGAGAAAGGGCCCACTTAAGTATATTTCACCTTCCGTTGGTGTTAATACACAGAAATGTTCCCAAGTGCGAGTACGACCGTCGAGTCGAGCTCGACTAACTGCAACTGAAGATCGTCCGCTCATACGCTCACTCGAAGGTGAGTTCCAAAGATCACATCATCCACAATTCAAATTACAACAAGTCTCAGAGTTATTACAAACCAAATTGAAATGATAGTAAGGTAGTTCGAGTTCATGCAGCGGAAAGTAAACGAGATACTAGCGACGATCCATAGTATCGTCACGATGAAGTCAGCCGTGACGCTACTCCTCACGATCCTCGGGAGAGGTCGGCTCCCACTCGATGCTGTAACCAGGAGGAAGCTGGGAGGCCCAAGCCATAGAGGCAGCTACCTCCTGAGGGGACGGTCCTGAAAATTTAAGCCACAAGCAAGGCTGAGTATACTAGTTATACTCAACAAGACTTACCCGACTGGTGATCACTACATCACCGACTCCTATAATGAGAGGCTGTTTGGCTAGGGGGGGTTCTTTTGCCAAAAGCGACTAAGCTGATCTCTAATTTATCCATGTTGATTTTAATTTCTTTAACCTATCCATTCTAGGTGAGCCTAGCTAACAATCAAGTTTTTGCAATACAATTATTCCATACAAAGATTTCATCCTTCCAAGTTCACTTCATAATATGTCATACATCGGTCAAGCAGTCTCATTAACCGCGAGAAGCGGACAGTTCGAACCGAATTTAATACCTGGCCAGGGGAAACCCACACACACGGAATGGTTGGAAATGCCAACACACCCCAATCCTTTCTCCTCTCTCTGCGAGTGGCTCCCGAGTCCAAAGCCTCGGGGTAGAGGTTCACCACTACTGGGACTCACGCAACTACCCCCATGTGCCCATGGGATAACGTTTCCAAGACAGAGGGCTGTCGGACCTGCTCGCATCAATCGGATACCGGGACTTACCGGTCCCATGGTCCATACATATGTGTGGTACGTTCAAAAGCTTGACACAAAAGTACCACATGTTTCCAATTAAAACATCGATAGACGGGTATCTACAAATCATCCGTCCATCATCTCTAGTGTTTCTGATATGAGTAGACATACAACTCCAATATCTCGTGAATGTCGGAAACACTCGACTTCTAACGGTCTTAAGCATAGCGACTATCGAACCTAACATACTAGTGTTCAATCAAAGGAACCTAGGATCATGCAATCTAAGGTTTCATTCAACTCCTTGAAACTTAAATGCACAAACATATAATCGAGTAATTCGCGTAAAGTAAAGTTAGGTTATGCTCCGGGGCTTGCCTTCCGGCTCGAAGTGGTACTCCTGCGCGGGCTCGGATCCACGTGCAGCGCGTTCACCTCGGACTCCTGGGCAATCTCCTCGGCAGCGGGGACTAGCTCGTAGACTCCGTCGGCGAGACCCGAATCTACACGAGATGCATGAAATGTTTAAGTACCGAGATTTAATATAGAGTTAGGGTTTGCTTAATCCTTGGTTAACGAATTGGAAAAGATAAACATTAATTATGAGTGAATATACTCTTTTTATTTTGAACCTTGAATTTGATTTATGAGATTTAGGTTTTTCTCTTTTCTTTTTCTTTTTCTTCTCTTTTCCACCATTTAAGTCCTTTTTCTATTATTCAAAATGTGATCTTAGGAATATTATTTTAAGGTGCCATTTGGCCAGAGGCTTGTTCATGCCAAGGCAGGAGCCTAGCCCAAAACTTAGCTCAAGATGATTTTTCTATAATTTATTAAAAATGTTCTTATCCTTTTTGCCTAGAATCAAAATAAAATCCTACAAAAATAACTATAAGGTTTCTGTCCACGCCACTTGGCACAGTGACTTAGGTCACCAAGAGTGACCTCTCTGCAAGTTTGCAACTGGAATTGATTTATGATTATTTTTTGGAAGTTCACCATGTTTAAGCTACCAAAAATTATTTAGCCATTTTCCAGTGTCTAAAAATTACCATTCTTATTTTTCTAAGGAGGTGATTTTTCACTGAGTGAATTATTTTCTATGATTTATTTGCTAAAACAGCAGGGTATAAGTTTGGAAATTCATAGCTCTAAATCCACTATGAAATTTTGTGCACCACTTGGGCAGAGATCCTATGTCAACCATAAGTCTAACATATCCAAAGTTCAGCCCTAGTGCATGAGTGGATTTGCAGTTATGAAGAAAGTTGCTCAAACTTTGATAATTTTTGAACTGTAAACTAAGCCTCAACTGAGTGAGGTCCAAAGGAAGAAGTTGGACTCCTTGATTCACTGGTCACCACAAAATTGGTTTGGCATTTTTCTGATTTTTCTACGATTTTCTACGAATTTTTGAAGATTGCAGTGAATAGTGCTAAAAAGATAGAATCTATTTTACGCTGTGAACCCTAGAAGATTTGAAACCTTACAAAAGGGTCCCTGGAAACTTACAGTCGGCCCCATAGAAAAAGGAAGAAGATACAACGAGGCCCCGAGCTCGTCGGCGTTCTCACGCCGGCGGCGAGACGGGGTCTCCGGCCTCGGTTAGTGGCGTAACGCGTAGAGGGGCTCACCGCGGTTCTTTTGAGCTAGAAGTCAACGGCGGGGATGGCCGGGAACGTGCTCGGCGACGGCGGTGGCGGCTCGGCAACTCCGGCGAGCGGCTACCGGCGACGTCGGTGTCGGAGAAGGTCGGGGAAGGGGTCGAGGAGCACCAGCGTGTCACGGCGAAGCTGTAGGTGCCCTCGGTTCAGCCGGAGGAGGAGTGGAGCGTGCTATCCACGTGCACGGCCGGCGGCGGAAGCTCGAGCTTCTCCGGCGAGCTGCGCCGGCGGCTGCGGTGGCGGAAAAAGGTCGGGGAGTGGCGGTGGGTGATGGGGAAGCTAGTGCGCGCCTTGGTTTGGCCGGAGGAGCAGCAGAGAAGGCTGGCCGCGTGAGCGAGCTCGGCGGCGGCTCTGCGAACTCCGGCGAGCGATTTTGGCGCGGAGGAGGAAGGGAACTGTTTGGGGCTTTAAGTAGGAGGTAGAGGGGAGGGAGACGGTGCTCGAGCGGCACTGGATGGGGGCTGGGGCAGCGCGGCGAGCTGTCGCGGCGGCAGTGGCTTGTCGCGGCCGTTGGCGCCTTTTTCCAGCGTCAACGCGCGCGCAGGCGAGCGGCAGGCGCGCGTGGGCGAGGAGAAGAGACAGGGCGGAAAGGAAAAACGATGCGCAGGGTCGCAAAAGTCGTGCGACGGACCGGTGGGCAACGGCGGCGGTGGTTTTGTCCGGCGGCTCTCGGCGGCGACACGGCGGGAGCGCGGCTCGGGTCAGCGCTACAGTGCGCCATTGGCCACGCGACCTGGCCAGACGCGTGCTCCATGAGCGGGGACACGCAGCCGTGCCATTGGCCGGCTCAGGCGAGGACGGCAGGTGGCAGGGCGCTGCCGGCGGCGAGCTCGGGCACGCGTGAGCGCGGCGTGGGCAACCTGTGAGCACGACTCGTCCGGTGCAAAGTCAACTTGGTTGGCATGGCTCAAACTCTAAAAATTTGAACATGACTCGGAAATCTTCCAACATGAAAGTTGTTTAGAATTTCATGGGACACATCCCTGCACTGGAGTTGATGAGAAAAAGATGAAGATTTGGCCGTGATTCAAAAGGGGGTAAAACCCTGTTTTGAACTGAATTTCTGAAATTCGTGGGGCTAAATGGCAAAATTGGCCAAAGTGCCAATTGAGGCAAAGTTCAGAAATGTGAAGCTGTACAACTTTGTTTTTTGGAGATTTTGATGTTCTGTGGTAAAATCTCGAGTTTTGGCTAAGATTCCATTTCAGCTTTGAATTTGAATTGGAAATTTCAAATTCCAAAGTTAGGATCTGAATTTTGAGATGCTTCCAGGCATTTTTAGGCTATGGTTTAAAAAGAGAAGTTTCTTGGTTTGACTTATACTCCAACTTTCCCATTTGCACTTTTTCAAGTTCTTAGATAGTTTTCAAAGTTTTCTTTATTGCTTCATTTGAATGATTTTTGCCTCAAATTTGGGAAATTTCCATCACTTTCCATAATTTCATTTTTTGAATTATGTTTAACCTTAACTTGATCCCATTTTAGTGTTAATTAACACCAGGGGTGTTACAAAAAGGAAGGGAAGGGAGAGAAAATAGGAGTAGAAGAGGAAGCTGCCTTCAGTCGGGGTTGCCAATTTCTGTTAGTTAGGACTTCAAGTTGGCCACAGTCCATGCCATTTTGCCGCGACATGTCCATCTTGCTTCATATCTGTGCATTGTGGCATGTCATTTTGTCACAATGGATTAGGCGGTATAGTGTTGTACTGGTGTGGAAGAGCTGCACTATGCACTACATGGCGCGGCGGGAGTGGTTGATCTGTATGGTGGTTTTACCTGAATACTTCGTTCTTATCTGTTGCTGAATCCTTGCCAATGCCAAGGTAGATCCTAGTGGATCTGCGTGCAACTAGTGGGACTGATCTCACGTGCACAACCTTGATGACGTGTTGCCCATGGCCTGAGTGGGACTCATCACTCCGCTCGGCTGGTAGTCAGTCGGGAATGGGCCTTGGCCTATCTTGGCGTGGTTTCGGTCCATGACGAGGCCTTGGTCAAACTCATGAATGACTCTTGGCGAGTTGGGTCCTTGGCCTATCTTGGTGTGGTTCCGTACGTGTGAGGTGGATCTATTTGGGATGGGTCCCGTCAGATACTCACATGTGTTTAAACCTATCTTAACCGATTTCAAATAGAGTACATTGAACGTTCTTGGATTGGATGGTACATATGACAAAAGAACTAGATTGGAACAATCTCATCAAAGATACTGGGAGAAATTTATAACTTACTATATTCATGATGATGTCAAAAGGACATGGTGCTCATATTTCTATATAACTACTTTTTCATAAGTTTGTTTTGTTCTATAGTCGGATGTGCACTTACATTGCAAGTGACCAGACTTTCTGCGGCAATATCCTGCAGAATCCTCTCTCTAATAATACTGGTAGGATAATGAAATGCATTTTTATCAATCATTTGAGCACCTATACCAGCGTCAACAAAACAATAAACAAGATGAGTGCTGACGTGCTAAAGTCCCTACAATTTGGGACTAAATTATGCCTTCAGCTTGCAACTGTTCACATGCCTAGCATCAACTGATCAAAGGTAGCACACCAACCCCCTAAGAAAATTTCTGATAACTCAAAGCTGAAAAGGTGCAAACGTGAAACCTTTCAATGATTACTCGTGAATTCTATCCTTTTAAAAAAAAAACACCGTGTGAGCGACTAAAAGAGGAGGATGATGCACCAAGTTATCGAAACAACCTTTTCTTTTTGTGTGATGGGTTCAACCGACATGCATGGTTCGCTCTGAACAGTTCATAACTATATGTTGCTTTATGTGATCACGATTTCACAGTTCTCACCTGCTGGTAGGCTGTCCATGAACATTATCCAGCATTGTCAGATCAAGCAATCCAACAGGCCAACTGTACTAAATTCCTGTATGGATATGAACTGGAAGGAAAAGGAAACAAGCTAAGGAAGCATGTGAGCTACAGATAGATGTTCTTGTCGTGTGACCGACAAGACTTCACGAAACCAGTTTGATTTTTCGCAATGCAAAAACTCTGAATGTCAAGTAATTGCTCCACACCGAAAAGTTTACTGCAGAAGAATATATTTCTCGCATCCGAGACCAGGTAACTTGCCTGAATTTAGGTATTGGAGAAACATTGACTTAGAATCCATCAATCTTTTGCATTTTTAAATATTTATGAAAAAAATCAACTTGTCAGATTTTTAGTCAGAACGGCTGGAGAATATTATTGGCCATATGTGTACACGGGTGCAAGAACTTTAGAGCTTTTTGCTATTTAAATAACGTCAAGTGGCCAACACCAAGACTTGGATTATTTGATATGGTACTTCAAATGTTCTACCAACCTTAATGCCGTGCACATGGATGTGATTCCCTTTTCAGTTTGAGTTCGTTCCTTTTCTACATGGTTCCCCGGGGCCTTCAGGCGGCTGTTTTTGACCCACCTGTCAATAATTTAGTTGATGCATATACAGTGTACTTTGCTTGAAGATTGAGATCAGCGTAGCTGATTAGTATCCGAGGATTTTTAAAAGAAACGGCACTAGCTAGTTTAGATTATGGATTAGCTAAAAGAATTCCTCGTTTGTCTTTTTTATTTTGTGCTCCCTTTTGGTAGAAGCTTCAGTAACATGGAGCCCAACATTGCCCATCATGCATACGAGTATGGGATGCTCTTTTTTGAAGAAAAAAAACAAATATTATGAGCTTGGACTATTGTTTAAAGAATGTGCACACATGTAGGAACAGCGTCATATATATTATATAACTAAAAATATAATTGGCAGAACATACTGTAGACGTTTATAGTCTGAAACAGGACTTAATAATAAGTAAAAATTTGCAAAGAAGTAAAAGTTCTGAATGATTTTTTTTAAAGAGCATAATTTTGTTCTAGCATTACCATCAAATCATTTGTGCCAGACCTTTAGGCGATCAATAAAGGCGTAAAATCCCAAAGTCCTGAAACTGAAAGCTGTTTAGCCCAGGTCTTTTTCCACCAAAAAGGTACATGAGTGTTCCACATCCAGTTATCTGAAATTTAAAACTGAAAATTTCACACTTAGTAGGCGACGTAAAAGTTGTTCCTATCTTTGCTCCAGACAGCGCTTAATTGGCATGCTAGTCATGTGTTCTGACAGTAATGAAACAAGACGATTGTTCAGGAACGTGATGAACCATGAATCTAAGACAAAAAGCTACACATAAGTTGCTCTCATGACTTCATGTTTGAGCTTGACTCCAAATTAATATCGATGAAAGGTACAAAGATGGTGCAGTAGAAATCAATGTGCATGCCTAGAGCCTGAAGACAAGCTCAAGCTGTTAATCAGGGAGGCCTCCTAGACTTTATTTGGTATGTTAATATGTCCCTCAGCTTGCAATCCTTCGCAACAGTCAATCCATAACTACTTGTGGACTGAAAGCTACGTGCTAACCACCCTTTCTGCTCATAAGCATGCCCTTGCATCTCTCCCTTATCTTCACCCACACTTTATCCTTCATCGTCAAAAGGAGAATATCATTGAGATAACATTGTGGAACTCTTGATTTCTTTTGAGCATTGAACTTGCATGGAAGGAGCAGGCACGGACATGGTGTCGAGATTCAAAGAGATAGCCAGTTTGGTAAGTTTCGGTACATGAACCAATCATGCATACATGGTTGGTAGCCATGATGCACACAAGTGACCAAGTTAATAGGGTACACACAGGCCATTTGATCATGCATTCATGCTGATGAGCTAGTGCACCGGTCGGTATGAAAACACTTGATTTCATATCAAACAAAAGTGACAGCTAGGTGTGGAATTTTTTTCAAAGAAATAAGAGAAAAAGTTAAATCTAGTAGCTAGAGGAGAGCAGCATTGTCACGTACATACTCACATATATATACTGCAAACGACAATAAATGGTTTGTAGTTACCACACAAAAGAGCTTCATATGTGAAGAATACTAATAGTTATATATTTATTTTTGTAAGGATAATAATGATATCTTGATTGGATCAAAGTCAAACAAACTACATGACCCCTTCACGGTGGTGACATCTGTTCATCTTATGCTCAGAAAACTATGAAATATTCATGAAACAAATTTGCTTTCACCAAAAACACATTTTCTGTTTACCCAATTACCCTTACCCAGTGTGTGGCCCTGGAAGATACTGAGCTCAGTGAATCTATAACCAGTACTCGTTGTTTATAAACAAATCTAGCATGTGTGAGTAGAACACAATGAAAATGGAAATGGAACCAGGGCACATGAGTACGAACAATAGTAATATTCACATATTTTTCATTAAATAAATTCATATAGACAGTATCGCCACACTACATATAAATGTATTTTCTTCACATTTATCCCACACATGCATAGAGTGTAAAGGGTCAACACTTCATATGCTGTTCATACGTCGAGAGCTAGCTCTCAATTTGTTCGTCCATGGTAGTGTAGCAGCACGGACAAGGGAAACAAACAAATCCCCTTGTCCTTCAGCTCTGCACATGCTGGAGCTATACTCATTTGACTCTGATCACCAAATCTGACTCCTTCCATGGTTGCATCTGTACAATCCATCCCCTCTCTTCCGTGATCACCACCAATTCCTGCTTCCTTCATGCAAAAAAAGGGAGAGGATTTTTTATAAATAAATTGATGATCACAATCAACATCTGTGTTTAGCCTTTTCATGTGCGATCCCAATCAGTAAACAAACAATTGTATTGTAAATGTGTAAAGGCTAGGTTTATTTCAGGAAAAGAAATATTAATTTCTATTATACCTTGGTGAGGTCCCTGATGTTGCACCTCCTTTTAGGGCTCAATTCCAGCTGTGACACAACACTGACCTTAAAGAAGCAACCCCAAAATTAAAGAGCCAAATTAACATCAAAATATGTAAGAAGTCTAGCTTTAGCAACAGAAACTGGAAGGTAATATGCCTTGTAAGATTTAACTAACCTTTGGACTGTTCACTGGAGAGCTTGCAGTATCTTCCAGGGAATCATCATGATCCAGGGCCTTAAAAGCCTTCTTGAGCTTCTTCAACCCCTTGTATTTGTCAGGCAACAGCGCAGCAACAGGGGCATGGGAGGCGGCATCAGAGATCATAGAATCCTCCTCTTCCTCATCATCATCTTCTCCTTCACCTTCGCCTTCGGTAGCGCAATAGGATTCAGCATACTGTCTCTTCTTCTCCTCCTCGGATAGCATGAAATCCACAAAGTAATCGGTCCAAGAACTCTCTCCTGATTGAGCCTGACCTTCACTACAGCTAAGGACGCTCCTACTGAAAGATGGGCTACTAACTAAATCCTCCATGGTTGGTGAGTTCACAGGTGATGAAGCAAAAAAAAAAAAAGCAAAACCGAAGGGTATTGGGTTCTGCTGTGCGTATGAAATGAATGGCTTTTGCAAAGGGGTACCAGCCTGGCTATATATACAAAGGAGAGAGAGAGAGAGAGAGAGAGAGAGAGAGGTGGTTGGGGTGTTGAAATCAACCGTTAGATGCACGGTTTCTGTTACAAGGAAAATGGAGAATATTTTTGCTTGGTTTAGGAACCACACGACCTAATCAGTCAGCCACGCACCATACATGATACATGAATATGTAGCTCTATTTCAATGTCAAGCAGCATCTCCTCTAGTATTTGACATATCGGTCACTTTTCCGTCCCAATATAGACGTGGTTGTTGTACAATCATTCATCAGAAATGAATTAGAACTAGTTAAATAATAGCACTGTAAATTGAAACAAACTTAATAATCCTTAACGTTAACGTTGTCGGAAATGCGTCACAGTGATGCAAAACAAATTTAATCATCCTTTCATCAGACTTTAGACCGCATAAACGTCCATATATAAGATACAGTACAGTGTATGAATAATGGCATTCCGTTGGAGCGCTGATAAGACCATGACCACACGCAGCAAGCTTTGCTTGCACCACTTGCAGTGCTCGCGTTGAAATGGCGTGAGAGCGAGGGACGACGAGACTCCTCACTCCGGTCATGGCCTCATGGGGGTTCGTCGATCGTTGTTGGTTAGTTGGCCCGGCGCCGGCGGTTGTTTACGGTTACGCGCTAGTAGCAGTGTACTGAGTCCTGACGGATGCGCACACGCACATAGCACTGCAACTGCCTCATAATCAGTGCTCCCGCACGTCGTCGATGGATCGATGGATTCAGAATAAAAACATGCAATCATTGGGGCAACAGGGCTCTTATCTTACTCGTTTATACTCTCATATCATCGGAGAATCGGTCAGGAAAACTCCGTACATACATCTCATCTTCAATAAGCGTTGATTAAATCCAGTCTGACTGCACAATTAACAACCGATTCATTGATATACCACCTGTTCACTTTAGTTCTTGAAACTTGATCAGACTACTAGTCTAATATAAACAATAGAACTTAGATTTGTAAACGAAGGTAATGATCGGCAGAAGGTGCTGTCAACTCCTCAACCCGGCAGGCTTGAAGCTTCAACTTGGGTGTCCACTCTCTTTCTTTCTTAAGAGCTTCTGGTATTGTTTTTTTTAAAGGAATCCATATAAACAGGTACTGTACATTCATTGTATAAAACTGATGTTGTTCTATCTTTCATTAAATTATTATCATATCGTTGTTATTACCCCTCTATTGACAACGTCATGGTACTCGGAAAGCCACGAATAAAGGATAACAGAAGTATAGTAGCAGATACCCATGAGAAAGATTGCTTGGCCAGTACTCAGGCCTCAGATTGTATTCTACTACTTTTGTATACACGTTGCCGTTCGACAACGTGGAGACCACTACATACATGGGGGAAAGGATGGGGCTGTCATACCAAGTGTTAACGTCTGCAGCTTGCATTGGTTCCCCTGATAGAATATTTCTCCATCCGCCTTTTCAAGCCGGCGCCAAACATAATTCTAGTCATTCTCTGGTGGATTAAGCAACCTGTATATATAATTAAGCAGCTGATGTTTCAGCAAGTGGTGCAGATGTCTTTCATCCGTGACAAGTGGTATCAGAGACACGTCGACCGCTATAAAATTTATCTGACAATTTTCAGTTTCTCTTGGGGCAAAATTGATCGAATGCTCTGAACTTGAACGGTTCCTCTTCTTAATAACCCATAAACAGTCCCAGTTAATTTCAGATAATTTGTTTAAAGAAGTAATTTCAGATAACCACACATCATAATCGTAATGGAACACTGGCTATGCATTCATATATTAACAGTGCCCCTCTCATAATCATCATTACCAGCAACGTACGAACTACGGCATTTCGAGTGGCCACACAGACACATGTTCCAAATTTGTAGCCTCCACCTAAATTCCGGACTGATGCTGAGGCCAGATGACTAACACGGCAATGAACAGTTTCTGTGGCATGATTGGCGCCCCATGTGCTTCGGTTGACAAACGACACTTTCAGAGCTCACAAGGCTCCATATGTGGATTGTTCAATGCTCAGGCAGCATATTCTACACCCTGTGTGGAGTCAGCACCACCTCCTTTCCTCCAGGATTTCAGCATCGCGCATGCTCTCGGCAGCTGCCAAATTGACAGACATTCTCTGACATGAAGTGAAAGAAACTGGAATAGATCATCTCCATGCCTCTAGTAAAACGGATATATATGGCACCCAAATGGTCATCAGAATCTCTGTCCTTGATCTCGACACGTGGTGTGTAAAGGCTGTGCATCTCCATACTCGACGACAGTGTTCTCGAAAGAGATACAGGTACATAGGACGAAGGATCAGGGATCTGTCATAGTAGTTGCTAAAGCGACTGAACATATAATGTGTGCTTATTTTGCCGGCTGGAATTCAGTTTTCAACGGTCAAGAACTCAAGATCAAATGTCCTGATGAGTGACTAAATCAAGAGACTTGACCACACGTGATAAAAACAATAAATTTCGTGTCCAAAGGGAAACACACGATCTTTTTAGTTTCCTTTTTTTCATGTAAAGAAGAGACTGGAATTGTGATGTGCATCTCCTACTGCACTGCAACACCAACAACCAGCAGAGCAAAAACCCATATCCAGATCTTTCAACGCTCATGTCTGGATCAAACCTCATCATCGGAGTATATGGCTCACAGCTTCTGCGCACATGGCTTTTCTTCCCAACAAGATAGAACGCCATGATTATGCCGTTGAAAGATCAGGCGCGAAAACAATGAGCTTTGGACGACACAATCAATCGTGCAACATATTCAGCCTCTTCTGGGAGACCTTTTGACATTTCAGAGACAGCCAGCCAGGTCATGGAGTTTTCCCAACTAGGTTGAAGAGGGGCCAATACAATAAGGGCCCCATGTTAGGATCCATGGCACAAGGGATCATTGACTTGTTGGGTCAGGCATGCATAGTGCCAGCACACCTTCCATGCATGACTTCTCTACACAAGAATTTCAAGCAGGAAAAATGGACAGGATTCAACGCATCCCAGCACCAATCATGGTAGATGTCAAAATGCTGCACTAGAGAGAGAAGGAAGCCATTAGATCAAAGAGACAAAGAATTCATCTGATGGGCCCGCTAACGTGCAGTTCATCACAGTCATCGGACCGAATAATAATGAGGGTTGCGTTTCTTAGCGTTATCCTGCTAGCTTGTGGGAACTCAGCTGTAGTTTATTGTTGCAGCTCCCTGTGGAATCTTAACTAATCAGCTGCATTTAACAATCAGCTGGCATGCTCATGCTTTAAACTCAGCAGCAACTGGCAAGTATGCTTTCTGGAATCGTTTCTGCAGGCTACTGGCTAGTGACTAGTGCCATAGCGTGTTTTAGGGACACGAAAAATCATAGCTACTCCAGCTAGTAACGACAAACAAGAGCCTAAGTTTTCCATGGCGCTGGGGGCAAACTGCCACAATTGCAGAGTGTATGTGTCATAAGGAAGGGAAACTGTTGTGCTGTGTCCACTAAAGTTTGCCGCGAACAAAGTACTTCGCCAATACATTGTGCAGACAGTGAACTAATGAAGATAGTACGTTGCATAATGCTATGGCATCGTCCAAAACCCGTGCGGAAATTCACCATGACTCGGATCACCCAAACGACGAGGTCACATGCGTGGAGAATCTTGAGAAACAAAGACCCATCCAAACAACTTGAAGGCACCACCATGAAAGCTGGTACAAGAGGCGTGTCGCGGTGTCGGCAGTTTGTCGGAAGAAACAAGGGCACTTAAACAAGATGTACGGTAAGAGGGGCGTTGCGACCTTGTTTCGATCGCCAATTTAATCAATTGCTATAGTAAATTTGAATTTGAATGTTTTGATATGAATTATGAGTATTAAATATGAATAAATGAAAAAGCCCATTTCACACCCCAGTGTATTACGAGACGAATATATTAAGCTTAATCATTTGGTAGATGTGTGTAATAATCGTGCTTTATATTTGGAAGATTATGATCTTGCTAAGTAATATCATTTCATGAATACCGTGAAATAGCAAACCAAATACTAGAAGAAACAAAAGGGGTAACAAACCTAGTTTGAAAATAGGAATGGAAATAGTTATGTATTAAAAATACAATGTTTCTAATATTGTGTCTTATTTTGGAGATAAGCATATGTTAATAATAAATGGAGCTACATGACATCTGAAGCCAAATTTAGCGGGTATAATATGCATTTTGAAATTATATGGACCTAAATGACATCCAAAGCTAAGCTTAGGGACCTGAATCTGCAATTTGGGAGTAAGGGGCCTAAGTGGCATAATCGGACAACTTTAATTAAGGATCGGCCATGTACTTTACTCTATAGAAAATTATCCCGCAGAAAAAAACTCTTACACCCAATTAATTCTATAAAACAAGTGATGCAATATTTTAAATTAGGTAGTGAAGCAAAAAATCACTTTGATAGATATTTTTTTATTCTTAGTTATGCAACAACTAACTTAAGCTATAAATAGAAGATGACCAGGAACAATTTATTTTGCACTTAGTATTAAACCATGACAAGCTGCATAGGACACAATGTATACATCATATATTTAACTTGATTTTTGTTTAAAATATTTACTTTCAAATTTGAATGATAAAGTCAAGCATGATTAAAGTTGTTTCTATTTAGTATTCTCTTAGTCATATTCATGTTCTATACAAACAAAAATTGTTTATGTAGCTACACACATAAATCATGAGAAAAACTAAATTAGTTAATGAAATAATTTATATATATCATAACAGACTTCAATTTAGAGTACAATTATTATTTAAAAAAAATAAATTAGTTATGTATACATGATCTTCAGTTCCTCCCCAATCAATAACCAATGGCAACCTACCCAATCTCAACTATAACCTATTCATCTTTATCAACATGGAAGTGGATCTTCTGCACTGGTTTCGTTCCACCATGGAGTACGAGTTCGTCCGGGTTGACTCCCTCATCGCCGCGGACCCCAAATTCACGGTCGACCACATTGTCACCACCTTCTGGGTGAAGTTTCCTCTGCTTTCACCTCCTGCCCTGTATAAGTCTTTGCTAGAGATCTAGGACGACAAGATTGTCGTGATCCATCGTTTGCACCTCTACGTGATACCTACCATGTCGCTTCGTGATATGCACCATATCTCACACATGCAACAGGGCGCCGAGGAGGTTACTCTGCAGAGCATCATAAACATAATCAACCAAAGGCATCTAGCCACCAAGGTTTTGGCCTTTGATACTGCCAACATCCTTGTAGACATCATGAACAGAAGGCAGACGGTGTAAAGCAAGTTGTCTAATTTTGCTTTTCCATAACCAAGCCTCCAACATGCCTATTACATGAGTGACGAGTACGACGATGTCAAAGCTCTGTATAACTATATTAGTAACTCTCAGAGGTAGAGAATAAACCTCCTTGTGAGTTGTAGAGTATTTCACTCACACAACTAAATAAAATAACACAAAAACATATATTATTTCTCATGTTCAAATACTCGTTTTGAACAGAATTAATAAGAACACTAGTAAATCATTAGATCACGATCACAAGAACACTAGACTTGTACAGACACACCACCTATATAGGAGTGGCTACACCAGTTATTAGTAGATTTCAAGGCAGAAGACCATATAGGCTGAACATTAACACTCCTATTTGCTTATCTCTTCGCAAAACTTGAAAATTGTATAATATAACAATAATGAGCTTTTCAATTACTTGCCACACATTTCCAGCATGCACAGATAACTATGACCTTAGGCATTTCGCATTTTCCTACAGCAACACAAAAGCCTAGCTCATCAGGACAATGCACTAAATAAAAAATTGACACGGATCACATTTTCCAATTCTTCAATGATACCGCTGAATTCACATCCTAGCCAGCACACTATAATATTTCTCAATCTAAATCTAAGCCCAAACACATGCTAGTATTCCCAAAGCATATCAAGACAAATTGAACCGAATCATCTCTCTATTGTTTTCCCTAGCTCTCATTGCCTAATGCGACTTTACAAAAAGAAAATAAAGGTTGAGATTCATAGGATCACAGGGGTTAAACCGCAATCCAAACAATCATGAAAGTGGCCTTACTAGCCAATATTGAAACTATATGATTTAATAAGAATACTTGCCACTAAATTATCATTAGATTAGGTTGGCAACAACATTAGATCTGTCTGGCCAGCCATATAGGAGACGCTATACTAGTCAACAAATTTCAAGCTATAAGCCAAAGAGACTGAATAATATTGAAATACACCTATTCCTTGCCACTTTTCCAAAGTTGAAAAATGTTGAAGTCTAACAATAATGATTTACATTAAATCTTTGAAAGTTCAACCTAGAAAGCAAATCAATCTTATCGCCATACAAAAGTGCCGACTAGTTTGGACCTAACTACAAGATAAAACAAGCCTAACCACTGGTCCACTCCATGAAGGTTAGAAACATTAATCAATTTCACATGCAGTTAAATGTGGTGCAATTTCATCCTATGTTTCTTATGTGGCCAATCAAAAATGGATTGTGCATCAACTGACAAGAGACATGTGGCCATGGTTTAAGAGCATACTCTTAATTCATGAGATCACTACCTCACTGCCAGAGCAAACATTTAATAGATAGAAAGCCATGGACCATGGTGAATCACACACCAAGCCGAACACATAGGATGTCAAGAGGTATATCTTCAGTCCCAATTCACACAACACAGCATGCTAATTGATAAGGTCATGGTATTTGCAGGAAACAAATGACACATATGGCACTTTTCAAATTGGAACCAAGTCATTGCCCTCAATGGTCAGAACCACCGATTTGAGTAGTGGCCCTACATGAATTCAAGGCATGCCCAACCAGATTCTTAACTAAAATCCTTTGTTGACTTGACTCAAATCCTTGCCTAGCCATATTGGATGACTCGTCCACATTCATGTTGAGCCAAGTTAGTTGACTCATCACCCTAAACGGTTGGAACCACGGAATCCGCACACTAGCCCTAGGTGAATTATATAGGTATGCCCAACAACCCAACCCAATTCTATAGTTCCAATTGACTGCTGATTGGTTAAGTCCCAATTCTTGTTGAGCCAAATTCAAGACATGCCTAAAAATTAGTCGGTTTATTGCCAAAAAATGGCATATCAAAACTTTTACCAAAATCTCAGCCAAATAAGTATTGGGTTGTCACATTTTGGCACTAAACTAAGTGGGTTCTCATGTTTCTTGCCCTAACTTTAGCATGCCCTAAACTGGGTAAGGCAATAAGTTTGGCATGTCATAATTTTGGCTAGCCAAAAGTTGACCTCCAACCATACCAAGCAGGCACTACAAATTGAACCGGAGATGGCGCTTGCCAAACTCCACCTTGACCGATCAATCGATCTACCCGGCAGCACGGTACACTAAACAAATGTTGTCCATTAGCTTGTTTCACTTAGGGCGCGATTGGTTGCACTAGTGTTTGGTTGGCTTGTTGTTTGTTGGATGGGTCCAGTTGCATTGATATTTGTAGTATGACAATGGGTGGGGGTTGCACCGTGTCAGCCACGCCGGCGAGAGACGGCCCGATAGGCCACGAGATGCTCTTGGGCTACCACGACCTGTTGTGCCTCATGCTTGCACTCTGGCCTCATATTGTGTGCCTTTGCCTACCTCGGCTTCCCGGAGCGCCCACCTCGCCAGAGAAGAAAATGCCTAACTCACCGGAGAAGAAATGTATGTTCAACATTTCGATGTCATCATTTCAACATTTCTTCCTTTCAATTTCGATATTTCAACATGTGAAGCTCAAGTGTTGAGCGTGTTTACGAAAATTATTGAATCATCAAAATGTTTTTTTATCGAGGAAGTCATATCAAAATGTTTAAGGAAGTAATACTTTAATTTGGGTTGTTTGCTGTTTCCACGACATTCTATGTTAATTGGGCCAAAGTAGGCTTTTAACGACGGGAACATATCTGGTGGAAACCAACTTTCTATGAAAACTATGGAAACTTTTAATCTGGACCACACGATGTTGATCCAAGGGCTCGGCTAGATCAGGTGGAAGGGGTGATTTGCAAAACTCAGGGGAGGTGGGAGGGGTAATTTGCAAGACGGTTTTGCAAATCACCCCTCCCACCTGATCTGGTCGCACCCTTAGATCAACATCGTGTGGCTCAGATATTAGTTTCCATAGTTTTCACATAGAGGTTGGTTTCCATATGATACGTTGCCTTTAACGACGCGCGGGGTCTCCACTACGGCCTAAAACATCTCCCTGCGAATAACGTGACGACGACACCGCGCAGGTAACGCAGCCCTGGTGGCTGTGGCCCCCTGTGCGCAGGCAGGTAACGGGCCGTGTGCATGCAGAACGGGGAACTCGTGCGCCCCTCGGCGTCGTCTTCAGGCGGTCGAGGGGCGTGCGTGGCGGCCTGCGTGCAAGATCGGCGTCAGTAGAGAGCCGACGGCAGCAGCGTCGTCGTCGTCAGGCGCGGTTGAGAGCGCGTCCGATCCAGGTGCGCGGGCAGCGTGGCGGCCTGCGTGAGCGAGACAGAAAAATCTCGGAAACGAACGCACAGACACATGCACAGCGGACGAACGAGGGGCACACAGACTCGTGGCCTGCACGTACGTACGCCTTGCCCGCAGCTAGCGGAAGACCGACGGGCGAGAGCACGTGATCGAGATGACGAATCAACAGAGCAGCGAGCTCGAACGCGAGCGAGCTGGGGCACTGCCTGTTAGCTAGCGCGCGTACGTTTGGCCGTTCGTCCGCTACCGTCGTTGTCGTGTGTACCACCACTGCGCTAGCTGCACGTACGTCTGCCACCGGACCAAACAACACAGAGAGGGTCACGGGAGCCTTGCATCATTCATGTGATTAACTAATCAGTGCTGGGGATCTGAGTTGTACCAGGTTATTACGTTCGTCCAAGCCGATCCTCGGTCGGAACCTGCAGGGTTTGCCAAGTCAGACGAAGCAGGAAACAATCTCCTTGTCCGCGTGTAATTTAGCGCACGTCTCCAATTAAGCTACCTCTCACCATGCATGGAGCGGTCACCACTTGCTGAATGCCGACAGATACCATGCATAGCGTCAAATGGCCAAGAACTGGAGTAGAGACCAGAACCACTGCTATGTAAAAATCTCTCTCCCAATTTTTAACTTATTTTTTAGGAAAAATGAAAAAAAAACGATGAGACGTTATACCTGATGATCTTGGCTCTTGGACGCACGCTCGCGCAGCCACATCTGCTGCACCGCGCGCATTGATCTAGTCCGGCCGGTCGGCAGCCCTGAGCTGATCGATCGAGGTCGGTCAGAGCTCACGATCCATGGACAGCGCGTGGGCGACGACGACCAGGATGAGAATTGAGAAGACAATCGAGGTCGCGAGGGGAGGGGGGCAACAACACTAGGAGGCGCCGGTGGATGGGCACAGCCGCACAGAGGAACGACGACACATGATGTATCCTGCTAGAGTGTTGTTAAGCAGTCACGGTATTCGTCGATCCAACAAGCAGCAAGGAAAAGGAAAGAGGCAATCTTACTATTACTAATTGGAGGCTCCTTTTGAGGGCTCTAGGTGATGCCACCTAGGATCCTAGGTGGACAACCTAAAAAAATAGAGAAATCCTAGAAATTCTCTCAAAAAAACAAAACATCCACCTAGGATCCTATGTGGACACTAATATATTTTATTTAATAATTATCCATTACAACTAATAAATATGAAGTAGCCCCTATGTATGTATCTAAACTACCCCTAAATCTGAATCTAGATTATATATTATAAAAAATCTTAAGATGCACCAATATAAAATTCTAAATTACTATTTCTATCATTATTAACATTGTTGCGCCATGAATATGTATGAGAGAAGACACAAGAATACATTTTTATATTATCCATATAGCTCAAACAATAAAAAAAACACATACGAAGGTGTGATACTATGTGAAAAATTTGTGACTAAGTAAGGAGTTTGCTACGGTACTCTAAAATAACTATGAGATGGTCACGATGGCCACAATGATACAGCCATCAATTTAATTAGATAAGATGGTCACGATAATATACTAACTCTTAGGGGGTAATAGATTAATTTTTATTTATATGCTTTTCAATTTAAAAAATAAAGAAAATCTGAATGTCTTTTCTCTCTATTAATGATGCTTCATCTTTTTTCTCTCTACGTGTACATGACATGGCCATTTATTTTCATCCAAAATCTGAACATTTTTATTGTCTACGTGATCGACATGACTACTTTTTGTCCATAATACGAACTGAACTGGACTGTACATGACAAGAAACGTGGAAACAAAAATCAAAATCATGTTGTGCATACATGCATGTATGAGGTTGGCGGTAGTAAAGTAGTCGATTAATAAGTGATTCATATTTTCTAATTGATTTTTCTCAATGTCTATTCATGGTCCATATTTAGTTAAAATATTACCTCTTAAAGGTAAAGAGGTGTATCGTAGAAAGCCCCCCCTAAACTGAATCTAGAATATATATTATAAAAAATCATAAGATGCACCAATATAAAATTCTAAATTACTATTTCTATTATTATTAATATTATTGTATCATATTAATGTATGAGATAAGACATAAGGATAAATTTTTATATTGTTCATATAGCTCAAACAATAACAACACATATGGAGGTGTGATGTTATGTGAAAAAATTATGACTAAGTAAACATATTGTAATTAGATAATAATAATAACTATGTATCTTTAGAGTATGGTGTTTAAAATATTTAATAGATGAAAGATAGAGTGCTATAGATAATTATAATTATTAGCTATAATTTTTTATTTTTATATTAATTCTAATTAGAGTGCTATAGATAGAGTGTTTTTATATTGATAGGCTAGTTACGTCAAATAGGGGTACAATCGTAGCTAGTGACATCAAAAGATATCACCAATTTTCCTCGATTATTGTTTGGGGTTCTCTGACCAAGATCTCACACCCGTCAGTGCCGTCATGCATGGAGCCAACAACAGAGGCAGCTGACAAGTGACAAGGAATATTTATACATGAGGTTAATATGCGCGCCTTGTGCAAGACAAGTCTTCGACCGTGCATAATTCTTGTTTGTTTGTTTTTCTAGTAAAGAAAATATAGGAACACGACATCCCGGGGAAGTGACGAGTGATTTTGGACGTACATTACACCTTGACATGGTAGGCTGCACGCTGTAATATTTCCAATAGATAGTTGTGACTTGTGAGGTTCTTGCCACAGGGCAACTCACTATCTACTGAAATGGAAGCATGAACAAGCAACCATCTTATCACATTGCAACTAGATCGCCGACCCCTTAGCAATATATCCTTCCCTCCCTGGTTGCTATTTGACAAACCATACATGAATTTCATTTTTTCTAGAAAATACTGAAAATATTATGCTTCTGATCACAAGTGATCTTCGACATACACGACATCTCGATATGGTAGATTGCACCACCACCCTCTCTGAGAGCCTTGAGGCTTTCATTTCTCGCCAACTTAGCTAGGAAAGCAGTGTCATAAAATTGCCAGCTACATTGTCGATAACAATCAGTATAGAACCATGACAACCTTGATCTTGGACATACACTACACACTGACATGACATGCTTATTCCATCGCGGTACTTGAAATGGAAGGCTTGAGGCAACACACAAGGATGCCATCAAATTCCCAACTTGGTCATGAGAGCGTCGACCGCCAAACATTGTACTCTTCCCCTTGGACTGATCACCAATATCAGTGACAATGATCGGCGCGGAAATATGCATCAAGGAAGTGATCGAGCATACAGAGCTTTAATATGGCTTATGCGAGAGTATTCATATACATGTTCCTTTTGTTAGAAAATAAGCGCGCGGAAGCAGTTGCCAATCTACCGAGATGATGATCTTAGACGACACCGGAGGCACGATATTTGTTAACGAGGTTCAGCTGAAGCCTACATCCCCGGGGCATGACTACGGGCGCTCCTCCCCAAAACGCAACACCGATCGCTCCGGGGTCCCGGCAATGCGCCGCCTCCCCCCCGCGAGCATGTCGCTATGTCGTCATGGTTACAACAGCGGTCCTCCTCTCATATTTATGAGGAGTCTGGGTTACAAGAGGCCGACACGTAATCTACACCCTACCGCTAATACAACTCCAAGTCCAAACGTAACCAACTAGTACACAATATTCGACACAATTCTAACACCATTTTATATAGAAAACAATAGAAATGTGACAACCTACTATTGTTTACGAGATCTTGTACCTACACCACCCATGGCCATATGGTATATTCCTGGCGGTCGTCTTAGAGCTTTGCTTGAGGTGCTCATTGTTTGTCAACTCACGATCCATTGAAGCAAAACTAGAAAGCAATCAATGCCTTCAATTTGCCAACTAGTTATAGCCGATCGAGATACCAATGTATCCTTGGCCCCAAACTGATCAGTGATCACCAATCTTACTGACAGAGAGCGGTACAGAAACGCATGGCATGCAGAAAAAAGAAAATGTGGAGTTTCGATATGGCTTGCACGATATAATGGCCAAATCCTACTGACCTACTCTTTCAATTCTTTTCTTTTTCGAACCTTCTCTTTCTATTCTCCAAGCAAAATACTGAAACATGCATGTAACCTGAGATCACGAGTGATCTGGGACGCACCCTCCAGCCTCGCACACATGGCACATGCCGGCATATCACACCAAGCTACTCCCCGAGTCCGGCAGCCCTGAGGCGACCACTGCTAGCCAACTCACAATCCGTAGAAAGAACCCAAAGGGTGCCATCAAATTGCCAACTAGTTCGCCGGCCGGCAGCGCGTACGTGCACCCTCTTCCCCGAGACCAATCGCTCGCAGATCTCGTGACAGAGAGATCGGCCCGGGTCGCGTCGCGCAAAAATCTCGCCGGAACGGGACAACGAGGCCGGCTCCCACGGGTGGCCCGCGCACGTGGCCCCCGGGATCGCACCAACGGTGAGCATCGCGTCGCGACGCGCGAAGCGCCCCGCCACGCGGGCCCGCGAGCTCCCTCCGCCGCGAGACGCGTATCGCGCCAGGCCCACACCGGAGGACACGGCGGGGCCCGCGCGCGACGCGAGCCGACTGTCACGAGGAGGAGCCGAGGAGCTGGGCTCTCCCCGCGGGCAGGGACGACACGGCGGCGGGCCCGGCCGACAAACAGGGGAGGGGCCCGCGACGGCGACACGCGGGGGCGCGCGCGTCGTCCGTTCGGCCTCGCCGGGCCGTTCCGGTGGCTCCGGCGAGAGTGACCGAGTGAGGACAAGCTCTCCGTGCCGCGGTGACAGCTAAGCTCGCTTTGGCGCCGATTTCTACTTGTGATCGCGCGCGTCCCTCTCGATCGTCGGACGTGCGTGCGCCTCGCCGGACCGGGGCATTTCAGGTTCTGGTGATCGTTGCAGGGGCGCCGGCATGGAACCCTGCTGACAAGTCTGACCGGTAAGCTACGGCACGCCAGTGCCGTCGACTCCTCGAGTGGTTGGAGAGGGCTTTGTATTCTTGTATCTAGTGTCATTTTCTTTGGGAAACCTGATGTGCACATTTTGGGCTTGACATATAGAGGACAAGGAAAAAAAGATCAAGAAAAATCTTTTTTATTGCGTTTCTTCAAGTATATATACGAAAATCAACTGCGAATCTATGTAAATATTGAAAAAAGATTTTTGAACGAAAAAAAATATTGCCCAAAAAAAAGAAACCAGTGTCTAATTGACAGTTTAAAGGTCAATTGAATGCTTAAACTAGTTTTAGTAGTATGTTAGTTCTTTTTTGGGCATGTTGTGTCCTTTCAAGTTGTGTAGAGTTGATTGTATTGCTGAATCATCTTCGCAAGGTCCGAAACTTATGCCCTTATAAGTCTACCATGGCAAGAAAATGGGGAAAGCCCTATGTTGCCAGTTTTGCATGCTGATGACCAGTTCTATGCAAATAATAGGAAGTCTTTTTATTTGAAGCTTGTAATTTGTTTTGGTAAAATATGTTCATGCTTGCCGCAAATCAAAATCTGCTCGAAACACGCGAAATCAAATAGGAACAAAAAAAAAGTAGCTATCTCTCATTGCCATGAAATGAGAAAAATGTGTGGAGCCATCTGAATGCACATTACTGTAGTGAAACGATCTTGATATATGCGTACAAAACTGTGAAAGAGACTATAAGCACTAGTGCAGATGCCATTTAAATTTACGAGTTGCAAAGCATGCTCCCTTTCAATATTGTTTGCGTATTTCACGCTGAAACTTTGTGCTCTTGGTAATATATAGGATGGTACTTGTGATTATGATAGTAGTGGCGATGATGTGATGGTATTTGAGTTTGAGTACTCTTCATTTTCTTTTTTTTTATTTTTCCATACTAATTACATAATTCAATTTTCGATTATATGAGTAACAAATTATTCTTGCATGCAACCTCTTATGAGAAAAAAAAATTGAATACAAGAAGCATAAGAAAAGGAATATGCTCAAGGGTTTCAAGAAAATGATGGAGAGAAAACAAAAAAAGCATGAAGAAATACAAAATAAAAACGAAAGACCATGGGAACAGAAAATAAAAGATCTGCGGAAGAAGAGGCATGGCGTGAACTCCAAAACCGCCTCCCTTCTCCTTCGCGCGGTCCCTATAAATACCTTCCTCCCCACCATTCCTCTTGCCATCAGACCATCACACACCACACAAACAACCAGCTGCCACCCTCCGACAAGATCCCGAGAACTCGCCAGCCCAGGCCACTGCTCTTCCCACCGCCACAATGCTGGCCGCCGCCGCCTCCGTCAAGCCCTCCGCGGCCGTGTCCTCCGCCACTGCAAAGCCGGCGGCATTCAAGCCCCTCCACCTCCCTCCCCTCCTCCCCGCCGCCGGCACACGTCCCCTGTCCCTCTCCGTCTCCGCGCGCCATCTCTACCGCCAGGACCATGTCCTCGCCACGACCGTGGCCATGGCGGCGTCTGGCCGCGGCGGCGACCGCGCCGCGTCCCCGGCGCCGCCGGCCGCCGCCGCGGAAGGCGCCGCCCGGCCGATGGAGGTCGCCGGAGCCGCGGCGGCGCCGGCGGACGCGTCGCGGCGCGCACGGATCGGGGTCTACTTCGCCACGTGGTGGGCGCTGAACGTGATCTTCAACATCTACAACAAGAAGGTGCTCAACGCGTTCCCCTACCCGTGGCTCACGTCGCTGCTCTCCCTCGCCGCCGGCTCCGCCATCATGCTCGCGTCCTGGGCAACCAGGATCGCCGAGCCGCCACAGGCGGACCTCGATTTCTGGAAGGCGCTCTCTCCGGTGAGTGGCGACAGACTTCTGAAATTAACCTGCTGATGATGAGGTTCTGTTCTGTTATTGTGAGATTTATTCATCGTCATGACGGGATTGTTTCGTGTCCACCATGCAGGTGGCCATCGCGCACACGATCGGGCATGTCGCGGCGACCGTGAGCATGGCCAAGGTGGCCGTGTCGTTCACGCACATCATCAAGAGCGGCGAGCCGGCGTTCAGCGTGCTCGTCTCCAGGTTCTTCCTCGGCGAGCACTTCCCGGCGCCGGTGTACTTCTCCCTCCTCCCGATCATCGGTGGATGCGCTCTGGCCGCCGTCACCGAGCTCAATTTCAACATGGTTGGTGAGTGACATGCGCATCCCCATTTCCTGAACCTCGCAGATACTTACACGATAAATATCGACTGTATCTTGTTATCTTCTTGTTTCTTACATAGTTTTCTTTGACTTTTAAGAAGT
Organism: Digitaria exilis; assembly: GCA_015342445.1. Taxonomy (NCBI): domain Eukaryota; kingdom Viridiplantae; phylum Streptophyta; class Magnoliopsida; order Poales; family Poaceae; genus Digitaria; species Digitaria exilis. The sequence goes on along the minus strand of JACEFO010001827.1, from coordinate 965,232 downwards.
TTTTTTTTGCACCAATCAAAATGATTTTGTGGTACATTTTACACCTGATGTCTGTCAGTCACTCTGAAGCCTGAACAGGGCCATTTTCTGAAACAAAGTACGATACTGAACCTGTCTTGTTGGGCCTACTGTAGGATTCATGGGGGCAATGATCTCCAACCTTGCATTCGTCTTCCGGAACATCTTCTCGAAGAAGGGGATGAAGGGCAAGTCGGTCAGCGGGATGAACTACTACGCCTGCCTCTCGATGATGTCGCTGGTGATCCTCTTCCCCTTCGCCATTGCCATGGAGGGACCCAAGGTGTGGGCAGCAGGCTGGCAGAAGGCAGTCGTTGATATCGGTCCCCACTTCGTCTGGTGAGCTCACATGCTCCTTGGACCTTTCACGTTGCATTGCACTCTCACAATTGGCATTGACATGCTGTTTTAGATTTTTGTGTTTATTCGAAATTCCAAGTGCTTAGACAGTTTGAAAACGGTATCAGGAAATTAAACACTACTCCAGATAAATCAGAATTCAGAAATACCACAAGGTTGAAGAAAACAACCTATGATCTTTTGATCTATATCATCTAAAAGATAGTAGTACAGTATATTGTTAGCATTGTCTCCCAAAAAGAGCAGTTTCTTGTGTGGGGACAGAGCATGGCAGCTAGATATGACTTCTCTGGTCTGCAATCTTCTGCTTGTTCTGACAGAAAGCAAAAAAAATCATCAGTTTGATATTTCTGTGATAATTCAGTTTGATTCATGTGGCTAAGAATTCCTCTGTGGATGTAGGTGGGTGGCGGCGCAGAGCGTGTTCTACCACCTGTACAACCAAGTATCCTACATGTCGTTGGATGAGATCTCGCCGCTGACATTCAGCGTCGGCAACACCATGAAGAGGATTTCTGTCATTGTTGCGTCCATCATTATATTCCAAAACCCGGTTCAACCCGTCAACGCGCTGGGGGCCGCCATTGCCATTTTCGGAACCTTCATCTACTCCCAGGTAATTCAACACGTTTATCCTGAATTCATTACGGCTAGGTAGTCAAGTATCCATTGAATGCTGAATTTTGACGAAATCATTCAACATTGCAGGCAAAACAGTAATGTCATGGAATCTAGATGGTCCCCATTCATCGCAAATCGACTTTGTGCTCCAACATATATAAGAGCATCTAAGGACCCTTGTATAATATTATTAGATCCTCTTTTTTTTCTATTTTCTTTGTCTAGGATTATAGCTACCGGTGTTTCTGAGCTTCTCATTTCTTTGTGTTTTCACCATGACTATGTAGAGAGAGATGGACCCATCTAAATAAAACTAGCAGATTTTTTGTTCTTGCCCTTTTGTTGTGCCTCCGAATTCTGCGGTCCAAATAACGCGTGGTTCAGAATGCATCGGGCTGCCATTGCATTTGTCATGTACCCATGTTTCACAAGGCCAAGAACAGCAGCAGCCGTGTATGGTCTGGTCCCTCTTGTTGTCTTGCTGGTGACAGGTACAGGGGGGGATGGCCCTGCTGATGGGAAAGCCTTGTGCAATTTGCACACTGAGATCTTTGCGATGATTCAGCGTTGGAGCGTAGCTGATCTTGCTGTGCCCTTGTTTGCCTGCTCATTTGTTCTTCGGCTTGGTCCCAGGGTCGACAGACTTTGCTGTTCAGCTTATGGGACTGCTGACATACCATAATCGCAGGCGGCATATACCCCTGTTCTCGATCCAGAGATCAACCTTCTGTTGCTCTAAAGGCCATCGCACTTTAGTTTGCGATTCAGACGTTTCTTTGATGCTTTTTCAGAAGGTCACCTAGATGGCGCTTGTTACCTAGTTGTACATGTGGATACAGCTTAGAATATAAACACTGTTCTATTTTTACTGACCTTTATTGCAGTAAGGCTTGGCCCTTTACCATTAGTGCTTGGTGAAGATAATGCCAGTGAGTTCTAGGAAGTTTTGGAGGCAAACAGGGGCGATACTAATCAGTTTTAGTGAAAACAACCAATGTCACTCTCTAAAATGGTCGTCGAAAAATTATGTCCACAAAACGTATCAAATAATTTCAAGAACGCCAAACATATCAAACAAACAAGTGAACCTACCATTGTTCCATTGTCCAAACTTGACTTAGTCAAGGAAACAGTCCTCTCTCTCTCTTCCTTTTTTTTGAGGGATTTTTCTTTTGAGGGAACTCTCTCTCTCCTTTTTGAAAAGTAAAGTCTTCTGAAACAACTCTAGACAACTTGTAAAATACCGCGTTCTTTCTAAAATGTCAAAAGTCCCAAAGTGCTTTTGGGATTTTAATCGATGGCGAGTTTATACTTTTTACTGAAAGGATCAACATGCCTAAGAGGGGTTGAATTAGGCTCTACAAAAATTTAATTAACAAAACAATCCTATGCAATAAGCCAATTCACCCCATGTGCCTACAAGTGTGGTTTGTGCCTAGCTAGTGTTGAAAGAAGTTAAGCAACCTAGTTCCAATCCTACTCTAACATGGCAATTCTAGGAATAGAAATGCGGAAAGTAAACTTGCTCAAAGTAAAAAGAAGAGTAGGAAGCCGATTTTTCCCAAGGTATCGAGGAGTCGGCAACTCCCCCCTAGTCCTCGTTGGAGCACCCGCGCAAGGGTATAGCTCCCCCTTGATCCGCGCAAGGATCAAGTGCTCTCGTAGGGGATATCCATTTCCCACTCCGGGACGGCGGATTCCCAAACCGTGTACACCTTCTTGGGGCTTCACACAACCTCCACGTGAGCTCCCAAGATCAACACCACCAAGCCGTCTAGGTGATGCCGAATCACCAAGAGTAACAAGCCAAAGATCAATTCACTTGACCTAGACTAGACCAAGAGCTAGATTGATGCACACTTGCTACTCCCAAGCACTAAAGAGAGTCCTTAATCTTTTCAAGATCAAGAACACCAATGAATCCTAGTGCCTCTCTTGCCCTCAAACACTCCCCAACAGCAGCTAGATGAACAGTGAAAACGTATGGCAAGAGAGTCTTCAAAGAGTGAGTGAAGGAGTATAAATAACCCCCCACTAAGAAATCCAACCGTTACAAAAGCACAGAGCCGTCGACTAATTTGATGGTGACACCATCGAATCAGTCGACGCTGGCTTTCCATTCAAACTTTGAACAGTGTAACGGCTAGTTCCTTCACCGACTAATTCGATGCAACCACCATCGAATCAGTCGATGCTACCCAGAGCCATGCAACATATGATCTTCACAAAGATCAGGGACCATCGACTAATTCGATGCCGCAGCCGTCGAATCAGTCGATGCAACCCAGAACACTGCACTCTGGGGTCTTCATGTCTTCGAGCACCGTCGACTAATTCGATGGGAAGACCGTCGAATCAGTCGACGCTACACAGAACACTGCACCACCACCAAGGTGGAACCTGAGGGCCGTCGACTAATTCGATGGTGGCACCATCGAATCAGTCGATGCGACTCAGAGAACTGTGCCAGTGTTTGCGTAGAGAAACCAGAGACCATCGACTGATTCGATCATGCCTCAGCACCCCGTCGAATAAGTCGATGCCCCTGAGTTTTGTGCAGTCTTCTTCTCTTTCGAGATCGAAACTCGTCCAATTCGACTTCTTTGAGTTTCTTATCTCCTCAAGGGCCTCAATGCAGCTACCTAGTACTAGATTTCACAAGTGTGCACCATACCTAACTTCTAGTCTTGCCTAGATCAAGCTACCAACCCTTGACCCCCCTTAATAGTACGGCCAAAGGAAAACAAAGACCTAAACTACTCTAAGTGCCTCTCATCATCCAAACGGCACTTAGAACTAGTTTATCCTTAATCTTCGATCATATCCTTTGCACCAATACAATCATTCGCAAATGATGGGGGCTAAGAATACCGTGAAAGCCCATCATTACACTAACTTAGACTTTGCCTCTGCAAAACACTTGTTAGTCGCAATGATTATGTTGTCATTAATCGCCAAAACCGAATTAGGGCCTAGATGCTCTTTCAGACATGCATGACATCTGTGTCCACTAGTCGTCTTAAAATAGCTTCCATGCACCCTGCATTCTGTGAGCTTTCCGACAAACACGTCCAGCGTTTTGAACCTTCGTCATACAGTAGGAATGCGCTTCATGAGTCCATTACAGGTTCAGAATCACTCACACATACAAATTGCATTTTCAAACAGAACTGTGCAGGTTCAGAGTAGGGCTGCACTTATTTTGTCAACAGGGGCTTAGCATGCACCTAACACACGTGCTCCCTTCCAATGATCCAATCAGGCCACGCCATTAGAGCCAGAATGCCGAAGGGCTCAATGATAATGATTCCCCAAAATCGTGAGGTCGTTTATAAGTGATACACGCGCCAGCTCGTCTCGGCTTGGTCTGCAGCTCCCCCTTTTTATTGTACTTAAGGCCAAACGTGGTGATGCAGAGTACACGTCGGCGTGGCAGTGGGAACTGCGAGTCGACGTGGAGTACTGAGTCATCACGGAACAGATGGTCGTCCTCCTTGTGGACGAGGGACTCGACGAGGCAGAAGCTGCTGTCGCCCATGTACAGGAGCTTGGCCCCTAGATGCAACTGCTGCCTATTCATGAACAGCTTCTCCTGGCCAAGCTTCCAACACGGTGGTGATGCGCCAGTGATGAACTCGTCAGCAGCAGCAACGACGTCACAGGAGCAGAGAAACCCGGCGCAGTTCCGCTCACCGCACAGGCCGATCCACGCATCCAACTCGGCGTCGAAGTAGGCTTGTCCACTGAAAGGAAGCACCCAGTCCCCGTGCTTCGTCCATTGGAGACGCTCTGTGTCGAACGAGAAGGTGCCCTGCCCTTGCTCCGAATCCGACTCCGATTCGGGGTAGTAGTGCTCTTCCCTGCGGTTCGGTCGCCTCTGCCGCCGGGAGCCTGCGGACACAAAGAGCGTGCGTCCGTCCGGGTGCATCGCATGGCAGAGGACTTTGCCGGTAAAGAACGGCGGTCGCGCCTGGTTGATGGTGGTCCACGACCACGGCGCCTTGCTGTCGTACGGCGGCTGGTCGCCGAGCACCTCGGCGAGGACGTCCATGAACAGGAAGAGCTTCTCGCCGGCGACGGAGACGAAGAGAGGGCTCGAGTAGTTGTTCCCTTGGCAGGACGGCCACGGGCAGATGGTTACGCCGTGCGTGTGCGTGTCGAAGGCCGGGATGGCCGGCTTGCCTTCTCCAGGCTGCATGGCGAAGATCTTGGTGCCGTGTGAGATGAGGTGGCAGGAAATCTCGTGCAGGGCCTCGATGCGAGCCACCGGCGGATCTGTGAAGTACTGATGCTGCTCCCGTGGCAGCAGGTCATCGGTTTCGCCGTCGCAGTAATCGAAGGCGTCCACGTCTAGCTTGCGGACGCTGTATCCCCTCTCCCAGTCGTCCACCAGCAGGTACAGATGCTTCTTCTTCGCTTGCTTTGGCCGCCGCTTGGCAGCGTGGCACTCATCCGATGAACTCTTGCGCTTCAACATTAGAGTCTTGTTTATCTTCCTTTCTGTACGATCGTACTTCTGTTGATGACGGCCAAGGCGCGTTCTGGTTCCTCTTTTTATGAATCGTCATGAGGCGATGACTTCGAATCGGACTAGCAATAAGTAAGTAGTAAGCAATGATCTTTTACCTTGTTTGTCACCAGCCAAATGAGACGGAATCGGATACACCAATCCGACGACCCGCAGTTGTTCTGTCTGATCTAGTAGTAGTGCTTAGGGCTGGGCTGTGCACAATGCTATCCAACGTCACTCAAGTCTAAGACCACAGCATAGAACAGGGAATACGACACCTCTAAAGTCTAAATCAGGGAAAACAAAGTTTTACGTCGTCGAGACCAAGAATTTCGATTAGTCCTTTTATCTATTCCTAACAGCCAAACTAGATATGAACCTGAAGCAGGGAAAAATATAAGCTCCGAAGGGCCAGAGACAAAGTTATATTTTGTGACTTTAGCTCCTTAAGAAACTCAGTATGTTCGATTTCAAAGTTATGAAATTTAATAATAGATGTAAACTCATGGCATGCAAAGTACGAAATTGATAGATAATTGATTCACATATACCCTCACAATAGGAGGAAAAAAAATTCAAAGCATGTTATTCTGATCAATCTACCAAGGTTATGGGCATCGCCTAGCAGCAGCAATATTTCCGCAGTTCGTAAAGTACAGCAGTAGATAATTCATCTAACAGCCACTTATGGATTCACAATCATTGATTCATAGATACCCTCATAATGAGGGAAAAATTCAAAAGTAATTTCCAACCTCCTATTCATTACCCTCAGAGAACACGCTTCCCCGAAAATTCTTTTTCCAACTTTCCTATTCATCATCCTCACAGAACACGCTTCCAAAAAAAAGTGTTTTTTCCCCTTGAAATCTAAACACAGTAAGCAATATTTCCACAATTCGTAAAGTACAGCAGTAAGCATGTCATAAATCATAACATCCACTTATGGATTCACCCCTCCCTGCAACACTTTTAGCTTTGGCGCGCTAGATTTCTAGTATGATTCCAAACTCATAGATCTCTAAGACAGAAATTCTATGGCGTACATATTCTCAAGAACTATTTGTAAAGTAGGCTATCTTGCACAAGAAATATCTACAGGTGGCAATATTTGCACGCACAGTACCTATGCCACTGTTAATGTCACTGTCTGTCAAACTGCAATGTTAACTAACACAGAATGTCTTTCCTCAAGGAGCGGACCAGCATAACATCACTGATGAGTGATGCCCTTCACTATCTTGAGATCACAAAGATTTACAAAGTAGTTTGGCAGCCATACTGTCTTGAACATAACATCAGTGGTCACCTTCACTATCTGATCTTCACTATCTTCACTATGTTTGCCTTTTCGTCTTCTTTTTGATCTTGTGATAGATGGGAAGCTTTTCGCCGATGGCAAACGAAACCTTCAGTGAGGTAAGTTCTTTTGGAAAAAGGATATGAGTTATTTCAAACAATGCCCTCTGAACTTCAGAAAACAGCCCTGGCAGGCACAGTTCTATCATTGCAAATTCATCTGCTATTGTAAACAGTATGGTTTGGTCTACAGGATCAATTGAATAATCCAGCAGATGGGCACAGCAGTGCCTTCCAAAGATAGCAGGACCTTCATTTTTTGTTTTTCCAGCAAATGCAATTCCTCCTTTGTGCGTGAGCACACAAGTGAGAGCTGAGTTATCAGTAACATCTTGCTTCCATCCCATCCTTTCCTTGATGTAAGTCAGTGCAATCCTGTAGATCAGCTCACTGTGTTTCTGCACTTGTTGGAGTTGTTGAAAGCAAATAGCATATTCACTGATCTTGTGCACGTCATCAAGAAGGATGATATTGTTCAGAATCAATTCTTCATATCTAATAGGATCATTTACTAGAAGCTTCATGATCCCAGTAAGCTCACTCGGTACCAGGTACCCTTGGAATACAACATCTCTTATAAGATCATGTATTGCTGCAAAGTCTCTTTCTGCCCGAGTTGGAAACCAATTTAATAATGTAACTTTTCCTGATCGAGACAACTTGACCTTCCTGTCTGACAGCCAGCATAAGTTCTCAATTGAAATTTTTCCATCGAGTGAGCACCCTGCACCATGCATTTCCCGGACCAACTCTAACAATGCTCTGATTATGGCAATGGCTAGCTCCGACGGGCGAGTGAACCCACGAAGCTTCGAACTGGGAGTGACGCCATATGGTTGGGCAAGGATCACCATTGAATGGCTTTGAATCACAACCTTTAGCTTTTCTGGATTCTTATCATATTTGCAAATCGTAAAGCTGTGCTTCCTCTTCAAGCATTTCCTCCAAATATCCTTCACCTGCAGAATCACAATACTTATTAGCATAAGTTGAATTTCAACCCAAAAGTGCACTTTTTGATGAAGTAACACCTCATACAATCCTCAGTAAACTGTGAACTTCTTTATAATTATTCATTGCAAAGATTTAGCCCTGACAGAGCTTGCCACTAAGTGAACATTTAGTAACAGTTCATATTAAAATAGTGATATGAAATTGTAAACTATGCACCTTCAAGTTTGGATGATGCATTAACAGTTTAGTCTTGGTATCAGAATTAGACAATACAATTTTGTGTGGAAGCACCAATGAATTTATACTAACCCTTTCATTTTGCTATATTTCAATGCATATTGTGAGTCGACAACTAACACGCTACATAGAACAAAATTTGCTATACACTTTGATCTTAAATGAGTTCACAACAGAGTTAAAGATAATCGTACAAATTTTGTTGCGAAGTTGATAGTTTAATAGTTTCTTCTGAAGTTCTGAACATGTAAAGAAATAACAGCATAGGTCCAAAATGTCAAATAACATTTTCGTTTGTTTTCAAGGAAATACATCAATGCCAAATTACCAAGTCTTAATTCTGAACAGCATTCAGATTTAACTAAAAAACCATTTCTTATGCGCACAGGCCTAAAGGGTCGCAATGGAAATACGAGTCATCAACATCGAAGGAAAAATTAGTAGAAAGTCAAATTAGCTTATTATGCGTACCTATAGTCACAAAAGGAACGAGGAATAGCAACAGAAAATCATCCAAGTGCAAGATATCCACGAATTCTTGGGCGGTTCCCTCATCCACCAAAACCAAACTACCGTTTCCCCAAGTGTGGAAGGACGCAAGAAACTTTTTTAAAAAAGCAGAGACAAATAGAAAGATTGGATGTTACTTACCAAGTTCATTATGAAAACCATAGTAATTTGCCGTCGCCGGGACCAAAGAAGAGAGGCGTCGTGCGGTCGGAGTACCAAGAAAGATCCGCCAAAATCTCAAGGGTCCGAAGGGGGGAGGCAATCGGCGCCGTGAAGAAGGAAAAGAGGCGTCACGCAGTCGGGCTGTGGGGGTACCAGAAAAAATCCGCCAAAATCCCTCGCCGGTGACGAAGCGCGGGAAGCAGTCGCCGCCGGTAAGAAAGAAACGAGCGCGCGGTCGGGGTACAAGAAAAATCCGCCAAAATCCCAGTCGTCGGTGTCGAAGCGCGGGAGACGTCGCCGGGGCGGCCCAAGACGATGTCGGCGGAGCCGCTGACACGGACCACGTCGGCCGACGAGGAGGGTCGTGGGCCGAGAGAATAGGGAGGGGCGCTCGCGCTCCGCAAGTCCGCCACTGCGCTGGGTCCTCGAGTCTTCTAGGTTTTGATGCAATAATGCAATCGGGGAATAGTTGGAGGAAGGAAGAAGCCAAGAAGGGCGGAAAAGCTGTCGATTTGCGGAGTTGCTTTACGGTAGTAGAGACTGGTAGCCAAATAGTCGCATTGATTTTAAGCTTCAAAAAGTTTTTTTCAAGATCTATTTTTGTTGATAAACAAATATGCTTAAAACTAATACTATAATAACAATTCTACTCGGCACGCTCGTGCTATAAGTTGATGCGATAATATAAAATTGCGATATTAAAAGAAAAATCATATATTTTTACTTGCTTTTCCTTAACTTTCAATACATACTTTTCTCATTACAACACGAAGAGAATTCTTTCAAAATCTAAAAAAAAAAGAGTTAATTGTGTCATTAGTATATAAACTTGAACTAGGTACATTATCTTCCAAATTGCTTATTTATGAACAACAACTTGGCATGTGGGTGCATATAGGTAGATCATCTTCCAAATTGTTTATTTAGAAACAATAACTTAGCATGTGGGTGCATATAGGTCACCCAGATGGCATGTGGAAAAAAATATCATGTGAAGGCTTATATGTTATCTGGTACTTTATTGAAAAAGTCCTACGTATCCTCCAATTTATCATAAAAATAAAAAAATCAGCTTATTCTCTCCTAATCCTTTTCTTCTCAAGCTTGAGATATCGATTCTATTCTTCGTTCCATTCTTTTCAGTTTATATTTAACCATGGCACACTCGTACTCTGCTTCATTTTTCATTAGAGAAGAAATTAGATAACTTTTATCTTAATTAGTGAAAAAAAAAGATATTACAGCTGGTGACCGAACCCTAAACTAAATCTTCTTTTGTCAACAACGCTAAAAGAAATCTGCAAAATCCTAATTAGCGGAGTATGAAGAGAATCGATAACTCTATGTAATCGTGAAAGATCGCATGTCTACGTGTTGTGTGACGTCTGTCTTCACCTTGAAATTTTTACGTGAGGCCAAAACCCTCCGTCAAAACCATCTCCCGTGAACACCCGAAGAAAAATAGGCGGATAAACCAATTAGCAAATAAACTAAGGGTATATTTGTAATAATTATCACCATGATTAATATACACATAAGCGCTAAATGTACACATAAGCATCCACATGGATTTTTTCCCCACATGTCATCCATGTGATCTATGTGCACCCACATACCAAGTTGTTGTTCCTACCTAAATGCACTCACTCGTCAAGTTTATGTATTAATGACGCAATTAACTCTAGAAAAAATTTACAATCGAGAACGATACAAAAATCAGTAACCTTAACAATATATTTCTCTATTTGTTGATCAAATGAAGAATGCCATCATCAGTACATTGCACATGAGCGCGCACAACTTAAAAAAGTATAACATGTTTTCTAAACTACATATTTCGTCAGGTGGTTGTTCTTCTGCAATATTTTCTTTAGCCTTGTCCAATGTCCATTGGTTCATCATCGAAGGCACCATTTTTCATGTATGTCTAGCATAGAATGTTCTTCTTCATCGTCTTCCATTACAACTCTAGGTTCATCGCGCTTGGTAAAAAAAAGGTATAGTCATCCATAAACCCTTTTCATATATGTGGAGTTGTGGACGTGTAGAGTATTTCTTTTAGAGTATTCCTTACAAAATTGACAACACATGAAAACTGGTTGTGATGCAGCTTCGAGAAAGGTCTTTAAACCATTAATGCACACCATTGTGAACCCGCGGTCGTCGGCAGTCGTACATCCAGTGCCGGTCCATCCATAGTTTATATTTATTTTTCTCCATTTCCAAATCAAGAAATATAAATTATTTTCTAAAAAATAGTGACAACCTTTAAGCAAAACCTTGGATAATCAAATTAAGTGTACGGTATATAGTTTCACCTCGATTTTGTTACACAACTTTTTTTTAATCAAAGATGCACATGTCCCTTAACTTTCAATACAAATTTCTCTTGGAACACAATTTCTTTCAAATCTAAAATTTTTATACTTGAGAAGGATACAAAAATCAGTAACCTTAACCATATATAATTGAATTTTTCTTCTCAATTTGTTGATCAAAAGAAGAATGTCATGATCAGTGGCAACTCCATCTAAATATAGTAATTGCACATGAACATGCACAGGTTTAAAAAGTATAACATTTTTTTTGTCTCGCAAGATGAATCTATTAAACATAATTTTGTCATCATTAGCACATGTTTAAATTTTAATGATGCGTTGTTGTAGCACTTCATTTATATACTTTGTTTTGTAATTAATCTATATTTAATAATATAATTAATACCAAACATTAGATGTGACATTTGCGATGAAAACTCATCAAACTAAACAAGACCTAAAGATATATTGAGTCCAAATGTCTTGGGAGGATTGCCCTGTCGTATTCTGTGACGGAATGAAAGGAAGAGCACTGGCCAGTGAAGCATCTGAACCAGCAAAGAAAGTTTTCACCGCACATTTTTATTGGGTTTAGACTTTATTGTTGAAGCTTCCTTCCAAAATAAAATCGCGAAGCAGACTGGCAGTCAACTAATCTCAACGGCGATGATACTCGTGAACGTGCAGAACACTCATCTACGACGCATACAATACAAAAAGAAAAGAAAAGAAAGAAACGGATCACGCAACAGAAAATCCTGAAAGTTCAAGCGAGAGAATCAGAGAACTATGCTTCCCACTGGCTCATTCGTCGAAAAGAAAAGGAGAAGAATCACGGAGCTCATCTGCACACCATGATGCAGATCATACATACTGAGGCGCATAATGGAAATGGCGGATATACTGACATGGATTCCTGTGCACTCTGCCGAAATGTTTACAGACTGGGGTGCTCCATACACCTCGCGGAAGAAAAAAAAAAAGAGAAACGGATGACCTAGTGAAGAGTTTGCAAGACTGGACAAAGCTTGTAAGTACAGTCAGAGATGACATCTGTATCCACTAGTTGTGCGGCCTTGTGAGCAACTGAAAGCATCATGGTTCATGGATGGTTTCTTTTTTATCTGATGAAGATGGTTGAGAATAGCTTCCATGCACCCAGCATTCTGTGAGCTTTCCGACAAACCCGTCCTGCTCTTTGAACCTTCGTCATGCAGCAAGAATGCGCTCCATGAGTCCATTACAGGTTCAGAATCACTCACACATACAAATTGCATTTTCAAACAGAATTGTGCAGGTTCAGAGTAGGGCTGCGCTTATTTTACAACAGGGGCTTAGCATGCACCTAACACACGTGCTCCCTTCCAATGATCCAATCAGGCCACGCCCTCAGAGCCAGAATGCCGAAGGGGTCAATGACAATGATTCCCCAAAATCGTGAGGTCGTTTATAAGTGATACACGCGCCAGCTCGTCTCGGCTTGGTCTGCAGCTCCCCCTTTTTATTGTACTTAAGGCCAAACGTGTTGATGCAGAGTACACGCCGGCGTGGCAGTGGGAACTGCGAGTCGACGTGTAGTATTGATTCATCACGGAACAGATGGTCGTCCTCCTTGTGGATGAGGGACTCGACGAGGCAGAAGCTGCTGTCGCCCATGTAGAGAAGCTTGACCCCTAGATGCAACTGCTGCCTATTCATGAACAGCTTCTCCTGGCCTAACTTCCAAGAGGGTGGTGATGCGCCAGTGATGAACTCGTCAGCAGCAGCAACGACGTCACAGGAGCAGAGAAACCCGGCGCAGTTCCTCTCACCGCACAGGCCGATCCACGCATCCAACTCGGCGTCGAAGTAGGCTTGGCCACTGAAAGGAAGCACCCAGTCTCCATGCTTCGTCCATTGGAGACGCTCTGTATCAAAGGAGAAAGTGCCCTGCCCTTGTTCCGATGACTCCGACTCCGGCTCCGGCTCCGACTCCGATTCGGAGTAGTAGTGCTCTTCCCTGCGGTTCGGCCGCCTCCGCCGCCGAGAGCCTGCGGACACAAAGAGTGTGCGGCCGTCCGGGTGCATCGCATGGCAAAGGACTTTGCCGGTAAAGAACGGCGGTCGCGCCTGCTTGATGGTGGTCCACGACCACGGCGCCTTGCTGTCGTACGGCGGCTGGTCGCCGAGCACCTCGGCGAGGACGTCCATGAACAGGAAGAGCTTGTCGCCGGCGACGGAGACGAAGAGAGGGTTCGAGTAGTTGTTCCCTTGGCAGGACGGCCACGGGCAGATGGTTACGCCGTGCGTGTGCGTGTCGAAGCCCGGGATGGCCGGCTTGCCTTCTCCAGGCTGCATGGCGAAGATCTTGGTGCCGTGTGAGGTGAGGTGGCAGGAAACCTCGTGCAGGGCCTCGATGCGCGCCACCGGCGGATCTGTGAAGTACTGATGCTGCTCCAGTGGCAGCAGGTCGTCAGTTTCGGCGGCGTCGCAGTAATCGAAGGCGTCCACGTCTAGCTTGCGGACGCTGTATCCTCTCTCCCAGTCGTCCACCAGCAGGTACAGATGCTTCTTCTTCTTCGCCAGCTTTGGCCGCCGCTTGGCAGCGTGGTGGCCGCGGCGCTCATCGTCTGATGAACTACTCTTGCGCTTCGACATATATGCAGTCTTGTTTATCTTTGATCCTTTCTGTAGGACCGAACGACAGTTGATGAAGGCCAAGGTGCGCTCTGGCTCCTCTTTTTATGGATCGCGAGAGGATTTCGAATCGGACTAGCTAGTAATATACTAAGCAATAAAAAAAATCCATCTTTTACAGTTTTACCTTGTTTGTCACAAGCCAATGAGACGGAGTCTCAGGAATGTCGGATACATTACACCAGTCCGACCCACGGTTGTTTACGATTCAGACGTTTCTTTCATGCTTTTTCACAAGATCAACCACATGGTTTAGCTATTCTGTTGGAGTTTACCACAAGTCCACAATATGAAGAAGGAATTGTAGCTAAATGAATAGCTAAATAAAAATATAGAGAGTTGGATTTAGATAAGCTTTTGGAGATGCTCTTATAATGTAAATTTTGTTCTATTTTAATTGACCTTTATTGCGGTAAGGCTTGGCCCTTTAGTGCTTAGTGAAAATAATGCCGGTGAGTATACGTCGCTCCTTATAACGTTTATTGATACATTGCAGGATCATAGTATATGCAGTAGTGAAGATAATGCCACTGAGTTCTAGGAAGTTTTAGAGGGAGAGAGGTGCGATACTAATCAATTTTAGTAGAATCAACCAATGTCACTCTCTAAAATGTTCGTCGGAATATTATGTAAAAAACGTAATTTCAAGAACGTCAAATATATATCAAGCAAACAAGTGAGCCTACTATAGTACCATTGTCCAAACTTGACGCAGACAAGGAAACAATCTCTCTCTTGTTAGATTTAGTCCCAGATCGGTAATTGATGGTGGGGGATAAGGTGAGGCAGTACTCATATTATCAGGCTAGTCTTTTCGGTTGAGTTAGGCCCGAGGCCTTGGTTGTTATTGGGCTCCGTGGACCTAGGCCTGTGGGGCACCGGCTCGTGTGTACAGCGGGCCGGGCCGGATTCCGCTGCGCCATTCTAACATCTCTCTTAAAAGTACGGTCGTTTCTGGAACAACTCTACTCCCTCCATCTCTATTTATGTGTTGCTCGGGAACCATATTTGTGATGAAAACACGATTCTCAAGCGACACTTAAATAGGGATAGAGGGAGTAGACAACTTAAAAGACCGGGGATACAATACCGCATTCTTTTCAAAATGTCGAAAGGCCCTATGTTAATTGATTAATTTACAAGCGATTTTATTGTTGTTTTGCTATAGAGGGGTAGTGAAGTCCATCTGCAATACAACTAAATATTTATATCCATGTTTCTTTTTTTTTTGTTCTTGTGCCAATGAAAACTTTTTTGGCAAAATTTCAAAAAAATATTTAGCAAAATTTTGTATAATGAAACTTTATAATTTGTAAAACTTATGATATAATGTCATGTTTCTTTGTGATTATATACAAATTATGATGTAAAGTGGTTTAGAGGCAGCTTCATGAGAAATTATGCAAACATAAAATTTTAAGAAAAAATTGCCAACATTTCTCATATTTATCTGTAGGGTTCAGTAAAATATTTTTTCCAAAATTTTGAACCCTGGTCTTTGTGTCCATGTTGGACCAACAATGTGGGACAAGCGATGGGTGGATGTCCCAAATGTTCTGATTTCAGTCAATGTGACCTCAGAAAATTACGTTTTGGTCTTAAACATTATGACGTGAGAACATGGACCATAAGTCAACAAATCGTAAAAACATTTATTTCTCTTAGAAAATCTGTATATATAGTTTAGAATTATTAATGTAGGTCTAGAAAGATAGTAGTCTATTATAAACATATAAAGAAATAGAAAATGAATTCACGCAAAAGAGAGTACAGATTGAGTCCAAGGCAGTTTTATTTATGCTAGTACGGGTACAACAAAGCCTGCAAGTAATTGTTGTTATAGGTAACAACATGTGGTTAAATCTTTTACAAAGATATTTGATAGCTTCTTCATGGGAAGACCTCAATGATAGATTGAAAACCCAAGATGGGGGTAATCTTGTAATCACTGAATCCTGCTTCTAAAAATATCTTTTTCCATTCTTGTTCTTCTCGCTCTGCTCCACCGTAGCGCATCATGTACATATCAAACAGCACTTGTGTCTCTTTGACAACATTTTCCAGTGGCCCATACCCAACGACAAGATTCATAATTATCACTTTTCCTCCAGCATCTCTTGTGGGAATTGCTCTCTTGCACTGTCCAAGTATCTTGACACAGTGGTCGTCATCCCAACAATCCAAAACATGCTGAAATATATACAGACGTAATCATAACATTATATATGTGAAAAAAGTATCTCTAGGCCCCTTGTGGGTTTTGGTGTATTATGTAACAACATTATTAAATAAATATCTAATAAATATGTTCAAGCACATGAGCAGGTGTGAACAATGTTGAATTAATCCATATGGAAAAAAGAACTAATTAGTATGTATGTATTTTGTATTGAACACTACCATTACTGACGATGATGATGAACTATATGGTGCCAGGTTCTTACCCTTAGGAAAACAGCATTTGCAGGTGGAATAGACTCAAACATGTCACCGGCGATGAACTGCACCGTGCCATCAGAAGCAGAAGCAGGTGCCTTGCTGATCACCTGTTCGAGGTCTAGCACAGCGCACTTGACGTGCGGAAAGGCCCTAGCGATGGCCATGGCGGCCGCGCCATGTCCCCCACCGACATCGACCAGCGAGGTGAGCCCGTGGAAGTTGCCCTTGCCACTAACCTCTCCCAGCATGGCGTCCATGGAGAAGCCGCTATCCACAGCGCACGCATCGTTCATGGCTTCGTTGTACGAGGCGTCATTCTTCGTCAGGCTCCACGGCGGCACGCCGCCATGCGCCATCTCGAACAGCGTCGTGGCGCCGCCGTCCCTGAACCAAGCTTCCATGGCGAAGAACGTGGAGACCGACGTGGCGGGGCGCGCCAAGAGGCGCAGCAACGGCGACATGTCGCGCCAAGTGGAAGAAGCGCCGCCGCCGCCGTCGTCGTCGACGAGGATACGGGACACCGGCGTGAGCGTGTAGACGACGGCCACGGTCTCGTCAGTGTCATCATCTGGTCTACGAGCGGCGGCGGCGAAGATGCCGAAGGAGGCAAGCGCGCGCATGAGACGTCGGAGGTAGGAGAGCTTGGCCGGGTGGACGCCGGTCTTGACGGCGAGGTCCGAGATGGTTGCCTCACCGCCGCAGCGGTGGATGGCGCTAGGGATGCCTAGTCCGACCGCGCAGAGGAGCGCCGCCGACTTGATGTGGAGGAAGCCATGGTGATACAGCTCCACGTAGCTTTGGTGTAGAGTGTTCTTGGTGCTCGGTTGTTCTTCCTGGGCATGCGACATGGTGTTTGTACTGTGTTCTGCATGAATGGCATGGCTTGTTTAGCTTACCTCGGTGGCCAGTTTTATAGGGACCCAGCGGGTGGGTGGATGGAGAAAGTGATCCGAGGTCGCATGTGAGGGTTGGGTGGCGACGACGTGAGGAAATTTGCTAGAGCAGAACGACAGACTCACAAAAAAGGGGATAAGCTTTAATTTCCTCGTGAGAACGAGGAGGAGGGATTATACGGTGCATGTGTGCCCAAACCATAGAAGAACGCCACGTATATAGCAGAGTAGCAATCACAGGTCGACAGAATCGTGAAGCAACAACCCTCTAGCTCCGACCTCGCCATGGTGCCGATCGATCTCTAGTTTACCTCCCTGATCTATCTCAATCATCCAATGGCTTTCCTCGCAGTCCGGTGGAGCAGAGGGCGTAGTGAGCATTGAGCAAAAAGACGTTAGTCTCTACCTGGTCCGCAGACAAACAGCTTACAAGGGTGTTTCAGAAATTAAACCAGATCATTGAGAGTGGTCCACCTGGTTATGCTATCAGTTTTAGAGGCCGATTTGCTGGTGATAGATCAATGCTATTCATTTTTCAGACCAAAATGGTCCAACGATGGCAATAGAAACATTTGTAGCACACCCAATAAATCGTCCCAGGAAAGCGCATTATTCATACGGCCATACCAACCGACCGATCTGAAATGCCAATTGAATCCATCCAATTGAATCTAGCCCCGAATTTGAAGGCATTCAAGCGGCCATCAGGGTTGTACTCCCTCCGTCCAAAATTGTAAGTCGTTTAATTTATTTGACCCCAACTTTAACCACACGTCTTATTCAAATATTTTAGCAAAATATCATATTTTTTTTTGTTATGACTAGCTTTAGTGATAAAAGAATTTTACGAATAATTTAAATTTGACTATGTTTACACGAATTTTTTAAATAAGACGAGTGGTCAAAGTTGCGGTAAAAAAAAGTCAAACGACTTATAATTTGGCAAAGAGGGGGCATTTTTTAAGCAGGTTCGGAGGGAGGCGAAGGGGCGCACGATCTTGCTTCAAGCGAGCGAGGAAGTTCATGTGCTCGAGCAGATTCAGATCCACTTGGGCTCATTATTTCCATTGCCCGCAGCCCTGCAAGCACAGACTTCAGAGTTTTTCTGTACACATTTGTACAGTCTTTTTGCAACCGAAGGTAGTGAGTACTAAGATAACATCTGATCCGTGGCGTAAGGTGTCGGTGACCTTTTAATCGCTAAGCTGTTCATATATCTGCGAGTTAAGTGGTTCCAGCACAACTGATGAGTATGCTTGGTATTGGAATAGCTGAAAATGCATCATTCGTTCCATCTTTTCTGATATGCAGTCCAGAGTTCTCCGATTGTGTAATTCTTGTTGCAGATGATCATGTTGTTCTTTCCCAATAGGAAGACATGAAACTTACCAGACCAACGAATTCCTTGGTATCACTATATCAGTAACTCTGATCTGAAACCTGTACTCTTTGAAACTCAATTCTGTCGGTGCTTTAATAAACGTGGGATTGCAAAATGAGAACAGAAGTTTCAGATAACAATGCAGCCCTCACCCGAGAAACCTTCTAAGCAACCTCATAAACACCACACCAGTTTCATTCATCACATTCCTTGACAGTTAAATGAAAACTTGGTAACCATGAACATCGTTTGGCCAAGTGGTCCAAGTATTAGTTTTATTAAAAAAATAAAGTGGTCCAAGTATTAGTTTTAAGCCTAAATTGGTGCCAAAAATAAATCAGATACGAACTTTTTTTGTGTCTACCAGCTCCTGTCCCTTGAAATATAGGAGCTAGAAATACTTAAGCTATGACAACCAGAGGCCCTATCATAAACATAGCTCTTTGTCATTAGCTCACATATCGCATAAAACTATATACAAGATAAAGCCTACTCAACCTATTCAGCTGCACAGATTGACATTACCTCACACTAACCTCACTTAAAGGGAACCAAGAATGGTGAAAGGCGACCACAAAACAAATAGACGGCGGATTCAACAACGGTGCAAGCTAGAAAACTTCATTTAGGAACATACGACCAAAATTCGGAGAAAAAAAATAGGCAATAGAATTTGGATACATAGCATGGTACGCTTTAAGAACTACTAGTAACACTGAAATTCGACGACAGGTTTTAAGTACAGTAGTAGACACCACAGCTTCAGCATCCAGATAGGTGATGAGCAATCTAGAAAAGAGATGTTCCCTTGCCCTTCTTGTCTCCTCCAATCTCAAAATGCTTGCACCTCTGCGACATAGGAATCAGAAGGCAGTGAGCAAACACATACAAAGTTATGCAAGAGTATGTTAAGCCGAAGACAAATGAGACAGTACCTTGATCGGGTGCTGTGAGTAGTGCTTGCAGCTCTGGCACTGCAGCTTCAGCACAATCTTCTTGGTGGTCTTGGCCTGAGAATAAAAAACCATTCCTCATGTCATGAGTAGTTTACGGCAACGGAACATGACAAATCATTTAGAGTTTCACAAGTCTTCACACACACGCCAGCATTGAGCAGACAGGTATACAGCATTGCCGATTCAATCAGACAATAATAGATTTGAGTGCATTTCAGTACCTTCTTGTGGAACACAGGCTTAGTCTGACCACCATATCCTGACTGCTTGCGGTCATAACGACGCTTTCCCTGGGCAGACAAGCTATCCTTGCCCTTCTTGTACTGAGTCACCTTGTGGAGAGTGTGCTTCCTGCACTCCTTGTTCTTGCAGTAGGTCTTCTTGGTCTTGGGAACGTTCACCTATATGAGATTTGAAACAAAATTAAAAAGGTATGCTTATGGTTGTCATCAAAGATTTCATGCCATCATATGACACAGCAATTCAAAGAACAAGTTAAAGTTTCAAACAAGAAACCCAAGAAAATCATGTTCTAAAAGAATGCAGGTACGACAAGTATTATTTAAACAACAAGCAATAAGTCAATAAGAGAACCAGACCCTATTTTGCCTCAATATGAATACATTAGAAGTGACTGTTCAAATGAAACGCCCTTGTCATATACCATGATGAGATGAATAAGCAAATATTCCTACTGATGACTACAAAATATCTAAGATAGAACAGTAATGCAATACGGACATGCTACAAAAATAAGCAAAATAAATAATTCCAAGCGCTTAACCTACAATCAGCCACCTAGTCAAAGTTAAGCAGAAATTATGTGAGGCGCACATCCAGGATCTGCAAACATGACTCTGAATGAAAATGTAACAAAAACCCCAGCCAACAAAAGTAAAACCACCACAAGATGGTTAATAGCGATAGCAGAATTCGTCGTCGTACAATCATACAGCAGAGTCACAAGATCTAACAATATGCAGGGAGAAAAGCCACGAAATCCTACTGCCTCCGGCACGTGTCCTACGAAACATGGCGCAGACTACTAGTAGTTAACCAGAAAGATAACGCATCTAGGTCTTGGTAAATCAACAGTATCAGACCAGATTACAAACCACCTCAGCCATCACCTGAAGAACGTGGAGCGAAACCACCCGACCATTCCCTAATTTACAGGAGCCTACCAGCCATCTAACTGAAGATCGATTACAGCGTTCGTTTTCGCCGAATCGAACCAAACAAAGCATCACGGATCGGCGCAGGAACAGACGAGGAATATGGACATTTTCCCAGCCGCGCACAGGCCGGAGAGAGAGAACGATGGGGAAGGAGGTAGCTTACCATTTTGGCGGCGGCGGAAGGGAGAGCTTAGGGCTTTTGCGGCGTGCTCCCTATCCGGGCGAGAAGCTGCGGCGAGTGGCGGCGGCAGGGGGGAGGAGAGGAGGAGATGGGACGCTCTTGCATTTCATGGGCCCCTCCCGCGGACGATGCTGGGCTACTCTCACTCGATTGGGCTTCTATCGTAACGAAGCTATGGCCCAGTTTGGATTGATCCCAAACGTGACTAAATAAATATGGGCCAAATGTCTTGGGAGGTGGATGCTTAAATAAATTTTTGTATTCTTTCTAAAAAAAATTCTTGTATTGGCCTGTCGCAGACAGATAAATATTTTTTTCATGGAATGGAAGGGAAGAACACTAGTGGATGGATTCGCATTTTTCTTCCGCCCGGTTGCGATCCCTGCCCCTTCACGGGCTTGGTTCTGTTCCATCGGATTCAATCTGGGTTGGGATTAAAAATAGGAAAAAGTCCATTTTTTGCCATCCAACTCTTGTCTTAGTTTGATTTTGGCCATCGAACTCCAAAACCGGGTATCTTTGGCTATCCAGCTATCAAAACCGTTCAAGTTTGGCCATCGGGCTGTTTTGATGAGTGATTTTTACTTTTTTTTATTTACAATTTAGTCCTTAGATCTTAAACTGATTATTACTTTTTGCTCGTACCTCCGATTTAGGTGATTCTTGTGGTCACGTGTTCCTAACGGTGAACATTATATTTTAAAGTGATCTTTATATTATTTTATTACTATTTGTTATATTATTTTTTTATCATTGTGTAGAAACAACAATATAAGAAAAGTAAAACAAACAATTATAAAATAATATAATCAACATTTTAACAGATAAAGTTTATCATTACGAATGCATGGCCTCTAGAATCACTTAAATCATAGATAGGAGAAAAAACTAATAATCATTTTAAAATCCAATGATTAAAAAGCACTAATTTAGTGCTCTTTAGTCCTTGGATGTTAAAATGATTACTATTTTTTCTTGCATCTCCGATTTAAGTGATTCTAGTGGTCATGCGTTCGTAATGATGAGCTTTACATTTTAAAATGTTGATTATATTATTTTATAATTATTTGTTTAATTTTTCTTATATTATTTTTTCTACACAACGACAAAAAAATATCATAACAAATGTTGACAAAATAATATAAATATCATTTTTAAATATAATGCTTGCCGTTAGGAACACGTGACCGCAAGAATCACCTAAATTGGAGGTACTGACAAAAAGTAATAATCATTTTTAGATCTAAGGACTAAATTATAAATAAAAAAAGTGAAAACCACTTATCAAAACAGTCTGATGGCCAAATTTGAACGGTTTTGATAGTTGAATGGCCAAAGATACCCGGTTTTGGAGTTTGATGGCCAAAATCAAACTGAGGCAAGAGTTAGATGGCCAAAAATGATAGGTACAATAAGAGGTCGGGATTAATTCCGGGTCAAAAGCTAATTTAATCATCATAGTGACACCAAAAGACAAGGAATCAATCCACTAGTTAAGAGGTGGGGAATCATTCCGGGTCTGTTGATGTATCCATCACGAATAAATTAGTTTATGACCCGGAATTGTGGCAGTACCACCCAATTTAAACTTGCTCAAGTGCGCCATAACATCCAATTAAGGACATTGAACGCACTTCAGACAGTTTAAACTAGGGAACTGTCGAGTGTCCCAAGGACTCCTCGATAAACCACATTATTTATCTTTGCCATACGACAGGATCGTTTTCGGTAAGGAAAACACAACAAGCATTACCATTTTTATATAACATAACAAGGTATAAAGGTACGAATAATACAAACCATGTTTGAAGTAACCTTAAATGCATGTCAAGCCATACTAAGAGCTTAAATACAAACCAGTCGAGGGAGTTCTATTAAAGAAACTCTGGCTAACCCCTAGAATCACCGGGACCACGATGATCTAGGCCTTTGGGACCTCCTTCTTGACTGCTCCAGGAACTTCTTCTGAAAAACAACAAGGGAGATCCCCTGAGTACAAAGGTACTCAGCAAGACTTACCCGCCTTACCAATAGAAAAGACTCTCAAGGACTATGTAAAGCTTTTCAGTAGTTTGGCTGACTCAACTTCTTTGCTAAAAGCTTACTAATTCTTTGATCCTTAACTTTCAAGTTTTACACCCGATTAAGTTATTACTTAACCATCTAGGTTATAAAAGCTTTTTCATACAAGTGGTATTAAGCTTCATCCAGCATATTGAATCACATGTCATCTCATTCCACTTGTCTTACTACGGAGCTTAGCAGCTGATCAAGTGCAGTCATAACCAAGAGTTGTGGCGATCCGGACCGTTTTACACCCTGCAGGGGATACCTAGTTCCCAGCTACGCACAGTTGTACCGACCGTGCGCCGTAATCTTTCAGTCGATTGAGCCAAAGACCGGAAATATCCTTACTCGAACCCGGGAACGCACCCTCACATGGGCCCCACGTCTGGCGACCACCCCGTGAGTTTACCGGCTACGGGCCCGCCTTTCTCCAACCCAGCAAGCACGGGTAAGCAATATTTCCAATCTATGATCCAATCAACCTAATTGACTTTACTGGTCCCATACCCAGTAAGCAACCAGATAGAATCACTTGATCATCAGGTAAACCACGTTAATCCTTAATACATTCATCCCTGTGAGCAACACTATAGGATTAAGCTCCATCTTAATCCTCCTATCCATGCTTGCTCACCATTTTCTTTAGATGACACATCTTTGATTCAAACTTGACTTGGATTCATTATTATAGTATTAGCTTAGCTAGGCATGACTAAGTGATGTCATATAATCTAGATTCTTTAAACAGGTGGCAAATGTGTCCTTATATCAAGGTATGGTTCAATGCATCAAAGTAGGTTTCAAACATTTCCTATACGTAATGCATATAAAAGCATAAAGATTGGACACGTGAATATTTCATAAATAAGTATGAATGTATGCACCGGGGCTTGCCTAGGGTAACAAAAATGTTAGTTTCCTTGGCTTGATTTCTCAAGCTCCGCGTAACCACGATCACTTTCTCAATTGGTTGTCGTTGTTCATCCGTGAGCTCGACGAACCCGACTTCCGAAGCTTTAGTTCTAAAGCGAAATGAAGTCAGTGATTAATATACAAACATTTTGGAAACATGACTCACAACTTTACTTCTCGATAAAGTTGCAAGCCATCACTAGCTACCCCTTTTTAAAAAGACTATCCACATTTTTCTTTAATTAAACTTGTCCTTAAATGATTTTTATTTGTTGTAAAAGAATTATTAATAACCTAAAAGGATAAATAAATCAAAATAAACCTAATTATTATTAATTTGTAATTAATAAATTATTATTCATAATTTTATACATTTTTGGAAAAGATTAAGTATTTATTTATTTACCTTAAAAGGAAAGGCAATAAATAAATACTTAACTTTTATTATTTTTCATGGGGTTTAAGAATTTTAATGCATAAAGGAAAATAAAACAATCCTACCAAAATTGGTTTCACTATTTTTGACATTTCTATGAAATTCTATGAATTAAATGGTGAAAACCGAAATTTAAATCTAAATCTAAAACCCTAAAAGGACATTTTGCAGAAAACCCCCTGAACTTTCACTCCTTCTCACCCGAGGTCCCTCTCTCTGTTTTAAACTGAGCGGGCTCTGACCAAGCTGGCCGCCGGCCTTGACCGGCGTCTCCTCGCCGGCGGCGAGGCTCCCCGGCCGCGGAAGAACCTCCAACAGGACCACCTCCACCTCTCCAACATACTCCCCCTCTTTTTCCCTTCGATTGTTGCACGGACAAAGGCTCCCGGCGGAGCAGGCGGCGGCGCCATGGCTCGGCTCGCCGGCCGGCCAACAGACGGCAACCGGACCGAAACCTTCTAGTATACGAGCACCAGAGAACCAAGAGCATCGCATTACACGCGCTGACCTGGGCGGAGGCGACCTGGGCAGAGCTGCCCACGGCGGCGGCGAGAACTGACCTGAGACAAGGAAGAAGATGGCGGCGCTGGGGTTCAGTGGTGGATGAGGGGCAAAGATATCTTGTTGGGAGAACAGAGGAGGTCGATACGGAGCTTTGGGTGGGAGGAATTGGACTGCAACGGCCGGACAACGGCGAATTTCGCCGGCGGCCAAGAAGAAGAAGGAGGAGGCAAGCGACGAAAAAGAATCAAAAAGGAGGTGGTGATGAAGTATATATGGATGGAGTTACCGCCATGGAGTCGCCACCTCACTGCATGGCTCGCCGGCGCTGTCTCTGCACGGCGACGACGCGTGGACCGGTGTTACCGCCTCTGCCACCGACGGCAATCAGGCAGACGAGCAGCTCTCCACTCCCCTCCTTTTCTCTTCCAAAGCCGTGACATTGCCGCCTCAAATTCGTCCAATTATTCATTCCAACTTGTCAAACTCCAAACAAAAATCTTGAAAAGGGATCGTAGCACTCCATCTTTCTTATTGACACTTTGTTGTTTCGGTCGAAGTTTAACTCAGATTTGGAGCTTCAATCTCGGGCACAAAGTTTTCCCCAATTTCAGACTTAGTAATTGGAAATCTCAAATTACTTTTGAATTCACATTCAAACTCTCTTCGATCCTAAAATAAAATTTGTAGAGTAACACTCCAATTTCACTTTCTCTTTATTGACCTGGGTGAGATTCTCAACCAAAAACTCAATTTCAAGCTCTGAATGTTTCAGCCAACTCAATTGTTCATCCCCATTTGAAACCCTAGCTTCATTCAGATTTCAAACTCCAAATACTCCAAAATCTTCCATATAACTTGGTCTTGGTCGAAATACGAAAGTTCTCTGTTGTGACTTTAATTTCATTCCTTCTTTTTGGACCTCTGTCAAAGAGTCAATGGTTTGACCTCAATTTGAGAATTTGCAACTCAGCTTTAAAACTCTGAATTTTGCTGAATTTTTTGCTGATTCGATTTTTGGCCCAATGTTTCTCCATGCTCCTGACCCTATATCGATCTGACCCAACATAAACGTTGTTTAGTGTACTTTGCTTAACATCTTTCCTTTTTACACCTTGATCATATAATGAATAGTTTGCTCACATATCAGCTCTGAAAATGGCTGTCCATTATGCCAAAACTGAAATTTGAGTTTCCTATTTTCATACGGTGAATAGTAACATTTCTCTTTTTCTTTCTCCATTTAATTGAGATGCTTTAAATTTCCTTCTTGCCTCAAACTCACTTCCTCTACCTTTCTTAAGTGACATTTGAATATTCGAATTTCTTTCTTTCAAATTCCTGTCGAATTTTGACCGAATTTTGACTTTGGTCAAATTTCCCTTTCATATAAAAACATGGGATGTTACAGGAATAAATCCCGGTCTCTAGATGTACCTATCATAAATTTCTTATTATATCTACCATTTCCAGCCCGGATTGAATCCGATGGAACCGGACAAGCCCTCAGTCATCTCCATCATGTCTTCCTGGGATGGTGGACGAAAAGCGTCCGGCTAACGAGAGCTCCAGTGCGCCTCCGTGCCTGTGAGAGACATTGCACCGTCAAGAGTAGCTACCCGTTCGTTTTGGTGCTTGCATTTTCATATTTTGGCTGAGGTTTGGTGATCCTCGACTTCATGCATATGCAGGGTTGTCTCCTTCGGGCCTGTGAATTTCATCGCCGCACGCGGTGCGGTTGGGGGAGTGTCGGCTTTGGTGGTATCCTCTCCCTCATCCGTCTCGCCAATCTCGACGGAGTTGTCTTCTTCCGACTTCAGTAAGGCGTGTAGCAGGGAGATTCGGGACCTGATCCACGAGGTGGCCAAGGCCAGGGGCCGCTATTCAAATGCGACACGTGAGGTTGGTTGATCTCTCTGTGGTTCATGCCACGCCTCGAAGAAAGAGACAACCACGACCCTTGCTGAGGCCGTAGATAGCCACGCTCGGGCAAAAATACTCACAACCATGACACTAGTCTTTATTCTGGCAGAAAGTTCATGCTGACATTTTGCAATTTTGTTGTGCGTGTATTATGCCTCTATTTAATAACATATTTTGCAAGTATTAATCATACATAGGTAAATAATACAGGATATGATGATGAACACACAACACTAATCACACGTAGGGGCGGAACCCTAAGGGGTGCTCGGGGCTATGCCCCCTTCATTAAAAATAAAAACTCGTGGACCCCCTCAAATTTGAGACACCATGGTTGCAGAATAAAAAGTTGAAGAAGAAGAATATGGAAGAAAAAGGCGAAGAACCCCTGCCACTAGCCATACGAGATGACAACTATACATCATTGGGCTTGCGAATAATCAATGACAATGGTTTTTGCAACCCTGTTGTCAAGGAGTACACAATATGACATCGAACTACCAATCACCAAAACTTAAGGCCTCGATGGTCTTAATGTCTATTGATGGAACCTTGCATGGTGATATGAGGTCCCTCGTTCTAGGAAGAACGCCATCATCCAAGTATTGTTATTTTTTCAAAGTTTGACCTTGCAACATCATATTTAGGAAAGGTCAAAAGAGCATTATGGTCTCTAGGGCATAATGCTTTAGAAAAGTAAGTGGTAGCATGCTCTGCAGGGGGCTTTTGCCCCCTTATACTACTTCATATACTTGTAAATCAATGGAGAATTTAGGGGGTTTGAGAGAGAAAA
Organism: Digitaria exilis; assembly: GCA_015342445.1. Taxonomy (NCBI): domain Eukaryota; kingdom Viridiplantae; phylum Streptophyta; class Magnoliopsida; order Poales; family Poaceae; genus Digitaria; species Digitaria exilis. The sequence goes on along the minus strand of JACEFO010001827.1, from coordinate 937,847 downwards.
AATAAGAATGGAGGGAGAGGAAGAAGATGGGCCCTTGTCATCATGGTTGCATCCGCTACTGATGGCCTTGGTCAATTTCTCTACATGAGGTTGATTTTATCATGTATTAGAATGAAATCTCGTGCTCAATTATCACAAACTTAGTGGTATCCAAATGGCCAACTAATGATCCATCCTAACGGTTAGAAATTGAGATTTTGGTAAAAAAAAAAACCTCCAACAACTTCTAAGTGGTTATCCAAATATAACTATAATATACTGATTTTCTCGCTGACCAAAGATAGATAGCGAAAATAGCTCTCTAGAGTGTAAACAAGATATACAAGAGTAGTCGGAGATTGAAAACATATACAAATGATTTTTACGTAAATAACTCTCCAAATGACAATTTAGAGAGTGAAATTTAAAAAGAGTCTTGGAAGTGCTCAAGTGTTGGGTATCCTCCTCCTAGAGCGCCGTGGCCTAAATATTGAACCCAAATGTAAAAAAAAAATGAATCCTGATTGCAATCATGACTAAAAAATATTGAGCCCAAATGTCTCGGGAGGATTGCCATATCGCTGTCACAAAGAGAAAATATTTTGCTGTGGAATGGAAGGGAAGAACCCTCCTAGTGAAGTATCTAATCTATCTATTATTATTATATTATTACTTGAAGAAAAAAAGGAGCCACCACGTTTACCGAGAGGGCCAAGAAATTCCCACGTTAATCGAAAAAAAGAGAAGGATTTGTGCCGTCGGATTTTATGAAGATCTAACGGTGTATATTATTCTAAGAAAAATAAAAGACCATTGATTTTATAAACTATAGATTCCATGCAGTAATATTTACATTATTTCATTTTTTTATATCGAGTACAAACTCTGATTCGAGATACAACTGTGTTTTAAGAGTCCATACACGTATTTCCATATTTCTTTTGAGAAACCCAAAGAGTCCATACGTGACATTTACTTATACATACGTGATAGGAAACAAGTATATGAATCCATGTCAAAGGCAAGGACGTATACTTATGAGACACTTGCAAATTCCATACTAAATATATTTGGCGTCCATTAGGGATCAAAGAAAGGAAAACAAAACAAAACAAAACGGACATACATGGTTACATACGGTGCTGACTAATCCATGTTTAATTCTAAGCACATGTCATCCAAAAATAAAAAATAATCAATATTTAGATAATAGTAAAAATCATATGTTTTTGTCAACAAATATGGCAATAATATTTTCCCTTCACCTATTAAATAATTATTATATGTAAAATCATCATTGTCAATTCGTGAACAAATACTGATATGAAAAAAAAAATCTACGGAGCTACTATATAAACTAATAGTAAAACTGGATGAGTATGAGTATGTGTACGTTGGCTGACAATTAGGAAGACTTGCACATACCTATAGGAAAAATAAATTATTTGATGTTATTAATTAATGATATAAAGATCTGACGGTCTAAACGAACTAAAAGAGTCCATGTGAAATATAAAAATTAAATATACAGTAGGAATTAAAAACTAACACGTAATGTAGTCCTTATCCAATACGTTTTGCTTAATTGCTTGCCGTGCACTAGAGAAAAAGAACCATGGCTTCACATCTAACGTATGTAATAGAAATAATCCTTCAACCAGAGGCTAGGTCCATTTTTAAGTTTTTCCCTACAGTTAGTAAAATTAGTTAATAATTGTTTTTTTAGACATTTATGGATAGAGAACTAGCATTCGTACCTGACCTATGTTTTTTGGAATGTTGGGCTGGTCATCAATATTATCAATATTAGTTGAAAAAATTCCAACAAAGACTGGTAGCTAAGTAATACACGGTACAAACGAACAACACATTGTACTACAGTTCACCATTAGCTCACCAACAGTAGTTAGAGCATATGTCCGAGAAAACTTATGAACAATCAGTTTGGTAATGAAGTTGAAAAAAAATGCTCCAACATATGTCTAATACTCCTAAATTTGTCCATGTCCAATATTGGCTCCATCGTGAGCCAAATTTCTCCCTAATTTCCATGCTATAAATCCCACAAAAAAGGTGCAGAGAGTTATTGTTCATGCGTTCGAAAATTATATGTTGGGCCATAATAAATTGATGATGTAGCAGCAACTAAACATTTTTTGGAACCAATTTTATTCAGAACTATTGGATGTGAGAGTATTTTCCGTTAGAACTATAGTTTTTAGTTACTCTTAGAGATGCACTTAAAGCATCATGGGGTTCCTTCCAATATCATGTTGTCGTGGTAATGATGCCCAAAAACAATGTCCTTAATAGCTCAGATATGCCAAATGAGATAAGGTGCGGCCTTGATGACATCCACGTTAACCCATAGACACATATACATCTATTTGTCTATATATATATCTATCAGTCTATTATCTTAGTATAATATGGTAAAAATAAGTGTTTGTCGAGAAGACCAAAACTTCTCACACTTACTAACAGAAAGAAGAGTTTAGACCATCGGATTTTATCTTGATTTTAGCATAATCTAATAGTCTACATAACACGCGGAGTCCGTATTAAATAAAATTATTTTTTAAAAAAATATGAAAATTGAGATTTTACAACGGAATCCATGTAAAATACAAAAATAAGTAGTTCAATTTAAACATTTCAAAAAGGAGCCACCATGTTCGCCGAGAGGGCCAAGAAATTCCCACGTTAATCGAAAAAAAGAGAAGGATTCGGACCGTCGGATTTTATGAAGATCTAACCATGTATATTATTCTAATATTATTTCATATTATTTCATAAAATAAAATATATCATGCGGTATTTCTATATACATGTTTATCGAGTAAATCTTTCCATAGGTAAAGTCCTATCCTGGGTCTACTAATATTTTAAGAGTCCATCTTTCCCAAAAAAAAAATAAGGTCACGTAACATAAAAAAATATCATGCAGTATTTCTATATACATGTTTATCAAGTATATCTTTCCATAGTAAAGTCATATCCTAGGTCCAACTATGATTTTAAGAGTCCATCTTTCCCAAAAAAGGTCACGTAACATACATAACGTGTCTGTCTCAGATAAAATAGATATCCAAATTCCAACTCTGACACATACCTCCTCAGGCCTATATATATGCTATTACAATGGCTAATAAACTTGCCAAGACGGTTACACGGTTCTTTTGCCGGATTGATTTCTGTCTTTTCTAGGCGGGATTGGTCTGTCAACACAATTGAGAATTTTCTCGCTGGGATTGGTCTAAAAAATGAATTCACCACACCTCAGGTTTATCAACAGCTTTTCATTTCCCAGTCAGGTTCTCTTCAAAGTATATTATTACTTAAAGAGAAAAATAAGCCACCACATTCATCGAGAGGGCTAAGAAATTCCCACGTTAATCGGAAAAAATCAGAAAAAAAAGAGAAGGATACGGACCGTTGTTTTTTTTAAAGGTCTAACAGTTGAGATCTTTGGACGGTAAAGAGTCCCTATCAAGTACAATCTAGATAGCTAAGTCTGAAATTTAAAATAAAAAAAGTAGATGTTAACTAAGGAGTCTGTGTCGAATACGGCTAACAAATATTTTGATTTGGAATTAGTAAACTGAAAATAAAAAGACAAAAAATCATAAAAAAGAAGGTTATGGACCAGGATTTATGAATATCTAACGGTTGAGATATCGCGGCTATAAAGAGTCCCTGTCAAATAAAATCTAGATAGCTAAATCTTAAATTTAAAATAAAAATGAAAAATAGAAGTTGACTAAGGAGTCAGTGTCGGCTAACAAATACTTTGATTTGAAATTAATAAACTAAAAATAAAAAAGTTAACTAAGAGTTCGTGTTAATGAGATTAAGGTTAATAAATTTGCAAGCAAGCTAATAGCAGTATAACACGGGCCAATGTTAAAAACACTAACCATCACAGATGCTAAAATCTTGGGTACGTGCGTTATTTTGTCCTATCCAATAGTACTTCGTGAAGGTGTGGCTTTCAGGCATGAGCATCTCCTCCTTGCTAAGAAAAACTTGGAGTTGAAGACAAGGAGGGATGCATCACAAGAGATCTACCGATTGTGGCCTAACTGCTACTAAATTCTATGCGGTTACTTAGGTTGAAAATGTTATAAACGAGCAGCGAATAAACGATGTAGAAGAAAAAATCAACCACAACGAGACCCGAGATTTAACGTGCAAAACCACGGGCACCAGCCAGCAAGTACTTCGCTATCAAGAGTTGGGTTACAACGCCGAACGGTGGCGGTGGCTTACAAGACCATAGGATCACAAGGCGACGGGCCTCCGCTTCGCTATGTCAAAAGTCGCCCTTTTAATGTGCAACTTAATTTGGAACATAACTCAATAGAAAATATATCTGTTCGAGTCTTTATATACCACATCAGAACAACTGACAAGTAATCTACAATTAAATGGCAATAGTGTTAAAGAAACCACACAAGATTGGGTTTAGACATTTGAAAGTTAATCTAGAAGAAAAAATCCATACAAACCTATTGCAGATTAAGTTCAGAGTCACAATAACTTGGTCTAAACTACTTGAACAAAACAATGACAATGAAAAAGCAAAAAGCCATTTGAGTGAATCTATTTGATATAATACAAATATTAACTAAAATATTAGATAGCGGTTCTATTTGATCCTCGATTATGCAAAATACAGGGTCAAGAAATTCCCATACTAATCTCCAAAGAGAAAAAACTTCAATTGGTTGGTTTTAGGGTGATCTAATGGTCAAAATAATGCAAACAAGTTCATAACAATTAGAATTCACAAATACTTAAATTCAGGTTTCAAAAAATAAAGAAAATAAGTAGAAGTTGACAAAGGAGTAAGTGCCCAACACAAATAATAAGTGCTTCAATTTCAAACTTAAAAATAAAAAATAGTAATTGAAAATAAAATATAACAGTATATTTATAAATTATTTAGGACGTGAAATAGTCAAATAGAGAGTCTATGCTAAATACAATTTAAATGTTTTGAAGAATAAATTAACCATAAGAAAATATAATTTAAATCATTGGAAAAGAAAGTAGAATAGTTAGAGAACCTATAATAAGTTGTAATATATGGTAAATAACTACATCTAAAATACGAGAGAAAATCATTTATATAATTAGTTTTAAATAGTCATGAATACATGTTAATATGATGATGACAAATATAACGCATAAATTATTTTATTAAATTCATTTTAATTTAAATGTATTAAATGTTAGTATGAAAATACTAGCTACCCGCGCTATTTGCGCGGGCCATATGACTAAGTATATGGAACAACAAAGAAAGGTTTCAACGCACTTTTTTCTTGTTGAAACTTTCTTTTTTCTTTTCTTTTCTTTTGGCATCGGTGCCCAAAATAAAATCGTGAAGCTGACTGGTAATCCACTGTTGCAACTCGTGATTCGTGAACGTGCACATACGGCGCATAGTACCAAAAAAGAAAAAAGAAAAAAACGGATCACGCAGCATAAAGACCGGAAGAACCTGCAACTTCGGGCGAGAGAAGGAGAAGGATCAGGGAGCTCCTCATTCGTCATAAAAAGAAGAGGGAAAGATCACGGAGCTTATCTGCACAGCATGATGCAGATCAAACATGCTGAGGAGAGCATAATGGAAACGGCGGATATATTGACATGGATTCCTATACACTCTGGCGAAATGTTACAAACCGGGGTGCTCCATACACGACACACCTCGCGGTTTTTCTCTCTTCATGACGCCCCCCCTGCTTGACGCCCAGTGGGGACACTGTCACCTATATGTACAAAGACATCGCCTTGCCTTGCCCACACCCGGGCCTCGAGAGATCAAGAGGATGGCCGAGGACGACGGGGCTTGGTCACTCGCTCGCTCATGGCTCCGGCGGCCGAGAGCGGCCAGCCAAGAGCAAGACGCGCGATCCCACGACACCATCGAAGGGCCGTGCGCCGCTGGCTGCCTAATCATCTGTCAGAAGAGAAACAGAGAGGCCTGAGTGACTTGTCGTCAGAAGTCTATGATGGGCTCGCCGATGGTGAGGTTGCGCTCCACAGTCCACGGCAGGTTGAAGAGCTTCGCCGTGATGAACTTGAAGATCTTGTTCACGTTGATGTTGTGCGTCGCGCTCGAGAAGAAGAGGGTCGCCTTCATCGCTCTTGCATATGCCCTGGCCTGCAAGACATTCACACAGGGTTGTTAGACGACTTGTTCGACAGAGAGTTTGCAACAGTAGTCTACGGTGCAGCAAATGCAAATGCGAAGAAATTGTTCCTGTTAGATGCGTGGTAGCCATCGATTTTTCTTAGCATGTCCGGTGAGGAGTGACCATCAATCCGCGTACTGTAGTTCAGGGTCCACAGCCAATACTGACGTACACTCCAATTCGGACCTGAGAGGCACTTGGCAAAGTGGCCAAGAATACCCAAAACCTAACAACAATGCATGCGCAATTGCCAAGCTTTTTCTAACATTCCGCGCCTTAAGTTTGTTGCCCGTGGCGGGGAGCTTTCGCCGCCTCTCGCCAAAAGGTGTGGTTTGGGCCTACTACTAGCAGTTCACAATGGCTCCGATCAACACCTTAAGGACCATGTCTTCAATGTGCGATAGCAGGTGAGTACTCTCCGTTTAGAACAGTCTTAATTAGTCCACTGTACCCTATTCAAGTTCTGATTTGAGGTTCTATAGTCATACAGTGCAATGTTGTCGGTCGCTATCACACAGGTGCCCAACCGACGAGTGCTCGTCGATGTAATCGTGCTAGAAATCTTGGATTTGTGTTTGTGGATGATGGGGCGATAAGCCCAAAAAAATTTCCCCTAAAAAGATTCAAGAACAGTTATCCAGTTATGGGCAACGGCAGGTTTTTTTTAATTTTTTTTAAATCACTTGAGGTTACTTAACTTTGAGGCCTTGGTTGAACTGCACTGTTCTAGATGCAACAGGCATGTGCAGCACAACTGCCCACGTTAGAAGCAAAGCAATTTCTCATCTTTCTATGCTGGAAACAGATAAAACCACATTGGAAATGCAGATGGCCCCATACCCAAGAAACAAAGCTACCAAGAACAACATTTCGATCAGAACAAACCATTGTAAAATTCGCTGCTCACCTGGTTAACAATGGCCCATTGCATTTCAAGAGGAAGCTGAGCAAAGTCATCAAACTTTGTCCCGATTAGGATTGGAATAGCCGTCTGTCAGAAGAGGAAAAAAATAAAGCACGGTTCAGTCACCCAACCAAGCATACTGCACACATGTACTATTCATCTCGCAAACTGCTAAAAGTATACGAGCAAATCTCAGAGTTATTAAATTGTTGCAAACAGTGATCTTCCGGAATGCAAATGTACAAGTGGCAGCAGCCCGATAAGTTGACTGTTTGCAGTTGTAGCAATTTGTAACAGTTTTTTTTTTTCTTATGCTCAGTCACCACGACATGTTCAGTTATAAACAGAGGAGGCTACAGAAAAGAAACCCGAGATGTACAGGAGACTGTTAGCATAGAAAAGAGCACCAACCTTATTCCATTTCCTTGCCCTCTCGTACCAATCTATAATACTGCACCAATCAAACAGGCAAAGCAGGAATGAGCAACAAATAAGGATTTTCTCTGAAGTTCTGAATTTGAGTATTTTGATCTGAATACTAACTTATTAAGCGTGCACCGGCTCGTGAGATCGAACATGTACAGGATCGCCACGGCGTCCTTGCACGCGATTGGGATGTGGTCGACGGATTGGACGTCACCTGCATCCATTCCACAAGACAGAAAAATCGTCAGGAAACGTTGGGGTATCTGGCATTTGAGCCGAAGCAACCAGGAAGCAGAGCTTTCTTTTTTAACAAACCAGGAAGCAGAGTTGCTGCTTCCTAGTTGAGATTCTTCCCCGGTTACCTGCCACGTCCCAGATGCTGTAGGCAATCCTAGCTCCTCGGACGGCCATCGTCTTGTCCATGAGATTCAGGCCTGTCATCTGCAAGCCGTTCTGCTCATCACCTTCATCTCCCACATACTTAACCTGCAGACAAACAAACATCCACAGGAAGATTAGATTTACGGTGGCTCGATTCGGCATTTCTGGTTGCTGAATCCAGTTCAACGCTCTTGATGGTGAAGGAATTGCACGATGACAGAGACCTAACGAACTTGTCTTCGTTCTAGCTTCTATGCAACAGATTCTAGTGATTCTGTTGAGCCAATCGAATTGATTGATGAAGCTATTAAGAAAAGCGTGGGCACCGGCCGGGTATGGCCGTACCACCAAACCAAACCACATCCTCCGTCAAGATTGCACAGCAAGGCATTAAGCCAGGTCAACAGCAGCAACAACGACAAGGCGACGACGAAGAAGAAGACGACGCGTAGAGGGTAGAGAGCTTATCTTATACAGATCATTAACTTAAGACGGTAATAGTAGTTAGAAATTAGAATCACAGCGATTAGGCATGAAGATTAAGATTACGGATGAGGAGAAAAAGGGCGGCAAGAGCAAGAGTAAGGTTGATCGGAGAATGGATTACCATGAAGCTGGTCTTGCCGATCTGGCAGTCGCCGAGCAGGCTGACCTTGAGGCTGACGACGTTCTCGCCGTCCGCGGCCGCGTCGCACGGGACCGCGGCATCGGCGCCGGCGACGCAGTCATGGTCGTCCCTGTCGAGCGGGGCCAGCACGGCCCCTCCGGCGTGGGCGGGCGGCCCGAGGCGGCGGTACCGCCCGCCCCTGCCTCCACCGCCTCCGCCCCCGCCGCCGCAGGAGGAGCAGGCGAGCAGCTGGTCCCTCACGACGCGGAGCACCCGTGTGACGACGGCGAGGCGGAGCAGGCGCGCCCATCGCAGGTCGACCCGCGGCGCCGCCGCCTTCTGGCCGCGCCGGCCGCCTCCGCAGAGCTGCGCGACCACCGTCGCGGTCGTCATGGCGCCGCCGCGGTCGCCGTCGTCCCGCCGCCCATGCACCGCCGTCGCCGTGCGCGAGGTGGCCTCGGTCGCCGGCGAGGAGGATGAGGAAGGGAGGAAGGCGAGGCGGCGGTGGGCGCGGGTGGGAGAGGGGGACGGAGGAGGAGAGATGGGAGCTGCAGGGGGGCGCGCGACGTATAAGCAGCGGCGGCGGCGAGCGGCCGCGGTGGCGAGGTCGGGGGGGGGGGGGGGGGGGTGCGTGTAAAAATAGGTTCTTGGGTTGTGTCGTGGCCGCGCGAAGCGAAGGTCTTGCTGGCCTTGGCCTTTTCCTCCCTCGCGTCGCCTTATAGCAGAGGCGCTACCATGGACGGACGCGCACGCGCACGCCTTCCTCGAGCTGGGTCGGAGAGGGAGGGTGGATCGCGAGCGCGCGCGGCGTGGGTTTTGTTTGCTATCCTCGGGGCCGTGCCGGGCTGTGGTGGACGTCACGTTGGCTGCGGTGGTGGTGCGCTGCGGATAGCGGGGGGGCGTGGGCGTGCGACGGTGGTGGTTGGTTGACCGGACCCGGGACCAGCTGGTCGCCGGCTAGTGGCGCCCGCCGCCGCGGTTACCACCGGTGGCGTGTGTATCGCCCTGCACGGCAAAAGCCCTCGTGTGGAAATCGTGGACGCCGCCGCTGGCCGCTACGTCGACGTGCTCGGTCTCTGTGTTTTTTTTCCTCCGGGAAGCCGTGGTCAGGGATCCAGTCCAAAACGCCGGCTACTTACCAGAGCTGACTGTCCGTTCTGGAAGCTGGGAAAGGGAAACCCGACAAGTTCACCGCGGCGACGGCGATGGATGTGTGCGCGCACACATGGGGGCCGTGCGTGACCGTGACGCGACGGCGGCCGGTGTTTTGCGGGTGGCATTCACCGCGGCGAGGGTCGTGTGATTCCCCTCCACCGATTTTCCACGCGCGGACGTCGAAAAGGATGGCTCCCGAGAGGCACGATCGCGGGGGATCTCCGTGACGACGAACTAGTCCCGAACTCTCGACAGCGTATTGGGCAGGAATTGCATTTATGCTGCACGGCGGCAGCAGCTAGCGTTCGGCCAATCGTTCGGCCGTCGTTCGGTCCCATGCAGTTTTTGCGAGGGATTATTCATGACGCTCGCCGGTACTGCATGCGCGGCCAACGTGCTGCAAGGTCAGGATATCCTTGAGCGAGACGTGCTACGGACCACGAAATGTGTGCATTCAACGCCATTGGAAGAGATCGAACCTTGGGCTGGATTTGGAGGATTTAGTTTGGGAGATTTGGGGGTCATAAGCCGTACAACTAAATTTGAAGAAAAAAATGCATGGGGCTGCAAGGTAGAGTGAAATAAACAGAACGAGACACCCTATCTACGTGCGGAAGAAAATAATAAGCTGACTCGAGCGAACCCCATAAATCCAGAACGGCAGAACTCGGTCTGCATTCGGAGCTTTCAAAAAGGAAGAACTCAAAAGATTCTGAATAATGGTAGGCGGTCGAATCGGTTAATCTTTTGCAGGATCGATCGAGCCCTGAATCGTCACGCAGTCGTATTCTCAGCGGATGACTCGGTCACATCGATCGATGTCATCCCTATCTCCCTCGACACCCACCTCCGTCACCGTCGACCTTTCAACTACTCCGTTTACCCCCGATGGCAACCTTGGTTCTGGCTGGGTTAAACCGATGCTTAGCTTGAGCCCACACCACAGGGTTAGATCTGCATGTGAATTGTGATACGAACAGAACTCACGAGGTACCAAGATCGAGATGCCAATCTGGCTGGCTAGCCTCTGGGATCTGGATGGCTGCTAGTATGCTGGTACGTACGTGCGTGCCCATCGGGGTTAAACTATGGCGCCGGCCACTGTGTTAATATTTCTGGGAGTGCAGGACGCATCATACAGCTGCCAACCGCCGTGCCCGGACAAGGAGGGAAACAGTAGAAAAATGGCGTGGCTCGCCGCTGCCACCACCAGGAGATGGCAGGTGAACTTGTACCGCGCGCGGGGGGATCGGCGCCAACGTGCCCGCCGATCTCATCTCTCCCGGTACAGCATCAACAGCTATCGATGAACTCTTTTTTTGAAATAATCTATCGATGAACTCTCTGAAGCGAAAACTAAACGAGCATGGCATGGGCGGCCTCAGGTGGTGCGCATGCATGGGCATGGCCGTGCCCAGCCGGGTCGGCGGCTACAGTTGCGGGGCGCATGTGAACGTGATGCATGGCTGTTCAGTGTTGCAGTGTTTGCTCTTTGCTCATGTGGTGATGGTTACGGCCGCCATTCTCAGCTGCGGCGGCGGCGATGCGAGGGAGCACTCGCACGGGTGGGGGTGCACTTTGACTCGGCCGCCGCCGGGCCGGGGCGTGGCGCGGCGTTCGTGAGTGACTGAGCCGTCAACAACGACGTCGATGTTGTGATGGTGACAGTCGCCGTCGCGGTGGACGACGACCCGACCGTGAAGCCGTCTCGAAGCTCGGCGCACAATTATTTTTTTTTCTTTCGCGGTAGTGCGGCATTACGTTCAGAGAAATTGACGTGTTCGTGGTGGTTGCCGTTGCTAGTCATGCATGTTAGATAGAGTCAACCAATTTGAACTTTAGAATAATTAATTGTGAAAAAGAATTCGGATAAACTCATCGTTATATATTGAGATTTACCGCAAAAAAAAAAACTCATCGTTATATACGTAGTATATACAAAAAGTCAACCAACCTACTACATATATACTATATAGTGATGTGTTTGCCCAGAATGAATGTGGCATTTAGATCATAGGATGATCCAACGGCCCACACGTCCCCTTCCCTCTCCTCGTGCCCGAAGGATTGTTGGTCGATTCCCTTGATGGTAAAACGCCAGCGTCACCGAACTTTGAGCACACCGATCGACGCGAGCTGATGACCAAGTTCTAACACGATGGATGGAGTCAGCGTAGCGACGCCACCCCGACGTAGTGGATGTCATCGATCTCTACGCGGTGCCGCATTGTCCAACCGGTCGAATTTGCTGGATGGGGGCCGGGCTTGCTTTGCATTTCTTCCCTCCCCTATCTGGTGGATCTCATATTCGACGCTAAGGAAATTGAGGGGAAATGATACAGAGCTGGATCGAGTACGTACCTTGCGCGCTATGCCACCGCGTGCTTTAGTAATCTGTCGTCGTTCAAGGACTTCAGGATGAAAGATTCTTCTCGGCAAACCTTTCCTACCACCGACGTGCCCGTCGATCGCCAAAAAGGGGTCAGGAAACGCGTTCCTTTTTTAGCATCTTTCTCTAGCTCACGGTGGCCCCGCCAACAAGAATGGGAGATCTAGCTCATGCGCATCTCCCTTCTGGCAACTGGAACGCAGGATGCACAACCGGCGCCATGATCGTCTCCGGTTTGGGCAGAGGCAGCAAACGAGGATGGAGCAGAGAGCTACTCCCTTTTTCACGGACACGTTCTCGTGTCCAATCTGCTCCGCCTAGATGCCTCGATCTCGATGGCGACACAGACGTTGCCATCGTTCCCGTGGCCACAGGTACACGAACACGGCCGCCCCACAGGACGGAGCAGCACGGGCACGGGCAGCTGGCCGCATGCGCACCGGTATCGTATTCGCCTGCTTTTTAGGAGAGCACACCCCTTTTCGGGGGAGCTTTTTTTCGCAGAGCTTTGCAGTCATGCGTTGTGTCATGGGCTCTGGTTGACAGGCTGAGAGAGCTCTGACGAACATACAGGAGAGAGCCGAGTCAGAGCCCCCACGCATCCTGTGATCGATCTGTGGACGAGAAAATGATGGGTTAACGGCGCACTAATCTGGATGTTGGTTTCTATAAGCCATTAGCCACTAACCACAAGTGTAGCTACAGGAAACAATAGAGTAGCTCATTTCGGTTTGTGCTGCTGCACAGTGCACACACACATTGCACAGTGGTTCTGTACCTTTGTGCAATTGGTTAGCACAAGAGCATCAGCCGTAGACCGTAGTGTGGGCCAGTGCGGCAACATGGTGTCTAGATAATTTGTTTGCCAAATCTTATGTTTTTTTTGGGGTACAGAAGTCATCAGGATCTTTTTGTTTAGGGGAACAAAAGGTAGCCCAAAGAAATATTCTTAGCTGGTTTAACGAATTATTTTTTTGGAAATATTGGGTCAAAAACTACCAGCAGCACCCGGTTGCCGGTTGGAGTTGCCGATCGCTTGGCTTGACCCATTCACTTGAGTGCACACTGATAAACTACATGCAAGAAATATTCTTGATTGGCTTGACTTAAACTACGCTGATGCCTCGTTGATCTTTTATTTAGTTTAACTGTATAGTAGAGAGCAGGGGTAGTATACATGACCGTATAATAAATGAATCTCTTGGCGGCCGTTATGAATGATTACATGAGTTCGATTTGTTGCAGCTTTAGGTAGAGAGATCATGTCAATCTATCAAAAACAGAGTAGTATATATAAGGTCCTTGATTGGGACTAGCTAGGCAAATAAAGATCCATCTTATCTTTAATCCTTGTCTCAGCTTACAACCGATTACTCTACAACCAACTAACAGGGACAACTGAGCGATGATGCCTACCGCCGTTTAGGAATCTATAATGGAGTCACATATCTATGACAAGGTAATAAAAAGTAATAACAAGTACTAGTACAAACGAATGCACAAACAGTTACAGGACATTTGCAACTAAAAACCGAGCCATACCGGCCATTATTGATCATATTATCAGGATCCCGTACCTACCGTCGTGGCCTGAAGGAAATCCGTTTCTTGCATGCATGGCTATGGTTGAAAGGCCTCTTGCGTGCATGGCTAGCATGCTAGAAAAATCTTGGCAGAGTTTGTCGGCGTATATGAGTACGTAGCGATTGATGTTGCAACTACCAGACGGTCCGAAAGTGTTGGTTTCAGACTGCAGACAATATGCTGGCTCCGATCCTTCTTATTGCCTATGGAGACAATTCATCGGTCCGTGTTCAGTTGAAAAAAAAAATACTTTTTAGTTCCTATTCATTCCCCTCATATAACACTTTTTCCAAAAAATTCATTTTTCACATTTCCTATTTATCTCTCCCACATAACACACATCCTAAAGAAAGTATTTTTTCTCCCCTCCAACCGAACACAGTCACGTAGGCTGCATGGTATGGGAATGGGACCAAGCATGCATCATGCATGGGAACCATACTGTGAGACGAGGGCAAAGTGGTCATACCGCATTATATTGAACTCATGTTCAGTCAGATTAGCATCCTTGAACGAAGAAAGAGATAGGCAATAATCTCACTGGACCAAACTGCTTCTGCTTATTTGTTTGTTTTATTTGCTTTTGGAGCAAGTACTGCTTACGTGAATGCTGAATGGTTCAGTGGGGAGATATATGGTCCTATCTTGCCTTCAAATCCCACTCAATGAAAGAAGAAGTGGACAAAAGTGTGCATTATGATTTATTTTGACACCTTTTTGTTTCAAAGAAAATGCATTGATGTATCATGATACCTTGGAGATGCTTAAAGAAGACACCTTATGGGAAACACAGTTTTCTTGGTGGTACACCCTTTCCCGATAGCACCAACAACTATGCATTTATATAAGGCCAGTCTCTGTGGGGGTTTTATGGACATTAAATTGCATGACACATCAGCAAAATTACTTATGTGGCACGATAATTATGAGGAAAGATAAGAAGGGAGTGTCATCACCATGACACTCACCATGTGCAGTTACCAAGACATGAAACTTGCATTGAGAGTCATTTTGTTTCATCCTAGGCACATTTGGCCATACAACATACGAGAATTAAATGTTGCAGCTTGTATATGAAATTGTGCCATGAAACTATGCACTGAGAGAGAGAGTTTCATCCCATGATAAATATGACGTGGTAGCCTTAGTAAGGGTGTGATGAAGTATACACTGAGACTGGCCTAAGCTCAACTGACTCTTTTTGTTTTGCAAGACACAATACCATCATAATACATGCATGTACTGCGCCGTCAAACTTTCTAAACTTCTATCATTTATTTATTTCAAATTTTTAGCTATATACTATAAGAATTGATACTCCTTGATTTATTTTTCTTTAACATTAGTACTCTCAATTCTCTTTTGTGGCCTGGTGACTCCCACGCCACGCCACAGGAGGTGAACTCTGTTGATTTCAATATTTAATCAATAAACAAATCAATATTTAACCTCATCATCACAATACTAAACTAGTAACCAGCCAACGTAACCAGCAAAAAATTGATTAAGAACAACCTTGAATGGGAATGGCATCGTCATCTATATATATGTATATCTCCCCTTTAGGCAGACACCGCGCACTTAGTTTATTTCCTTGACAGCCCTACCACTACCGAAAGTACAGAGCAGAGCAAGCACAAAAGCAGCTAGACAACGCAAGTGGAATCACGAACCGCAAGCACAAAGACAATATATACTTTCTCCATCGATCGACCCCCTTTGCCTTCCCTTGAAGCACATCGCTACTCATGCTCACACAGCACACACCCATGCAAAAGGTGGCTCTAGCTACTCGATCAACAGATAATATGCGTACACAACAGATAACACTTGCTGAGTTTAGTTTAGGAAAAAGTTAAGTTTAGGAAAAAAGTTAAGTTTTTTTTATGAATAGTATGTTGGGAAACGTGTTCTGTGAGGGGGTCAATAGGAAAAACTTATTGAATTAAGGGCGTGTTTAGATTGGGGAAAGATTCCCCAAAAATACACTGTTCACCAAAAAAAACACTATAGATAAATAGTGTTATGTGAGTGGAAGAGGTGGAGTGAATAGAGAAAAGTTAGATAAATAGTCGTTTTTTTGGGGAATCTTTGTGAATCTAAACGGGGCCTAAGTCCTTTTAGTTGTATCTAAACTCAAAGGGATCCAGATGCATGCAGAGATGCTCTTCCAACTAATAGGTGGTTTTGCTTACTCGCGTGCATCACCTATCTCTTCATCATGTGCACATATCCTATGATCTATCACACCAACAAGAAGTAAACGACATGGGCACGGCGTTAGGGCGCATCACGCACGCTGCGCACCGCGCACCGGCGGCGCGGCCACCATACGAGCTTTGCAGCTTGGGCACCGGCCCGCCGGCGGTTTCGTTGCGGCGGCCGGCCATGCACGTACGGCGTGCACGGGACACGGCCACGTACACACACCCTTTGCTTGGAGCTACACCAAATCTGCAGAGAAAATGGTCTTGTTGTTTAGTGACCTGTGTCTCGTCTGCATGCATAAAGATCTCCTTTGGATACGATCATCACACACCGGCCGGACACCTCGCCGTTCCGTTGAGCCGTTGCCGTCGTCGTGTGGCCGTCCGGCGGCGTGGCGTGTAGCAGTAACTGACCTTCACGTGTAACTCTTGGTGATGTGATGTACGTGGTCGCGCGGCACAAGTCAAACGCCAGGCGACACGCATGGGCGCTGGTTCAGCCGTTCGGCACACGTCGTGGCGCGGCGCCGTGCAGAGGTGTCCCGTGTCCGGACCGGGCCGTATCTGTCGGCTACCACGAACACGGGTACGGTGCTCGATCGCCGCACGTACCACCCCTTCGGTGGAAGGGCACGTTGGTTCTTCTTGGGCGTGTCCATGGGGCATGTGCTGCTCCATTTGGCCATTGGTTCTACTGATCCAAATGTAATTTTGTAACAGTTGCGATCGATGTTGCAAGCAAAGGTGTTCTCTGAACGAACATGTGCATGCCCGTTTCTGCATGACAGATTGACAGTATGAGGTTTGAGGAATCCTGACGCACACAGAGGTAGTAACACTGAACTGAAGTGGTGGTGAAAAGTCACCAGCCGTTTCAGAATTGAATGATACTCCTATAGCAGATAATGATCCAGTCACTATTTTCTAACCAAACCCCAGGCGTTCTCCGACACCTGTAACAAGTAGTTGCCCAGACAGCGACGTTGCATGCGTAACATTTCCACGTCCCAGTCTCTAGAGCCTAGTACACACGTCGAAACCTAGCCCGGCCGGCGAAACGTCCTGTTTGCGAACATCTGTCAACCTTGCCATGGAACCCGTCCGTGATGCGCCCCATTTCCAAACGACCAGATGTTGGCACCAACTCGTTTTCCGAAAGATGAGCTGATTGGGATATACCAGCAGTAACGCTACCTGAACTGAATTGTCGGTTGGAGTAGGATTGGGGTCGGCGATTTAGATATCCTGGCGACCGGTGCTCACCGTGGGGCAGCAAGAGATCTAGACGGATGCTGGAAAACAGGGAGGATGTGTTCATGCCACCTGCCAATCCTCACATGGTTTAAGGCTGTTCTAGTTTCGCGTATGGCAATTACAGACTAACAGTCATTGCATGAGGGGTCATAACATGTAGAAATTAGAATTGCGTATTTTGAGTTAGGGTTGCAGAGTAGTAGTGTACATCAATTTTTCTGTATCTAGGCAGTACACCACAGAAATTTCCCTGAACCAAATAAATGCTTCTATTCAGAGGTTAGTTCAGAGTGTTGCATCAGGGTGGATGTGAGTCTGACAAAATCGGTGAGGCCAAGCTTCTGCTCTGAAATGTTCTCCTTGCTGACCTTAAATAGTCACAGTAGAAACGGGGTAGATATGTTACTTCTTCAAAAAGATGAAAGGTTATGCACACCTGGCCACATACCACACCAAACAAAGATTCTAACTTTTCAACTTATTTGGAAGTAGATGCTTCAGATGGTAGCTAAATGAACTTTGGTAGGAGTTACTTCAAAAGAAGGCCAACGAAAAAAACTGCTACTTCTCCCAGATATTGCTGCTAGAAGATCCAGATTTGTTGCTGTTGGAATACCTGTTGTACTTCTATGGAGGCAATACTCTGATGCTGCTCCCGATGCAATGTTTTCGCAATCAGAAGTCAGAACAAACCACAGACAAGAAAACCCCTTCCTCACCAACTAGGCCTCTGAGTTAGGAAAACTTTCACTTCAGCGCAGAATTATGCATTATTCTCATATAGTTAGTAATGCAGTGATGTGAGATGTTATGTTGGCAATGTGGACTGATCTTCTGTAGCCGTACTGCCTATGTTCGGATGCTGACTATCGCCTATGGTTGGATGCTGACTACCATTTGGTCTTTTCTTGAGAGCATTCTTCACTTCCTCCTCTTTCTTATCAACAAAAGAGATCAATGACTTGATGGTAGTTAGCCTTGCTGGTCTGTTTACAATCTGGGGCTCGGGAATCTGAACCTCCACCTGGTTACTGTACCTGCTGTACTGGCAAAATATGCGAAGGAAGAAAATCACAAGAGCAAGGAGACATGCAAGGCCGCAGATGAGGAAGAGGCCCCAAAAGCTTGACAAGCTCAAGGAGTTTGACGCAGCCCCATTGTTGTCTGCACTGCACTCTGTCCCACTCAACCATTCATCATGGATCCTCTGGAGATTGCCATTCTCTGATAGCGTCAGGATCGCTGTTGACAAGTCCTCAGCGAGAGGGGAGTCTCTTGGGAAGGCCTAAAACAGAAGACAGTACGATCACAAGATATTCTGTAGAGAAATGCATTACATGTGTGTGAGTGCGTGTGTGTGTGTATTTTGATCACACAAGCAAATCAACTTACAAATCCCCATCCACTTTTTGTGAAAACCTGACCAACTGTCTTGAATTTGCAGTATTTTGACAAGAAGATATCAACATATGGAAGCTCGTCGATAATTGCAGCCACACCACCATTTCCTGACCCTAGCTCTAGAGCTCTTGCATAATCTGATGGGCTGTTCAGTGGCACCAAACGGGACTCTGCAATATTGAGCTCATTCACAAGGTAGTTTCTAGAAAATGATCCAACTTGATAGCCAATTGCACTTGAACTCGAGATCAAGTTATCGAGGCCCTGAATCCCCGATGTCAGCTCCTGAACTGTAAGAAGTGATGTCAAGCTTGCGGTGTAGCTTGAGTTAATAATCAGCACGACAAAGAGCCAGATTAGCAGCACAAATCTACCAAGTGCACTGACTGTATTCTCTCCTGTGTAAAGAAATAAGAAAGGAGGTTATGAGAGTGGAGTAGGAAACCCTTGAAATATTTTGACTAGTTTTCACACCAACACTTACTGTGTGCAAAGAACATGGTAGAGAAACTAAACCTGAAAATGTTCAAAACCTCCATAAGTAAAAAAAAAAGTTAAAAAAAACAAAAGGAAAGAAGTAGCTACAGAATGCACATACTAACCAGCAAACTGTCATAATTTGTTGCCTTGGAGGTCCACGGAACTCAGTATTAGTACGGTGTTCAAGTACCCAAACAACTGCACCCACAAAGAGGAAGATAACACCTAGGACACACCACATCTGGAAGGTGAATGGCTTCAGAAAAGCCCAAGCATTTGATTCAATCTCCCTTGCTGGAGCTACAATAATGAGACCTGATTCGATATATGGCTGGGTAAAATCAACAAGTCTTGTTCTATTTGTCACTATAGCAATGTCCCCTATTGCAGCGTCGAAGTACTAAATGGGCAGAAAAACAGAAATAAGAACATTTGTGAATGAAATATCAAGACGCTAGCCTATGAAAATTTCAGGATTGAAAAGGATGTGGGAGGATGCTGCTCACATTTTCAGAAACCTTCTGAACAAGGTCACTGTAGCTAGGATTCTTCAAACCATCTCCAAATAAAATAAAATCGCATGAAACTGGATAGGGCAACAGGCTTATTGCAGCTTTAAAGACATCAACTGCAAACCCCTTTACTCCATCAGCTCCATTGTCCTGCATAACGAACTCTTTGTAGCTTGTCCGGAGAGGTACTCCAATCCTCATAGGCTTCCCATGATATGAAAACACCCAACCACGAGGTTTCTCAGAAATCTGACCAGGCCATATGACACTACAGAGCTGTACATTGTTGGTTGAAAAGTTCAGTGCTGATGAATTTAAGTTTTCTGGAGCAACAACCGATAGACCAGAAAAATTTGACCAATATCCAACGGTTCTTAATCCTGTACCACCAACATTGAGAATATCATAAGCTGGGTAGATCAAATTCCGGTCCAAGGTAAATTGAATTGGACCAGAAACCCCTGAGAAATTCACACTCCACACTTTCTCCAGTAGTTTATTTCCATTGTTGAAAATCCTGAGAGAATCTAACTGAAGGTTACTTCCTTTTTTAGCCAGCAAACTTGGGTCAGCAGAAAAAGAGATAGCATTCCCTTCACTCAGAAATCGCTCAACTGCATGAGCAACTAACCACACAGAGTCATAAGCACGCATAGAGTAAGCACTTCCATTCCTGGTAAGATTATTCCTCTTGGAGAATGTTGCTTTTCGAATTTCAGAATCGGCAACATGCTGCCGAAGCACAAGAACACCCTGTGTAAGTTCCATCACATCAGGATTACCATGCACAGATGAATCTATCACTGCAGAAAGCCAGTCTGTTGCTATCCATACATAGCCACTGCTCATCATCCCCAAAGATTTTGCAGCTGAGAACACGTTAAGACCAGAGTCAGGGTTAACATGGATAACATAGACGCGTGACTCCATTTCATTTACCTGCATCAAGATATTCTCAATAGTAGTATTTGCAGCACCAGGTGGCAACTTAGCTTTGTAGGCTATCTTGCACTTTCTTTTTGCAAGTAAATCACCTAGTGCCGTGATGCCACCTCTACCATAGTCATCATCAACATATATGGCGATGACCTGTTTCCATTGATACTGGCTAATGATGCTAGCAATAGCACCCATTTGGTAATAATCACTTTGTGTAGCCCTCACAAAATAAGGATATTCAAGGGAAGAAAGAGTAGGATCAGTGGCTGCAAAAGAGATAAGAGGGACATGGAGTTCATTGACAGCATGGCAAATTACATGAGCAACAGCTGAGGATTGTGGACCTAATACCGCGACTACATCTTTAGCCAGAAGCTGCAATGCTGGACAAGAAGAAATTTTGTTAAATTCTCCACTATCTGAGCTTCAAAAGCATAAAAGCACATTATCACTTCAATCTAATAAGAATTGACAAAAGAAACTTCTCCATTTCTTAGGTATAAAAGGCAGGCAAGTTCAACTAAATCTGCTTGGCACAGGAGCAAGAATTTACTAGGACTTGCTGCATATTTTCTATGGCAGGACCTCAAAATTCCATGTTTAATTTCATTTATACCTCACATGATTACAGTGTTGAGCATAATATCTATCTTTTGCTTCTCTTATATACAGGAAGAGAAAAATTAGAGGCTGAAGCAAATACATTTCTATTACAGTTCGTAGCACAGTAATCAGTGTTGTTTTCTCCACATATCCACTAAAAATGGCAAGTTGTTAATTCCTATAGTATGCATGACTAGTTATTTTGTCTAGTTGCAAACCAGGGCAAAGAAAGCTTAGCTGCATACTGATACAGCAATATGTGATACAAAACCACAAAGAATATAAAACATGATCTAATTACGAACGTAGATACAGAAGGAGGGTTAGAGAGCATCAGACCTTCTATGGTGCCAACAAATCCACTGCAGTTAGTGTCCTGCATAAGAACACTCAGATTCGTCCCGCGTAGTATGCTAGGATCAGCATTGACATGCGCAACAGCAAGCTCAATAGCTGGCATCACCGCCTTCCCGATAACCGAGTCAAACGTGAACAGCGCACCGATGCGCACCTCGGCCGGCCTTGCGGGATCACCAGTGTCATTCTGGTTAGCTGCCGTGGTTCCACTGACGAGCACACAGGCACAGAGAAGCAGAGCGAAAAAGTGAGCAGAGCTCATCTCCGCTGACCAATAAGAGAGTACAGCGTTCTTGAGGACCATTGATCTCTACAGCCTCCTTTTCAAAGCAAACTACAGGACCTCTTCAATTAAACTCTTCAAAGAATGAAATGGGGGAGCAGAGCTGGCGCCCAGAAACCTGGAGAGCTTATTTGGTTGGTTTCCTCTAAATTCTGCACTCACAAGTGCACGACCGATGATTGAATTGCCTGAGAGCCAGAAGCTAGACACATCACTGGGCTCCAAGCCTCCAACTCCAAGAATCAAGAAACCTCATCCTGTCCGTCCATTTCGCCTAGCGCTCCTGCTGCTCCGGTGGCTGCACAATGCACACCAACTGTTCGACGAGGTGCCCGACGGTCCGGAACGGTATGGAGCTAACCCCTCGTCTGCAAGAGGAACGGCCAATCAGAATTCGCACTCCAGTAAGCTCAGCACTCCGTGCTCCTAAACAAAATATCCGAAGAAAGAGATTCATTGGTGGTTACCATCTGCTCGACGACGCCATGGTGGCAACTGAAACCCGGAGCACCAAGAGGGCGGCGAGGTGGACGGAGCTGATCCACAGGTGCCACGAAGCTACATTCGGGGGTTCTTGGTCCCCGGCGCTAGTTGGGGGACAAGAGTGACCAGATGCTGCCTCGGATTTGGAGGAGATCTTTTCTGGAGGAGCAGCGGATGCGAGCGTGGAAAGACAGGCACTCGCGGGTCACGAAATGCTCTCGTAGCAGCTTTGTCCATACTTCCCTCGCAAATTGCGATTGGATTCCATTAAAAAAAGGTGCCTTTTTTGTTTCCTTTTTTTGCCCTTGTGAAAAAGGATCACAAAGAAATGTGAGCGCTCGGATACTCGAACCTACTGTGCGAGATTGACGACAAGGAATCGTGGATAGACTGATAGAGGCACACATGGGGCACGTGATCTTAGGCTGTGATTGGTTGGTTGCCAAAATAATACTAACACGCCAAAGTTTGGACATGTCAATGCTTGGGACACTATTTGGTTTGATGCCAAAAATTGCTAAATTTTTATATTTTTCCTAGATTTTGGCTTATCAAAATGGTGGCATACCAAATCTTTCTCAATGAACCAATCAGCCCTTCTCTCCTTTTAATAAAAAAAGAAAAAATAAAATAAATAAGGGGGGTGATAGCACTAGTAGTTTGAGAAAAAAAAAACTTTGGAAATGAACTGTGATCTGACAATAAGTCTACATTCAAAAAGGGGATAATACATCGTGAGTACACTCTGTAATTACATGTTACATCCAATGCGTATCACAAACCTTTACACAGCTAACGAGGACGGGGGGCATCAGGTAAATTACATGCTATATCCTCCACGTGTCAGCTTCTACCTTTTCTGGAAGTTCAAGGTCTTGGTGCCGTACGCGAAGAGGAAGACGAATACGAGGATGAAGCCAAAGTGCGCCAGCAGGACGTAGCCGACGAAGTCGTGCTTCATGCCCAGGTTGTCTTCCAGAAATGCCTTCACTGTTGTACTGCCGCCGCCAGTAATATCAACGGGTTTGACAACATCGCCAAACTGCGACCCGACGACACCATAGATGGTCCAGGCCACCGGGTCACACCAGTAGAACCATCGCCACCAGACAGGCAACGCCTGCAAGAGTCAAAATAGTTTTAGAAATTGTATTGGCAGCTCAGGGCACTGCTGGTACCATGCAGCTCTGAGTGGTGTAAGGTAACGCCATGGCTCACAGAGATGCCTACCGGTCGTGCTACGAGGAATCCGGCGAAGATGTTCCAGCCGGTGAGAGTGAATGAGACAAGAATACTTGCGAGCATGGGTGAAGGAGTGCAGGCAATCAGCATTGCACCAAACAGTGAGAAGTAGAGGAAGCACGCGGTGATAAAGAACAGGAAGTAGAAGAATTTGTCTGCCTTCCAGTCATAGCCAATCAGTGCGTAGATAGGGACAGTATAAAGAATACCCTGAGCAATGTTGTAGACAAGCTCCACGACTGTCTGTACACATCAATCAGTTACAAAAGAAGTTTTAGTTCGCAAGTTGAGTATGCAAGGTGCCAATAATAACTGAGAAAATAACGAGTAACATACAATGGCAAAGAAAGGAAACGAATATGCTTGGTTATTTGAAGTTTTCTTGTTCATGATCCAGAGGCGAACAGGTGAGTCCGTTTGGATAAAGACAAATGCATACTCGGATCATCGCATTTCAGTTAATAAATACATGACAACATAAGGCATCTAGAAATTACCAGCGCAAATGCATAGGACAATGGAGAGAACATCCCAGCAGCCTTCTCACGGTAGAAGACTGTCCTTTCAATAGAAAAAACAGGTAGAGATGAGAGCAAATTTGCAGCTCCAAGGAAGAAAACAGCAGCATATGTAGCTCCAAGTAGATTTTGCAGATCCTGCTCTGAATGTCTGTACAAATATAAGGGGAAAAAAGACATCAACCAAGAGTACTAAGCATGGAAGTTAATTGATCTAACACAGTGCCATGAATTGATTATAAATGGAACAGAATGAATGATATTTGCAAAATGGTAGGATCATACACTTTCTTTCCCTTCTGCAAAAAGACTGTGCCAAACACCAAACTATAAAGAAGTGTCATTAGATAGCGCATGGCATTGTAGGGTGGATTCTTCCAATACGATCGAAATTGCTTCCATGTATTTGCCATGAATTGATTTAGGAAATTCTGGGCATATTTAGTAGGAAACGAAAGATCCTGGTAGCCTGGCGGTGGAATGCTCAGCTCCTTAATAAGTTCTTGATTGCTCCTGAACATATTCATTATAAAATGTAAGAGGCCCATATTCATTAGAAGTTAAACCAACGCCAAAGAAGAAACAAAAAAACTGCTGCAATAGTAACATAGCACATATACTTACTGGTAAAGAGCAGAACTTGCATAAATTTCAGCAAAATCAACATTCATGCGAGCCTCAGCTAGAGGAGAGCTGACTTCCAGCATCCATGTTGCTGGATTGTATCCTTCTGTAATTTTTGGGACACCTGGAATTGCCTGCAGGAGAATGCTATAGGTTAAAAGGTATCCTTTTGATGCCTCACCCTCAAGATCAGGTCGTATATCGGGTATATCGTACGCAAGTACGCAACTATCAGTGAATTGATTCTACTAGTTAATTGGTGAATTGGTTCTACTAGTTAATTGGTGAATTGGTATCGAAAATAATTTGCCCCAATTGTCAAAATACTTTTCAGAAATTGAAGTTAGTTTTGTACACGAAATGTCGACTTCACCTCACAATGTGCAGATAATATAAGTGATGTCCTCTTTGTATTTTTCCCCTTTATGTAAGGATTTTGCGCATATTTGGTAATACCAGTACATGCATATATTTGGGCCATGAGCCCTTGCATTGAATAGAAGTGCTATTCATAACATATACACATCATGACACTAATGGATTTATGGTGAAAAAGACTTCAAACAGTACAATAAATATTGCAACTCCTAGCCTGAACACAGAGTTCAATGGATTAATCACAACCTTCTTTCATATAAATCAAGCATATTTCTCTTATTTTCTGAACATACTGAGTACAAGCATTTGCTAAAACTATCCTGTTGATCTGCTAACTGATTTTAGCAATATGGAATGTTTGAACTTGGTTACCCCAAACTGAAACAAAATGTGAAAGACAATTCACCTCAAAATAGTCAACTAGTATGCGAGATTGTACACCAAGTGAGCCAGCATATATGACACGTCCTCCTCTCTTCAGCAACAGAAGCTGAAAGACAACCATTTTTCAGTATGTTATTGCAGAGTTAAAAAAATAAAGATATGGTATTAGAGCTTTAAATTATGAGTAATGCAAGAACCTCGTCAAAAGCCTCAAAGATATCAATGCTGGGCTGATGGATCGTACAAACCACAGTTCGCCCAGTGTTGACTGTATTTCTCACTGTACGCATGACAATTGCTGCAGCTCTAGCATCAAGGCCAGAAGTTGGCTCGTCCATGAATATAATTGAAGGGTTTGCAACTAGTTCTACAGCAATCGTCAGCCTCTTCCTTTGTTCAGTCGATAAACCACTAACACCAGGGAGACCAACCAGAGCGTCACGCAATACATCAAGCTCAACTAGTGACATCACTTCCTCCACAAACATCTACATTGAAATTGATTGTATCAGAACAACTAATGCTTTCAACACCAAAGATATGGAGGTTCTCAGCCTGTTCTATAGTACCATGCTGCCTGGCAGGCCTTTTACAAATTTGAATAAGACAAAAGCAACATAAGCACAGCAATGTAATAAGCAGTAACTAATTGTGCTATCGATGTACATATAAAAGGAAAATAGCAATATACACTCATGATATGCCATAAAAACTAATTCTATTCAGGTACCAGCATTAGAGATACCAAATGATTAAACCATTCTAGACTCAGGATTACCTAACTTCAAACCATCTTGAAAGGATGTATTCGATATGTCAGGGTTGGTTATTACGTGTTAAACTATTTTTAGCACCAGTTAGTACACAACTTTCTCGACACAAAATATAACTTTGGATTGAGAGTGTGCTGTCAGTTAATGGGTAATACTTAGTACTGGTACGCAGAAGCTACAATCACTGCAGTAATTTTTCTCAAACAGAATTAAGGCACGAGTGCATATAATACAGAAAAATAAAATAAAAATGCATACCTTTCTAGTATTCTCATCAACTTCTGAAGAAAGACGCAACCAAGCAGAATAAATGAGTGATTCATATACAGTAACATTTGGCGAATGGATATCAGTTTGTTCACAATAGCCACTGATGCGAGCAAAAGTTTCCTGTTTCTTAGGGTAACCAGAAAGCCTTATGTCTCCCTCAATAGTTCCACTAGTCTTCCTTCCTGCCAATACATCCATTAGAGTGGTCTTTCCAGCTCCACTGACACCGACTAGTGCAGTCAGAACACCTGGTCTGAATGTGCCACTAATATCAGATAGCAATTGAAGGCGGCTTTCTGTGAAACCTTGTTCTTTCATTGCCTACAAAGCATTTTGCATCACAAATTAATATACATATTGCATTTACTGATTTTAGTAGTAAAGGTAATAGGTTAATTCAAAAGATTATTCTCAAATGACTCAGAGGCACCAGGCAATACAAGAAAATATTATCATTGGTCAAGTAAGTTGCTGCTCTCCTGTGATGTGTTTCACCAATTTTTCCTGATCTGGTTGTGTCAAAACTTGAGTTTCTGCTTCAACTTTTGGTAAAAATCTACCTGAATCAGGTTAGGTTGCTATCCTACCATGCTTCTGTACTCTCCTAATATTCTTAACTCTGTATTTCCGGGTTTTTTTTTGGAATGGAAATGGGGCAGAGCCTCACGTCAATTTTTTTTTTATGCGTTTCATCAGCATTTGCTGACTGGTTATGTCAAAACTTGGAACATCATTGTAGAAGATCAACTTACAGCAGGCATGTCAACGTAGTAGTTCATGTGGTTGAAAGAAAGTGAAAGTGGCTGGAAGGGCAAAACCATTCCTGTCTGGGTTCTCCTGTTTGCTGCTTCATTTGTGCCTGATGAAGGTGGATTATGAGGTGGTCGGTGTAGATACATATATTAAAAAAAGATGAATAGAAATAAAAAGGTATGCTTCATGAATCATGATGCTTGCAGGTCCTAGTGGGAGCTGTAGGAATCAAAGCCTTTTCATTATTTGGGCCTGTTTGAAAGTGGAATTCTTATAGAAATTTCATACAAAACAAAACATCAAAAGTGGATGCTCCCTTTCCTTCAAACTTCTTGTAAAATTCCAATCCAAATGGACCATAATCCCATATTGAGAGAAATCTAGGAACAAGGAACAAGGATTGAAAAATAGAAAAGGATGCATTTGTCGATCTCTTACCATGGGTAACCTGGCGCATTTGTTCTTGATCTGTTGATTTCTTTTTGTTGTCATCATCAGAAACTATAGCATTTGAACTGCCACCAGCTGTAGGAGATATATTTCATAAGTGATTCACCTAGGCATCATACTAGCGACAATTCCAGAACAGAAAGGAAAAAGAAGCTTACGGCTCAAGAATGTAAGAGCCAAAATGAAGAGAACGTTGAAAAGAATAATAAATCCTATCATGGCACCGATGGAAAGCCAGTACCCCCATTGACCACCAAAAAAGCCTTTAGATTTCAGAATAGCCTTCCCTATTGTTGGTGCATCAATGTTTGCATTAGTGTTCAGCTGCAGTTAAATGTTATATTAGTTCAAGATATTCCTCGCTTAAGAATAATTTAGCATATCACAACTTAAACTAATAGAAGTGCAAAGAAGACAGATATATGATTTTATTTTCTTCAAATTACTGACAACTTGGCATGATATCTATATGTATAAAATATCTATCTTGGAGAACACCAACTGTGCCTAGTATAGAGTATCACTTAGAAAAATATTTGTTTTTTTGTGTGTACACAGAAGCTTACACTGGCCCATCTAGTGGCAAGGAATTCATTGATTGATATAGCATTATTACTGTACATCATGGGAGATATCCAGTAGCTCCAAATCCACCATGGTTTGATGTCCTCTGTACACATAAGTATCAAAGAGGCACAGTTAGAAATACAGTTCACAGTACAGTATTCAGGAAACATAAGCAATAAATCTCAACGACAAAAGGTTTCAATCATCCTACAAGACATCACTTTTTTTATAGCAAATAATAACTGCAGTTAACTAGCAGCCACGGGGACTAAAGTTCATTCTCCGCAATGACATACTTCTTTTTTAGAAGAAGACACACTTACGTCTGGGGATGAGAAACCCTCCGAACAAGAACACAATAAGCAGTGAAAACATGCCAAATGTATTAGCCACAACCATTGTCTTCAAAACTGCACCTAGCAACCGAAACATTGCCACAGCCATCTGGTGTGTTAAAAAGTATGCTAGAAACTGGCTGAAGAACCTGAAATCAGTACACAGAAGAATATGTCACATGAAAAACCGATACAAATTTTGTTATACGGAGTACTGTTGTTACTATTGCTAATGCCTCTTTTTTTCCTTTTTTACCATTTGTTTCATTTTATTTTGGTGGCTCATGTTCAACTCTAGCCTATACCAGCTTGCTTGGGGGTAAAAGGCTTTGTTGTTGTGCACATATATAAAAAGGAACAGAAAAGAAGAACAGCTACCTTCCTGCAGCAGGTGCAAAACCCATAACATAATATGTAACAGATGTCCACATTAATGAATCCACGAATGAAAAAGGAATCTTTAAGAGTATGGTTGCAAATCCATAGGTCCATGCTGGAAAGAACAAGTAGTCTCTCTGTTTATAGAATACCGGTAGCTTTTTTATCGTCATGCTCATCTCAGTAATTCCAATGAACATGATTGTGATCAAAGAAGAAGCCAAAGCACCAGAAAATTTTGTGCTCTCAGAATAACTCCCACTGGGCATCTTTGTTCTGAAAAACACTGTCATTGTTATGAATGCCAGCACAAACAATTGAAAAAACTTGAATGCGTAGAGGAAGGAGTTGCGCTTCATCAGCAACCATTCTCTGGACAAGACTGCCTTGAGAGACTCCCAGCCAGATAACCCATACTTCTTGGTAGTCAAAGCAGCAGGATGTGTTTTAGATTTGTCATAAGGAACTTGCAACTCTTTCTGGAGCTTCTGGCCTACATGGAATGTCTTGAAATGTTGCACAAACTCTGGAACTGACACATAACGATAATGCTCCTGGTCGTGGAACCAATACTGTTGTTGATCTTTCCTGGAAGTCACCTCTTGAAGGAAGTCTGCCACTCCTTTCCGTGCAGGACACCTGAAACCAGCACTTTCAAAGAACTCAAGGATATTTTCCCGTGGCCCATGGTAGACTACATAACCTTCTGATAGTAAAATGATGTCATCGAATAGATTGTAGGTCTCAGGTGGAGGTTGGAGAAGGGAGATCATCACTGTATTATTCATCACATGAACCATCTGTCTGATGTATTTGACAATCTGAAATGTGCTGGAACTATCAAGCCCAGTAGATATTTCATCCATGAACAAAGCTTTTGCAGGTCCAGTTAACATCTCACCTACAGACACAGAAATTATTGAAGACCAAGAAAGCTAACATCAGGATTCCTTATGCTCAATATCACACACAAATAATTTATTTAGCAGTAAATAACATAGGAAGGCAGTGATAGAGTCATCACGGTCAACCAATCACATGGACTCATGGGTTTAGTCAAATCACTTTGTTAAGCATATTGATTAAGCTATGAATCAAGTAAAACATGCAAGGAGTGGACTCCATAGGGTTCTGTCTCGTTAACTAGACACCAGAGGGTAAAATACTAGCTCTGCCACTGGAAAAAGAACAATAAACATGGGACTCTGAACATCTGTAATTTTAGAAAATAACTGATATCTGTGCGGCAATTCATGGAGAATCCTCTATTTCATGGCTGTAGTGATTATGATTAAACATGTAGTGAATAGTTTTAGATCTTCATGGAGAAGTTACAAATCACTTCTTTCATACTAAATAGGCATAATGCAGGCATACCAGTTGTCACACGTTTCTTTTGCCCACCAGAAATGCCTCTTTGCATCTCATCACCAACAATAATATCAGCACAAATGTCAAGCCCAAGAACCTGTGGTGATTTATAAACTCAGTCAGCAGAAACAAATAATGGTCAACTATCGAGATTCAATTTGCATGTAACTGTCATATTAATATGTCTACTTCCTGTTACAAAAAAAAAAAGTGGGCTAAATAGATACAAAATATACTTTCGCAATCATCTCTTCATAAAAAAAGTAGTGAGAGAAACAAACAGACAAGTTGAAGCTAGAAGAAGGCATAAATCATGTTATTTTAACTCGCAGGGAAAAAAAATTGTGCATACGCAGGAAAGTTGTGTATCTTTGTATTAAGAAGAAATATGAGGTTAAAAATGTGGGCCGATAGGGTGGGCGAGTACATAGTTACCATGTTATTTTAACTTGTAGAAAAACACTGGAACTCACCTTGAGAGTAATATCTGTCATAATGTTGGTCTCCTTTCCTTCGACTGCAGTCGCCTTCATGAAAGCATCAATCTCGGGGTCAGGCTTAATGCCAGCATTTCGCTCCCGTCTAGCTAATTCTGACAGCATATCATATCTGGCACCAATGCCCAGACATCTTCTGGAGAAGTCCATCGTCTCTCTTACAGTCATTTCTGCATGGTGTAGATCATATTGACTGACATATGCACTAGTCCTCTCAGGATAGAACTCCGAAAACTCATGGCCACAGTATGTGATTTTCCCAGACATCTGTGGCAGAAAATGAGTTATGTGTCATATGCTAATTAGAAGAGACTGCATCATACTACATGAATAGATATGCAACCTTGAGATTCTTAGCAGGCTTCCCAGTAAGTGCTCGCATAAGTGTGCTTTTCCCAGATGATGGCGGCCCCAGAAGAAGTGTCATCCTGTCATAGTAGTTTAGTGCAAAAAATAGTTGAAACAAGCAGCAATAGTGTCCTACTACTTATCAGAAACAGTAAAATAACCACTTCGATGGCTATCAAAATAAATAGCTTCATATATACTTGTTACAGCTAGTATAAAGTTTACAGAAGAAAGCAAGGCTGATTTTGTCTGCTGAAAAACTGAATAAGCAGTATGCATCAATTCAATTACTAGGGAACAAAGAAGCCAGGAGTCCAGATCAGCTATGGGAGAAAAGGCCCCCTACCTTTTCAAACTAAACTGAAACCATAATTAAATTGAATTTAAATGAGGTGGGAACAGCTGTAGCTGCAAAGGCCATATAGATCACTGAAACTTGGGGCTTGTGATGGCAAAAGGTTGCCGTTTATTTGGTCCAATATGCATGATAGGAATGTTTTTTTATTCGCGTTCATACATCTACCAATCTAAACTAGACGTTGTTAATTCAGAAGGCACCATACACGACAATGTTATGAAGATCTGTAATGTACCTCGATGGCTTGATGATGCCGCTGACATCGTTGAGTATCTGAAGCTTCCTCTTGTTCGACGAGACGAACTGGCTGACGAGTCCCTGCAATAAACCATCAAGGGTGGCCAAGGTTAACCCACAGACGGCTGTAAACGCGCAACAGGAAGCTAGGAATCACACGTCATGGATTCATTTATGCAGGCAGCGCACGGCACTGAAGTGGGGGGCAGCGCACGACGGCAAGGGCGAGCGAGCCCAGCGGAACTGCGCGGGAGTGCAGACGGGGTGGATTAATGTGGAACGAGAGTGGAAGCGGGGCTACCGAGGCGACGCCAGCCGCAGCAGCCGTATCTCCGCGGCCGCCGGAGACGGGTGTCGCCGGTGGCGGTGGAGGGTCCCATCGCCAGGGTCTGGCGAGTGCGGTGGCGAGTGGCGGCGACTCGAGCGTGTTGGACTCATCCGGCCGGAGCGGTGTGGCCTTTTGTGTGCTACTGTGGAGCAAATGGCGCAGGCTGGGCCGACCAGGCCCTTTTTCTCAAGAGGATGGGCCAGGGTGGGCTGGGAACCTTTAGGCGCCTCGCTGGAACAGCCCAGCTTGGCTTTGCCTTTGAGAACAGGCTAGTTCGACAACACGCAGTTGACGGTAATACTAAAATCGTCTCAAAAAAAAAAGTTGACGGTAATAAATAGACTATTGTAAAAAAAAATCTAACTATATATTTTATAATAATTAGGCGAGAATTTTCCTTTTTGAACTACTAGAAGCAGGAAAGAATTTTCCAACTGAGCATATTAGTCAATAGTCATCGGCACATGACCACATGGTCACAGGTCAAGACGTGCGTCAAGTGAAGTGGAGTGTGATAAAGGTCAAGCAAAACACGTGCGCTGGAATTTAACATACACGGCCTCTAGAAGGCGAGGAGAATCTGGCAAGCTACTGGTCCATGGACCGGGACATGCAGATGCATCCGCCGAGGAATTGTATGCAACTTCACGTGTCAAGGCCCGACGCACGATCGAGTGCTATCATTCTATCGTCCGGCTGGTTTGACCGGGATTTGGCGGCTAACCGTAGCCGTACGTAGGTAGATTGGCAGAGTGCGTGAGACACGATCTGTTGGGCCGGGCACGACGAAAAGTCCAGCCTCGGAAAAACGTGGTTGACTAACCCCTGACCGTTGCTCGCGCACCAATGGCAGCATCCACATCGGATGGAAGCCATACGCTGCAGGGCGACACACGTCATCCGTCATCTTGTTTCCACGTCAGATGGCGTGGGATCCACACACGCATGCGATGCATGCTCGACCTCGCGACTATGCATGGTAGCGTGGCATCATCAAGGTGGCCGACGCTCCTGCGCTATGCATCAATCGGAAGATCGATCGAAGAGCTAGCAGACTATGATCTGCAGCTGGCTGCTGCATACTCCGCGTACGTACGTACCTCGACGAGGTTGATGGCGGAGTTGAGCAGCGTGGGCAGCGCGCGCGCGCCGACGTAGACGTCCGCCTCCACCGACAGGTGCTCGTACCGCACCTCGATCTGGGGGAGCTCGATGCCCACCCTGCATCCAACAACGCATCCATTTGTTCGTTGTTGTTTATTAGGTTAGCATCATCGATCATCCATGCATCTCGACGACCGATCGAGAGCTAGCAACAATTAAGTAAAGTTTGTACTCACAGGTCGAGGCGGTCTCTGAAGCGGCGGAGCAGGCGCTCGTTGTCGTCCTCGACGGCCTTAAAGACACGTTCCATGAGCTCACGGCCGTCGCGGGGGTCGAGGTTGGCGATGTCGACCTCGTCGGCGGTGAGCTTGGTGCCGCCCTCGTCGAGCGCCTTGCGGATGATGCCCCGGCGCATGCGGTCGTACGTGGGCAGCTTCTCGAGCGCCGCCCACCGGAGGTTCTCCTCGTCGTCCCCCTCGTCGCGGCTCGCCGTCGACCGCCGGAACGGGTCGTCCGGGTCGCCCATCCGCAGCGACCGCGAGATGGACGCCGCCGACAGCCAGCTACGCCGGCTCCCCGACGGCACGATCTCCGCCGCCATATCGCTCTCCCTATATATATATATACACAGCTACCTCTCGATTGATCTCTCACAACGCCGATCAGGATGAATGAACTCGATGCGTACCGGGCGGCGCTAGGTTAACTTAGTTGAATTTGAGCCGCTGCGTGTGTGTGCAGGCTAGCTCCTAGCTGAGCGTGCTAGCTTGCTTATTGCTTTGGCAGTAGAGGAGTACCCTCTCTGTGTATATATAGTGGGGCAATAACTGTTAGAATATTTGGGTATGGCCCATTATTCTATTTATTCTAAGGGATTATAGCCTACTTTTTATGTTATAGTTATTATGGTCAACACCATACTGGTAATGGAAAAGAACTCTGCTCGGACAGGAAAAGAACCCTGGCGAGGCTTCGTACGAGTCACAGGGTTGATTCTGCTTAGAACCCTGTGAGTCTCAGACAACCCTGGAGGTTCTCAAAGAACCCTGGCGGTTCTCAAAGAACCCTGGCGCTAGCCTGAGCCTGAGCCCGAGCCTGACTTGCGCGCGGGAGGGATCTCTCTTTTGCTGGTTATGGAAACTGAAGACGCGGTAATTGGAAGGGCTGATTATGGCAATCACTGATACCATGATTCAGCCTTCCATAATTCAGCTTTCCATAACTCAGCCTTCCCGATTCTCTCCCGTCCAGGTTCATCCTCTCGTCTCACCCGAGGGCTATGAATAGAAAGCCATCTTCTCCTGTGAAAGAGAGTTTTTTGAGTCCATTACTTCTCCTCCTTCCTCTGCTGCAAATCAGCCCCCCCATCGCCGGCGCTGCGCGCACACCACCGGCGAGAGCAGGTGCCTCCGACACCATTGCCTCCTTGAGATCCTGCTCGGGATATCGGGGCAATCAGGTTTCTGGGGAGCGTCTATACGCGACTGCTCGCCCAGAACTGCTACGTCTTCACCGGCGTACGGTTCACCGTCCTGGAGACTCCACCGCCGTCGAACGACTACACTGCTCCGCGTCTTCTTCCTGCACGACTCCGGCGCACGGACCGCACTGCGTCAACAGATCTTCCTGCGTCGAATTTGTACGACTACTTCGAGCAAGGCCAGTCGAGGAATATCATGAGTTCGGATGATATTCCTCCAGCTGGTAACGGCGCAACCAATGCCCCCGGCAGAGGTCCCGCCCCAGGGTACTTTTCGATGTCCGAACTGCTATCCTTCATCTTATTCGTGTTCTTCTTTAAATCTGTGTTAAACTTGAACGCGTGCACATGGATTGTTTCACTCATTACAGTCATGCAAATATTTGTGAATTTAATTATAACTTTTGGAATTAAAATATGGCCTATTGCAGATAATTATCCAACAATCCAGAAACCTGATTGCCCCGATAATTATGTTAATAGGTTTTCGGTTGCTCAATTTGCTTCATCCATTAAGCCAAACACTTTTGACGGTACAAATTTTGTGAGTTGGCGTGAACGAATGGTACTGTGGTTAACCACCATGGGCATCATGGATGTGGCGGAAGGGAAGCCTGAACAATGCACCTCCGAGCAGGGAAGTGCGTTCGAGGTTAAAGATAATCTCTTCCGCGGATGCATCCTTGGTGTGATTGCCCCACATCTGATTAATCCCCTTCTTAAGAAGAAGTCTGGGAAAGAGATGTGGGACGCCCTTGATGCCCAGTACGGGGTGTCTGATGCTGGCAGTGAGCTGTATCTCATGGAGCAGTTCCTAGACTACAGGATGGTGGAAGACCGTCCTGTGGTGGAACAAGCCAATGAGTTGCATGTGCTGGCTAAAGACCTCGGCTGTTGCAACAAAGAGAACCCTTGCGTGCTGCCCGACAAGTTTGTGGTCGGAGGTATCATCTCCAAGCTGCCACCTTCTTGGAGGGACTTTGCTACTTCTCTGAAACACAGGAGGCAGGAGTTCACAATTGATGGACTCATTGGCTCTCTTGATGTGGAGGAAAAGGCGAGAGCAAAGGATGTACGCAATAAGGGGACACTTGTCGGTGCAAGCGCGAACTTTGTTCAAAAGAACATTAATGCTCGCACCAACAACAAGGGCAAAGGCAAGAAACCGCCTCAGCCACAGAACCCTGGGAAGGCTAAACAAACCACCGGGTACAAGAAGAAGAAGGGAGCCTGCTATGTGTGCGGGAGTGAGGATCACTTTGCTGGAAAGTGTCCTCAACGCAAAGAAGGCAAGTCTGCCAACATGGTTATTAGCGAGCCTGCAGGAACATCGGGGTACGGTAATTATTTACCTACAGTTCTTTCAGTTATGTGTACACCCGAGTGGTGGGTGGACACTGGCGCTAACATTCATGTATGTGCTGACATTTCCTTGTTTTCTTCATACCAGGTCGGGGGGACTACCTCCTTGCTAATGGGGAACGGAGCTCATGCGCGTGTACTTGGTGTTGGTACGGTCAATCTGAAGTTTACTTCGGGAAAGATCGTGCAGCTGAAGAACGTGCAGCATGTCCCCACCATCAAGAAGAATCTAGTCAGCGGCTCTCTACTCTGTAGAGATGGTTTTAAATTAGTCTTCGAGTCAAATAAATGTATTTTGTCAAAGTTTGGAACCTTTGTTGGTAAAGGTTATGATAGCGGAGGTTTGTTCCGTTTTTCACTTGATGATGTATGTAATAAAGTAGTGAACAATATTGTTAACGTTGATGAATCTAATGTTTGGCATTCGAGGCTTTGTCACGTTAATTTTGGTTGTATGTCACGACTTGCAAATCTGAGTTTAATTCCAAAGTTTACCTTTGCCAAGAATTCTAAGTGCCTTGCCTGTGTTGGTTCAAAACAAACTCGCAAGCCACACGTGGCTGCTGAGGCGAGAAACTTGGCACCTCTAGAATTAATTCATTCTGATCTCTGTGAGATGAATGGAGTATTGACAAAAGGTGGAAAGAAATATTTCATGACTCTTATAGATGATAGCACTAGATATTGTTATATTTATCTGTTGGAAACTAAAGATGAAGCTCTTCACTACTTTAAAATCTATAAAGCTGTAGTAGAAAACCAACTTGAGAAGAAAATCAAAAGAATTAGGTCAGATCGCGGTGGCGAGTACTTTTCAAAGTCGTTTGACTTATTCTGCGAAGAACACGGTATTATTCATGAGAGGACGCCTCCCTACTCTCCCCAATCAAACGGGGTTGCCGAAAGAAAGAACCGAACCTTGACTGACTTGGTTACCGCCATGTTGGATACCTCGGGACTTTCTAGGGAATGGTGGGGTGAGGCTATATTGACAGCATGTCATGTCCTAAACCGTATACCTCCAAAGAATAAAGAGAAGACACCATTCGAGGAATGGGAAAAGAAAAGGCTAACGCTTTCCTATTTGCGTACTTGGGGTTGTTTGGCCAAAGCATGTGTGCCCATCAATAAGAAGCGCAAACTTGGACCTAAAACTGTAGATTGTATTTTTCTTGGTTATGCTATTCACAGCGTTGGATATAGATTCTTGGTAGTGAACTCTGGAGTACCTGACATGGTGGTCGGTACAATTTTTGAGACCAGAGATGCTACGTTCTTTGAGAACATGTTTCCAATGAAAAATGGAACAAGTTTATCTAGGCAAGAGACTATCGAGGATGATATCTCTGCCGAACCGATTGTACACGATGAATTCTCTCATGTGAGACATCCTGAGGAGGATATCAATGAAGCTCCTAGAAGGAGTAAGAGACAGAAGACTACAAAGTCTTTTAGTGATGACTTCATTGTATACCTCGTGGATGACACACCTAGGACCATTAAAGAGGCATATTCAACTCCTGACGCTGACTATTGGAAGGAAGCTGTCAGAAATGAAATGGACTCTATCATGACTAATGGTACCTGGGAGGTCGTTGATCGCCCTTATGGATGCAAGCCTGTGGGATGCAAATGGGTGTTCAAGAAAAAGCTTAGGCCTGATGGTACTATCGAAAAGTACAAGGCTAGACTTGTGGCCAAGGGTTATACCCAGAAAGAAGGAGAGGACTATTTTGACACTTACTCACCTGTTGCTCGTCTGACCACTATTCGAGTGCTACTCTCACTGGCAGCCTCCTATGGGCTTCTCGTTCATCAAATGGACGTGAAGACAGCTTTCCTAAATGGGGAGTTGGAAGAGGAGATCTATATGGATCAGCCTGACGGGTTTGTAGCAAATGGTCAAGAGAAAAAGGTGTGCAAACTGTTGAAGTCTCTGTATGGCCTCAAGCAAGCACCTAAGCAGTGGCATGAGAAGTTTGACAGAACTCTAACCTCTGTTGGTTTTGTTTCAAACGAATCCGACAAATGTGTGTACTATCGCTTTGGTAGAGGTGATGGAGTGATTCTGTGTCTGTATGTGGATGACATACTGATCTTCGGGACTAACCTTAGCGTGATTAAGGAAGTCAAGGATTTTCTCTCTCAGAGCTTTGAGATGAAAGATCTGGGAGAGGCCGATGTTATCCTCAATATCAAGCTGGTAAAGGATGGAAATGGTGGGGTGACTCTGTCGCAGGTCCACTATGTGGAGAAGATGTTGAGTCGTTTTGGTTACAGCGACTACAAGTCTGTCTCAACCCCTTATGATGCCAGTCTGATATTGAAGAAGAATAAAAGGATAACGAGAGATCAATTGAGATACTCTCAAATAATTGGTTCATTGATGTATCTAGCCAGCGCTACGAGGCCTGACATCGCATATGCTGTGAGCAAATTGAGTCGGTTTGTTTCAAACCCGGGCGATGATCACTGGAGAGCTCTTGAAAGAGTAATGCGCTATCTAGTAGGAACAATGGACTATGGAATTCATTATACCGGGGACCCTAAGGTTCTAGAAGGGTATAGTGATTCGAACTGGATATCAGATGCTGATGAGCTCAAGGCCACGAGTGGTTATGTGTTCACACTCGGAGGTGGCGCTGTTTCCTGGAAGTCTTGCAAGCAGACCATCTTAACGAGGTCAACAATGGAAGCGGAACTCACAGCACTGGATACCGCCACAGTTGAGGCCGAATGGCTTCGTGAACTCCTTACTGACCTGCCGATAGTTGAAAAACCGATACCGGCAATTCTGATGAACTGTGATAATCAAACTGTGATTATCAAGGTGAACAGTTCTAAGGACAACATGAAGTCATCCAGACATGTGAAAAGGCGGTTAAAGTCTGTCAGGAAACTGAGAAACTCCGGAGTTATAGCCTTGGATTATATTCAGACGGCTAAAAACCTGGCAGATCAATTCACAAAGGGTCTTTCACGCAATGTGATAGACTATGCATCTTTGGAATTGGGCTTGAGACCCACGTGAGTTGCTCTGTGGTTGAAACCCATTCTGTGTGATCGGAGATCCCGTGAAGCAGGATGGAGCAACAAGCTATAGTGTAACTGAGAGAAGAGAACCTTTAATGAAGGCTCATTCCATGAGAAGATGCATTTCTCTTCAGCCCTGTAAGGTAGGATGGTTTATACCTTAATGTGCTCCAAGTGGTTTCATGGAACAAGGCAGTTGTTTCATTGAAACAGAGATGTTGTCCTACAGAACATCTTTAAGGAACACACCTATATGAGCCTGACTACTGGTCATAGTCTATGAGATTTGGGTGATCTCTAGAAACTCATGAAAGGCATGGAGTATGACCCATAAGCTCCAAAACAGCGGGGATGCTACTGCAGCCTAGTATCAGTGTAGAGCTCTGGTGAAACTTGTTCGCACAAAACTAACAATTCAAGGCATAGTCCATTGTTCAGTTGTGAACGAATGTAGCCCTAGTTCTAGATGGAAGTTCAACTTAACAGTCTCCGTCAAATACTGGTATATCAAAGAGGATCTGAGAACATTTCAAGTACGGCTTAGAATCCTTGGTGGGGATTGTTAGAATATTTGGGTATGGCCCATTATTCTATTTATTCTAAAGGATTATAGCCTACTTTTTATGTTATAGTTATTATGGTCAACACCATACTGGTAATGGAAAAGAACTCTGCTCGGACAGGAAAAGAACCCTGGCAAGGCTTCGTACGAGTCACAGGGTTGATTCTGCTTAGAACCCTGTGAGTCTCAGACAACCCTGGAGGTTCTCAAAGAACCCTGGCGGTTCTCAAAGAACCCTGGCGCTAGCCTGAGCCTGAGCCCGAGCCTGACTTGCGCGCGGGAGGGATCTCTCTTTTGCTGGTTATGGAAACTGAAGACGCGGTAATTGGAAGGGCTGATTATGGCAATCACTGATACCATGATTCAGCCTTCCATAATTCAGCTTTCCATAACTCAGCCTTCCCGATTCTCTCCCGTCCAGGTTCATCCTCTCGTCTCACCCGAGGGCTATGAATAGAAAGCCATCTTCTCCTGTGAAAGAGAGTTTTTTGAGTCCATTACTTCTCCTCCTTCCTCTGCTGCAAATCAGCCCCCCCATCGCCGGCGCTGCGCGCACACCACCGGCGAGAGCAGGTGCCTCCGACACCATTGCCTCCTTGAGATCCTGCTCGGGATATCGGGGCAATCAGGTTTCTGGGGAGCGTCTATACGCGACTGCTCGCCCAGAACTGCTACGTCTTCACCAGCGTACGGTTCACCGTCCTGGAGACTCCACCGCCGTCGAACGACTACACTGCTCCGCGTCTTCTTCCTGCACGACTCCGGCGCACGGACCGCACTGCGTCAACAGATCTTCCTGCGTCGAATTTGTACGACTACTTCGAGCAAGGCCAGTCGAGGAATATCATGAGTTCGGATGATATTCCTCCAGCTGGTAACGGCGCAACCAATGCCCCCGGCAGAGGTCCCGCCCCAGGGTACTTTTCGATGTCCGAACTGCTATCCTTCATCTTATTCGTGTTCTTCTTTAAATCTGTGTTAAACTTGAACGCGTGCACATGGATTGTTTCACTCATTACAGTCATGCAAATATTTGTGAATTTAATTATAACTTTTGGAATTAAAATATGGCCTATCGCAGATAATTATCCAAGAATAACTAGTGGTGACGAGACGACCAGATATTGCACTTGCAAAAGATTGATCGAGACCTCCCATCCACGGGTGACCATTTGACCGTTGACAAGGACCTCGGCCTGGGACTGCAGGAGAACCAAAGGTTACTGCTTCTTTTCCGTGTGGATTGTAGGGATTAGGGAAGAACGGGGCTTGTTCGTTAGGACACAACGAACGGAGGAGTTAGCGTTGGGTTGGCGGAAGGTTCTTGCGTGTTTCGGAATAGTTGCCGTCTCCGTTGTCTCGCAGGTCATGCGATGAGAATGGAGATGCTTGCCTAAACCCCACGCACCCAAGAGCTAAAGCTACAACTAGTTGCCTAGATGAGCCAATGCAAGTATAGAAGGTCGCTGCATATGTTCATTAACGGATTAGGCCGTCTAGATTCTAGAAAGTGCATGGTTGTTTGGAGTCCCAAGATCTATCTAGTTATGTACTCCTAGATAATGTGCTGCGCCACCGTTGCGGCCATGCTGAAGTTGTGGCCATCAAAACTTTCACCAGACCTTAGGCAAGTGGTAGCGCTGAAAATGAACTAGCCAGCTGTATTCACATTGCGGCGTGCCCGCAAGCGTTTGGCACCTAAGCAAACGCTTGACGAAGGTTAGGCACAACATCTGTGGCGCTGAGTGGCGGGCTGTAGTGATCAACCAAATAGAGCCAATATTTGTTAAAAAATATATTAACGTGGTAGTTTAATCACTCAACGAATCAAGGCAAACCTTTCTAAGGTTCCATTCCATTATATATAAGATACTGTACTTAACATATATTGTCACCTTTAGAATCTATGTAACCACCGAGCTACTTTTTGTCTCAAAACTTGACAATTAAATTAATTAGCCTTCATATAAAATTATTCCGTTTCGGGTTATAGCCCATGTAACCCTTATTTTATATATATATATGCACTTAGGTATAAATTTATGGGGTTTGATACATAATTTACTAACACATACATTTAAAAATACGAAATTAATACTAGTTAGTAGGTTATTAATAGGTGGCTGTGTATTGGACGATATGTACGGAGTATATTGGACGATGCGGCATCAGCTATACATTTTCCTTCTGACCTTTCTAGAATGGTATGTCATGCAACTTTTTTTCTACTTTAATTTCTCAACGCGTGGTCGTTTATTAGTCACACACCGTATCAAGGCAGACCTTTTCATCATGAGATACTCTCCACTTGATATAGTCATCTCAACTTGGGCATCAGCGTGCACAATGCACACGCGTGTGCTCACGCCACACAACCGTGGCACCTACACACCCCCCCTACTAGAGGGAATGCAGGAGACTGGGAACCTGCCTTCACTTGATCACTTCCGCACGGAGACACGCGAAGAAACGTACAATATAAGTATATGTGTGTATGCATTTTTTTATAAAATATGTGTATGCATTAGTGGAGCGGGCAGAGGGTAGTGCTCCTATATACTTTTAGGTACAAGTTAATGGGTCTTGATGATACATATACTCCTATACACACGTAGGATTTTTTTTTTGTATACACAGTAAAATTGCGCGTATGGTATGACTACTCCTCTTAGCACTTGCTTCACCTGCAGAGTGCAGACTTGCTTCCTTGATAACACTGTGGCAAGGAGTTGGTTCGCAACCCGATGCTTGTGAATCCACTCTTTTTGCTTCTTCACCTGTTTTCGGATTTCTACTTTATCTTGCTACTCTAACAATGAACTGGCTGTTCTAAAAAAAAAGAAGCAATTTTTTTTGAACGAAAAAAAAAAAGCAATGAACTGGCTTCAGAGTTCAGAGAAGCCCACCGGAACATCCAAGCGGCCATTTTTACGTCGTTGTGGATTGCTGGCTGGCCGTGTCATATCTGATGCTACCTACTTGTTGCACCCCGTCTGCTGGTTGCTAATGCCCCTGACTCCAGTTTCAATTCAGCCTTCAACTCTTCCATGACCTTGACTTATACATGCACATGTTGGAGGATAAGTTAAATCGTGCTGTATCGTCACACAAGCGGCATCTATCAGCTATTTGTCTTCTGACCTTCTAGAAAGGGTAGTAAATTAAATATCTTTATTTTCCAGAACTAACTTATAAGGAAGGTTAATAATTATTTATTGCCCCAGCAAGCGCAGTCCAGATAGGTTTTGACATTTTCGCCTCTGCTAGTGCTAGCTCCCACAGATTCTTGGTGCGCACATCAGTATCACGTTCCTCTGAAAGCTACTACTCCGTTTGTGCTGCCGTCTGTCACGGTAACTGATTCGTTAAATTGTCCAAATATCAGATAGCTAGCTTGTACGTAGAAAAGAAAACCAAATCGAGACCACCTATTCTAGAAGAACGAGAAGAACAGTTGTTCCTATGAGTTCAAGGTAAGAATTCAGCGAACACTACTAGCTCTCAGACGACGGCGTCCTGTCGGAAAAGGCGCGGGGGAACTATGCGTGGTTTCTTGTAAGAGTTACGAAGCGGATGCGTGCGTTCATCGTGAAATCTATCAATTCACGGGTGCGTCTGCCGCGACGACCGACGAAACGTTAACGAGCGAGCGAGCGAGCACACACGGGGTTTGGAAGAATTCAAAGCATGTGCTGCCGGAATTCTAGAAGTCTTTTTTTTATGGAACAAATTCTAGAAGTCTTTGAGACTACAGTTCCTGCATGCGACTTGGCGCGGCAGCTGTACGCCGCAACTACTTGTGGTGCAGGGATGGTGCCGGTTTTATCCACAGCTTGACCGTGGAAGAGCGTAGGAGGGTCTGGGCGTGTGCGACGTTCTTCCTTGGTTCTTGCGTTTGGTCCTGCACGAAGTGTCAAAAAGCTGGGTCACCACGTCACGTGTTCGGCTGCCCGGTGATCGAGCATCTCGATCTCCTGGTAGCCCTGAATCCCTGATGTTGCGTAGAGTTCCCAAAATTACCTTTTTCTTCGTATCTATCCCTCTCATAAACACGCATCCTCAAAAATTAGTTTTTTATCTTTGTATTCATTTCTCTCACATAACACGTATCCCAAAAAAATATTTTTCTCACCTACTGTACACAGGCTTTACTGTATGTAGAATCTCTGAGGCCAGTCTTAGTGAAAGGGTCATGGCATTAAATTTGCCGCATCAGCAGATTTGCTTACATGGCAGAGTTGTTTATGAGGAGAGAGGAGGG
This sequence comes from Digitaria exilis, assembly GCA_015342445.1. NCBI lineage: Eukaryota > Viridiplantae > Streptophyta > Magnoliopsida > Poales > Poaceae > Digitaria > Digitaria exilis. The sequence continues at coordinate 894,087 of JACEFO010001827.1, read as the reverse complement.
AAAGGGTCATGGGATGAGAGGGGAGAGTCATCACCATGACCCTTGGCTGGCACATGGGTCTCTAAGTTTGCACTCTTGGTAACTGTGTAATGACCCTCCCACTGAGACTGGCCTGATGCTCTGTGTAATTTGATCGCATCGGTAATGCAAAAGCTTCCTGATTGTTTATGCAAAATTTTAACTGCAGATCATCATCTAGATTGGACACCAAACTTCTAGCTCGCCGGCACTGGATGAGCAATTGAGCAGGTGGAAGAATGGTGGCTTACAATTAAACTTCGCCCTTCCAGTGGCTTGTCTTGTCTGACCCAGCACCGGCATGCAGCAATCAAAGTCCTTACAGTACAACAACGACTTCAGGTGCTACTGTCTGAAATTTCAGACGTTTGAAATATATAAAGTGTCGCTTGGCTATAAAATAAAGTGGGACGTGTTGGATTGAGCCATCAACACTCGCTAAACTCAACTCAATAACTCAGGTTGGTCGGATTGGGTCATCATCGACGCAAGTCACCCTAACTGGCAGCCCACAAGCAACCCTTTAACTCAGGTAGGTCGGATTGGGTCATCATCGACGCAAGCCACCCTAACCGGCAGCCCACAAGCGAGGTCGTTATTTCATTCGAGCGAGGAATTTGGAAGCAGAACCGTATTGTCTAGCAGGTCTAGCGGTAAACACTACACACCTTAGAGCATCTTCAACGGAATCACCATCTGACTTGCCATAGCCGTTTTGACGATTCACCAGTAGAACGAGACTCCAGCGGAACGCCTAACGGCCTCGCTGTCCTTGATGAGGCGCCATCCTGTGAGAGCGGGCAACCATATTATTAAAATTTTAGGCTGCTGGTTTAATTACAGAATTCAGGAAGAGACATTTTACGATCTCTGCTAATGGCCGCACCAGGACTTCTCTAGCTTGTTCCCGCCACACGACAGCAATCGGTGGCATCTGTTTCCTATGTAACAAGTTGTATCTACGGTTGACAACCGGATCTTCCAATCAGTACAGTAGACCCTAGGTTAGTACTTCGCGTGGGCGGAAATAGTGCAGTAGACCCTATGTTAGTACTTTGTGTGGGCGGAAATTACCGATGCAACATCTAGGATTTCACAGTCTCAAACCGGATCTTTCGATTGTGAAGTGGGTCTTCCGGTTAGCACAACATATCTGTTGTTTGGGCTCTTCCGAAGTTAGCTTCTCTCATCTTTTCAAGGCACTTTGACATATTTTGCTTATAGATCACATCCCCCTCGATAGTACGATGTTTCTTATACTCAATGACATCAAATAAGATTTAAATCCACCATTTAGCTTCACACCAATTTATCTTTTGTTCCAGGATACTTCTTGTGGAATTTTCATTTTGATTTCATCCCTTTTTCTTTACTTTGCATACATCTCAATACAAGTATGAAACCTCTAAATTATGCATGTCATCGGCACCAAAACCAACTAAGGGGCCACAATACAGTTTCAGAACAACATAAAATCGGTATAGATAAAAATTTAAAAAAATAAAAGGAGGAAAACAAAAAAAGATTGGTTCCAGCTGTGGATGATGGAAGGGAAGCACACTTGCCCTTTTTTCAGCAATCAAAATATCATAGCGTAGGAGGTCTTTTACGGAAGGAAAGGACAAGTTCATTCTTGTGGCTCCAACCAAGGTGTAGAACAATCTCATCTGAGAATAAGGGGATTCAACCGTTAAAAATTGAGGCGGGGAACACCCAAGAGCTGTGCAGAAGAATAGCCAGTGAAGTGGCTATTATGGAATCCAAAATTCTCATGTTTGAGGATAGATACAAAAAAGTATTGAGGCCAATGCTTTCAGCAAGAGGATTGATTGCTCCCCATGATCTGGAGCATCCATCAACTCTGTTTTTGCACAAGCAAACTTTCCGCATTATGGATTTCAATGCATCTTACCTGAGTTCTTTTAATATTGCTTCATATGAGGAAGGTGCTAGAAATGAAGAGTGGATGTTCTTCTTGGATCATATGGTGGACAGGAGGGTTTATGTCATTGAAGATATGGAGTTGTCATTCTCCACCATACAGACTTTGATGTATGATCACGGTCTCAAAAGCCCTGAAGATGGCAGTGACCATGAGTTCTTCAAAGGTGAATTTGACGCATCGTTTGAGAAGGGCTCAGCAAAGTTATCTATTATAATCTGGAAGGGCGATAAAATCATACATACTGAGGTGTACGAAAATGTCATCTGCTCTGCTGCAACAGAAGCTGAAACGTTTGCCGCTTTTGCGCTCCTTTCCAAAGCTAGAGAGATGAACATTGTAAAGCTACTTGTTTGCTCTGATTGCAAATTGTGATATTTTGATTGGCGTATTAAGTATTGATAACAAACATGACCACACGAATCTGTACCTCATGCTTAGGTCAATGAAGAGATACTTTGAAAGACTTGGTGTTATGTGGAAACCTCGAGAGCTAATGCTGTTTGCAGATGACCTTGCAAAGACTAACCTCATGTTGAACAAGGGAGCAGTGCTTCCAACAAAGCTGCTCCAGAAATGGAGTCATCATCTTAGAGGCCTCCCTCTCTTCCGGATTGAGCGAACTAAATATACAAACAAATTTATTAACAAATTTGGTATGACGCTCCACATGGTTTCCTTGATTTTTTTTTTTTTTTGCAACTATCAATCTGACTCTTATTCTATACTGCAGAGAGTAGAACGGTTCCTGAGTCCTATGGAGTCAACAATGATTTTATTTTTTTTGTTGAAGTGGAAGATCGAAACAAGTTTGATGCTTTGATAGCTCTCAGAAAATCATTTAACCCAAGTAAATTGATGTTATGCATAGCTGAAGAAAAGTCAGAATGGATCAACAGTGAGATGGAGAAAATTGCTTTTACGTTGTCTCAGATGAAGTCTGATGGTTATAGATTTTTTTCTGATTCGCCAGAAAAATCTTTCAAAGACAATGGTTTGGTAGTGGTATTTGATCCCTCTATTCCAAAAGATGATTATTTCATTGATGGGGCATTCCATGTCATATTGGTGTCTCCTCATGAGCGGGAATCTCTTGCTGAAAAACACATCCCAGAGCTAAATGCTCTAACTTTTGTGTATTTTAATGGAGGTTAGACTCTCGTGATCCCTGTTCATATGTGATTAATATGTGTTTGTCTCTAATATTTTTATACGTTGTTTTTCAGTTAAATTTCCATTGAATCTTACGAAGAAGGAAAGCGTGGATGGCGTATAGGATGTCTGGATGGCAGTAGGAAGAGGAGGGGAGGTTAGCCCATTCCTGGTATTCGCAAATATTCCTTGGCAGTAATGAAATTCTTTTGTTCCCATGTTTCTGCAATAGGAGGTTCGATTTCTATTTTTGGCCTTTAGTGTATTTGTTTCCTTCATAGCCTTTTTGAGTAACTTTGTTTATTTTCTGTCCAGGTTACGTTGTCTAGCTTAGAAGGTGGTGAAGGGGACAGGGCAGCTTTTTGAAGGAGAAATTGAAGCTGAGATGAGAATTGTAAAACCATTAATGGCAGCACACTTGCATCTTTTTGTAGAGACACCAATCATGTTGTAATATCAATCATGCCAGAACGTTGATGCATCATTTTGTCACACTAGTGAACAATTTTGCAGATAGCGAACCATATTATGGCATGAAAGACGCCATGTGTCTATCTTCAGTTCGAAAAAAATTGTTATGAAAGATGCTCTGGCTATTCTTGTGATTTGAGATCTTGTGATTCTTATGTTGACAATCTTATCCAAATGTTGAATAACCTGTCACATTTTCATGTTATCCTGACAACTCTGTTGTTTCTTTTCATCTTCGGTTGGGTCATCTTTAAACGTAAAGATGTCTATACACCGAAGTACTGTAAGATGATACATGCTTACCTCCATGACTATTTCTTTTGTGGTACTCTTTTCCATTCCCTTTCAGATCGTCTAACCTTTTGCTTTTTTAATTGTGCACCTATCTGCAGTTAGATACTGATGAGTTCCATGACTCACAGCAAGGTAAATATGAGCCAGCCTTTTTAGTTCTTTATGATAAGTGAAGTATTATTGATTTGAAACTATTATTTTCAGCATAGCGAAGGTTTGTTGTTATCTGTCTTGATTTAGTCATGTATGTTTCGGTCTGTACCTTTTTATGTACAGTGCATCATCCATACTGTAGCAGCTCATTCTAATCTGAGTTATATTGGTTATCTATCTGGACCATGAATTACATTGGGTTATAACTGTTTGGGTTATATTGGTTATCTATCTAGACTGTTACTCTGGAATTCAAATAGAATAGTACTTTGTGCAAATGGCTGAGTTTAAATCTCTGATCCAAAAATATTGGTATCAATCCTTTTGCTATGTTTTTGGGGGCCAGGGTACCTTTCTGGGCAGTCCGGTAGAGCCCTCTTGTTTAATGAGTCCAAAAGAAGATAATGTATTAGATGAGGATTAAAGATTGGTTTATTCAGAAACGGCACTAACTCTTCGTTGGGCGTTGACGTGTAGGATTTCATCATGTATTTGTGTTTCATTAGTTTATGATAATTACCCTTTTGGTCTATTTTGGGCTAGGGTATCTTTCTTGCACATGATGGCTAGGGTGGTTTTCTTGCTCATTATTCAACTTTGTGCATTCCAACAAATACTTGAAATGCGTGTGTTTTTTTACTTCTTTTAGGTATCTTGGACTAACTGAACTGAAACCCAAGGCATCAATGTGTGTGTCATTTGTTATTTTAAGTGACCTTTTTAAACTAGACTTTACTTACAGAAGCTCATGTAAACAGGAAAGACGACAATAATATTAGATTCTAATTCCAGTTCCAGTTCTAGTTCCACCCAACGATGAATCGATGGAAAACGTGATGCCATGCTCTTCATGTTTCCATATAGCCATGATTTGATATAATCATCTGTGTGAAACAGTGAATACATAGCAGGTCCAGTTTAAGTATTCTAACTCATTGTGGAATTTCAATTATCCAGTTTTAGGAAAACCTGAAGCAATGCACTCAATTCATTATGCATTCATTGTTGGCATTAATCCCTTCACCCCTTGAAATGTACTTATTTGTCATTTGCAGTCTTCGGAGGAGCATGTTACAGAGAATTCATATTTTCTGAACGAACTGAAGTAGAAATGCATTGTTTATGGCATGCGTATCAGCACTTGTTCCTTTGCCAACTTTAAGTTCTTATGTTCAATGGTTGAGAGCAGCTAACATCGTCGTATTTCTCTGAATATATCTTGTAGGGCTGGCACCAGGATGATGATTGAGGTGCTAGGATAACGTGCGTAAACTAAGTCTGTTCTGAATAGCCTAAGTCAAAGCTCAGTTGGTAAACAATGCCCAATTGCCCATGCTGCATTAGTGCTCTAGGAGATCCCCATTCATAGTTTGACTGTTTATCGTGTTAGTATTTTTTAAAAACAGTTTTCCTCAGAAATATACTATATTATTCGTTGTCATTTTTGAGCAAAATTGAGATGCTAGACCTAACCAATCAACAATGTTGTGAAAGGAATTTTTTATATAAGGCATAAGACAACTTTATTTCAGATTGTGTAAGTATGAACACTGCACACATGAATTTTCAGACATATGGTGCAGTCTCAAATCAACATTAGTGAAATTGTTTAATCTGTCACAGATTGTTGAGATTGTCTCCAATCAACATTTTCCGATATTGATCCCATATGAATTTCCGTTTTTATAAATGTTATTTTCTTTAAATATTACTCCCTCCGTCCCAAAAAGAATGCACTTCTAGTTCTGTTACTTTGTGTCTAGATTCATAGCATCTAGAATGAATCTAGACAATCTCTTGTCTAGATTCATTAGACATGCTATGAATCTAGTTGAGGGCTAGAAGTGCAAGCTTTTTGGGACAGAGGTAGTACTACCTTTTATTTGTGCAGCTGATATATGTATGAAATCAAGCATTTATTGTCGGTCACATATATGTATGAAATCAGCTGATATATGTATGAAATCAAACTCTGTTGTGTTTGTTTCTCCTCGACGCTAATGCAGAGATTTAGCAGTGCAGTCCAGCAATTGCAGAGTTGCAGCTAAATGGCGCTCAGCAAAAGGCACCTCTGTTTATTGCAGCAGATGCAGAATGCGCCACTGTTTTTTTTTTCACAGCGCCAATTTCATTACGTAGAGAAACGAAATTACAGTTTTCACACGCGAGCATCCACATGTGGTTTACTGACAACGCACCACACCGACAGAAAAACTAATTGCCGTGGTGGCTATCAGGCATCAAGCACCGTCAGTGTGCTGCCAGCTGCCTAGTGCTCACTCCCATGTCGCCCATAGCCCTCCGTTGCCGCAGCTGCCCAACTCAGTCCCACCATGCCGCGCTCTTCCGCACAAAATGGAGCTCTCCCGCACAAAACGGAGCTCCACTGTGTTCGCGGCACCGAGAACCGATGCGGCGCAGAATTTGCTGCCGAAGAGGAGCCGATCGAAAGGATCCGTTCGCGACTCGCGTGCGGCACCAGCGAGCGTGGTGTTCACGTTGCCAGCATCCGTGGAGCTGCCACGCAGCAAGAGTGCTCGCATCACACACGGCAGCGAGGATTCATCATCGAATCCGCCAAGGCTTCCATCTCTTCTGTGCTGACGCTGCTGGCCAGCTGCCAACATTCGAGATCTTCAGGAGAATGACGACCCCTCTACAGAACATCGTGCGATCATTCTGCAACTTCTGCACTAGCAAACTTTTGCATACAACGAGCAAGTTGGCAGGTTGCTAACCACTAAATGTTATGAAAGAGTTTTACGATGTAGCTCACTACTGCCTGACTGTCTTGACAGCTCTGCGTACATTATTGTTCTATTATAGTGATGATAATGACGCACTATTGTTTCAGCTGCATACTTGCATTTACCCTGAACATCATGTGTTCCCTACTCTTTCGGGCAAACCCAAGGTTCATAACGCTCCAGGAAGGGAACTCGTGGTGTACCTTTCATCTCATGCATGCTTCAGCATTTTCAAGAGCCTGAATGCACCAATAGCAGCAGTACCAAAGCTTCTTTTGGGATGACTGCTTGCAACTGGCAAAGAGAGTGTTCCGACCAAACCAAGCTTAAGATTTGGAGTTGGAGTAGATCCGTTGACCTTTGGGCTGCCCTGAGAGACACGGAATTGTTGAAGATCAAGCCCAGACCGAGCATCTTCTCTTGCATAGGTTGGATACACCTTCATAAGACATCGGGTTCGTAACACTGATCTCCAATATGGAAAATAACTTCTCCTTGTAAATGTGGGATCCCATCCACCACCTACTTCCTTTCCTGTAACCTGTCACAGATTGTTGAGATTGTTGTAGGTTAACCAAAACATAATATCGATGTTTCTAGATACGAGGATACTTAAGTAGCGTGTTCTATAACCTGTTGAACTAGAACAAGGCATGACACAACATAACGAGCGAACATGCCTCTAAAGATTGCCTCTCACTTGTCAAGTCTCGTCGTTGCAGTTACTTAGGAATCATAGTTATTGAACTAATCATGACCAACAAGATTTTGGCCAAACACTTAGCTTAATTAGCATAGTATCTTTTCTCTCTTTTTTTTTGTTGTATTTAACCTTTTTCTTTGGTCAAGAACCTTAGCATGGCAGTGACAAACCACAGTTGGAATTGGAATGTTGTGGCATCACAACACTGACATATTTGTTGCCTATTAGGAGGAAATTCAAAGCAATGTAGTTTGTCAAAGTTCAGAAATCAAATTCAATGCACGATTTTAAAGTTCAATGTAAATAAAAGAAAAACAAAATAGGAAAAAAGGCAGAAATTCTTATAGCTTTCTTTCTTTTAGCCACTACAACCTTATTACTTAGTACCATTCAACTGAAAAACAGGACTACCAGCAGTAATCAAAAGATCAACCACCCACAAAAAAAAGGAGGAAAATAGATGTTGGCACAATGCGAATCTTACCTATCATTTGCAAATTTGTTCACAGGGTACAAAGTTCTAGGTATGTAAAACAGTTAGCATTGCTCCATAAAATGTTCGGTACTGAAACATGCAAGTGACTAATCTGAATGTTGTCCCCTGCATGCTAAGTACCCAAAATATTGTTTGTGTGAAGGCCTTGTGCATGTGTCATAGCAAGGCACTTTGCAAATAGATCAAGCAACGGAGATGCTCCAATACAGTAATATTGATTACCTTTGCCTTTTCCTCTGCAGCGTGCAGATTAGCAGTTTCCAAATTGGCCCTGTTTGCATTGGTAAGTTCTGTTCACCATGAAACAAAACAGGTTAGGGCTCATTTTTTTGAAGTGGAAAAAGAATCAGTTGCACCCACAGCACACCTTTGCTACAAGACTCTCTGTCTGATGTTTTGCAGTCATAAGGCCGGCTTCAAGAAAAAGTGGACAACAAAATAAACATATATTCACAAAGAAATTTATTATGTGAAGAAATAAAAAGAGCAGTACAGATTTATAGTGTCCATGACTTCTTCTGTAGGGCAAAATCCATACTCTTCGAGGATAGATGAAACATGTTCCAAGACCTCCTTGTGGGGCACCTGCTCGACATACAAACTGTTGTTTAAGATAAGAGCAAAAATAAACGGAAAAGGTAATACACCGCAAACCTATTGTATATACAATGTAATGACCATATAACCAACAGTAGCAGAGATATGATGGATATGTTTGTAATCTGAGTTGGAAGGCAATAGAATAGTGCAAAAAAATATACATAAAATATCATTCAATTTACTAGCTTCATAAAGTACGTAACAAACATGTTAACAATAACTAGCTACATAGATTTACTGAAATGTTAAATTTATAAAAAAAAAAGTTATCTAATATGACCATCCAGCAAAGTTACAGAACTCAGGCTCATTTGTAAATCAACAAGGTCAGTAGACTCCTTAGCTGCCTTACTTAAGGCCAGTACAGACTGTTAGCTGTCTTACATAAGGTCAGTATACCCGTTAACTGCAGTGTTCAAGGCGCTAGGCACTCCTTGGGCGCTGACCTTCCGCCTAGCTCGTAGGCACCGCCGCCTGGGCAATGCGAGGCATTCCGTGTACGTACGTATATACAGAGGGAAAGAAAAAAAAAAGAGAGAAAAAGCGGGCCAGCAATTGACAAAGGCCCAACAAGCAGCCCAAAACTTCTCCCAGCCCAAAACGCCCCGACACCGACACCGCTTCTTCGTATTTGCCGCTCGATCAGGCTCCGCCGCCTGCCATCCCAGCCTCTGCCACCGCCAAGATCCGTTGCTTGCCTCCTCCTCCTGCGCAAACCTGCCCCTACCTTCGCCAGCCACCGCACTTCCCGATCTGGCCGCCGCTGCCACCATGGGGCGCCTAGGTCCCGCCTACCCTCCTAGGCGACGGGGAACACCTCCGCCCAGCGATTTAGCGTGCCTGTACGGCCACGGAATACCGCCTTTTGTAACACTGGCTAACTGACTTAAAAATTAGCCTTTTTTACATGATACCAACTCTGAAGTTCAGATATTAAAATTTAAAACACATCAAATTATGCCTTCTTCTGTGTGAAGCTTGTTGGGAACATTGCACAGCTGGAATATCCCCTAACAGATCACTAAAATCAATGCAACCTTATCTCAGTAGACCAGACAAGAGTACGATACTATAATCTATTCTGTCTTAAGGATGAACACAACTATTGGACAAAAACTAGGAAGGTATGACAGCTTCTGCTACGGGCCAAACCTGGTTCAAGCACTAATTGAGAAGGGCCCCAGCTTCCCAACACAACAGGGGCTCATAAGCATAATCTTGAAAAAAAAAACTCCATCAGAAAGAACAAATCATGTTATGCCTGCTACGTAAATCCATGAAACTTGACTCAGACAGGTTAAACCAACCAATCATTGTACAAAGTGTTAGTTTTCTTTCATTTCAGTACAAATTCATTAAAAAAACAGGTATTGAGGCACCACAGCGGTAATATACCAAAAAATGCCTACCTCTGAATGTGCCTGAATGTAGGCAGATAGAGGTTCACCAGCATGAGAAATTACATCAACAAGCAGCAATGCACGATCAATAAGTGTCCTCCTTTCCTCCAAAAGCCTCTGTGCCATTCCATTTGTGCCTTTCTCCCATCTTAAGGCAAAGGAAAGCCTCTGGATATGCTTATTCATGAAGTCAAACCCATCTTTCTTACTATTGCCATTTATCTTGGACCAACAGAACCCACGGATCTGCTCCTGGGCAGCAAGCAGTAGAACCGCGAACTGGATAAGTTTTCCATTCTCGATGTAATTCCAGAGCTCTTCAAGTAGATTATTTGTTTTTTCTGCAAGCAGCCTAGTTGTATCCAAGAAGATTTTCTGCAACAGCAAGGAACAAAAATGAAAATGTCATTAATCGTTTGTATGCGAGTAGTGCTGAATAAGTCTCTAGATATCACTCTGGTTCTTCCAATCAAAGTAAATATGGATTAGAGACAATCTCCAAGGAAAATGAAATAAAATTGGTTAAATGCAACATCTTTTGTACATTATCTAGTGAGGACTGCTTGTCTTTTAATAGAAAGAACCTGCACTAACATATGAAGGAAGGCAAAAGATTAACAATGGAAACTACACTTTCTCTTCCTAATCAAATGAAACACTAGAACCTGCACTAACATATGGAGGAAGGTAAAATATCAATGGAAACTATACTCTCTGCCTAATCAAGATGAAACCAGCTCAGTCCTTGGTATCACTAATTTATTTCGACAGTCCTTGGTATCACAGCCACTATTTATATATCATTCTGTAGAAGAAGTACTTTGTGTAAGGAGGGGAGTGACACAAACCATTTCAGGCAAACACAGCAGATGGATAAGTTTGTAGATGTAATCCAGATGATTCTGGCTGGGAGAAAGATTGTCCTCCAGATACTTATGCATGCAAGTATTCTCAACTGCCACATGGAGCGGGAGTAGGTCCTCAATGACGTCATTGCCGACTGTGCGTACATTGGCTGATGCACCATGACATAAGAGCAGCTTGATCATGTCGACAGAGAACCTTTCAGCAGCTTCGTGGAGCGGGAAGTATCCATGAGAATTTATGCAGTTGGGATTGGCATGCATCCCATAGAGCTCAGGTGCCTCACCCTCCAATATAACTTTTGCACATCGCAGGGCATTGTAACTGATCATGAAGGTTAAGGTTTGTGCGGTGATGCTAAAATTCCATGACATGCCTCTGCCCGCACAGTTCTTGAATAACTGAAGGAAACACTGGACATTATCCTCTTCAAGGATGGTCCAGTTGCAGAAATTTGTCAAAGAATTTATCACACACCCACTAGAAGGATCCATCACAATTGAAAAAGGTTAACGTCATCAGCTATCCATATAACAAAGCACAATGGTGCATATATGACAACAACAAAACCTTGTAAACCAAGCAAGTTGAGGTAGGCTAGAGGTGAACCAAAACATGAGGCATCAACAACAATGGAAGAGCGAATGTAAGGGGATCTAAAGCCTATCATGGTTCAGGCATGTGAATCAACCCACTGGTCCTACAAAGGCTCATGTATGACAATACTAGATATATTTTTCAGTAGACTTAAATACCCTATATATTGCAGGGTTAAATAGAATAACATACTAATGGAATGATTCATAAATTGAATTATTTAAATAAAAAGGTAACTTACCTCAGGAGTAGGATTTGGGATGATTATGTCATTTGCGATGGATTTGGCAATCGAAAGATACCTTTCTGATATAAGCTGAAAGAGAGAACGCCAATAGTCAGTACCATGCAAACAAAATTGAAGGGGAGAGGAATATCACCCAGATGGATGGTTATCAAACCTCCTCAACTTTTTTCCGATCGATTCCCTTGGGAAGTTCAAGATAAGGGATAGGTGGCTGTGGATACTCATTTCTTACTGTAATTGATCCATCTTTACCATTACCACTATCTTTGTCACAGGCAGTTCCCTCCTCTTTCCACATAATGTAATCAGGCCCCTTAAATTTCAATTCCATCTTTTCGTGTGTGTTTTCTGAGACAAGGAAGTTTAATCTTGAAATATGCTCCGACTAAGATTACTGCAAGTCATGCAATAGTCAGAAAATGACTGTGAGATGAAATGAGTCCTATTTAAAGATGGACCATGTAACACTGAAACATAATAAATATGCTGCCAATAATAAACATTGCGTTTACTCCATACATCCTGAAATGCGAAATGAAGGGCTAAACAAGTTTGTTAAATACCAGAAATGTTGAGTGATAGAAACTTTGACGCGTGTGAATTAGGAAATCTGGAAACCAAAAGCTAATTTGATGTTTCAGATCAACAGGAAATAAAAGATATTTAATGGTTACTGACTTGCACGAATAACCAACTTGCCCTTGCTGATGCCACATGAAGCACAGTTACAGATTTGGTATAAAACAGTATATATACGACTCGCAGAGCACATATATGCACGGATGGCTAGGTAGCAACTGAGACTAAATACTGCGCCAACAAAACGAGGTGCATTAAAGTTGAGCTCGGTTTCTGTCCAAGGTTCAGTTTGACATATTGGCATGAGGAATGGCATCAGATCTGAGGGATGTAGCCAACAGAATGAAGATTAAAAAGAAAGGTAACAAGAATAAACGACGATTATTATTACCACTGGCCGGTTCCGACTTGGATCTGCTGAATATGAAAAAAGACGGAATCTTTTCGGGATCAGAGGAGAAAAGATCGGTGGTGGTGGAAGGGGAGGTGGTGTGCGCGCGCGCGGGGGGGGGGGGGGGGGGGGCGTCTCCGGAAGGCAGAGAGGGCTCGCGATTTGGGAGCGGAGCGGGGTTGCCCTAGTCGCCGGAAGGGTAGTTGGGTAAAGGAGGGTTCGTTCGCGATTTTTCGGGTGCGGGGCGGAGTTTGCCGAAGTACACAGCAAGGCAGGCTGGAATGGGTTGCTCCTGACAGCGGACCCGGTGGTGGTGTCAGGTGTGTCTCTCTGTTGTCCACATAGTACACATCCGGCATGTACAACATATTCCCAGTCCGACAAATGGGCTTGTTATTCGGCCCACTCGGGCAAACATATGCGCTCCCCTGGTGTTTTGGGTAGAGCATCTCCAGTGTCTAATACTCCTAAAATATCTTAATAGTTAGTTTTAGAGTAAACAGTAAACACAAAAAAATTAAACTTCAACAATTGTCTTTTTCTAAAATCCTAATAATAACTCTATCTAGAGTCAAATTTACCTCCACCCTCTCAGCTCCCAATTCCTTTGGGAACTGTTGGATGGAGAAGTCTTTTTTCCTCCCAAAAAATTGAATACAGAGTACCAAAACTAATTTTTTGGGAGTTTATTTTCTAGAAACACTTGAAGATGCTCTAAGGAGATGCCTCATTGTGCTTATATGATGATCCTCTAGACTTTCAATCAGATGTCAGAACCTTTTGATTGTGTGAGATTTTAGGGATTCTAATAGGAAGGCTCATTATACTTAGCAGGTAATGTTGGAATTAGAGGCATTTTACGGTTTATTTTAATCCAAATAAAGCATAAATCATGACATAAAGAATAGTATAAACATATGCATAATTCATTGTGCTTATTCCACAAGACATATAAGACATAAGGAAAGAACATAGAAGATTCATAAGAAAGTACCCAGAGGCGGGGCCAGTTCCGAGGGAACCGGATGCGCCGTTACTTGACATTGCTAGTCAAGCCTATTCGATGTAGTCGATCAAGAGTCGATGCAGTGCAGATGATCGCAGTGCCAATGCGTCTCCAGGAAGTAGACGAACGCAGCGAGCAGTCGTGTGGATGCGCTCCCCAAAAACTTGACGCTCCTCTACTCCTCGGGTGCAGAGTCTCGACGAGGGCGTAGCTTCGGAGGCCTGCTCTTCCAGTGAATTCCGTGCACGCATAACGCCAGAACAGAGAAGAATAAAAGCACATCGCAACAATGGAACCTTCGTGTTTTGTTTATGGAAGACAATCAAGGGAGGCATCCCTTATAGGTACCATATGTGACCTTTGATTGCCATGGTCAATGCCATGAAAGAGCACTATGAAAAACCTTTGGTTACCCAACTCAATGCCATCAAATACCACCATAAGAGAGGCATCTGGCTGCCATGAAAATGCCATCAAAGATGGTCCTTTGGCTGCCCATGTCAATTCTATGAAAATACCATCAAAGATGGTCCTTTGGCAGCCCAACTCAATGTCATCAAGACAGTAATGTTCATCCATTGAGATGTATGTTACTATATTTGATGACAACAATTCAATGGCCACTAACCTCCAACCTTTACTAGTTACTAACCACGTGTTAGTTACTAGTCATGAAGCCATGATCAAAATGACAAAGGCCTTCTCAACTTCCATGTGTCATGTGCCTTGGGATTTATTGATTATTTCTAAAAGGTCATTAGCACAATAATCTAACAATCCCCACCAAATTCCAAGGCATATTTTATTTCCACCACTGTTTAATATACCAGCGATTCGATGGAGACCTGGTTAAGGTTGAACATCCATCTAGAGCATAAGCTACGTTTGTCCACACCAAAAACTTGATAGGGCTTTTTTGGTTGCTGGATTTGCTGCGCAATTGAAACCGAATGTATTTGATGCAACAAATTACAAGAGTTGGGTTGGTAGGCTTGAATTATGGCTCACGGTTATGAGTGTGTGGTACATCACTCAGGGTCCTCCTCTTGGACCACACACTCTCGATGAGGAGAGAGCGTTTCAGGCTGCTGATAGTCTGTTCAGAGGAGCCGTCATCAGTGTTCTTGGAGAGAACATTGTTGATACATACTTGCAGCTTTCCTCTGGAAAGGAGGTGTGGGACACACTTGAGGCGAATTTTGGTGTCACCTATGCGGATGGCGAGTTGTACCTTATGGAAAAGTTTTATGACAACAAAATGGTTGATGACCGTTCTATGGTGGAACAAGCCCATGAGATACAAACGCTCGCTAAGGAACTTGATGTCCTCAACTGTTCGTTGCTCGACAAATTTGTGGCTGGCGGTATCATCACTAAGTTACCACCTTCGTGGAGAATCTTTGCTACTTCTCTAAAGCATAAGAGGCAAGAGTTCACAGTGATGAACCTTATTGGTACTCTTGATGTTGAAGAGAAGGCGAGAGTGAAGGACACAAGTAGCCGTGGCAATGAAGGAAGTTCTAGCGCCCATGTGGTGGAGAGGAAGAAATTCCACTTCAACAAGAACAAGGGAAAAATGAAGATTGAGTATAAGCCAAAGCCTAACCAAAATACCATTTTTAAGAAGAAGAAGAACGGGAAATGCTTTGTGTGCGGTAGTTCTGAGCATTTTGCTAAGGACCGCAAGGATAAGCAGCAGCACGGGCAGAAGAAGCCTGTCAATGTTGTTATTGGCGATGCTGAGAAGGGATCAGTGTATGGTAATCATGCTACTGTTCTTTCAGTTTGTCATTCACCAAATTGGTGGGTTGACACCGGGGCCAATATACATGTGTGTGCTGATATTTCTTTATTTACTTCTTACCAGGTCACAGGGACTGGATCCGTGTTGATGGGGAATGGTTCAAATGTGGCTGTTCATGGTGTTGGTTTGGTCGATCTGAAGTTTACTTCAGGAAAGATCGTGCGACTAAGGACTGTGTAGCATGTCCCCTCAATAAATAAAAATCTTGCTAGCGGATCCTTTCTTTGTAAGGATGGTTTTAAATTGGTGTTTGAGTCGAACAAATGTGTGATGTCTAAATTTGGTTCCTTTGTTGGTAAAGGATACGATTGTGATGACTTGTTTCGCCTATCGTTGTCAGACTCCTGTAATAAAGTTGTGAACCATGTGTGTAATGATGATGAGTCTAATATTTGGCATTCACGACTTTGTCATGTTAATTTCGGTTGTATGTTGCGGCTAGCGAATTTGAGTTTAATTCCAAAATTCACTTTGGTTAAAATTCTAAGTGCCAAGTGTGTGTGCAATCTAAGCAACCCCGCAAGCCTCATAAGGCTGCCGAGGCGAGGAATTTGGCACCACTAGAATTAGTTCATTCTGATTTGTGTGAAATGAATGGTGTGTTAACTAAAGGAGGAAAAAGATATTTCATGACGTTGATAGATGATTCTACTAGATATTGCTATGTGTATTTGCTTTCAACGAAAGATGAAGCATTTCATTATTTCAAGATCTATAAGGCCGAAGTTGAGAACCAACTTGAGAGGAAGATAAAACATGTTAGGTCGGATCGAGGAGGAGAGTATTTTTCAAATGAGTTCAATTTGTTTTGTGAGGGGCATGGTATTATTCATGAGAGAACACCACCTTATTCCCTGAGTCAAATGGAGTGGCTGAAAGGAAGAACCGTACTCTGACAGAGATGGTTAACGCCATGTTGATACATCGGGGCTTTACTGAGAATGGTGGGGTGAAGCCATGTTTACCGCGTGTCATACTCTTAATAGAGTTTCTATGAAAAACAAAGAGAAAACACCATTCGAGGAATGGAAAAATAAAATATTAACACTCTCATACTTGCGTACTTGGGGATGCTTGGCAAAGGTAAATGTACCAATTGCAAACACAAGCTTGGACCGAAAACGGTTGATTGTATCTTTCTAGGCTATGCTATCCATAGTGTTGGATATAGATTCTTGATAATTAAATCTGGAGTACCTGACATGAACGTTGGTAAAATCATGGAATCCAGAGATGTGACTTTCTTTGAAAGCATTTTTCCTATGAAATAGGCATCTAGCAGTTCTAGTCATGAATTTGTTGAAATCCCTAAAAATAATGATGGGGTAGTACACTTTGAAAAACCACTTGAGCAAAATCTTGAGAAGGATGATAATGAGGTGAAAGGTCTTTAGGATGCCTAGAGGGGGGGTGAATAGGCTCCGATCGAAATCTGAAACAATTCTTAACTCACAAAATCAGTTCAGGCCGGAAATTCCGGTGCCTGGCCGGAAATTCCGGACTCGGAATTTCCGGTCAGCTCAGGAATTTCCGACAGCAAGGTGGAGTTGCTCGAGATTCAAAATTCAAAGCCTAGATAAAGATTCTACTTGAATAGAAACCTTGCAATGATGACCTAGATGCTAGTGTATATGATTAGAAGCAGCGGAACAACACAAGCAAATAGATCGGGTCAATACAAGATATGAAAAGCAATATGAAATGCGTAAAGGAAATGAAACACAAGATTTATTCCCGAAGTTCACTCCACAAAGGAGCTACGTCTCCGTTGAGGAACCCACAAAGGGTAGAGTCTCTTCCAACTCTTTTCCTCGATCAATCGACCACAAAGGTCTAGATTGACTTTCCTTCACAAATCTCACACTAGAGAGGGTAATACAAACTTCTTGGGGTGCTCACACGAATTGAGACACTCCCAAGCAACCTCAAACCGTCTAGGAGTCAAGCTCCAAGAGTAACAAACGAGATTGCCAATCAAATGATGCCTTGAGTGCTTCTAGAGATGAACCAATCACTTTTCTCACTCAAATCTCTCCCCAATCCAAACCCTAGTTGAATCCTCTCAAAGATTGGCTCAAGGAAGGTTGGGAGAGTGAAAATGGCGAGCTCAAAGTCTTTCTTTCAGTGGAGAACCGAGAGAGTCAAATGAATGGGTATGGGGGCTATTTATAGAGGTCACTCAAAAACTAGCCGTTATGCTTGTCAGATGACCGGAAATTCCGTCGGGGTGACCGGAATTTCCGGTCCACCCTATTTCAAACTCAGTACGGAGAGTCACACCGGAAAATCCTACATTTAATCCGGTCTCTCTCTGTGAAACCCGGAAAATCCGGCCGGAGACCGGAAATTCCGGTCACAGGGGACTTAGGCTGAAAAATTCAGCCCCCACAGGAAAATCCGATGCAATTTCCGTTCGCTCTCTGTAAAACACGGAAATTCCGACCCCAGGACCGGAATTTCCGTCCACCCTTGTTAGTGAGCAAAATGCTCTTTCTCAAAGTTAGGTGATCATCCAAAATTTACTTCTAGGCATCATTTGACTTGACAGACACGTCCCTCTTGATAGTACGGTGATCCTATACTCAAGACAAAGATAAAAAATTATATTTAGCTATCCATTTGAGCTTTTCACCATATCGTTTGCGTAGGGGACATGTATTATATTTCTTTTGATTTTTTCTTCGTGTAAGCCCTGCAAATACTCAATGGAAACATGAAACCTCCAAATTGTGATTGTCATCATCACCAAAACCAACTAAGGGGCCATATGCACTTTCATGAGGTGACTCGAAAGAGCAAGATACAAAGGATTGCAAAGTCCTTTGGTGATGAATTCATTGTATACTTTGTTGATGATACTCCAAGTACCATTGCAGAGGCTTATGGATCTCTAGATGCTGACTATTGGAAGGAAGCAATTAAAAGTGAGATTGATTCCATAATGTCGAATGGGACTTGAGAGGTTGTTGATCGTCCATATGGGTGCAAACGTGTAGGATGCAAGTGGATATTGAAGAAAAAGCTTAGGCCTGATGGTATTATTGAAAAGTACAAGGCAAGGCTTGTGGCCAAGGGTAATACCCAGAAAGAAAACGAAGATTTCTTTGACACTTACTCACCAGTTGCTAGACTGACAACCATTCGAGTACTATTATCGTTGGCTGCCTCATACGGTCTTCTCGTTCATCAAATGGACGTTAAGATGGCTTTTCTTAATGGAGAGTTGGATGAGGAAATCTACATGGATCAGCCTGATGGATATGTGGTACCAGTTCAAGAAGGAAAGGTGTGTAAATTGTTAAAATCTTTGTATGGCCTCAAACAAGCGCCTAAGCAATGTTATGAGAAGTTTAATAAGACTCTCACGAATGCTGGCTTTGTTGTGAATGAAGCTGACAAGTACGTGTACTACTGCTTTGGTGGAGGTCAAGGGGTGATCATGTGCTTATATGTTGACGACATATTGATATTTGGAACAAACCTCAATGTGGTTGAGAAAGTCAAGAGTTTTCTGTCGCAAAACTTTGAGATGAAAGATATGGACGAGGCTGATGTGATTTTGAACATCAAGCTACTAAGAGAAGGCAGTGGTGGGGTTACATTACTGCAGTCTCACTATGTGGAAAAGATAGTGCATCGCTTTGGGTATAGTGATTGCAAGTCTGCTCCCACGCCCTATGACTCTAGTGTGATATTGCGGAAGAACCGAAGGATCATAAGAGATCAATTGAGATATTCTCAAATAATTGGCTCATTGATGTATTTAGCTAGTGCGATGAGGCCCGACATCTCATTTGTTGTGAGCAAGTTGAGTAGATTTGTCTCCAATCCAGGAGATGAACATTGGCATGCTCATGAGAGAGTACTGCGCTATCTAATAGACACTATGAGCTATGGAATTCACTATGCTGGGTACCCAAAAGTACTTGAGGGCTATAGTGACTCAAACTGGATATCTGACGTAGATGAGTTAAAAGTCACAAGTGGACATGTGTTTACACTTGGAGGTGGCGCTGTTTCCAGGAAGTCTTGCAAGCAAACCATCTTAACGGGTCAACTATGGAAGCAGAACTAACTGCATTGGACACCACCACAGTTGAGGCCGAGTGGCTTTGTGAACTTTTGATGGATTTGTCAGTGGTTGAGAAACTGATACCGGCTATCCCTAGAAACTGTGATTGTCAAGGTGAACAGTTCGCGAGACAACATGAAGTCATCAAGGCATGTGAAACGGTGGTTGAAGTCTGTCAGGAAACTGAGAAACTCCAGAGTGATAGTATTGGTCTATGTCCATACTACTAAAAACCTGGCAGATCCTTTTACTAAAGGTCTTTCACGGAATGTGATCGACGAGGCATCTAGGGAGATGGGATCGAGGCCTGCTTGAGAGTTATGTTTTAGTGGTAACCTATCCTTTTTTATTGGAGATCCCGTGAGGAAGGATGGCGAAACAAGCTATTTACTAACTGAGAAGGAGAGTACCTTTATTCCTATAAACCCACTCCGTTGGAGATGCATTCTCTCCTTTTCTGCATGGCAGGTTGGTTAAAGACCTTAATGTGATCCGAGTGGCTTACTGAAGCAGAGATGTTATCTTGCATAAGCATCTTTTAAGGAGCACACCTATATGAGTTGACTACTAGTCACAATCTATGGGATTGGCTAATCTCTAGAGGCTCATGAAAGACATAGGAGTATGACTTATATGCTCCTACCAGAGGGGAAGCAATTTGCAGCCCGATACCGGTAACGGTCGTAAGCAAAACTTGTTCAGACAAGACTGACAATTCAAGGTATAGTCCATTGTTCAGTTGTGGCCAAGCGTAGCTTATGCTCTTTTTTTTTGGGAAGAAGCGTAGCTTATGCTCTAGATGGATGTTCAACCTTAACCAGGTCTCCATCGAATCGCTGGTATATTAAACAGTGGTGGAAATAAAATATGCCTTGGAATTTGGTGGGGATTATTAGATTAATTGTGCCAATGGCCTATTAGAAATAATCAATAAATCCCAAGGCACATGACACATGGAAGTTGAGAAGGCCTTTGCCATTTTGATCATGGCTTCATGACTAGTAACTAACATGTGGTTAGTGACTAGTAAAGGTTGGAGGTTAATGACCATTGAATTGGTGTCATCAAACATAGTAACATACATCTCAATGGATAGAAATTATTACCTTAATGGCATTGAGTTGGGCAGCCAAAGGACCATCTTTGATGGCATTTTCATGGCATTGACATGGACAACCAAAGGACCATCTTTGATGGCATTTTTATGGCATTAACCATGACAACCAAAGGTCACATATGGTACCTATAAGGGAGGCCTCCCTCGATTGTCTTCCATGAACAAAACACGAAGGTTCCATTGCTGCATTGTGCTTTTGTTCTTCTTCGTTCCGGCGTTCTGCGAGCACGGAATTCGCCGCAAGAGCAGGCCTCCGAAGCTACGCCCCCATCGAGACTCTGCGCCCGAGGAGTAGAGGAGCAATCCAGTTTTTGGATTGTTGGAATTAGGGGCGATTAAAATAAAAACGTAAAATGCCCCTAATTCCAACAGCTAAGTATGTAGGCCATTTGAACCTGGCTCGCATGTATGGTTTGCCTCCACTCCTATAATCCTGGATGTAAACATTTTAAGTTTGAAGTAATATAATCTCTATCTTCCTTAAAAAAAGAAAATTGGTGTTGTGGATGGGGTTGTGATTGGCGTGTTAGTTTTACGTAGAGATGCTAAGAGCCTAATAGCATTTCCCAGAAGACAACATATCCTATGAGAACTAGGAACTAGGTTCATGTGAGAACTATGAGAACTCCAAACTAGGCCATATGCTCTTCATCCAAGGGAGAGGTGGGAGGGGGTATTTGCAACACCTCTCCTTACATGCTCCCCTTGGATCAAGATCATGTGGTCTAGATTGAAGTTCTCATAGTTCTCGCACGAACCTGATTCTCATAGGATACGTTGCCTTCTAAGAATGCCTAAAACA
The DNA here is from genome assembly GCA_015342445.1 of Digitaria exilis. NCBI lineage: Eukaryota > Viridiplantae > Streptophyta > Magnoliopsida > Poales > Poaceae > Digitaria > Digitaria exilis. The sequence continues at coordinate 872,632 of JACEFO010001827.1, read as the reverse complement.
AGTTCTAAAACTCTTAAGTTTAGGTATCTCTATCTGTCGACGGGTCGTACCAGGGGGTACAGGACGCTAGCCAATGCCGATCTCAAAGCTTGCGGGGCTACGACGAGCAATGGTTCAAGAGGGCAAACACACAAGGTTTATACTGGCTTGGAATGAATCCCTGCGTCCAGTTCTGGCGTGGCGGATGTATGCATTCTTGGTTTGATTACAACGTGGTTGATTTGATCCAGGCCTTTGGGAACGAAAGTGTATATGGGACTTAATGTCTCAGAAATCGGATTCCCCTCGCAGGAGGGCAGCCTCCCCTTTTATAGGCGAAGGGGAGGTCTGGCTACAAGAGAGAGGGAGGGAGTGGGCGAGGTCATTCCTTCCCTTGCTCGTCCGGCAACCCGTTTTGACCTGTTTACCAGCCATGAGGCGAGGTCCGCGATCTCCTGTGGTGTGTGCTAACTGCCCTCCCCGCCTAGTCGCATCGCGTCGTGGCGCCTGGCTCCTTCGTACCTTTGGATGACGTACGCGGACATGCGCCTTCCCGCGTGATTCGGGGATATGTCGTAACAACATCGCCCTGTGTCTAACACCATAGTTGGTGAGTGATGTTTCACCTTGTGGCGACGTGTACCGTCCGCAGGACCCAGAGGTCCTCCCCACAGTGTCGCCCTACTCCTAATGACGGGAGTTGGTATGTATAGTGTCGTACTGTGGGATATGGGATGTCCTTTTAAGAAATATGCTCCTCTAGGAAACAACCCCTCCTTGTGGGCCCCGAGGCTGACGCTCTCCTCATGTTGGCCTTAGACTATCCGTACTGGGGTCTGTAAACCTGACCTCCAAGTCGGGATAGCGGCAAAAAACGACGCAGTGTGGAACTCTACGCCGACCGCTAGCTCCTAGGCTCAATCGTGGATCGCCAAATCTAGGGACATAGCAACGGACCGCCACCGCCTGACCTGGCATGGGGCCCACCCTACCGCGCGCACTCTGTGACCGCCTGCTCACCGGATTTGGGAACCATATCCTGTAGTTGACAACGGCACCTCCTCATGCACGTCAAGCCGGCCATCCGGATCTGGTAGGGCATTCCTCTCCCAGGCGTGACAGACCTTGAGGAGAAGGCGAATCTAGCACAAATCGAATACACCTAGAACAAATCTAGCACAAATCGAAGACAAATCTGGCACAAATTCGTTGCAGCCACCAAGAACACATATACTGAGAGAGACATCGAGAGAGCAGAGATAGAGAGATGGGGATTTGGTGGAGGAGCCGAACTCACCGCGGCACAAATCGAACTCGCCTGCTCGAGCTCCTCGCGCCGTCCGCCGCCATGCCGAGCTCCTGCTCACGTCGTCCTGCTCAAGGCCGCCCGCTGGACCCTGCAGCCGCTCAAGGAGGAGCTCGAGGCTGCATCGCTTATCTTTCGCCCGGGAGATCCATTACCAGGCACATCTCCCTGCTGCTCCTCAAGGCATCGCCAGAGAGAGACGAGACGAGAGAGAGACGGAGCGAACGAGGTCGCTCGAGAATATCGGGAGAGAGAAAGGGGGCTGCCGATAGAAAAGAGAGGAGGGGAAATCACGAGAAAAGAAAATAAAAAAGAAAATGTGAGGAGAGAGGAGATGGTAGTTGGGGATGGTTGAATAAAATATAGTTTAGTTGGTATAGATGTTGAGATATAGAGCTTGATTGGTGCGGCGAAAGTTGGGATAGAGGTTGAAATCTTGATGACTAGACGGGAATATTCCTTTAGAGGTTGGAAATAGAGGCCAACGAATGCGGATAGCTAGTGGCTTGTACGCCCAGCCTGCTCATGGGGGTTGGCATGCTGGCGTGGTCTTGCCGGGCCCTGCCTGAGAGCGTGCAACACTTGTCCCGTCTGATCTAGGGGGGTCCGACGGAGCGAGGATCTATCCGACCCTAGGAGTCAGGCGGGGCGGTCATGGTTTACAGCGGTTGGTGTGATTCTTTGGTCCCACCTAGGCCTCCACCCCAGCGCATGCCTCTTTGCTCGGGATCCGGAGGGCCTAATCCATACTATCCACAATAGCCCCCGACCTTGTGAGAGAGTAGACTCTCGTGACGTATCCTTATAACGAAGGATTGGGGGCCAGTTTCGCGGCCTCGTCGTCAGCCATTTGACCTTTCCTGGTTGTCGAAAACCTGGTCGAGGCCTCGCCAGCCGGATACTCACTTTCCCTATTCCTTGGCTGCCTGGCCACGCCCCTAACTTGAGTTCGACTCGGAGCGACCGTTCACACCCTTCGCAGGCCGGCCTTCGAACCCTAGAGTCTTATAGGTCGTTGGATCGATGTTGCACCTCCGACCCATTTCGCATGTACACCCTTTGGCTAGCAGGGCCCTTGCTACTCACCGTCGAGGTGGGCCCCGACAGCGTGCACGAGGGACAACACTGAGTTGACTGCTCGACTTGAGAAGGCAGTCGCCTCAGCGTGTGCACCGTGCCCGGTGGCGTTCGTGGTGCACCCTGACACCGGACGTGGGGGTTCTTTTGGGAATCCGTTGTGCCACACACGCAGGCCGGGGCGTTTCCTCGTCGCGTTGTCCGCCCGTTCTGCGATGTAGGGCGGAGGACATAATGATTCATGCGGTCGCTCCTCCGCTTGGATGGTTTTAGATCGGGGAATATTCCCCGAAAAAATATTATAGACAAAAAACACTATAACTGAGTCTTGGAAAGCGTGTTCTCTGAGTGGGAGGGACAACATATAAATAGGAAAAATTTGGATGAATAGTGTTTTTGGGTCCTATTCTAAACGAAGTCGGGTGCGTTTAGATTGGGGAAGATTTCCCGAAAAAATATTGTAAACCAAAAAACATTGTAGCTAAGTTTTGCGAAGCGTGTTCTGTGAGCAGGAGGAATGAGATGAAGGAGATGTTTAGTTTCAGAAGTTTACTATTCCCCTAATCTTTTCGTTTCATTGAAAATCATGATTTACCTCACAAATTTTTACTACAATAAAATTTTGCTGCAGGAAATTCCTTCTCATTCAAATAGAGAAAATTTAGATGAATAGTGTCTTTTTAGAAATACTAGAATCGTGCCCGTACGTTGCTACGGCTAGAAAATAAATTCATAACAGACATAAAAATTACATAACAAACTTAGAACATCGGAAAAGAATAATTCAATAATATAGTAATGACAAAATTCTGCCACATTGACATTGAATTCTATAAATATGGGGAGTACATACAAGTCATATATGATTGACACACTCGTGGTGAAGCCGATGGGAATCCTACGGTGTTTTTAGGAATAGAGATTTTGAAACTAAATACACAATTGCGACGCGCGCGAGAGGAATCCCCTTCCGACTCCGAGCGGCGATCGTGCACCCCGGCTGGCCTTGATTGGATTCGGAACCGGTCTTCTCGTCCTCCCGAAGTCCCCGACCTCTGTACATTGACAAGGCCGCACCCGCACGTACGTAGCAATCAGTTTTTACTTTGATCTTCCAAAACTCTGCCACCCGCCGCCCCAACAATGGCGCCGCAGCCGAGGGTGCCCTGGTAGATAGGCGTGGCCCTGGCGGAGCAAACCCTCAAGCTGGTGGCGCAGCTTCGCTACTACCTGGGCGGCAACAACTACACCTCCGGCAGGTACCGGCCCGCGCACACGATGCTATTCGTGGCGGAGCAGCGGCTCCGCGCGCTGGACCTGGACGGGGAAGGGCTGCTCGTGCTCGAACACCAGACATTAATCTCGCTCGGGGCGTCCGAGGTGATCGACGAGCTCGAAAGGGCCAGGGAGCGCCTCGCGGAGGACGTCGAGTCCATGGAGGCCGTGGTCAAGGAGGCCGGCGCCGGCGGCCGCAACGGCGGCGCGACCGCAGGCGCCCAGCGCGCCGCCGCGCGGTGGCTCGACGAGGACGGCGACCGCCTGCTCCGGCTCGTGGACCGCCTCGAGGAGATCGCGAACGTCTGCTCCCATGGTAAATACGTGATCGACGAAGACGCGGCGCTCCGCAGGGAGGCCGACTCCGACTTGGAGCAGCTGGATAGGGACGACCTCGCTGTTGTTCCTCCAGAAAGCGTAGAGAATGCCAAGCGTAAGGGGAAAAGCAAGTGGAGGCTACGCATACGCCGATTGTTCCGACGCGATCGCCCGAGCAACTGAAGGAAAAGCTCCATCGATCATCAACCATGTAAAAGAGACTTAGAGGGACTCTTAATTCACTACAGGAAACGGTTGCTTCGCCAACAGCGCCTATCCTGTTGGCGAAGGATTTCCCAACAGGGTTTGCCCGTTCCTGTTGGGAAAGTACCGTTGGCGTCTTAAGTGACGGGAAAGAGCTCTTCGACAACAGGAACGAGAGCCCTGTTGGGAAAGCTTCGCCAACAGCCACGTGTCCTGTTGGCGAAGGGAGAACGCCGCCAACTCGGCTGCCGTTTTCTTCGCCCACAGGACTGGCTTTTGGCGAACGCTTCGCCAAACAGTGTCAAAGACCAGTTGGCAAAGCATTGCACCTCAGGGATCTACCAACAGTTTGTCCTAGCTGTTGGCAAAGCCACTGGACAAAGCTGTTGGCAAAGGAATCCTGTTGGCAAAGCTGGCATGTTCTGCTGGGGAGAAAGCCCAGCTTTGCCAACAGCTTTGTCCCATGCTGTTGGCAAAGCCGGGAAATAATTTTTTTCCCCTTTTCTTTTGCTGCTTTCTAGCCTTTAAACGACATGTATAGCATATATATACCACAATACCACATATATATCAACAATATAGCATATGAACCGCATTTCGGCATCGGATTCGATCTCAACATGAATCCACACATTAAATCCATCGATACATGTCCATAATACACATAAGTCATGAAACGAGTGCATACATATCCAACATACACCAGGATGTCCAACATACATGTCCAAAATGTCCGACAAGTCCAACATACATGTCCAGGGGTCTAACATGCATCGCTAGTAGTCCAGAAGAGGAAGTCAAAGGTACCTAGCTCGTGGCGCCGTCCCCAGGGGTCTCAGCGCCCCCACCTTGCTCCCACGCACACCACCCTGGCTGTGGCTGTGACTGTGGCTGAGTCCACCCTGACCCCTACGGCGAAGCCGGCCAGTAGGAGCCGTGTTGCTTCCCTCCTCCCAACCTCATCACGAGCTCTGCGTCCAGGGGCTCCTTGAAGGGGTCCTTGTCTTCTTCTGGATGGCTCTGGCAAAACGCAACGCTGTACTCGACGAGCTTGGGTTGGACGTTCGCGTTGGTGTACGCGTCCGGCCCGTCCTCCGGGTTCCACCTGTTGTCCGGGTCCTTCGCTTTGCCCTTGTGAGAAAGGACGTACCCCACCACCTCGTTGATCTCCTCCCCACCATGGGACTTCCTCTGCGAGGAAAACACAAACATGGTTACAGGTAACTAGATTGAGCACTACAGTAAAGAGATCAACAGTATCATACCCATGCGTCCATGAACTGCGGGAAGGATCGGTTCCCTTGGTGGTGTGCTACCCTTGCAGCCTTTGCCCGGCGCTCCCGACGCTCGTTCTTCTCCTGGTAGCATTTGTCCGATCTCCACCAGCGCACAATGGCCTCCCAGCATTTCGGGTCCTTGTCGCACCACCCGGGTATCCACTAAGAAACATCAAGTATTTGACATGTCAGAAGATGAATTGAATGTTTCACGGAAGCAAACAGAACGAATGTTTCCTGCTTAATTACCGTTAAGTACTCCTCCTCGGTGAGGTCGGTCTCCCTCTGGAGGATGATCTCCTGCCTGACTCGTTCCTTCTTGATCACCTTGCCAAGAGAGTTGCGGTAGTGGCCGATGCCTATCAGACCTCATAATAAAAAAGTTTGCAGAAATACAGTGTCATAAGAAAGGGGACAAAGAATACAGAAATTACAGTGCCATAAAAAATGCAGAAATTACAGTGTCATACACAGATTTTGGTATATGGATTGAGAGGTGAGTTGGTAACTAAACCCAGTGATTAATTGATAGATATTCCCCATTAAGAAAATATTTGCCAGGATCAAACTAAAATATATATTTTCAGCACAGGCAACTGCTTAACTAAGATAAATTATGCATGATAGTAGGTTCGTTTTCTCTAAAATTTAAGCCTATTGGCTCTGCAGCTAATCCTTATCACTTATAAAAATTCTGTATCATTTAGATTTCTAGAAAATCATATCTTTAAATCAAAATTTCTTATCACTTCTAAAGCATGTATGTACCTGCAGGACGTGTTGGTCACTGGAACGACCTCCTTCAGGGACAGCAAGATCTTGTCAGCCTAGTGGCCCGGACATGGCAAATCGATGGCAGCACCTAGACACGGATTAGGAGAAAACTAAATGTGGCGAGTATATTTGGGTAACAAGAAGAATCTCTAATGCTACTAGCTAGAGCAAGCTACTGTTACTCACCAGTCAGAGAACGATTCCAAAGCCCAGATGGATCCCTGTTCCACGCATGCTAGTAGAAGCACAGGCCAACAGAGATGGATCCCTGTTCCACGCACGCTATTGGACGCGCTTGAGCGAAAACCCGGGCGGAAGGATGGCTCGTTGAGGCAGGGAACTAGCCGGAGATGTGGTGGAGAAGATTGAGGTGGGGCAAAGCGCACGGCGCGCGACAGTGGCGGCGATTTGGGAGCGGGCGAGCGCACGATCGCGCCGCCAAGGGGACACCCGACTCCTTCGTCTCCTTCGAGTCCAGATCTTCCAGCCTGGGCGGCACAAGGCATAACTAGAAGGGATCGAAACTTGGCTACATAGAGGACACACGCAGTTGCTTACCAGTGATGGGGATCGGGAATCTAGACGCTGTGGTCCGGGTGGCCGCCGCCGGCGGCGGATCTCGCCGCTAGGGTTCGCTCAGCTCGGGCTGGGGGGAGGGGGGCACGCCCGCCATGGCCGAGGCGTGGGAATACGCGGAGCCCGAGGCATGGTCCCTCGTGGAGGAGGAGGGCGTGAGGGGCCGACAGCGCGGGTGGGAGGCGAAGGGCGCGACCGCACGAGGGAGAGAGCGGCGCGGAGGAGGAAGAGAGCAAAGCGCGGAGGAGGAGAGCTAGGGTTCAGGGTCACGAGGGGATTATATACCATGGTGATGCGATTTGGACCGTTGGATCAAAAACGGACGGATAAGAATGGTTGGGCCGTGTAGGCAACGGCCCAGAGCCAAGTGTATGGCCCGTTTGGTATATGTTTTTCTATTCTTAACTAAGTAATGCATGATTATCCAACACCTTACTAAAATAATCTTCTTAAACGTTCCAATACATTTTTTACATGAAATAGACTAAACAAATACAATTGTATATAATTTTCAAGAATTTTTGAACTTATTTACTATTTTCTATCATTTAAATGAATTTCTATATGGTTATCAAATTAATTCCAAATTGAACAACACGTGCACCTAATAAAATATGAAAAAAACTAAAAAATATTATTTAGTGTCGTATGTTCCATTCTAGTCTATTTGCACGAGATAGATGAAAAATCAAATTATCTTCTATGGATAATTCGAATTTCTTTCACCAAATTACCATATAATAATTAAAATAATATCTAAATGTGGTCAAAAAATTCTGAAAGTTGGTATACAATATAGTTTTGGTTCATAAGCTTTCCATAAAAAACTAAGATTGTTTTCATAATGTGAAAACCTACATTGTTCACAAATGGATACATCTCTCACATAGTTTCTTATAACTCAAGTCAAACTTTGGAATTTGAACAACACTTAATATTTTTGTGCTCCAAAACACTTCTATTTTGGACACAACCTTATATTTAAGATAATATTAGAAAATATAAAGTTACATTGCCAATTATTATACAAAAACACGTTTTTTCTATCATATACTAAATTGCAACAAATTTAACCATAAAAAACCGATCCAAAAAATAGAAATTAATATATAAAAGAATAGAATAAATGAAACATATGAATTTTAGAAAACAAGTGAAAAAAGAATCATCAAATTTGGAGTTTTTATGATAGAGAAATACCACTTACATGTTTAGCTGCGAATTAAAATAGAAAACCGAGCTCTTTATGCGTTCTTCATTAAGTAGGGCACGTGGCACACAATCATTTGTGGAACCAAACTCCCACGGATCGCCTGGCCTCGGTCCGATTCGCGGCAATGCCTCATAGCATACCACTACTAGAAGCTTGTGAACCATTTACAAACACTAACGTACATGTGTTGTGGTGGTTATACTCCTGCTCCTTAACCTCACATGTGAAGATGTCTGGGTTTTGAGCATCCGACGTGGCAACTTGCTCCAAATTTTTTCAACCTTTTGTCGTAGGCTCCACATGCCATAACAAGGCACCCCGACAACGTTCGTTATTTTTCGACTTCGTTTGAATTTTATACAATTAAAAAACAGTTGTACCACGCCGGGACCGTCGTGCTACGTGTACAAGGACTTCGAAATTTCGGGTGAGCTTTCGGACACGGCCTCAAAACACACTCCCCAACAAGAATATCATTTTTCGAACGCCTAAGTTTCATTATTTCATGCACCTGCAGTTCAAATTTCGATAAAGCCAGAAAATTCAAGTCAACGAAAATAATTAACGAATATAGCTACATGTTGCAAAAAGGGCCCACATTCAATCATATGCTTGTAAACAATGTAGCAAGGCTACCAAAAAAGTGTGAATCCAAAATCTGAAAAAAATGAAAAAATTCTTTGCCAACAGCATGCGCATGCTGTTGGCAAAGAGCAAAATTCGCCAACAGCGCCGTAAGGCTGTTGGGAAAGAAGGCGCTTCGCCAACAGGATTTCGGTCCTGTTGGCGAAGGGGTGTTCCCTTTGCCAACAGGCTAACGGCGATGCTGCTGGCGAAGCGGACGGCGCCGGCACCGTTTGGCCGCGATGGGGCTTCGCCAACATCATTTCTTTACCAACAGGATTGCTGTTGGGAAAGTACCGCTTCGCCAACTGCTTTTATTTGCCATCAGTCCTTGGGTTTTGCACTGTTGGCGAATATTTCTTTTCCAACAGCGGGGTTTTCCTGTTGGAAAAGATTTTCTTCGCCAACAGTCCATGCCTTGACTGATGGGAAAGCTCTGGGCTGTTGGCGAAGCCACAGTTTCCTGTAGTGATTATTAGTCTGCTCTCTTTATATTAGATAGATACGTACACAATTTAGGGCATGTTTATGCTTCGCAAATGTAATCCTGTTTGGGTTTACAGAGAGAGACTAGCTACGCATAACCTTTACAAGTATACACCACTTTAGAAGTCAAAACTGTTTTGCAGCCATGCAGATCGCCGGCAAGATAATCAATAAGTCCACTATATCACGCTCTAATCAACCAAATGAGCTCTGGATGAGATCCCCTATTCCAGCATGGTGCATTGGCGACTTGGCGTGCCATTAGACAAGGAAAAGTGCACAAAAACAGGGAATGCAGCATCTGAAAAGTGCACGAAGTTCAGATTCCAACACCGTCACCAGGAGCGTAGCAAGAAAACACAAATGACAAAAAAAAAACATTCACCGAAGCAGAATAATTACAGCAAACTTACATTTTTCTCCGTTATGATATCATCAATAGCAAAAAACGAAGTGATGAATAATTGTGTATGCCTACCCGGCTAGCCTCCAAGTCCCAGGACTTCTCTTCCCCTAGTCACTTCAAGGCAGTGAGCTTTGCCAATGCATTTGGATCCGCATACCATGATCTTTGTAATTCCAAGAACAGAAGCAAAATCAAACATCTGCGACGCTGATACACCAGGAAAGGAAGATTTGGACTCGAAGGCACACAAGGACGGCAAAGATCAGCTGTTCAAGCAACCTAGTGCTTATGGCTTCTTCCTCACCTGCGAAGGAAGTATTCAACCCAAGCTCGGATGGATTTCACTCCATGGTAATCTGGGGGTCCGGGGACGATGAGGACGCCGACGGCGGAAGGAAGCGAGATGCACTGGTCGCCCTAGTTTGGGAGCGAGACCGAGGCGTGCTTCGGTAGTCGGCAGCAGCGCTGTGCAGTGGTGCCTGATGAGAATGAGGGCGTGTTTAGTTAGTACAAGTACTTTTTACTTCCTATTCATCTCTCTTACAGAACACGTATCTTCAAAAATTTTTTTTTACTTTTCCTATTCATCTCCCTCACATAACACGCATTCTAGAAAAAAAGTATTTTTTCCCACCCTCAACTAAACACGTATCTTCAAAATTTTTTTTTACTTCCTATTCATCTCCCTTACAGAACACGTATCTTCAAAATTTTTTTTTTACTTTTCCTATTCATCTCCCTCACATAACACGCATTCTAGAAAAAAAGTATTTTTTCCCACCCTCAACTAAACACGGCCTGAGATGGTGAGTGAAAGCTTGAGAGGGAACATAATACAAGGAGCACACACCATAAAATTAGTTTTCTCCTTTTCTTTTTTTTGTTGACAAAAAATATTTTTGTATTCATAACCCATTTGACATGTAGAATCGTAGATGCGTCACTATGCAGATCATGTCCAGATTTTTCCTCTTCCTAAAATCTTATTGAAGGTAGAGGTGCATGCACGGGAAGATTTTAATGTACGATGTCAGGACATTATCGAGTTTGACAAAGCTGGTTTGATACATGAACAAGGACGTACGTGAGTAAGCCAACTTAGCGTTCAATGTTGTCTCTAAAAGTAATTAGGAGTAAAATACAAAAATCAAAATATACAAAGGCCTAACGTTATAGAAGCACAAATTCATAATATGTTCAAAGAAAGGACATCTATCATTTTACCAGCAGATATGCTCGCATGTGCTTAATAAAGGGGTGTTTCTATTAGGAAGTGTACGCGAGAGCTTTTTTCAATAGTTGCAAATGGATGTTTAGGCTAATCTATCATACTCCAATATTTAAAAAAAATGACACATAGGATAGAAACTATAATACTAGCAGTAAGAACATCGTCAATGATAGATAGTAACATACTTCAATATCCAAGACAACTAATTATTATGAAGATATTTCTATAAGATTGAACTTATAATATCAAACTTTGTGTAAGAAATCATGTCAAAGAGAGTGTTCGTCTGGTTTACAAGCCGGCTGTGGCTGCAGCTGCTCTAACTGCATTTACTGTGGCAATGTATACACAGTTGCAACTGCAGCCGTAGCTCCAGCAAACACTGCCAAAGTTATATATCATATATAAGATACAATTTTCATTCCTATTAAATATACTATCTTATCATAAAAATATATATGTGTCATCTAATTAATGAGTTTGATATAAGTCATTAAACTAGCTTTTGTTACATTTCGCAAAAACAATAATTTTTTTTTTTTCAAACTTCGTGAACCGATAGGTGTCTAGCAACCGGTATTGTGACTTTTTTTCTTCTAGTGCAATAAACAAAATCCTCTCCCACCGACAAAATGAACAGCCCCTCGCGCCAAGCCGCCAATGCCGTGCACGAGACACGTCTAGAAAGTCGAGCGCTTGACTAGTGGAACCCGTCCTAACGAAATCTTCACCCAAATTCCGTGCAGTAGACGCTGCCCGGTGGACCGGGCTGTACGTCGTCGACTTGGAAGCTCGTAAAACCCCGCGACGAAAAAACAAAAATAAACCCAGAAATTCCAGAGAGACCAAACCAAACAAACCGTGGAGACAAACGCAAACGCCTCCCCTCTCCCCTTTGCCTGCTCCGTTCCTTCCCTCCCCGCCTTCCCCTCGACGTGCCTCGTCGCCGGCCTCGCGCCGGCCGCGGCTCCGGCCCCCGACACGTAGCCCTGGACCCCGCCATTTGATGCGGAGGCCGCGGCCGCCATGTCCTGGGGCCTGGCCTGGAAGCGCAGCTCCGAGATCTTCCACCTCACCCTCGACTACGGCGACTACGCCGACACCGACGACCGCCAGCCCCCGTCCCCGCTCCCTCCGGCGTCCTCCTCTCCGACCTCATCGGCGTCTTCGACACCGTCATGCTCCTCCTCGCCCACCGCCGCCACCCTCAGCGGGGACCTCGGCTTCCGCATCGAGCTCGACTGGTCCGCGGGGGACGACGAGGACCAGGTCGCGCTGCGGCTCCAGTCCCAGCTCATGGTCGCGCTGCCCCCGCCCCACGACGCCGTCTCCGTCGACCTGACCCCGATGGAAGGCGGGGAGGAACAAGGGGTGCGGATCGAGATGCGGGTGGTCCGGAGGCGGGAGGCGCTGCGGTCGGTGCGCGTGTCGCGCGCCACCGGGTCCGCGCTGGGGAGCGGCGACGGCGGGGGCGTGCTTGCGCGCCTCATCAGATCCAACCTCGCGCCCGCGCCGGCCGTGGACGGGCCCACCGCCGCCGCGGGCCTGCCCGTGCTCGCGGATCACTGGCGCCCCGTCGCCATGCTCAGCCTCTGCAACTGCGGGTTGTCGGTGAGTCTCCCTAGCTTCTGATCTCTGCGAGACGAAGCCACTTTCCGATAGTCATCATTTCCATTCACGCTTGATTGGCAGACAATTCAACTAGCTGTAGCTGCTCAGCGATCTCGGATGTGGCATTGTGGTGTTTTATGTGTTTGTGTAGAGATTTTAATCAGATTTACGGAAATGCTACTTAGGAGTTGTGTTTGGCTGCCCTGCAGCCATCAACTAGTAGTTTTCGATATTCTGATCAGTTCTAACCATGGGCTGTGTAACTCTGATGCGGCTGCTTGTTTTCCAAAGACCTCTGTGGTTGTAAACTTTTGACCAAATCCAAACACTCTGTTTCTTCTTACATTTTGCTCTTATCAAACTGTGATTGCTATGGCTGTCCCTGGGTGATGCTTAGCCATCTAGTTGTATGCAATCCCGTGAGATCTATTGGAGCTTATTTAATTCTTCCTATATCTGTTAAACATTTTCTGCTTAATTTACAGGAGTATGTATTATCTATGTATTCACCAAACAAAACTATATTTGTAATGTGGCATTCTTAGGAGTTAGGACTTGCAATTTTGTATGAATTCCTGCCTTGATGTTCTTAGGATTTTGTAGGGTGATTTATATCATGTTTGAGTACGCTTATACCTGATTAACTACGGAAAAAAAATGAACTAAATATGTTGACAACCCGGTCACCATTTCACTTTATTTCAAGTATAATGGCCAGTACAGCTGCTTATCATATGGGATATTAGTTAGTAACTGAGTTGTGACTTGTGAGGAATTTTGTCACTACTATTCATTGTAGGAGTTTTCCCTGGGTGAACATCATGTTTTCCACTCCAATGGATGGTGCAGGTGAAACCTTAATACTGTGATTCAACTCTTTTGTTGTTTTTAAAATGAGGGCAAAAGTTCAGTTAGAGTTGGGGCTGAATTGCAAATGGCCCTAGTATAACCTGGCATAAGCTTATCATTTTTGTTGGATGGCATAAAGGCACATTCTGGGTGATTCCTAAAAGGGAAGAAAACAGATAGCACATTTCAGTTCATTGATGCAACAGATATGCTAAACTGGGGTTAGGTTGGCAGTTAGACCTCTCAAATGAGTTTCAGCATTGATGCCCACTGAGAGATGGATACCATTTGTTTCTTTCATTTTCTCTTTTTCGCCGAATGCACATGAGAGATGCATGTCTTTTATTAAAGAAGACGACAAAATAGTTACAAAACCAAAAGAGAAAAAGAAAGTAGCATCCTTTACTCAACAAACCGTAGACTATGTGTGAAAGACCGGACTGGATCTTCAATGTGCACCATGCAAAAAACAAAGAAATGACCAAACTGATCCCTATACTGGAGGCTAAACTGCATGTCATTTGTTTCAAGAGGCTGAAAACATGTTTGCAGGTAAACTAGAAGAGTAGGATGTAGGAATGTTGCATTATTATTATTATTGTTTTTGCTTTGTGAACGTACATCGTGTGTGCTGAATGAACCCCAAGTTTCCTGTTGATTTCTTCACCTATCTATATGGGTACGAAGTGTAGGGCGATGGTTATCTAGATATTAGTCAGTCTAACTATGACATGCTTCAAAAAATTTGGCAGGTTCTTCCAGTTGAGTTAACCCGCCTTCCACTTCTCGAGAAGCTATATCTTGACAACAATAAATTGTCAGTGTTACCCCCTGAAGTCGGTGCATTGAAGAATATGAAAGTGCTGTCCGTTAACAACAACTTGCTTGTTTCTGTCCCTGGTTAGTGTGTACATGCAATGAAATCTATAGTTTCTTCTAACTTCTGCAGACTTCCATTTGCTCAAGATTATACCTAATCAACTGCCCTTTCAACATTTTTTTTTCTCATGCAAGCAGTGGAACTGAGACAGTGTGTTATGCTGGAGGAATTATCATTAGAACATAACAAGCTTGTCCGGCCATTGTTGGATTTCAGGTTATTATTTCTTATTTGTGGAGTTCTGTCGTAGTGATTGCTTGTAATTGGTGCCATATTCTCACGGTTCATTTCTGTTTCCCACAGATCAATGCCGAAGCTCAGAATTTTGCGCCTGTTTGGAAATCCTCTAGAGTTTCTTCCAGAAATTTTGCCACTGCATAATCTCAGGCATCTCACACTTGCAAATATTAGAATTGAAGCAGTGGAAAGTCTTAAATCTGTAACCGTGCAAATAGAGGTACATAAACTATCCTGGCTTTCTGCCATTCTCTTTGCTAGCTCATCTCATAACTACCAACTTTTCTGATAACAGCGTTTGGATTTTATTTTCAGACTGAGAATAGTTCCTACTTCATTGCAACCAGGCACAAACTTAGTGCCTTTTTCTCTCTTGTTTTTCGCTTCTCGTCCTGTCACCATCCTTTGCTAGCTTCTGCCTTGGCCAAAATAATGGAAGATCGCAGCAACCATGTTGCTATTAGCAAAGAAGAGAATGCTGTCAGGCAGCTTATAAGCATGATAAGCAGTGATAATCGTCATGTGGTACACACTACGACCCCCAACTACCCTCTCTGCAGTGATTCATGTTTCAAGCCAATACTCCTTATTCTTTTTATAAAAAAAAAATCAAATACTTCTGCAGGTTGAGCAAGCGTGCCTTGCTATTTCATCACTGGCATCTGATATTACATCAGCAATGCAGCTGATTAAGTGTGACATTATGAAGCCTATTGAAGCTGTACTAAAATCATCTGATGAAGAAGAGTTAGTGTCAGTATTGCAAGTAGTAGTCACCTTAACTTTTGTTTCCGATCACGTTGCTCAAAAGATGTTAACGAGAGATGTGCTGAAGTCATTGAAAGCACTTTGCGCAAATAAGAACCCCGAGGCAAGATGAACTTGATTTAGACTCTGGTTGCTATATTTTTGGATAACCACCAGAGAGCTCATCAATATTTGCTTCCTTTTGTTAGGTGCAACGTCTATCTCTATTTGCAGTTGGCAATTTGGCTTTCTGCTTAGAGACTCGTCGCACCCTCATGCATTCTGAAAGTTTGCGTGACCTTTTAATCCGCTTAACTTTTTCACAAGAGCGTCGTGTCAGCAAGGCAGCTGCACGTGCTTTGGCAATCCTAGGTATATTTATTCTTGGCTCTTGCTATCATTCCTTGTGAGTAATCAGTAACCATTACATGTCTTGATGTGTATGAATCTTTTCAAACCATTAAGGGGAGAATGAGAACTTGCGTAGAGCAATAAGAGGAAGGCCAGTTGCAAAGAAGGGTCTGCGTATTCTATCAATGGATGGTGGTGGCATGAAGGGCCTTGCAACTGTGCAAATGCTTAAACAGATAGAGCAAGGAACTGGGAAGCGCATACATGAAATGTTTGACCTCATATGTGGTACATCCACTGGTGGCATGCTTGCAATGGCTCTTGGAATTAAGCAGATGACCTTGGATCAGTGTGAAGAAATATACACAAAACTTGGTGCATATCTTTTGCCTCTTGAAGTTTCTTTGCCAATGCCAATGTGTTTTGTTACCAACTGAACTGTTGATTTTCCTAGGAAAACTTGTATTTGCTGAGCCTATCCCAAAGGATGAAGCTGCTACTTGGAAGGAGAAAATTGATCAACTTTTCAAAAGTTCGTCACAAAGTTTCAGAGTGGTTGTACATGGGTCCAAGGTATTATTAAAGTTATAAATTTGATATTTTTTGTGCTGTTTCATATTATGCACACTGGAGTGACTAAGTGCTCAATTACAGCATAGTGCAGATCAATTTGAGAGGTTACTAAAGGAAATGTGTGCTGATGAAGATGGTGACCTTCTAATTGAATCTGCTGTAAAAGGCATTCCGAAGGTTTTTGCCGTATCCACTTTAGTCAGTGCCATGCCTGCCCAACCATATATATTCCGTAACTATCAGGTTTGTCTTTTTATCCTGCCTGAATGGTTTTTCTCTTTTTACTTCTAAACTAGTTTCGCAAGCTGTATGGTAGAGCCAATTAATCCTCCCAATTAAATAGAAATATAGCTAAAATGCACATTTTATATTGAATTGTTTATCACAAAGTATTTTGTTCACAAGGACATAGATCTACAGTTGTTTCGTTCTATTTTCCTTTCTTGACTGTTGAGAATTAGAATGCATATATTTATATGTTAACCCAGTAACCTGTTACAGTATCCTCCTGGCACTCTGGAGGTATCACCAGGAATGGCAGAAAGCCCATCAATTGGTGCAATAGGTACAGCTGTTTCTGGTGCACCAGTTGGTATTAAGCGTGGTGCTTTCATGGGGAGCTGCAAGCATCGTGTGTGGGAAGCGATAAGAGCATCTTCTGCAGCTCCATATTATCTGGATGATTTCTCTGTTGGTAAATATTTGTAAATTCAACTATGGCTTCCATTTGGTGTTATAGAGACCATGCCTGATGCCTCTGTTTCTTGAAGGCCTCTTGATAATGGGATGTTCCTCAGTTGACATCCTTTCTTATTCTTTTCTTATGAATATTATCATCCTTTTCAGATGCAAATCGTTGGCAAGACGGAGCCATTGTAGCCAACAATCCCACAATCTTTGCAATACGAGAGGCACAACTGTTGTGGCCAGATACACGTATAGATTGTCTAGTCTCAATAGGATGCGGCTCGGTTCCAACTAAGGTAATGCAATGGTTCTTGTTTGTTGTTGAAATTATTTAATACTCAACTATAGGTAGTCAAACAATCTGAATATTTCAGAAATTGTCTGAATAGAAGGTGGAAGTATTTTTCATGTTGAATCTAGCAATATATACATTACGATATTACATAGTGAATCTACATAATTCTATGTATACGAATGGTCAAAATTTAAATAGATTGAATGACAAAAATCCTAAAACAACATTATATTTTGAGAGGGTATTTAAAATACCCAACTAGGGGAATGAGATGTCTAATACTCTGATGATGGGGGTTTCATTGAACCCCAGGCCCTGGACTTCAACTGTCTAACCAGTTCAACTCATGGAGTATTTAAGTAGCATATATTGCCCTCCATCTTGTAGGAAAAAAAGGCATACACCTATTACTAAGAGATTGAAATGTTCAAATGATCTCTTACAAATTTAAATGCTAACAGGTACACTAAATTACCAAATTACCTTTAGACTCCCAGATAACTTCCAATGATATACATCTTTGACCCAACTTTCTCATATAGATGTTTATTCCATGCATCTAGAGTCGGAGAGGTGGATGGCGCTACTTGGACACAGGGCAAGTGTTGATAGAAAGTGCATGCTCAGTGGAGAGAGTTGAAGAAACTTTGGATACACTGATACCAATGCTTCCCGAAATGCAATATTTCCGCTTTAATCCAGGTAATTCAACTTGAGATAACCCTTGACATTTGATCAAGAAAAGCTATTAACGTGTTGGGAGGTGTAGCAATATAACTATAATTTGTGATGCATACTTTTGATGTGCTTGGACCCAATAAGCCTGCATATTCAAATCAGTTAGCTTACTGTTCTTTTGGCAGTTGATGAACGGTGTGGTATGGAGTTAGATGAGACTGATCCTGCTCTCTGGCTTAAGTTGGAAGCTGCAACTGAGGAGTATATTCAGAAGAATTTTCTGGCTTTCAAGAATCTCTGTGAGCTGCTGGTGCCAAGATACCAAGAGGAAGAAAAGTCATCTGATATTTACAAATCCCTATCATTTTCAAGACTGACGTCATTAAATCAAGGTTTGTCTCCCATATTTCAGCATTTTTGGAAAACATTTTGACTATTTGGTTAATATATTTTTTCATCCTCTCTTAATAGGTCTAAGTGAAAGTAATCCTACCTTAGGATGGAGGCGTGTGGTTTTACTTGTAGAGGCTTCGTTTAGTCCTGATTCTGGGAAGAAAATAAACCATGCACGCTCACTTGAATCTTTCTGCTCCCAGAATGGTATTAGGTTAGCTCTTATGAATAGTGCTTCCGGGTTTGGGAAGCCAGCCACTGCACTTCCTACTCCAATAACTTCTCCCCTGTTTACTGGAAGTTTCCCATCTAGTCCACTTCTATATAGTCCAGAGGGCACTCAACGGATCGGTCGAATCGACCTAGTTCCGCCACTTAGCTTGGATGGCCACCCAACTACAAAGTCGTCACCTCCAACATCACCATTGAGGTCGAGGCAGCCATCTGCACATGTTCGGTCACTGTATGATAAACTGCAGAATATGCCTCAAGTTGGTGTGATACACCTGGCACTTCAAAATGATTCAACTGGTTCAGTATTGAGGTATCTTTCATATGGTTCAGCATATTTTATTTTTTCTTCTGGTTTACAGACGTACAGTTATGAGTGTGTGACACACAATTACTGTTGCAGTTGGCAGAATGATGTATTTGTGGTTGCTGAACCTGGAGAACTTGCAGACAGGTTTCTGCAATCTGTCAAAACTAGCTTGTCAAACTTGTTGCGTGGGCGTAATAGAAAAGGCGCATATTCCTTATCCAAGATTTCATGTTTATCTGAGTTGGTCGCCGAATGGCCATCTTTTGAAATTGGTGGGATACACCACCGCTATATCGGTCGTCAAACACAGGTAGGAAATGCTTCTTTCTGGCTTCTTGTTTCCAATTAAGTCATTTTTATGTATACTAAGTTACCCATCGTTGCAGGTAATGGAAGATAACCAAGAAATTGGTGCATATATGTTTAGGAGGACAGTGCCTGCTGTTCACATGGCTCCTGAAGATGTTCGATGGATGGTAAGTCGATATACATAGCTTGTACTCCCTATGTGCTGCTCTTAATATTATGTTTAGTACCACAACCGATCCCTCAATCACATTCCAACTGTGAAAGTTACAAGGTATGCAACCAAATTGACTTGTACAAAAACTGCAAATGGGATTGAATGAAGTAGAAAACATGCCAATGACACCATAATCGTTTGGAATTAGCTAAAAATTGACCATGGAAGAAACAATATCCATTTTGAAATTTTCCCCAAGTCAATCTTCCAACTTCCTATGTCTTCCATGAAGTTGATGCCCATGAGCTAGCCTTTGTGCACTTTACACAGCTGCACAGCTCCTCAATCAGACCTGCTACCACCTCATTGTCATATCAAAGACCTGCAACCTAGCTCATTTGTGTTTTAAGCCCTGCAAGGCTAATAGAACCTGTTTGGGGCAAGTGAGCCAAAGATTAGCGCTGAATATGACTTTGACTTGCACATTACACTATCTTTTAGTTCATTGTTGTGCTTCTTTTGATGCATATATCTTGATTTTTGGGGCATCTGAAGTCATTACATGTATGGGTCCCAGGTTGGAGCATGGAGGGAGAGGATCATTGTATGCAGTGGTAAGTATGGCCTTACAAATGGACTGGTCAAGGCATTTATGGACTCTGGTGCCAAAGCAGTCATCTCTTCATCCATGGAGCCTCCAGATTCCCAGACTGTAGCCTACTATGGGATGGATGTAAATGGAAGCCTGGAGAACGGAAAGTTTGTCATCGGGGATGAGGAAGCCGAAGAGTCGGAGCCTGAACCTGTCAGCCCTATAAGTGATTGGGAGGACAGTGACGCTGAGAAGAATGGCAACCATGACATGGACGATGAGGAGTACCTGGCTCAGTTTATGTGCTTGTTGTACGACAAGTTGTTCCGCGAGGGTGTGACAGTGGACACCGCTCTGCAGCAGGCGCTCCGGTCGCATCCCAAGTTGAAGTACAGCTGCCACTTACCGAATGTTTTGTAGTTAGTGACTCTGACAACCGTACAAAATACACCAGAATGGACATGAGAAATACAGCAAGTGAATAAGAATAGGGCGGATTCATAGCGGGGTTATAGAGATCATATATCGTGTTCGTTGTGCAGGCGGAGGTAACAGGATGTATCCCCTACTGAATCGTTAGCCAAGAAAGGCTGTGTAAACTGTAAAAGTATATGTACTCGTGGACATATTAGGGAAGCTAATTAATAAAAGCATAGGGCTTTGATATCTGCATTGTGCGTTTGTGCTTCAGTCGAAAGCATGGACGTTTTGTAATGTTTCGTTGCCTGACGCTCTCTGTTTCAGCTTGCGGCTGATCCTGCGTGATACTGGCCTTGGTAATTGTCTTCATAAACTACGTGGATACAAGATCCAAGTGAAATCTTTGTATTAGAAGTAGCAATGATTTCCACAAAAATTGTATTGTGACAAAGCTTTGATTTTCTTAAGACTTGATGAATAATGGTAATGGAATGTGTTTGAATTTCAGATTTCAAAGATCGACAGCACTTAACGACGCTGAGAACTCAGTAAGAACACAAGATACAGATGATCACTGAAAGCTACCTCCGCAAACAGATAGTGGATCTCCCGTCTAACTCTCTCTACCAAGTACCAAACCCAGGAAACGCAACGAAAATTTACACCCAAAGAACCTCCAACCATCCAGCAATCTCTCCATCAGAACTTGGCCTTCGTGGAGAAGATGATCAGGCCTTCGTGGCGGCAAAGCCGAGGATGAACTCCCTGGTCTCGTCGGAGGCCCTGTCGAGCGCCGTCCGGCCGTCGACGTCCTTGACGTCGTACTTGGCGCCGGCGCGGAGGAGCTCCTCGATCTTGGGCCTGTCGCCCTCGGAGGCGGCAAGCATGAGGAGGATGTCGACGGGGTGGATGTCCTGGTTCAGCAACGCCTCCATCTTGTCGTAGGTGCCCTCCACCGCCAGCATCCCCATGTAGTTGAAGTACTGCAACAAATTAATTTGCGCACCCATTGATTGCGATGACAATGAGATCAAGCAATGTCCGAAGCTACTACAATACACCAAACAATCTCCGGCCATGGTGAGGTGAGATCGAGGCTCTCAGACCTGCTCGACGTCGTCGCGGTCGAAGTCGTCCCTGGCCTGGCTGCCGTAGATGCCGGCGCCCTCGGCGTCCTTGTTCCCGAACTTGAACCAGCACGTTGGGCCCACCCTCATGCTCTCGCTCGCCGGCACCACCCGGCTCAGCCGCGACGGCCGCAGCCACCCGAGCCCGCGCCGCGCCGCGCCGGAGCCCAGCAGCGGCGTCCGAAGCCCCTGCGCCGCCGCTGCCCGTGGCGACACCCTCCTCGACGCCGCCGCCGCCGTCTTGGCGCTCAGCTGGAAGGTGCATGGGATGGACGCCATGGCCTCCTTCCTCCTTCCTGCTTCCTCGGCTTGGCTTCTTGGAGCGTGGAGGACGTTCGCGTGGGGTCTCGGGAGAGCAAGCGAGAGGATGAGGAGGGCACTGAGCTAAGTGGAGGGAAGTGGATAAGTTAAGACACCACTGCTGATTGCTGAACTCAACTTCCTGGAGCTGCACTTGTTATATGGAGGCTTTTTATATTGGCCTGAAGTGTTTGGCAAAATCAGGTGATGAGCACTACCTGAATTACGAATCTCTCAGGTACTTTTTGATCTGGTAATGCAAGACAGCACAACAGATATATTCAGATAAAGTTCAATGAGGATGGGCACAAGGGTTTGAGAGGAAATGTGCCAGGTTGGTGTGAGATACATGTATGCTGATGTGAGTGGCTGAACATGCTGGCCTTGAGCTTCAGATACATATAGTCAGATGGTTTGCTGAGGGTAGTTTTGGCTGCGGTTTATCGCGTGGAAAAATATGTTCATATGAAAAAAATGTAAAGAAAAAGTTTTTTTTCTAAATAGGGAATGTGGAAAATAGAGGCTTGTAAAAGGCAGCTGTGAAAGGTGGATTTGCTCAGTGCCATATTGGGACATGGTTTGCAGGTTGCCTCGTGCCTAAAACCTAGGAAAGGACCCTTGTGCCGTGTGTAGCATTTGGCAGGTACTATGCTATGATAGTTGGCATGTTAAAAATGTGAATACAGAAACTGCAGTGCATAAAGGCTGGACTGGACAGAGTATGTATGCTACTTGCTACCCACGTTTAGCAGAGCACTAGACAAGGAGCGCGCGAAGCGCGCCCTATCATTTAAAAAAAAATGGACATGACAATAATGCGGAAGGTGTTAGCAGTATTGCTACGACGACCAAAGTAACATGGAGAAACTCAATGGAGCAGTGGGTGTTGATACGTTTGATCAAGGGATTTCAGACAAACAGAGATAGACTAATTGGGAATGACAATATTACTCACCAATTACTCAACTACATCACTCTCACTTGTATGCAATGGGAGCAATGATTTTATGTATAATCACACAGACACCCACTACATCAGCAGTAGCACCAGATTAGACTATTAGTGGTCAGTAAAAGAGTTGTAAGGAAATAAAAAAAATAAAATGTATAACAAATATCAAGTCAGCAAATACAACTATTGAGAAGCTCTTGGGTTGGCGGACCACTTGAAAACGTTTTGTAGCCTATTCCCCTAAGATCCTTGGTTCGCTGCTAGCAGCCTCTCTGCCAACAGTGAAACAACATATTCGATCGTTATGATTGTATAAAAATATTTGAAAGATTTTATCAAGTTAGCTCAAGGATTCGAACAAATAGTCTCCTAAAATTTATAATATAGTCGGCCAGAGTAAAATAGACCAAAATAAATAAAGCCAAACATAGTATGTGCAACATAGATGTGGATATGAATACAAACATATAATCTCCTATAATTTGCAACATTCATAGTATCTGCTTTCTGCTAAACTGTAACATACTCAATGGGAACCTAACATACAACTACGAATTCAGTTTCAGCAATAATATGATGATAAACAATATTGCGAAACAAGAATATATATTGAAAAATCCAAAAATTTCAAGTTACTGTGGAATAAATCAATTCCAGATCCAGAATGGAAATCTGAGAATATTTGTAGCAACACAAGTTGGATGTGATTCCAGACTATATTACCTGCTTCCCTGCTAGTGTACCATGATGCTCTCCTTCGTGTCTTTCTTGTAAGCATAAGAGATAGTGATTGACCGATTGCATAAGTGTTGGTTGTTCACGGCCCAGAAAACACTG
This sequence comes from Digitaria exilis, assembly GCA_015342445.1. Classification (NCBI taxonomy): domain Eukaryota; kingdom Viridiplantae; phylum Streptophyta; class Magnoliopsida; order Poales; family Poaceae; genus Digitaria; species Digitaria exilis. The sequence continues at coordinate 849,353 of JACEFO010001827.1, read as the reverse complement.
AATAATGCAAAGACAGATTTGCTTGCAATATAAGAAGTCTTTATGAATTAATGCTATGCATGATCTTAGACCATTCAACCTCTAGGATGAACTGATAATAACATCTAAGGCATCGAATGATATTAAGAAAACACAAACTGATTTGCATGCAGCGCAAGTACCCTCCGCTGGATAAACAATCTGAAGACACAAGCTAAAGCATATTCCTACTTAAGTCCTGATGTTCAGTCACATATAAGATTTTTGCAGCCTATATTATTTTATTGTATGATAGGCAAATTTGAAACCCTGTCAATCTGAATATTTATGGGTCTTCAGGCTTGGTGAGCAGTTGGTTGCACAGGATCAAGAGTGGCAACCAGGAAGCCTCTTTCTTAATCTCTTATTAAAAAACAACCAACATTTAATTGCCCACTCCACAAGGTTGACTTCATCTGATATTTAATCATACCTATTATTTCTATCCTGACTTGATACGCGTACTTTATTTCATAGGTCTGCTGGAGTTGCAAGAATATGCAACCATACAGATATTTTTTGATGATTTTATGCCTCCGACATATGAAAAAAATCCCTTTTGACATATCTGATCAGAAATTTTATACACATAGGCATTCTCAAAGGCTCCATGAGTTGGTTTTCAAATTCAATCACAAACAGGTAACTCAAGTCATAATCTCAACTGACATTGCCCTACAATACTATCTCCATAGGACAATCAGCTTATTGCCTGCTCAACTAAGGTACTACTCATTCAGAAATATAGGAGAAAAAGTTTTTTCACACTGAACTAACTACGAAAAGTTCCTAAAAAACTGACATTTGGACAGTAGGATATCAATAAGTGCAATTCAGCCAGAGCATATGCATTCATGCAAATAGTCAAGTGATGGTGTACTGCGAGCTTCAAAATCACTACAGGTGCACAAGGTTTAGAAAGTAATGCAGAAAGGACAAAGGGTACAAAATTTACCTTTTTAAAGATATTGGCCTGTACATGAACCTTTTGGTTCAACAAATTGTTACCCATGGAAGCACAAGTCACTGCATAAATTGAGAGGACATAAAAACAAAACCAGTACTCAGTAAGCTATATCAGATTGAGAAAAACTCAATTGGAGGGGGTGAAGGAAAAAATGGTTGCTGTATCGCCGTATTTGCTTTAAGAAATGTATGTTTGTAAAGCATTGAAACGGCATATACTGACAAATAAATATACCCATTTGCAAAATCATGTAAAATAGTCCTAAATTTATTCAAAAAAAAATAGTTGAAGCTAAGTTAAGCCAAATGGATGCAATTCACCAGTACTTCTCTATTTATTTAATGACTAAGTAAAAGCAGACATTGGCTTCAAGAATCAACATTTAAGTAGAAATTAGAGTGATATCATATGAAGGGTAACCTGCGCAATGGATCTTCAGTTAGTTGGACCTCCTAATTTTCCATTACGCCTTTATCTGTTTGCTTGAATGTCTCGAAAAGCTCATCTCTAATGGAAATGATCTAATGTAAAAAATGCAGAGCAAACTGTCACACGGTTTTTTATAGTGAGCACAGTAGTAAAACTAACTTAAAAATTTTATAATTCCATTTTATTTTCAGTTATAAGGTAGGAGTTCACAGCTAAAATGGACCAACTTGCAGCAATGCTCTCTAAATTCAATGATTCGCACCAAACTTGAATATTCAAAAGTTATGTATACCACTACAATAGAATGAACAAACATGTCTGAGATTTCCATTGAAATCAAATAGCATAATTGTGTTTTGATGTACCTTATCTTTCATGTGCTGCCAAGTGCCCATGGTGAGGGTTTTGTAGTAGACGATCTGGAGCAGCCGGTGAGCTGGTTGGGCACCTCGGTTGCCTGCTCACCATTCTGCCTCACCGCACCCGTCATGCCGCACAGGCGCACACCATCTTCACTTATGTCACCGTCTTGCTCATCCCCCGGCTCGAATCTGAGTCACAGAAGAGAGAGAATACTGGAGAAGAGATGAGAATGGGACGGGAGGGATAAAGGGGTAAAAAGAGAGGCCACGAGTGACCCACCAACCTCGGCGTCCACACGAATGCGTCGATCTTGCCTGGTGAAGAGCGGATCTGGTAGTCTCCCCTGGTCGCCCCGTGCGTGAGCATGACGCCACACGGGAGCTCAAGGCCGCGCCGCCATACCAGAGGTGAGCACATGGCAACCAGGAGAGGGACGACGGTGGCGCGAAGAGAGCGAGGGGAGGTTGGAGGCATCGATCTGGCGGTGACCAGCGAGGGACTGCGGCAGTGACGGCGATGGGGAGAAAACAGAATGGAGGGATGTGATGCGAGGGAGAGAGCTAGGGTTTGGAATGGGAACATGGATGAGCAGCGACGGGCTGCAGCAGCCGCGACACGGCGACGGCGACGGCGGCAGCGGCAAGGGGATGAGAGAATGGAGGGAGGCGACGAAGGGGAGAGAGCTAGGGTTTCGATTGGAAAGGCTCTGTTCAAAGTGGATTGCGGGTTGATTTCAATAAAGTGGAAGGGTTTTTCTGCAAAATGACATAAAAGAGGGACGTGGCCTCACCGTTTTTTGCGACGTCGTCCCGAAATCGCGTGGAGCGCTCGTGAGGGGGTGAATCCCCGCAGTCTTTAACAACTGCGATTCGACTGCCGATGGCGTTTCCAGATATGGTGAAACAACTTCCGGGAATGAGCAAGAATTTTGAAAAGTCCTGCCTAATGTCATGACCCCAGCGTCCAACTAAAGTAATGTTTTCTTCTCACAGGATCATGAACTATGAAGATACGGCATGCTCGCTCCAGTATCTGTCACATGATTTTAGCACTGATGGAATTCAAATGATATTCTCTTGAGTCCTGACCACTGGATTTAAATCCAGCCATGATATTTGATTTTTTTTTTAACAAAAAGGAAATGTTTCCTATGCACTAGGCTGATTGAGACCATCAATGCAACATTACAGTCAACAAAGGTTTCCTGCCTAATTTGTGTTGTCAGTCTCAGGATAACATCCCTCACCAGTTTGTCAACCTGTTCACGACATGGAGCGTTTGGACAATATGGAAGATAAGCGACGCAAAATCCATCCTTACATCATCTATCATGAACATGTGTCTGATGGGATTGCTTTTTCATGAAACATGTCATACACAGCAGAATTCCACAGAGGAAAAAAAAAGAGCTAGAACAAAGTGGCTACTAGATGCAAACTGGATTGGCAATCGTACAAGGACGAAATGGACGATGTCAGGCGTATGATTATTGATTGCTGCACTAAATCTGGCACATGGCAATGCCCTCAGGGGAAGAGCAGCAGGCCAGCAGCCATCCTTCAATTCTGATGTTGGTGATGGACCTTGCCGAACTCCACCGGAGCTACGCAAACGTCTCCGACAGCTTGGAGAATCCGAGCTTCCTGAGCCGACTGCTCATCGGGTTACCGCACTTGACGTCTACCACCTCGACGCCATACCCACTCCCCTTCTTCTTCGCCTTGCCAGCGTTTGGGCTCCGGTCCACGAGTGCGCAATCAGAGCGCAACATCGGGGAGTCAAATGTGTTTCTCCGGGAGACCCTCCTTGGTTTGCAGGCCTCTTCAGCGCTCACACGGTCAGTTCTGTTGCCGTTGCTGCTGCTACTGCTGGAGACGTCTGACGAGCTCTTCCTCATTACAATCTTCCGGGGGGTGCCTCCACAAGACACTGAGACTGGGCAGCCTTGGCGCCTCGGGCATGGGGTGGCCGCTGCTTGTGAGGCGACCTTGATGGCGTCCAGCTCTCTTGTCATGAGGGAGCTGATGGTGCCTGTTGTGCCCACTTTGATCATGCCACCCTCTCCATGAACGAGCTCGGTGGCGCCAGGCATAATCTGGTTTGTCAGATAGAAGAGTAGTGAGTAGTGACCTGTTAGTTTTTCACACAAGTAACTACTGAGCAAAGCTCGAAGCAAGCAAGAGATGTTGAGTGGCAAAAGGCCACCAGTGTACTGCAATGGTTAAAAGTGACGAAAAGGTTGCGTAACGAAAGGAATAAAATCATGGTGTTTAACTGCCAGGCGAGAAGGGTATAATACAAGAAATTGCCACCATGATTGCTTTTGATAGAACAGAGAGCATTATAAGACTTGAATGATTCAACCACCATGATAGCATGGCGTCAACCCACTTGTGTTCCTAATTTAAGAACTATGATAAATCGACACAAGTAAAACCAACAGACATTTCAAGAAATGCTACCATCATGCCAGCAGAAATATTTCGAGCCTTATTTATCCATACATGCAAAGAATGCTCAGGCACCACTTTTTGTTTTTGTTTTATTTTTTACTTTTTGGTAGAAAAGAACATTAGGTTGAAACTATATCCTTAATCCGTTTGTTCGTTATTTACAGCGAAAACATGCTGCATTGCCTGAAATGCATCGACCAGTTTACCTAAAACCAATGTTAGCACTAACATATCACAAAGATTGGGAAATCTCGACAATATCTGAAGTTGTGGTTGTGGTACCCTGACATAACAGGAGTTAATAGAATGTGACGTTGAAAACGACATGCTGTCTGCACGGTTTCTAAAGGAATTCAGTGGATGATCCCACGAACTGAGTTGTAAAGACGCATTAGGCTCAAACATTGCTCCCCGGTTTACTCCAATCCTTTCCATCTCCCCCCTTTCTGCCCTAATGTCCTCACTGCATCTACTTTTCTGGCCATGCATGTATTGTGTAGGCCACTTTGGCTGGCCTGCTCTTTCTTTTCATATTCTAGAAAAGTAGTGCTAACAAAATGATTTACCACCATGAGCAGGAAAGGAGAGAAGCAACTGGTGGCAAGCATCCAGCATCACTTCTCCTAGGTTGCCAGGAGGACAAAGCAAAGAACCTACTATCTCCTGTACCCTTTCTACCTTTAGATTCTTGTTTTCTTAAAAAAATCACTGGATTCCTTAGTTACTAATTTAATGGGTAAATTGAAATGTGGCACCAAATCATGTGAGATTGCTCACCAAACTCATGCTAAAAGTATATAGTGGACAAACAACAACTGAAACACAAATTTGGAAGACATTTGCTTGAGAAGAAGCAGAAATAAATGATTGCAGACGACAAGAGATGTAGGACTTCTTCCCGGGCATGGGAAACCGTATCCAAGCTCCGTGGCTAGTCTGCGCTCTTTGGACTTTTCAAACTTAGCGAACTGAAACATCTGAGTAGCTAAAGGAAGGAAAATCAACCGAGACCCCGTTAGTAGCGGCGAGCGAGAGCGGAACAAGGGTTTTCATCAAAAGAAATCCGAAGCGGTTTCATTCGATTTGTTGTGGATTGGATGATGGAAAAACCAGCAAGCAGCAAGCGTAGGCTGTACCTCGATTAGGACAAAATCTTTACTTTAGGGGCCATATTTGGTAGTTCCACAAGATTGCAAGTCAAGACCCAGAAGGCAGGTTGGAGAGTATAAGGTCAGAACTCTGAAGTCTGAACCAGATTTTGCTTGAGTTCCATCAGCGACAGCAAAAGAAGCAAAGAAACAGCTACTCCATCCTCCCCATTTCTACACCCACAAAGCAATCTGAAGCGGAAAGAACCAGCAATCGGCAACACCAGGTCCAGGAGCGAATGAAGAGCGATTTGGGAGAAACAAGACGGAGCAAAGATTTGAGAAATGGGGTAGAGCAATCTAGATTTGCCCAGCAAGAACGAAATGGGGGCAGAGGACATATCCAACCACCTCCCGGAATTCCCGTTTCCCCGCTGGAGCTTCCCCTAGTAATTTCCCAACGAATCGCTCCCATCACCAAACTACCAACAGATCACACGAGGAGCATGAGCCATACCAGTCCACCTGTTCTTGGACCCCTCCGCCTCCGGGTCGCCGCAGTCCGCGCGCCGGGGGACGGGGCAAGTAGGCGCAGCAAGCTTCCGAGCGGAATTGATGAGCGGGGCGAGGGTGACCGGGTGGGCGAGGCGCAGGGAAAGGGAAGGGAAGGGCCGAAGGGGTGTCGCGTTCAAATGGCCCGACGCTGCGTGCGCCTTGGGAGGAGCGCAATATAGCCACTGCCTTCTTCCTCCTCGGGGAGCCTCCTCTGTCACATTTGTCTTTACTAGTTTATGTCATGTCGCGAGTGAGAATGTGCATGAACAGTTTGTTTTTCTTTATTTTTCTCTTTTTTATTTTCTAGGCCGGCTTTGTCCCGTTTAGTTTCTAAAAATTCCAAAGAAAATATTATTCATTCAACTTTTTTTCATTCATCTTACTCCTCCCAGCCACATAATACTATTCATCTACAATGTTTTTAGTGAACAATGCATTTTCGAATAATTTTTGGGCTATCTAAACACACCTAATGTTTATTTTCAAGTAAACAGCAATGCACTATGGCAGTGGCTGTGGCTCCTACAACACTACACACTTTAGTACACAGGAAAATGCAGGGACCAGGGAGTAAAATGTAACCATGAGCCTTGAGCTATGGTGTGTTAAGATGGGAGAGAGTAAAAGTACTTTTTTTACTGGGATGCGTGTTATGTGAGTGGGATGAATAGGAAAGGTGAAAAAAGAAATTTCGAGGATGCGTGTTCCGTAAAAAGATGAATAGGAATTAAAAAGTACTTTTAGAACCTGAACACTGTTTGAACGTGATCCATATTAATGTTCGTATTTTACATAAACGTCGTGGACGAAAAGAGGGGGAAAAAATGAGAAAAAAATGAGAGAGACTTGTGCATAAGCCATTGACCATCATTTACAGCACCAACCAAACATGGCACATGCATGGTACCGGTAGTTAATATGGTATATCCCTTCCGATTAATTGAAGAGAAAAAACAATATGGTATCCGAGGCCAGTAAAGAAGAGGCTCTGATGACCGCTTAGAGCAGGTTTAGGCCCCGTTTAGTTTCCCAAATATTTCCCAAAAATCCACTATTTATCTAACTTTTCTCTATTCATCTCACCTCTTCTACTCACATATCACTATTCATCTACAGTGTTTTTTTGGTGAACAGTGTATTTTTGGGGAATCTTTCCCCAATCTAAACACACCCTTGGTAAAGATGCCGCACGCTAGGGACTTGAGCCACAGCTCATCCGTGCTGCTGAGGTGTAGAGTCGTGGGACCCAACGTCATGTGCTACCGGTCGCCTGCCTACTCAGCTTCATTATACCTGCTCTTACTTCAATTTGGCGGCACCACGTCCCTCTTGATCAGGTGAGAACACACTGCTGTTGCAGGCCTGTCCTTAACGATCTGTTTCGTTGGAACTGAAAATGAGGAGCAAGTCCTCTGAGGGCATGTACAACAGTTTAGATAGCTGCTGTCTTTTTGTCATATACAGACAGCTAAACAGATAACTTGTACAACAGTTTAGACAACTGCTGTCTTTTTTCTGTCTACAAGAGTATTAATGCATTCTTTGACACATAAAACATGGTGATCTAATACAATTTGATCTTTGTACCCATTTTGATGCTTCCAATTGACAACAGATGGTATATTCAAATAATTTACACGGGTCTTTTTTTCGGGTAAATTCACATTATTCTCTTAGTGAACCATATATATAATATATATTCATACAAAAATATTTTTACGAATATATATAGTATAATAGAAGTAATAATTTCATTAAGAAATATAGCTCTAAATGGCAGTTCACACAACTCAGGAAGAAAGACTCTTAACTCGCTTCACACAAGAATGAAACATCACTCGGTTCAGTAGCCATCTTTGCTTCTCTGCAGCAACCATCTCCCGACAACTGAAACATCACTCAGTTAACATATATGAAAGATGTCAGAGCTTACAGTCATCTCCCTACAACTCTTTATCATGCAAACTAATATAGAAACAACCAACACTGGAATCCCTTCACCATGCTAACACAGAGTAGATTTCTGGATAGTGTATACAGCCATGCCATGCAACAAGCAGTCAGCGGGCAATTCAACATCTGCCAAAGCCTTGGCCAAGCAGAACAGCAACAGCGGCCATGTTGGGAGCAAAATTGAGGAAGAATCAGTACCACGTTGCAGGATATGAAGGTAGCATCCATGGATTAGACATTGGACTACCACCAAAGAAGCTGCCAGCACCCGCACTGCCTCCGCCTTGCTGCTGCATGGTGGCCGCCGCTGCCCCTGCCTCCGCCTTGCTGCTGGGGCGCCGCTGCCTCCGCTTGGTGGCTGCCCCAGCTGCTGCCGCTATCTCTGTTGGTGCCCGTCGCCGCCGTGCAGATTTGCCAAGCAGAGGGAAAAATCCCACCCCGCGCGCAGCGAATCCGCAGAGTCGTCGCTCACCGGCAGCGAGGCGTACAACGGTGAGGAGGAGTCGTCGACTTCTCTTGGAGCACGCGCTCTTGCCGTAGACGAACAAAGCGACGGCAACGTTCTCTTTCCTCAGTTAATGCACGCCACGGTGGACGATTCTGCTGAGCTGGAGGCAAATAGACGGCAGTCGGCTCGCCGTTGTACATGCCCTGATACAGTTCGTTGAGGGAGTGCGGAAACTATAAAGGCGTTTAGAGCAACTGGAAGAACACTAAATGCTAAGTTGAATGAGAGAGAAGAAGAAAGAGAGGAGAAGTGGGTTGTAAGCCTACAGCCCACCCAGGCACCAGAACCAAGAAAATCTGTGAGAAGTACAAATGAGCCCAGTAATTATTAAGAAGGCTTAACCACTATACGAGTGGGCTAAAAGGTGGGCTACAAGGACTCATACAGCCAGCGGCTGGCTAAATCATTAGCCTTGCTCTTGTGCAAACAGCAAGATGGCGTGGGGGCTGTGCGCCGCAGCGTGCGCGTCCTGCCTCTGGAACCGGGACACGCTATGATTCCTGTTCCCTGAATGATTTAATTTGTGGTACTGTCCAATCGTTATTTCACTAATTGCATAATTTCGTCGGGTTTGACAAACGCCTATATAGTAATATAGTGGCCAGCAAACCGCTGGAAACGCTCCGCACACGACGGCAACTGGCAGCTCGCGGTTGTCACTTGAATTACTTAAATCTCGATCGATGAACAAACAAGCTAGCCTAGCATTGACGACTCGTGATTATTACTTCCTTTCTTTCTTTTTTTTCTTTAATGTGTACCGACTACCTGCCACGATGAAAGCATACTGCATCCCAGCCTGAACGGATCCTAGCTTCTACTGTCAGAGGAGAATTCGATTCGAATGCAAAGGACTGGAGAGTGTTCCGCCTCCGTCCGTGTGACGGTCCAACGACACTCGGAGGCCGACGCAAGACAAATTGGGAGGGCTGGGAGGGTCGGAGGGAGATGCATCAAACTGCGAAAACGCGATCACGTCGGATGTGGCTGGAGAGGCTGAGACCCCTGATTTCTGAATGGAGTCGTGATCAACCACAGTTATATTATAACAATGATGATTATAGTGCCAGTGCCTGGCTGCCTTGCGGCTGGACGTCAACGTACCACCCAACTTACTCCCTTCGTCCCACTATAAGTATTTATTGATTTCTGTGCCAACATTTGACCATTCGTCTTATTCAAAAAAATTATGAAAATATAAAAACAATTATTATATACATGAAGTATATACAATATATTTTATGTATATGGTAATTGTTTTTATATTTTCATAACTTTTTTGAATAAGATGAATAGTCAAATGTTGACACGAAAATCGATAAATGCTTACATTATGGACGGAGGAAGTACTACGACCCCTCCTGCAGAACGGAGGAAGTACTACATTATGCGACGACTGACTGTACGTACAACGCCTGTACTACGTAGGTAGCAGCAGATGGCATCCTTTCCTCCGTTCGTCGCTAAAGGCGTCCCGATCATCGCTTGCATTGGGTGAGCGATCGAGACAAACACATCGTAGGAGCTGAGCAGAGCACTACAGACTGTTTGATACGCTCCTAGCAAGCCTTGTGCCCAGAGCCGTCCACGGACCACGGGCGTAGTACGTCCAGAAAGAAGAAGGTCGACAGGGACGTAGCATATGCCGAGATCTCATCGACGATCGATGGGCGTCGGCACGGCCGCGGATGCAGACGCGGCCGGCCCTTTGCCCCCTGTTCGTTTCGCTGGGCTGGTGGCTGGGCTGGTAGCCTACTCGCTGGAGGCAACTCGAGGTCCCACACATCAGTCTCACTCTCTGGCACTTTCCAGCCCCAGCCCCAGCCAGTTTTGGCCATCCGAACAGGCCCTTGGCTGGGCACCGTGAAATGAATGATTCGCTTCGGTCAAGTGGCGAGTGTGCTGCCATCATCATCATCATAGATAATGTATGTGCATGGACCGGGCCAGCTGTTTAATTTGCCGTTAGCCCAAGCCCAAGACATTCCTTTTTTTTTTTGAGATCGCCCAAGAGATTCCTAGTTGGACCTTTTTTTTGTCGTGGGGGTTTTTGGGCCTGCAAGTCGCAGCGCAGCGGCGGCAGGCCCAGTTCCTACATCTTAGTTGGACAAGTCAGGATTCCAACTTTTGGCCCACGACTTGCCCCGACTTATTAGAGGCAGCAAAATGGACGTGCCCACGCCCCACTCTGATTGAAGTTTGCAACGACTCACTCCTTTTTTTCATGCTTCACTGAGGTCTTCATCAATTTTTACCAACTTTCTAATCACATCGAGTCATATCTTCTCTCACATACACGTTTACCAATGCACTATTTACACCTTCAACTTTCCACCAACTTTCTCATCTAAACAAGATCTGAGTGCTCAAGAGTCAAAACACTTATTAGAAGACTTATTTTTACTCATGTACTACTCAACACGACAACACCGATATATAAAAGCTTCTATCCATACTTTGTATTCCATTTTTTTTTCTGGAGCTAAATACTAGTACAATCGCAGTAGTATGCTAGTATTGTTTTGCCATAGAAGTTGAGCATGCACCTTCACTTTGTTGTTGAAGAATACGAAGAATTAACAATTAGGGTCGGGTCAGTACGGTTACCATATTCATACTCTTTAGCAACGAACAAAATGGACGTGCCACCCACTCGTGCCGTTTTGTGTTCGGTTGCATCAAGCCATCAACAAGGGCGTCGTCGTCGCAGCTTGCCAAGCCGTTGCTGTCGGTGATGTGCCAGCCTCTCCCACCATGGCGCCTCCGGCACCCACCTCACCAACCGTCAACCGATAGCTAGTTTAAGCTTACGTGCGATACTGCCATGTCCACCGGATATATTTGATATTTCAAAAGGCCACCTCCAATAACCAAAATAAATTTACCTTTGGGATTACTTATTGGACTTATTAGTCACTCTGTCTACTTCCACCCACTCAATAAGTTAAAATAAGTCACTAAAATCAAACAACCCCTTGGACTTATTGACTGCTTAATGGTGAGAGACTTATTGGCTCATTGTAGGTCAAGGTGAACCAAACATGACCTAAACAAGCTAGATCATGTACAGTAGTTTATTTATGGAAAAAAATTGAAAGATCCACAGTTTAGAGACCTCATTCATGTGTACCTTTAAATTTTAATGACCATAGACATCTAAGGTTGATTTTAATGCTTATTAAAGTACCTCCAACGTTGTACCTGAAGTTGGAAGCTTTGCTTCTTTGTCTTAATTCCAGAAAAAAAAAGGTTCGATAGGTCTACTTCTATATAAATGATGAGTCGGACTATGTGTGTTTCGGATGCGCAATAAACTGATTTACTCGAGCGTGAATCAGAGCGACCCCTATCGCTGTATGGCTCCAACCTCCAATTGCATGCTTAGTACTGGGTCTACTGGCTGTTGGTCATCTGTAATAAGGCCATATAGATAGGGTGTCAAGGTTGTCACATCATACTGATGATGAGATGAAGGAGAGAGAAGAAAAATGAGGTGTAAACTTACATGTTCCAAAGTCCTTTGTGTGAAAAAGATGTGGTGTATTAATGGTGCGCCTAATGGTGAACTATTATACGAGCAGGGCTTATGGTTTCACCCGTTTGCCGGCGAGAGCAAGCTCCAGGTCAGCCAGGTGTGTTATTTTTTTTATTCACCACCACTTGCATCATTTAAAGTTGCACATCTTTCGTAGGGTCATCAGCCAACGGGAGGGCACGAACAGCACTGGTGGCCTTCTTACGCTAGCGTTCAGCTGGTGATTCACGAGACGTTCGGTTTCTTCTCTATTCCTTTCTCTCTCTCCTTCATGTCAGATGTCGTCCGCCGATCATAATATTTGCTTTGCTAGTGGCCTGTTAGAATGCTACAATTGAGATGGCATCTACCGTCCAGTCAGTAGTGGATAGGGTTATTAACCTTCCAATGAAACAAGTGTAAAGATTACACGCCTGTTGGAGACTCGTGTGATCTGAGCCTAGCCGAGAATCGACCATAGTGGTCTATCGCCGGCACATGACCGGCCGCCGGTTGGCCAAACAAAGCGGCGACTGTTGAGAGGTTGTTTACCACGGGGATTATGTGCGCACATGCTGATCTACACTCATGCACTGTTGTACTGGTCTAGTAGGCGTACTACCTTCCTTCTGATATGTGGTACTCCATATTTTGACGTACGTCGTTTGGTTCCCCACATCGTAGACCGTATGTTGCACGACCTGCAATTTCCATTTCCCTCCACCACAACACCCTAGTGCAAGTGATAAATACAATGCATTTGGTCCCAGGAACATAAGTCGTGCCATTCTTTAAATTTCGATTTGATTGTAGTAAAATGTATTAATTTATTAACAACTCATTCATCAAGTGCACACAGTATATATAAACATGCGAGTGGAATAATCACAATTGTCTCCGTAATCCACGATCAAACCAAAGATGGATCACCATATAACATGATCACAAATAATGTACCTTAATGCACATATGAAGCAGCTCCAGCATTACTCACGAATGTATCCTATATTCCTGTTTACCAACAGTTAAGTTTTAGCTTTCGGTGATAACGATTTGGCATATAAAAAACCATAATTCATATAGCTAAGAACAGTAAATCACCTATATATATGGGTTAAAGAAGGCACATTTTGGCGATACCAAAAACCTTCAATAACAAGATTGTAGTTTGATGACAAACTTCACATGGCATTTTTTTTTTATCAATGATGAGGAGTAACCTAGTTCATAATGCAGTTATATGCAATGAATAAGGCAATACTAAGGATTGGCTTTGATCAACTTGAACGAAAATATCACTTCCCATACTCTATTTTTTGGTCCATTAAATCCCCAAAGAGCACTTTAGATCTAGCTGCCCTCATGTTTATCTCCTTCAATCCCTCCATTATGCGCTCACCTTTACACACAACAAAGAAATCCTAATGTAACAAAACATAAATATAATAATAAAATAACATAGATACAATGCTATTATAAATGTACTACTAGATAGAAATAATCAAATAACATATAGATATGATAGGCTGCCGATAATCCTCACCCCAAATCGAAGCCGAAGAAGAAACTTGATATCCGAAGAAGAGACTTGATATGAATGAATGGAGAACAATTTTTCAGCATGGGAAGAGATAGAAATGCACCGAGTCGTGATAAAGTAGATCTTAACCGTTTTGATTGCTACTCCGATGATGTACACTGACCACATTAGACTCTCCAAACCCTTCTTAGAAACATGATAGTAGAACTTTAGTAAATAAACATGGTTCATCTTTATAAGACTTTAAATCATATAACACCAGCATTTATTTTGAAAAATACTACTATAAATATGCGAAGTTCAGAATTCAAATTACTACTCAAAGAATCTGATGAGAAAATAGCTCATCTATCCGCTTCCATCTCTACCTTAGTGGGCCCTCACTCCCTCCTAGCGCTCTCTCTCTCTCTCGTCTCCTCTGAACAGCCATCACCCTTCTCAAAGAATCTTTGAAACCCTTCTGCTCTTCGCCGACGCCTCTTCCCCGTCTCCGCTCCCAAGGCGAGATCTCATCACCCCCATTCCCAAATCAACCCAAACTCCATATCCGAGACCCAAGGATCCATCCAAAAGCACCCCAAATCCCACCAAATCCACATCAAATTCGGCACCAAATGCCACAGATTGGCACCCAAACCCCGCACCCACCAATTCAAATCTGACCTCGCCATTTCCCACTCCCCCCCGCTCCGCATTCTCCAGATTCCCACCGCTATGGCGACCGCGCTCTCCAAATCCGCCGTCAAATCCCACCCTAGGTCTCCCACAACTGCGCAGCCGCCGCCGCCGCCCAACCCCGGCGCCGCGTCGGCGGCGGGCGGGGGAGCGTCGGCGCCTCCGCCGTCTGGCCCCGCCGCCGGCGCGACGCCATCTAAGAACGCGGCGATGGCGGAGCTCAAGTCGCGCGTGCTCGCCGCGCTCGCCAAGCTCTCCGACCGCGACACGCACCACATCGCCGTCGAGGACCTGGACCGCATCATCCGCGCGCCGCCTTCGCCCGACGCCGTGCCCATGCTGCTCAACGCGCTGGCCTCCGACTCCCCGGGGCTCGCGTCGCCCGCCAGGCGCGAGTCGCTGCGCCTCCTCGCCACGCTCTGCGCGGCCCACCCGGACGCCGCCGCGCCGCACCTCCACAAGGCGCTCGCACATCTCGCGCGCCGGCTCAAGGACCCGGCCTCCGACACCTCCGTGCGCGACGCATGCCGAGACGCCGCGGGCCAGCTCGCGGCTGTGTACCTACGGCCCCTGGCCGCTTCAGGCGTTGCTGAGGCGGGCAATGCGACCGTCACGCTGTTCATGAAGCCATTGTTCGAGGTGATGGGAGAGCAGAGCAAGGCGGTGCAGGGTGGGGCGGCTGCCTGTCTGGCCAAGACGGTGGAAGGGGCAGGGCCTGGGCCTGGTGTCATCGGAATGTTTGGAAAGCTGTGTCCTAGGATTTGCAAGCTGCTCGGTGGCCAAGGCGTGCAGGCGAAGGCTGCACTGCTGGGCGTCATGGGAAGTTTGGCACAGGTGGGTGTTCCCTTCGTAAATTGTATTGCGAATGCCATGTATTTGATAACCTGACTAAGGAATACCAGATATTAGAAGGTTTGCTAATTATCAGTCATTTAATGGGCATGTGATATTTAGGCAGGAATTTGTCCTAGACTGGAGGCAGGGGTTATTTTGAAGTTCCATGTTACTATTTTAGTCGTAAAAGCTTCTGACAAGTTTAGGTTTGAAAATACCGGTAGGGTTTTGGTCTGCAGGGAGCAGGTCAAATATTTAGTGAATTACTCGGAGCGGGTGGGGATATGAATGTTATCGTGTTCTCAGGGTGGGTTTCCAGTGGATTCACTGCTACTTGGTGATACCGTAAATGTTGTCGGTTTGCTAATGGCGATCAATTTTAGCTGTGGCTTGTGTATGGCATGGAAAGCTTAGTGATGTAAAAGTGCTTCAAAGTTTACAAGTTGGTGGTGAAATATCACTGAGAAACTGCAAATGAAAATTGTATATTGAACCATTGTGATTACAATGTGACTCCTGATAGTGTGAATGCGGACAATTTGACACTTGCTACCCTCCTGGAGAAAAAAGAGACTTGTAGTTGCTATTTAAATTGACGAACTACAGAAAATATCATATTGTTTTGTATTTTTGAGGCTTAGACCTTTTAGCAACATTTCTTTTTTCATTTAGTTTCACCATGGATTATGATATGTCCTCTTTCACATGGTCATAGAGAATTAGAGATATCACGTGTTTACACTAGAGTTTCAATTAGAATTATTTCGCTGATTTATATACAATATTTTGTTTCATGTATTATATGGGACAGTAGAAGGAAACCCTTGTCTATTGTATTGCTTGTTGTTGTATGGGCCATGGTGGATGGTGGTTGTCTGTTACTATTGTTCTTACTTCAACTGGGATTTTTTCTTTCTGAACTTTTGATTTACAGGACCATGTTGTAGTTTGCTAGGGCGGACTTCACCTGTGGGTTTTGTTTTGTTATTGCTTTTACACGATTGATCTATTACTATAACAATGATTGTGAGGTCCCAGCTCACCTCTTTAAGTTGTTTTCTGGTTTTATTCATAAGATTAAAACTTTAAAAGTGCCAAGATGGATTCCTAGGAGCTTTAGATAGTATTATCACGAAAATATTTCAACAGATAGTATTATCATGAAAGTATTTCAATGGTTGCTTGTATTTATGCTATGCATATGCCATCCTTTACCTATATTGTGTGAACTATCAGCATGGTTAATTTGACTAATCTGTTTGATATCTTGCCTTTCAGGTTGGAGCAATCAGCTCTCAGAATATGCAGCAAACTCTGCAAAGCATTCGTGACTGTCTTGAGAACAGCGACTGGGCCACTAGAAAAGCAGCTGCTGATACATTATGTGTCTTGGCTACCCATTCAGGTCACTTGGTAGGTGATGGAACAGCCCCAACTATTGCTGCTCTTGAAGCTTGCCGTTTCGATAAGGTAACCTATAATTCTTCTTGCTCACTCTAAATTTGAGGGCCTCATGCTGCTGATGAATCCTTTTCAAATGACCACAAGATCCATGGTCCATGCTTTTGTGTTCGTATCTAATTGCCATTTTCTCCTTACAGGTAAGGCCTGTTAGAGATAGCATGATTGATGCAGTACAGTTGTGGAAAAAGTTGACTGGAGAAGATGCAAATGGTAACGATCTGTTTGTTTGTTTGTCAAGAGTACTCTATTATTTATGATTTACTGTCTCATACTTACTGTAAAACAACTAACATGCAACAGACGGAAGAAACAAGGAGCCAGCTGATGGTGAAGGGAAGCTGGAGTCAAAAAGGTCAATGCAAAGAAGTGGAAAATCAGAATCCTTTGAAGATTGCTCCCCAGATTCGCCTAGTAACAATGTGAAGGGCAGTAGCATTGCTGAAAAGGCAGCGGTTCTTTTAAAGAAAAGACCGACATTAACTGACAGGGAACTGAACCCTGAATTTTTCCAAAAGCTTGAGACACGGAAAATAGATGGCTTGGGTGTTGAGGTTGTAGTCCCCCGTAAGACTCTACAATCTCACTTACGAAGTAAAGATGAACCAGAAGAAGATGGTGATCATGTTGGCCCAGCTAATGGCAATGGATCAGCTGAAGACGAAGCAGATCAGACTCAAATGCGTGCTAGCTCTAATTTCCAAAACATTCGAGATAGATGGGCAAGCCAAAGGGGAAATAGAAACAAAGATGCAAAAACAAGGACATCTGATGTAGAAGATAGGGGCGAATCCAGTGCAAAAGATTCTACTGCTGCAACCATGAATATCCCTGGAGAAGGCCCATTCATAAATAATAAAACAAATTGGTTAGCCATACAGAGGCAATTGTCACACTTGGAGAGACAACAAACCAGTCTCATGAACATGCTGCAGGTTGGTTTATTTTTACTTCTCTGAAATATCTGGAGTTTCTTTTTCTATTCTGCTAAGGAAATAATCAAGAAAAGAATGTCACACTTTTACCTTCCTCAGTAATGACAAAAAACTAATGTTTGTTTTATTAAGCCTCTCTGCTATTATGCTTTTTCACAATTTCGTGCCCCATCTTACGGAAGCTATAATCAGTTTGTCGTACAGTTATGTTATTGTATTTGGCCACCTTTTGATGTCAAAATTTTCATTTAGCCATATACAGACTAGGGATGTTAATAACACAATCACAAAAGGCAAGGGCGTGTTTGGTTCTCTGCCCGACGCAGCCTGGCTCGTATCAGTTGCTGCAGGCTCGCCAGGGCCAGGCTTCTCACATGCAGCTGCAATTGTTTGGCTCTCATCTCTACGCAGCCAGGCCCGGATGAGATCGTGATTGGATGTCCATGTATCTCCTCCCATCCCCCTTTTCCCTCTCTGCAAGATGGCCAAAGCAGCTCACTCCTGCACCACGCCAGCCAGGCCCACCAGAAACGGAATTGATTTTCGTTTCTGTGGAGCCAGGCCGGATGGTGCCATTTGCATCCATCGAACCAGGGCCAAGCTAGCATGCAGGGCAACCAAACATGCCCCAAGTGTAATAAGTTTGACGTATATGGCAAACACTGAAAGCTTGGGTCTGCCAAGCTTTGAACTAAGCTTAAGCCCAATTAAGCTGAGATTAGGTCTTGTGCTCAAATCCTTGTCGTCATTAATCATGGGTTGGCCAAGCTCTCTTGACTTTGGCCTAATTAGGCTTGAAGATATACATATATAGCATATTATATACCTATCCTTTCTTTGTGAAGATTGAACATATTTGAGCCTTATGATATATCTGTACACATGCTTCTACAGAGTTCTGGACCCTTGTTAAGTTCAAGCTTTCTAACATATAATCTACTCAAACACGCTATGGGAGGCCTCTGGCCTTATTGAGCTGAGCTCAACCTTGCTTTTCAGTCGATCTGACATCCGGCTCAAGCTTGAGGTTTAGGCTTACCCAGTCTTACTGGGCTTACTCGTTTTGCTCAGCTCGTTGAGAGCTCTACTTCCAAGTTTATTTGTTCTTCTAAAAAATAATCTTCTACATCTTCTGGAAAGAAAATTGACTGTTTTTTGGTCACCTGACTTGGTACTTGATGACTTGTTGCATAGTTTGGATACAAGCTATGACAACCCCATGCTTACTGGGTTATGCTTCAAAATTTGATATAGGTGGCGATGAGACCATGACTGCTGAGATTTATGGCTGTGCTTATTTTTAGGAAACATTTAAACTTACTATACATATTTGTGTACTAAGTACCAAACCTGTTTTTTTTCTTTTCTTTTCCAACTTTCAGGATTTCATGGGAGGATCTCATGACAGCATGGTTACTCTAGAGAACAGAGTGCGTGGTCTTGAGAGAGTAGTTGAGGAAATGGCGAGGGAAATATCACTCTCGTCAAGCAGGAGAGGTGGTAGTTCAGCGCTGGGCTTTGATTCATCTCCTGGCAGATCATCTAAATACAATGGTTTCCATGAATATTCCAATTCGAAATTTGGGAGGAGTGGCGATGGACGGATGGGATTTGCAGAAAGGTATTTCTCTTCAGATGGTGCTTCCGGTATGAGAAGCCCATCTTGGAGAACAGATTCTGAACAGTGGGACTCTTATGCTTATTCTGGATCAAGAGGTGGTATGAATGCGAGGAGAGGATTAGATCCTGTTTCATCTGACAATAGAATGCCAAGAAATGAGCGGAGTAATGATCAAGCAGGTCCTCGAAGAGGTTGGGGGGACAAAGGGCAGGGACCTTTTAGATTTGGTGAGGGTCCTTCTGCTCGCAGTGCTTGGCGTGCCTCAAAAGATGAAGCAACACTGGAAGCTATCAGAGTGGCTGGTGAAGATAATGGAAGTTCAAGGGCTGCTGCAAGAGTTGCTATTCCTGAACTGGATGGAGAAACTTTGAATGATGACAATCAAGGGGATGAGAGAGGCCCACTTTGGGATGCCTGGACCCGCGCAATGGATGCTGTTCATGTTGATGACATGGACTCTGCTTATGCCGAGGTTCTTTCAACTGGTGATGCCGAACTACTTGTAAAGTTGATGGAGCAAACTGGACCTGTTGTTGGTCAACTTTCAAATGAGGTTGCAAACGAAGTCCTACATGCTGTGGGGCAGTTTCTTGTGGAAGAAAGCTTCTATGATGTAGCCTTGACATGGCTTCAGCAGGTAATCTATCATATTCCATTGCAGTATTCTATTGATGTTTTCATTCTCAAATTTCACCTTCAAACATTTTCTTTGTCTCGAAACTAGAGCTGGGTTAAGAAATGAGTCACAAAGATTATGTTGTAGCACTCTGAAATGTAGTAATTAATCTGATTTGGTACTGGGATAATTGCCTGTCTAACAAGCTATAATGATAACTTTCTGCAAGGTTTTTGAAAGAAATACGTTTTTTAGGGGGAATGGAGAGCCAAGGAATATCCTAAAGAGTGAACTAGTCTGTTGATTTAGCTAGCGAATTAAGTAACCTAAGCATTAACATATCTCGGTAAAAGTTCATTTCGATAGAGTATCAAACTGTTATTGATTGACTCTTGGTCCTTCTGCCCTCAAAACAGAATCCTGGCTTTTCATTTGGTCTAGAATGAAGCCCCTCAGTTTTACTGGATTGCTCAAGGTTGGAGGGAAAACTGTAGTGAAGTATGTGATGAATATTCAATACTTTATTTATTGAATAGATGGGTTCTTATTTGGTGAAACTTGTTTTCATGTTCTCTTTTGTTTGCTTGATGATTGTTAAGGACTAAGTTCCCACCCAGACTAATGCAGCTGTTTCAATCCACTTGTGTAACCAATGCAATAGTACCTTATATTATGTCCTGAAATGGTGATTAAGATGCACTGATGGATGTACATAATTTGTTAACATGAAACATTGGAGTACATTGGACAAGGACAGTTTGCAAAGAAAAGCCTAACATTGATTTCCTTTTCTAGACTCAAATGTCTGTCATTATCTGGTTTTACATTTATGATCAGAAAGCATGACTTTGAGCTAGACATCTCAATGATGAATGTGTTTGCTGTTGCAGTTGACTGATCTGGTAATGGAAAACGGTTCTGATTATCTTGGGATCCCTCTAGACGCAAAGCAAGACCTTCTACTGGGACTTCACGAGGCCACTGCGATAGAGCTGCCCGATGACTGGGAGGGCGCGACTCCGGTGCAAATAATGAAGCAGCTGGCTTCATCCTGGCGCATCGACCTGCAGCAGCTTATCAGTTAGGTTACCACTGGTTGTCGACATACGGGTTAATTTCATTCGTTCATTACTGCCTGTTTATGCTTGGTCTATTGCTGTTAGGGAGTGTTAGATTGGGCTGAGTGGAAGTGGCACTGTGTTGAAATGGATTGGTTGTATTGGGGAAACGTGATGTTGATATTGTCTCGCCTGGTCCAAAATCCTTCACCATTCATAGCTTGATTTTTCTCATTATACTGTATAATATGGTCCTTTTCTAGATAGCGCATGTGGTGTGATGTATTGGTGCATGAATTATACACTGGAAATTATGATGAGTAGCAATATACTGCCTCCGTTGTTAAACATACGATGTAATTATCATGGATGCTGTATGTAATTGTCACAACCTCAGCATTTGTGATGCGTAGCAGAGCATCACCTCTTGCAACAGAATCACAAATGCTGGCAGATGCTTTTGTTGGGACCGTGTATGCATGGTTCGTGTCCAAGATCAGAGCACTATGGGCTCAGCACGCCCTCTTGCGCAGAGACGCCACGCCGATGTGCTCGAGCTCGATCGGGACGCCATGCAGCGGCGACGGCATGGGGTTATCCTTTTCAGTGCAAGTCTTATCCTTTTTTCTTTTTTTTTTCACAAAGAAACACAGGCCGGGCCTCATTGTTTCGGCGGCCGGGCCAGGTTAGGGTTCGAGCCCATGTCCATGCGCCGCTGCCGCCGCCGCCGCCGCCGCCTGCTGCATATATCATATATGCGGCCTGCGGATTGAGTTGAGGAGTCGAGGTAGACGATGGAGGAACAGCATCAACAAGCAGGGGACGACGACTTGATGACGCGCCTCCTGCCCGAGGACGTGCTCGCCCAGATCCTCTGCCTCCTCCCGCCGCGCGATCTCGCCGTCTCGAGGTGCGTCTGCGCCGAGTGGAAGGGCGCCGTCGACAGCCGCCGCCTGCTGCGCCCCGACCTCCTGCCGCTCTCCGTCGGGGGCATCTTCATCAACTTCAAAATGCACTCCTACGCCGAGTTCTTCCGCCCCAGGTCGAGTAATGTGTCCGGCAACCTCGCCCACCTGCTTGACTACAGCGGATGGTTCGCCGGCAAGGTCAAGGACCACTGCAATGGCCTCGTCTTGCTCGGCGGCTGCGTCACCAATCCGGCAACCGGATGGTTTGCTCCCTTGCCGCCATGGCCGATGCCAACGGAGTTCTTCCACCAGGCGTCTCACATTGTGTTTGATCCGTTCGTGTCCTCACATTACAGCGTCTTCCTAATCAACTATGGTCCTCTCTACGACGAAAATGCTGCTGGTGAGCTTCAAGCAGCAGAATCGCAGGAGTGGCCTCCATCCCACTACCCGTTCCACGTCTTCTCGTCGGCGACCGGGCGTTGGGAGGAGCGGCCCTTCCTCCGGCAAGGGGACGCCGTTGGGACCCTTGCAGACGTTCGATTATTGGGAACAGAACGACGACCTTTCTGCAACCGCGAGGACCGTTGCTTTGCCGCCTACTGGAAGCAAGCACTCTATGTGCATTGCCCCCAACAACTTCTTCTTCAGGAACCTACATACGGCGAGGGAATTTCTAATTCATTGATACCATTTGTTTATTTATTTGATTAACTGATTTCTGCTGCACCGCAGGATATCCTTGTCAAGAGATGAGTACCGAGTAATCAAACCGCCACCTGGTATCAGCATACGTTCAGGAGGTCTTGTCTTTGGGAAATCTGAAAAGGGGCCATACCTTGCTGAATCACGATACGCCGATCGCTGCTTCAAAGTTTGGATCCTTGATGAATCAAACCATAACCAGTGGGTGTTGAGGCATTGTAACAAACGTCTAGGGATGATGTTACCACGCTGCAACTTGGACAGTGAAGTGTGTGGACCTTGGATCCTAGAAGACACCAACTACATTGAAGATTGCTTGTGTTGGTATGAAGAAGAAGAAAACGCTGCAATACCAGCACCACCGTCAGCGCCAGAGCGAGCACTAAAACAGCAATCTAACTGTGGCTGCGACTTTGATGAAGACGGTGGTTTTACTCTTGACAGCACTAGTAGTCCTGATGAGGAGGATATGTAGAACGCCGGGAGCAGCTTCTGCTATATCGATGATTTGTTGGTATTTGGATTCCATCCTTACAAAGAGATAGTCTGTTTGGGCTCAGGAATTAAGATAGCCGTGGCCTACGATTTGAATTCCTCCAAGTTTCGATACATGGGCAGTATATACCCCACAGATTTTAGCTTCTACTATAGTACTATTGCAGGTATGGAATTAAGGATATTGTTGAGACGTTTGTCTACACGCCCTGCGAGTTGGAGGCTTATGGGCAGCCATCCAGGATTCCCACGTACACCTAGCTTGGCGGGTGAGGGCAAGCACAACAGTTTAACAGTTTAGACAGTTGTTGTCTTTTTGTTGTAAATAGACAGCTAAATAGATAACTTATACAATAGTTTAGACAACTATTGTTTATTTTGTGGCCTGCAAGAGTATTAATTCATTCCTTGACACATTCCTTGACACGTAAATCAAAGTAATCTAGTATAATTTGATCAGACAACTTATACAATAGTTTCGACAACTATTGTTTATTTTGTGGTCTGCAAGAGTATTAATTCATTCCTTGACACGTAAATCAAAGTAATCTAGTATAATTTGATCTTTATAGACATTTTGATACTTACATGCATGAGAGAAGATATGATATATTCAAATAATTCATGAGTCTATTAGTGAAACACACATAGCCTTGTTTAGTTCGCCAACTTTTCAGTCACATCGAGTCACATCTTCTCTCATAGACACGCTTATCAATGCACTATTCACACCTCCAACTTTTCACCAACTTTCTCATCTAAACAAGGCCATAATATATTCTTTTGCTGCCCTGCCAAACAATATGCCGATTGCCGAACACGTCATGGGCACCAGGCTCAGCAATCTCCCTCGACGTCATGCCCAGGCCCTGCCAAATTACATTACTTGGATTTGCTTTGCTTCTTGGCCCTATCCGCGAAGCCGCATGCACCTTGCTTCCACTCACGCTCGATGGCTTCTGCATGTGATGCAAGCTCCGATAGCGCCATGGCTTGCTGCAAGATATGCTTTGCCACCGGGGCGCGTGGCAACGAGGGCCTGGCGATGACGCAACAGGGGCGGCGCCACGCGGGGCAACGCGAGCTCGCCCGGCGCAGCAGGGGTGACGGGGCAACGCGAGCTCGCCGGCACAACAGGCCAGGGACACGCACTGCGCATAGGATCCATGACAGCATCGACAGACTCACAGTCACAACAGATGGGCCAACACGCAGCGAGGGAGGAAACTTGCCCCGGACACACACTCGTGCGGTCGTGCCGTCGACGGGTGAGACGACGGCTCCGTTCTCTTTATTCCTTTGATGACGTACACGTAGGACTTCTGCTCCGATGTGGCAACAAAAAGACAGACTGCTGGCTTTGCGTCGTACGTGCCCTGTGTTCAGATTAAAAAAAAATTACTTCTCCAACTAGTTTTTCCTATTCATCCCACTCACAAAACACGCTTCCCAATGCACTATTCATCTAGCAAAAGTACTTTTCACTTCCAATCTGAACGCTGATCGATGGTGACGAGCTTATATCATAGACGCCATTAAGAAACATTTACTTTTTCTTGAAACTAGAGCTGGATTATGTTGTGGCACTGAAATGAATTTTAATGTGCATGCATTAGTAATTAATCTGATTTGGCACTGGGATAATTTCCTGTCTAACTTTCTGCAAGGCTTTGAAAGAAATACGTTTTTTTAGGGGGGAATGGAGAACCAAGAAATATCCTATAGATTGAACTAATCTGTTGATTTAGCTAGCGAATTAAAATAATCTAAGCATTAACATATCTTGGTAAAAGTTCATTTGGATAGAGTCTCAAACCGTTACCGATTGACTTTTGGTCCTTCAGCAGAACAGTTCTGCCCTCAAACAGAATCCTGGTTTTTCATTTGGTCTAGAATGAAGCCCCTCAGTTTTACTGAATTGCTCAAGGTTGGAGGGAAAACTGTAGTGAAGCATGTGATGAATATTCGATACTTTATTTATTGAACAGATGGGTTCTTATTTGGTGAAACTTGTTTTCATGTTCTCTTGTGTTTGCTCGATGATTGTTAAGGAGTAAGTTTCCACCCCCGACTAATGCAGCTGTTTCAATCCGCTTGTGTAACCAATGCAGCAGCTTATCAATTAGGTTACACTGGCTGTCGACATACAGGTTAATTTCATTCGTTCATTACTAGCCTGTTCTTGCTTGGTCTATTGCTGCTAGGAGTGCACGTATTAGATTGGGCTGAGTGGAAGTGGCACTGTGTTGAAATGGATTGGTTGTATTGGGGAAATGTGATGTTGATTGTCTCACCTGGGTTGAAGATCTCTCGCCATCTGCCCACCCATAGCTTGATTTTTCTAATTGTACCGTAATATGGTTCTTTTCTAGATAGCGCATGTGGATTGGGGAATTAGACACTGGAAGTTAAGATGAGTTGCTGCCTCCGTTGTTAAACATATACGATGTTATTTTCAAAGATGCTGTATGTAATTGTCACAGGCTCAGCATCTGTGATACGTAGGAGAGCTTCACAGAATCGATCACCTCTTGCAACAGAACGACAAATGCTGGCAGATGCTTCCGTTGGAACCCTGTATGCATGGTTCGTGTCAAGATCATAGCACTATGGTCTATGGATGCGAACACGTTTGAACTCAGCACGCGCTCTTGCGAGGAGACGCCACGCCGATGTGCTCGAGCTCGGTGGGGAGGCCATGGATGGAGCGGCGACGGCATGGGGTCCCTGACGAAGGTGTTCTCCTTGCGGCATAGCTTTCACCGGAACCGCCACCGTCAGCGCCAGAGCGAGCACTAAAACAGCAATCTGACTGCGGCTGGGACTTTGATGAAGACGGTGGTTTTACTCTTGACAGCACTAGCAGTCCTGATGAGGAGGATATGTACAACGCCGGGAGCAGCTTCTGCTATATCGATGATTTGTTGGTATTTGGATTCCATCCTTACAAAGAGATCGTCTTTTTTGGCTCAGGAATCAAGATAGCCGTGGCCTACGATTTGAATTCCTCCAAGTTTCAATACATGGGCAGTATATACCCCACAGATTTTGGTATATATTACGCGTACGGAAATGATGAAATTGTCGAGACATTTGTCTACACGCCCTGCAAGTTGGAGGCTTATGGGCAGCCACCTACACCTACCTTGGCGGCTGATTAAGGCAGTTTTGAATTTGAACACAGAAATCAACTTTGTTGTCTTTGTCTTCAAATAGAAACAATGAGCACCTCCAGCAAAGCTCTAAGACAAGTATACCATGTCCGTGGGTGGTGTACTTCAAGATCTCATATTGCAACAGGTGTCACATTTTGCATTGTTTTCTAGATTAAAAAAAGGAACAGATTTATGTACTGTTTATGAATTCTCTCGCGTAAGCCGTATCAAAGCTCTGTCCGCACAAGAACTTTTTTGACGCTCATTTTCACATCAATCATTGTCAGTGATCGGTTCCAGAGGAAGGGTACAAGGTCTGGCGGTCAATGATCTCATGACCTAGTTGGCAATTTGACGGCATCCTTGTGTGTTGCCTCAAGCCTTCCATTTAATTTGATGTCGATGGAATAAATATATATGTCATGTTAGTGTCTAGTATATGTCCAAGGTCACTCATTGTCCACGATTCTGTACTGATTATGGTCAACAATGCAACTGGCAATTTGTTGTAGCTTCCATTGATCATGAGTTGGCGAGCAATGAATGCACACCTCAAGGCTCTTCGGAGAAATGGGGGTAAAATCTACCATATCAGGGTGTGAAGTATGTTCAAGGCCACTTATGATCCCAGGCATAATATTTCTAGAAAAACAAAAATATTGAAATTCATGTATGGTTTATAAATTCCCTCGCATATACAATATAAAAAATTAATGGATTGTCTTTATTTGGCACATCATCATCATCTGCTCCAATTTTTGTCAAATGGCAACCAGGGAGGGAAGGATCTAGGCCCCGTTTAGGTCTCTAAGATTTTTAAGAATCCAAATGCTAGAGGCCGAGGTGCTTCCAGTCAGGACAGATTTCTTGAAGATTTCATAATCTAGATTTCTGGATTCTAAAAATCTTGGAATGTAGCATGGAGGAGATTCTTGTGAATTCTGAAGAGCGGAATTACAATCTTACCCCTTTTCTATCCATTCCAATCAGATTGGTCCAAGGGTATAATAGGCATGTATCACCAAACATACATAATTACACATCTGATCTGAAAAGCATGACTTTCAGCTAGACATCTCATGCCGAAGATCACAACCCTATGGTCTCTGGATGCGAACACGTTTGAACTCAGCACGCGCTCTTGCACGGAGACGACGCCACGCTGATGTGCTCGAGCTCGATGGGGAGGCCATGGAGCGGCGACGGCATGGGGTCCCTGACGAAGGTGTTCTCCTTGCAGCAGAGCCTGCACCGGAACCGCCTCACCAGGTGGTGCATGGTCACCAACGTCTCCACCCTGGCGAACTCGATCCCGGCGCACAGCCGCTGCCCGCCGCCGAACGCCACGAACGAGTATGGCGGCGCCAGGCCATCGAACCTCCACGGGTCGAACTTCTCGGGGTCCTCGAAGATGCCGGGGTCCATGTGCGTCACGCTCGCTGGAAAACTGCGGAAGATAGGAGGGTGGCTGGTTCGCCGGCGTCCGGCGAGGTGGCTGATCATGAAGGTCATGAGCACGGACGACGTGTCGTGACCGGCGACGAGGACGACCATGGCGTTGTCCACGATCTCCTCGCAATGCGGATTTTTAGCCTCGAGGTGCAGGTGAGCCACGATAAAGAACGGTGGGGATGGTGTCAAGGTACGAGCCCTCCACCACCATTAGTTGTTAGGGAGCGTATCCTCTGGAAACCAGGTTCCCATGAAAACTATAGAAACCCCACCCAGGATTCTAGGATGCTCATCTGTAGATTTTGAGGAAAGCTTCTAGAACTCAGTCACTCTCATCCTCTCTCCATCAGTCTATACATACATGTAATACATGGACTGGGCCCAAAGCCCCCAAATACATACATATGACCCAACACTCCCCCTCAAGATGGATGATAGATATCTATCATTCCCATCTTGCTACATGATATATTACACTCTTTTAAACCCTTAGTTAAATAGTCTGCTATTTGATCTCCTGAGTTTACATGACTTAATTGCATTGAACCATCATCTATCTTCTCTTTAATAAAGAAGCGATCTATCTCCATGTGTTTTGTTCGATCATGCTGAACAAGATTATTAGCAATGTTAATAGCTGACTTACTATCACACCAAAGCTTCATAGGGCCCTTTCTTAGCACATTTAACTCTAATAGAAGCCTCTTTACCCACAACATCTCACTCACAGTAAGAGACATTGCTCGATACTTATATCATGCTCATACCCATACCTCGAAGGCGGCAAGCCTGCCTTAGATCGTGTACCTTTCCGCAGTGCAATGGGTACATCATTTGATGAGGGGTCTTCAACATTAACCTCAGAGGTTGAAGATACATAAATTACTTGTGGTTCAATTTCATGCACTATTGTTGAAGGACATACCTCGGATGTTGATACAGGCATAGAATCCGCGGCCTCTACCTCAGATCTAAACTTTCTTCTTATATACTTTGACGGTATCTTCATTTTGCAACCTTTCACTTGTAGGCTGAATTACCTGGGTGGATGTTAAACCACCTGTCACCACATCCACTCTTGATTGTTGCTGAATGGGGCCGCTCTGAGAATTAATGATCTCCGCATCTCGATTAGACTCGCATGCACTTGTACGATTAGGTTCATCCACCGAGCGTGGAATTCTAACTATAGCTTCCATTTTTCTTGGTTGGCTATCACCTTCTATAGAATCTTGAGTTTCTTTCTCCCCCACTTGATAATCATTAAATACCATAGGTGAATCAAGATCAGAGAAAAGAGAACTCAAATCTGTTTTCTCTCCATAAAAAGGTTCAGATTCCCTAAATGTAACATCCGTTGTCACAAATAGACGTCGTTCGCTGGGACTCCAACACTTATAGCCCTTTTGCATTGAAGAATACCCCACAAAGATACACTTCACTACACGTGGATCCAACTTCCCCACCGAAGGTCTATGGTCTCTCACAAAACAAGTGCACCCAAAAACCTTGAGTGGAACAATGAATTCATTCTTCCCAAATAACATTTCATAAGGAGTCCTCATATCGAGTACTCTTGATGGAATGCGATTGATAAGGTAAGTAGCAGTCAAAACCGCTTCACTCCACAAGAATTTTGGCACATTCATTGTATACATGAGCGATCGTGCTACTTCCAGGAGATGACGATTCTTCCTTTCAGCTACTCCATTTTGTGGAGGTGTATCCGGACAAGAACTTTGATGCAAGATTCCCTCAGTTGATAGGAAAGTAGCAAATTCATTATTCATATACTCTGTCCCATTATCAGTTCTGATCATTCGTACTCGAGTATTGAATTGAGTCTTAATGCATGCATAGAAATCCATAAAGCATCTGAGTACCTCACTTTTATGCCTCATGAGATACACCCATGTCATTCGAGAATAGCAATCAATGAATGTCACAAAATACTTCATCCCACTAATAGAGACCACAGGGGATGTCCACACATCGGAATGGACTAATGCAAAGGGCAATGTGCTTCTAAGTCCTCTACTAATATAGGATGCTCTTGTATGCTTCCCATACTCACATGCATCACACACCAACTTACTCTTATCCACCTTGCTCATAATATCAGGAAATGCTTTGCTCATAGTGTCAAATGACATATGACCCAAACGACAATGTTGAAGGATCACCCTGACCTCCTCTTCACTTGTAGAAACTGCTAGAGCAGTATGTGAGGACTTATCTAGTCTTCTATCCAAGAACCATAGACCATTACGTCTTATACCTCTCCCAAGCATGCGTCCTGTTGTTCTATCCTCAATTAAGCAATTCTCTCGATCAAGAGTAACACGACAATCCTCATGATCCACCAAAGCACTTATGGACACTAGATTAACTGGAAAGGATGGAACATGTAAAACTGATGATAATGTAATTGATGGAGTGCATTTAATCGTGCCAACACCTCTAATAGGTTGGGCAGTTCCATCAGCAGTTTGGATAGTTTCCTTACGTGTTGGAGGGAATGGGGTATATGATGCAAATTCACCCAATGTCCCTGTGACATGTTTAGATGCACCTGAATCTAGTATCCAATTTGCACTAGATGTACCTGTGCCGGGACGAGCAAGGTTGACAAGATTACCGAGAATGAGTGATGTTTCCTTTCTCCTTGAAAAATCCTTCCCTTCATTAGGCTCTTGTGAGGCTGAAATTAGTTCTGCACGTTTTGCCAAAAATACTTGGGCTAGTTCTTCCAGCTCTGTTGCTGTGAAAAGCTCAGCTAGCATTTCGAAGACCTGCTCAATTTTGTTACTCTCCATCATTGCTTAATTTCACAAGCAGCAACAATAACTTCCTTTCTTCTTCAAACTCTACACCAACAGCCTGTCGATGCTTCGAATCTTCGAATCGAGAGTTCCAAGCCGCAGGCTTCTCCACCAATCCCATCCGTACCTCAGCCTTTAATTCAAGCACCACTTATACAGGCTCTGCAGTAAACTTCACCTCCACCTCAAAAACAGCAGCACACTACAATCACAGATCTGCAGCTGCTCCCAGTCTGCACTGATTTGTCAACAAATCCTTGTCAATGCCTCTCTGTAATCATTATCACCAAATTTTGCCTCCACAGCATGAATGAATGTATCCCAGCTGTCCACTCCATGTGTCTGCTTATACACTAGCAACCACTTAGCAGCTTTGCCATCCATATTCAGAGATGCCATTGTAGCCCACAGACTCGGTGGCAACTCGAATAATTGAAAATAATCCAAACATTTGCTTTTCCAGATTCCAGGATTGTCACCTTCAAATTTGGGAAAAGGCATTTTGGGTACCCAACTCTTGAGACTGAATCTCTCTCCATTATCCCTGCGATTGTGATTAAACCCAGCTCTACGCCCTTGATCCCCTCTGTTCTGCCCTTGCTGAAACCTGTGATCATCAGATTCTTCAGAATAAGTTGGACTTTGAGGACGTTTCTGGTTGTGCCCTTTCTGATTGTCAGTTAGCTTATTGACAGCTTGTGTAGTAGCTTCCAACTGTCTGTTCATTATCTTCTGATCCTTGAGAAGCTGCTCGAGGACCTGTGTTGACATGTCAAACCGAGTATCTGATTTCTGTTGATTCTTCTCGATCTCTGCTACTTTGGAAAACAGGAGATCGAAATTTTCCATCACTTCACCCCAACGCTCGTCCTCCTTCTTCGCTCTGTCATCCATCTTCTCCAGGACGAATAGAGTCTGCGGCGATGGCTTAGGAGGAGCCGTGGTGACTGCGCCCCAAGCCTAGAGATCTACAGCACGATTTGATACAACCTCGACCCACACGAGGTACTGCTGCAGTCAACAAGGCCGAGGGAATAGTGCAATCACTCACCAGATCCGTCGAATAGCACCGGGGATGATCGGCACTGTGCCCGTCGCCTCGACCCACTTGACGTCTTCACGCGCACCACGAAATCTCCGTCATCTCCACCCGTCAAAGAGCTGGGTCACCCGCAAATCAAGCCGCGTGCGTTGGAATTACGGAGGAAATCAAGGATTTGCGACCGGAGAGATCTCAAATCCGACTACCCGACCAAACGCGATTGCAAACTCAGATCGACGGAATTCAGTGACCCCGCTGCGCCGCCGGAAGCCCTGAGTCTGATACCACTTGACACACCCGTTGTTGTCGGCAAGTCGCCGACGACGTGAGCTAGCACAAGAGGATATCAAATTCCGGTGGGGAGGGCACGGCGCCCTGAACCCCGAGTTCTCTCTCTTGATTTCTGTTTTCAGATGCACAATAGTTCCCTTCGCTTACAAATCTCGGTCTTAAGCCGGCACACACACACTGCCATTCCGGCCCCACACGTCATACGCTTACAAAGCTTAATACAATACGCAACACTGAAAACGTAAATAAGTCTTCCCCGCTTCTCAACTCCCTTGGCATATCGTCCATGACATCCTGCTCAGTTCGCCTCCCACCCCGCCACCGCCTGCCTCCACCACCGCCCGCGGCCAGCGGCGACCTCGCCGCTGGCCGTCCACCCACCTCCCACCGCGCCCCCCTTCCCCGCCCTTCCTAACCACTCCTTCCTCGCCCCCGCCGTCGGCCCTTCCCAACCGCCCTCCTCCACCACCCGGCCAGCGGCGCCGCGGCCGCCTGGCCTCGCCGCCCTCGAACCACCACCACCGCCGGTCCGGCAGCCACCCCGGCCATCCCTCTAAACCCGTCGGTCATGGAGGCCTCCCTTGCAACCCAAACCCCAGAAACCCCGAAACCCTAAATCCCGCCGGCCTCCACCGCCACCCGCTGCCGGCGGCGACCCCTGCCACCGGCCGCCCCGCCCACAACCCGCTAGCGTTGGGGAAGATACTAAAAGTTACTTCCTTCTCGATTCTTCCCTGATGTAGAGCGCCAAAAGGCCCGCCAGTCGCCGTCGATAAATCTCGAGGAAGAGGAAAGGGCCCCGCCACTGCCCGCCAAAGAGGAGGAGATGGCCCCACGCAATCTCTAGCAGGTACGCCGCCGTCTTGATTCGTCATCCTTTACCTCCCAATTCAACATCGATTTGAGATTATATTGGATTAATTAAACCACTCCAATTCCCTTGTTTAGATGCAATACTTCCTTTCCTATTTCAATCAATATGTGAGAATTAAAATGACATTGGGCTTTCTTGCGTATGTTGGATGGACAAGAGCCCTGATTATATTGAATCTTGACCATGTCCATAACATGAGGAGGTTTGCTTGCAAACTGGGTTGAAATTTGTAGTATCTATCATGCGTTGTGGATGAGCATTTTCCTAATTCCCAATCATATAAACAAACTAGTAAGTTCAGAGATGTTTTGCACAACGCTTTTGATATGGTTTCAACTTCACAAATATAGAATATGCATCACATACACTAACACTCTGATACTTCTGCATTTTCCCTCGACATCTTTAATGCCTGTTAGATTGTGATAATCTTTAGTTGTGTTAGCACTTTGTTTTCGAGGAAGGTGTTTGCACTTTGCATTGCACTGCTTATTAATTTTATATAGCTGCTCCCTGACAATGCACAAATATCTACCGTCTTGAGTCAAAATCAGTTGTAGAGAGACATTGTTAAGTTTTGTCAGAATCGGTAACAAGTAGCCACAGAGGGCAGGATCAGATGCACGCTTAGCCCTGCCACCCCTACTTCTTGAACTTGATTCCTAATCCGCTTGCATTGTACTATCAGTCTGTCACTATCAATATGAAAAAAAAAATATGTGATATCTCAGTTTCCAGAACTGATTATAGACTGAGTTATGCAGGAAAGGAAAAATATCAGTCTTTTAGACATGGTTGCTTTCTGTTTTACCTATGTACTACTGATTGCAGTCTTTCTTTTACTCTATTATATTAGTCTAATACAAACTTTAGATGTTTCACCCTATCTAAAAGCTGAGGTCCGATGTCATTCATACTCCTTTTCCCCAGCTGAGAAATGTCACCTTCTGTCCTAGTTGTTTTTGAAATTTAAGTTTTGATAACCATTATTTTGTATGTTCTCAGTTGAAAAGCATGGAAGCAAAGTACGCAAGTTTTCCTTTTGTCCTTAAGTTATGAATGTTAAAATGCTAATTTGAGCAAATTAAAATACAATTCATCCCTCAGTCACTTCGAGTAAAGTGAGCTTAGTTGTAGTATATTACATCCATTCATCTTTTATGTTTTGCTAACTCAATTTGTATTTCAGGCACTAAATCTTTGAAGAAATGATGTGGTGACAGAAGCATGTCGAAGATCTGCAAGCCGAGTGT
This sequence comes from Digitaria exilis, assembly GCA_015342445.1. NCBI lineage: Eukaryota > Viridiplantae > Streptophyta > Magnoliopsida > Poales > Poaceae > Digitaria > Digitaria exilis. The sequence goes on along the minus strand of JACEFO010001827.1, from coordinate 815,768 downwards.
TAGGATAGAATAGCTTCTTTCCTTTGCATTGCCATCAAGTTTGCTGAAATAAATCTTGCCTGGCTGAAGAATGGCACTGGCTGTTGAATTGATGCCAAATTTACTAACCACTGGTATTCGATGTCTCTTTTCTCCCCCCCAAAAATTGCCATGCTTCCGCATGGTTAGTGACCAACACATCAACTTTTGACTTTACTTGTGGTTGGTTCATGCAGGAATGCTGGATCTTAATCCCTCGCCTACGAACCAGTTTAGCGATCATGATGCCGCCGGATTTGATGCTTCACCAGATGACTTGAAATCAGAAGATCGTAACTTAGTCTACATTCATCCAATGATGAAATAACTAAATTTTTCACTCAAATCAGACGTCTGGGAGTCAAATATTGTTGAATTGCGTGTATTGTGTTATGTTTTTAGTGTGCCAACTACCATGTTCAATGTCCAATTCCAGCCATGTGATTTATATACTCTGCTCATATGCACTCATTTTATTTATTGCAATGTATCTCACTTGTTACGTAATCAGTTTTATGTATTGGCTTCATAAAAAAAATGCAATACCCTTTTATTGAACCTTCTTGTGCTAGCAGATTATCTATGTTGCTAATATACGATTTCAAAAGACAACATGCATGCGTACTATTAGGTAGTAAAAACTAATCGTTACTATTAACACCATTAATCTTTAGGATGACTCCAGTTCGATTCACATAGGTAAACTTGCACACTTTGACCCCAGTTATGAATGCATATGAATCCAGTTTGATTCACGCTGCACGAAAAAGACAACCAAAAGATCAGGCAACATCAAAATTAGATACCAATCATTCCAAATTTCATATTAGCATCACTATAAACAGCATATAATGAGAGAGGCTTTTTATCGAAGAACATATATTTACCATTCATGTTGGCATAAGTCCATAAGAAGTAGGGAAACTGACTCAAAGCCCCACTTATCATTGCTGCCTTCAAACATGGTGTAATTGAATATTATGGGGATAGAATAAAGACGCTAACTTCAAACAACTCCCCACCTCACTCCCCTGCCCCTGGTTCCCCGAGAATCCAGCCCGCAGCTGCTCTCCAAACACAACGGCACAAAGTCATTAAACTGACTCGGATTGAAAGTAGGTTTGAGATGTGCTCCGAAGACACATTAGGGGCAAACATATAAAAAAATTCCAATGATGGATAGCCCTTACATGTTTTCTGGTCAAATATTATGAGTTGAGATAAAGATAATGTGTGACAGATAATCGTGGCTAATACCATCGCCGTTATATCTTTGAATACAAAATTGCAACGGTCATATGAAAAGCCAATAATTTTGCAAAAGAACTTCAATTTCCATTTGGTACAACAAATTAAAATAGATTGAGCTGCAATTGGATATGCAGTAAAACAAGATAGTAGCCAAACTGCAATAATAACGTTTTATTATTGCAGTTATAAAAGAAGCATGCAGTTATAAAAAAAAAGGCACTAAAGAATACAATTGTGGCCTTGTTCTTCCATCCATTATGCAAAATCAATCACAGTTACAATGACAGAGAAAAAAATCAGTTGTACCCAAGAGTTAATCAGTCTTTCATATCATAGTTCAGAGGGACATAATAATCGTCTGTTGAAGCCTTGCAAACATTCAGAAGGCATCACAACCAAGTGTGGATGGATCTGATAGTGAGGTTCTAATAAGAGGTCAAAGCATGGGGCATACCAAACAACTCTCCAGAAACAAATAACCCATGATTAAATAGATCATCACTAATAAAACAACTCATCATGCAACTTCAGTTATCAACAAAATGCAAAGCACCCAGAAAGATGTCCTCATGCACACAAGGTGACTTTCTCGTCTTTTGTCATTTGCCCTCCTCCATCAAACATCCAACCCTTGTGCAGCCCTGCAAGCGCGTCAACTAAACTGTGAGCTAAAAAAATAAAACTATGACGAGAAAGACAACATATAGCTCCAAACTTACGATATATTACAGATTGTGTTTGATTCTCTAAACGCGTGATGGATTACAGATTGCAACTTGTAGACAGATTATAGAGTTCTCAACAAAGCAACAATGTAACATGGAAACCAAGCAACATATTGCCCAAGCTAAACCTCATTTTCAGACTTAAGGTTTCCATGGTTGGAAATTAAAACAAAACCAATTAGTGGTCCATGGTTGGACAGAAGAGTCAACATCTCTTCTGTTTAACTGATTACACAGCCTAATGGCAGAACAATCTACTCTTACAGATAAACATCTCTGTTTAACATTCAGAGAAGAAAATCTCTATTCTGCTTTAATTTACATTCAAAATTTAATTGATTACACACATATAAACATCTCTATTTAACTACCATGGTTGGAGTTATAGATTGATTATACAACCTCTAGCCTCGCTATACCAAAACAGATTATTTGAGAAGTAACAGTCAGATATGTTGTATTATTGTCATGGTACTTATTATTATTATTTTAACTATGTCATGGTTCTTGTTTGGGCAGGTTATACTAATCATGTATCGCAACTTGTTTGCACATCTTGCACATGCATGGCATCCTATGATTTTTCTTTCTTCTCATTCTTGTTTGGTTGTGCTCCCTTCACTTGTCCTGGATCCTCATGCCATTCAATTCTCTTGATCCACCCCCTAGAAGCTGTATCACTAGGTTGGTGATTGCTTAGAGTGCAGGGCAAGCATTTCCATTTTGGTTGCATGTCTCCTAAAGCAATTTCTGCATCTCTGGGTTATTCTTGTTGCAAGATTTTTCATCCAATAAAGGTGCCCTCTGCATCAAACCAAGTTTTCTTGGAACCCTGCTTCAAAAAATAAAGTTTTTTTTGTGGTGCATATTATATTAAATCAAACATAGTGGGCAATTGCAGATGTCAGAGAACTTCCAACATACGATCTTGCAGCTTGCTGCCAGAACGTTGGGATCAATATGAACAGGTCTGGCAGCACATTTGGAATTGGGAATAGCCATGCTCTTGCATCCAGACTCAATCCTACAGGAAATGGAATCAAGGCAAAAAAAAAAATGGAGCAAGAAATCAAAGACATGGGTGATCTTGACGTTCAGAAAGAAATTGAAAATTGAAACTAAAAAGGAAACAACTAGTTGGACATTAACTAATTAGTATATTTTTTTGCTCACAAGACAACATATGAACATTTACTTAAAAAAGAGGCATTATAATTTATAAATACATGGTGAGCTCCGAATAAGGAGAGACATTGCTGGGTGGGTGCTTACACATGTTATAGACTTTTTCTGGAAATATGGGCGCTCTCAATCCCCTCCAAAATGTCATCCATGTTTCCAACATTCTCTACAAAACAGAAAAAAAAAATCAGTGTTGAACACGTTCATACACACAAAACAAAAAGGTGCATTTTTTATTGCACAGAGAGGGGGCAAGACCAAGCTCATCATCTTCCTGAAACACAACATATAGTTGCCAAAAACTTTTAAAAAAAATTGTATTAGCATGAGTACCCAATTACTAGTTTACTACAAAGGTAGGTACATCGTGTTCCTGTGCGGGCATTCCCAATAGCAACCCTCCTACACACCAAGTGAATAACAAAATGAGAAAGAATGAATGCCTGAAAAACAAAAAACCTTAGCTTCTCCCTTATAATGAAGGCAGCTGAAATTGCAGCACCTAACAAAAATCTACATATGAATTTTGTAGATTTTAGAATTTTAGAGAAACTTTGATGCTGAAAATTTATTTATTTATTTATTTTGTGTTAATTTAAAATCATTTTGGTGTTCAAATGTTAGCTACAATGAGGAAATTGGAGAAGTGAGTTCCATTTTTTATGGTTTGCTCTATAATGTATTTAATGTATTGGATTTTTAAATTTGTTTTGGTGGTCGGATGCTACCTATAATGGGGGAATTGCTAAAGTGAGCTCGATTGTTTTTTACTTTTCTATACAATAGGTTCTTAATTTAAATTTTTGAGCCGTTTTCATGGTTATTTTAAAATTTAAAATTTAGAGATGTTTTGGTGTTCGAATCATAGGTGGCAACTAATTACGGAAACACTTTGAATTTAAAATTTTACTGCATAATGTTAGTTATAATGGTGGGAATTGTAAACGTGAGTTTGTTTTCTTTTCATTTTTTTTTGTACAATATGTTTTTGTTTTTCAATTTTGAGCCATTTTAGTGGTCAATTTTTTAAATTTGGAGATGTTTTGGTATCCAAATCATAGGTGAGAATGAATTACGAAAACAAGTTGAATTTAAAATTTTGTTGCATAGCAAGATTTTTTAAATTTTGAACTTTTTGCAAAAACTTTTTAATTTTAGGATGTTCTGCTATCAGAATCGTAGGTACGACAAGTCCTACATAAATATGTGGCAAAAAGTTTTTGGTTTATGAAATATGTTCTACAATAAAATTATAGATCTCGAAATTGTGAGCAAATTTCATGTTGGACATCTATTAGTTCGAACGCGTTTTGATGGTCGAATGGTACATTTAGTGTTGTTTGTATGGAAGTAGCTAATACTATGGGTTTTTACCTAACTTAAGTATAACTAGACACCTAGTTGGATTGGGACGTCAATATGGAGCCACACTCTCAACTTTGATAGTTGAACAGAGTATAACCCGTCGTCACTGTCAGTGTCATCGTGATCGACAATGTCCCACGCTGGGCCAGTCACTGCTTTGCAATGCTCGTTGCCATCGTCCGCTATAGGCATTGTAGCTGTGTAGGGCCTACAAATAAAGGTGTCCTGTAGCGGACTACCTCAAGCAAGGCTAGGAGTCATAGAACGGTGCAAAGTGCAAACCATTGAATTGGTAGTTCGATACCAGATGCCTCTGAACATCAACTACCAACCACGTCGAGCATCCTAGTCGCCTCAACAAGGAAAGCAGGGTGTTGCGCAGGGTATAAGGCGTTCGTCAGAGGATCACCTCCAAGCAGGTCTCTTGGTGAAGCAAATCTTCCGGCCACCTCATACCATGCCGGCCTCCTACCAAATTCATGGTCACAACTGACACATGGCTCCTCCCTACCATTGCCCTCGTGCCAAAAAAAAGTCTCACCATCTGGACCAGTGGCGGAGGAAAGGGTGGGGCCACTAGGGCAGTGGCCCCACTCGTCAGCCCATTTCTTACACCACATGCACTGTAGCATGAAGGTTTTACGTATCTTGCAAAGTTGGTCATCAAAGAGTGGCCCCAGGCGTCGAGCTAGCCCAGCTCCGCCCCTGATCTGGACTGCTCCAAACATACCCTTTTAGCCGCCCTCCGCGGCCACGGGCATGCACATGCACACCAAGTCGTCGACCAACAGGCCTTCACCCAAACCACCATGAGGCACAAAATTACCATGGCCAGAGTTCAGCGTTGATACGATCGACGCCAAACAAATACGGAGTACTAGGTAATAAGCTATCAGCATTCGGCACGTTGCCCACCGTCATCGGAACTCTGAAGACAACACGTCAGTCTCAGTGGCAGGGTCATCATACGGTTACCAAGACTGTAAACTTAGAGACCTGTGCCAGCCAAAGGTCATGGTGATGACCCTCCCCTCTCATCCCACGAAACTCTCCATGCTCTCTCCTAATAAATAACCCTGTCATACGGTCGCTAAAAATAAATAACCGTGCATATAAGAAAATTTGTTGATGTGGCATGATATTTAATGTCACGATCCTTCTTCATGACCCTTCCACTAAGACTGGTCTAAGAAGGACAGACGCCCGTCCCTCGGGGTGTGCAACCTGTGCACCCGCACAAGGTCCCAAATATTAGTCTATATTAGATAGATTGGCGCGCTATGCCTCACCCGCTAGAATAGAAGTTAGTAATAGTCTCCATTTTTAGCAACTACTTAACTCTGAATTAGGTCGTTATAATTGAGTTTTAGGAGCTGTTTGGTTTGAGCCCCAAGTTGCCCTTCCAAATTTTTGCCATGACCAAATATTTGGCGACATTGGAAAATAGTGCAGTTTGGATTATGACCATGCCAAATGTTTTGCAACGTTAGTATGACAAGTGGGACCTACTTGTCATTTTTAAAAAATTCCTTAAAATATAGTCAACTGAGATCTTGATCTATAGATTTAATCACGACAAACACAGTGGTGCAGAGCATTTTTGAATCTGATCAGCGGTTTAAGAAATAAAGTCGTTTGAAGATAGCTATTTGTAAGAAATGTACCATTTAATGCATCCAATTGGAATGTGCCACGTCAGCTAGGAGTGTTGGCAGGGTGCGCCAATTTTTTGGCGGACGCCCCACATGCGGCGCATGCAATGTATTGAATAAGCCAAATTTTCTAGGGCGTGCCAACTGTTGGCTAGAAAGCAAACGGCTACCAATTTTTGTGGGCGAGCCAATTATTTGGTATGGTTAGAGTTGGCAGCAATCAAAGAGACCCTACTATCTTCATGTTGACTTTTGACCAGTCCTCTTGGTCAAAACATTATGCAAGTATTTTTTTAGTATATTTTAATTTGACTTATCCTTTTTTAAATATATGTAATTTCTAATAAGACCAAGGATCAAACATCGTAAGGAATAGCCATATTTTTTTTTGTTACAATGGGGGTATACATAACAATAAGCTGGTAAGATTTATATTAATGGTCATTATATTATTTGTGTGTGACTATAGATAGTGTGCTGAGATTTATTTTTTTAGTTGTTGAGATTTATTAGTTTTTATTATCTAACTAACTGGGGCCCCAAAAGAAGGTTTTCTTCATACTTTTAAGATGATCTGCTCTAGCACATGTTATTTTATTGTATCCTTACTTTTAAATTTTGTTCCGGAAATATACAAAGGTTTAGAAAAGGCATAACTATTGGATTTTGTTATTTTTCAAGGAGATATTGATGTAAATTGAGATCCGAAGATCTTATGGATAGCTTAACTTTTTCCTGTACAAATTTCATGCAAAAACAGAGCTCTAGACCCTTCCGTCACCTTCTTGGTTTAAAAAAGGATATATTCTTTCCAGCAAAAACAGAGTTCTAGGCTCTTCCTCTGTCTTTTTCTATTTTTTAAAAAAGAATTAAACTGCAAAGCTTGCATGTGTCATTGCACGATGCACGGAGACTGATCAGGGATTTTTATACGCTCCTATAGCGGTTTTTTAAAAAAAAAACGGACCATAAACAGGTCCTATTGACCTGCTAGCGGGATGGTCTGGTTTGCTAGGTTCGATGAGGGACGGTAAACCGGAGGTCCGGTCGTTTAGCGAAAACCGTGAGAACCGACCGTTTGAACCGGTATAAAAAGCCTGAGACTATGCATCCGCATAGTATACACGTGGGCTGGAGCGGCAGGCCAACAGCAGAGCTCCAGCGCGCATGGGCGTATGCCGGGCACTCAGTTTTTTTTTCTTACTAAAACTGCGGGGTCTTAAACAGTAGTACCAAGCACGCGTAAGAGCAAGGCTAATAATTTAGTCAGCTGCTGGCTGTATGAATCCTTGTAGCCCACCTTTCAGCCCACCATATAGTGGTTAAGTCTTCTCTGTAAATACATGGCCCATATGTTCCTCTCACATATGTCCTTGGTTCTTGTGCCTGAGCAAGCCGTAAGCTTACAGCCCACTTTCCATCCCTCTCTTCTTCTCTCATCCAACTTAGCATTTAGCCTTCTCTCAGCCCATACTATACTTGCTCTAAGAATTCGCCAAAACTTGGCACATTAGTAGACGTAGAGGCCTTAAACAGTAGTACGAAGCACCCTGAGAATTCGCCAAAACTTGGCACATTAGTAGATGTAGTAGATTCGGGGGTTTTTTCATACAAAATGTTGCGAGGCAAAAAGATCGCGATTGATTTTATAGAAGTTCAGGCGTTTTTATAGAAATATAGCTTGGCCCGTTTGGTGGATTGCAGGTTGATTTCAGATAAGTTAGAGGGCTTATTCGCAAAATGTCCTGGGGAGGACGGTGGGTTCTATTTCTTTGGAAGCCGAGGGGGTTTTTCGTAAAATTTTTGGGAGAAGGACGATCTCTGCCGTCCGCCCGGCCGATCCGACGGCCGACATTCTTCGACGACGTGGCTCGCTCCCAGCCGCGGAATTCGCCGAGAATAGTAAGGAGAGATAGTTGAAGGACCTGTTGGGCCGGGTCTTCCTCGTCGGCCCAATGTTTTACCAATGAGGGGAATCCAGGCCCATGCAGGTCCGTTCCCAAACTACAGCTAGGGTTAGTATACTTCATGCTAAAAAAACAAACTAGGGTTAATAACTTACATACAGTAGGCAAGATGCGCCGGCTGGCTCCTCTGCTTTACACTCCGGTTCCGCCGCATGGCCGCATCAATCCGAGCTCCCGGTGGATTCGCCGCTCGCCGGGGAAGTTCGTGCCACCACCATCGTTCTGGTTAGTTTCCCTCTCCGCCCACCCTTCCAATTGATTATCCGGAAAAAAGCCATCCGCCGCTTGATCTGGTTCTGTCAGTTCTCCAATCTTTTTTTTTCTTAGTGTATATATGATACGGTACGAAGATTCCGTATAATTGAGTTACTCGTATCTTAACCCATATATGTTCAAATCCGATTAGGTTACCGATGCTTTTTTTCTCTATTCTTGTTCGGAATAGGCCTACTCGGGTGGCCTATACTTTGTTGGAAGTCTTTTCTGGTATACAGGGATTCCTAGTCGGATATTTGGGCGCTCTTACCTGACTTTAAATGCCGATGAATACGCAGGGCACTGCAGATTGGAGGCAATCGGGAATAAGCATAATCCATATGAACCGGCCGATCCAAAAACGACGTCGTCGGATGTCATCGAACTCAGCATCGTCAGCCGCCGGCAGCGGCAGCGTCCTGCCGGATGACATACTCTTCTTCCGTATTCTTCTACTCCTTCCCGTGAAGTGCCTTGTGCGCCTTCAAGTTGTCTGCAAGTCATGGCAAGAAACAATAAGCAGCACTCATTTTGTGAGTCGGCACCTGGAACTTTCCACCGGAGCCAGGTCATCCATGGTCCTCGTGCCACGGCAGTATCAGAAGGACCCAACTAAGTTGGGTTCTCGGTATCTTAGTACAGCTTCCATCCAGGTCAAAGCAAGGTTGCTGAACTCATCTTCATAAAAAAATTTTGTCCCTATAGCATCCCCATGTTCAGCATTCCTCTTCATTGTGATGGCCTTATATTGATCCCTTGCATAACGGGGGAGATGTTCATGTGCAACCCAGCTACTAGAGAGTTTGTAGAGTTGCCGCTTGGAACACGTAGTATTGGTTTGGATCATAGGACTGCCTTTGGCTTTGATCCTTGGAGTGGTACCTACAAGGTGGCTAGGCACTTTGTCCGCTCCTACAGAGATATTTACCATGGGGAGGACACCATTAGGGAATACAGTTGTGGACATGAGATAATGACACTCAGTGGCACTAAAGAAGATTGGGAATGGAAAGCCACCATGGATCCACCATACCCTATCAAGGCTAGGACACCAATTTGTCTGCCGGGGTTCTTCTATTGGAGTGCCCTACACTCCATGGCTCATGGCAAGGTCATCTCAGATGTTATCCTTCGATTTAGCTTACTTGATGAAACATTTACAGTGCACCCTAACCCACCATGCAGGGGTTATCTAAGCGACAATGATACACTATGTGCTCTAGGTGGAAAGTTATGCTATGTCCTCTCTGTTACTCCGTCAGAGATTGCCATATGGTTAGCGGAAGATGGACCAAACCTAACTTGGTCGCTATGCCACCGAGTCACTTTGCCAATACCAAGATGTGCTCTTGTCTTTGCTTGTGCGTCAAGTGAACCAGATAAGATTTTTCTCTCTGTTGATGGCTGCTATGTTTTGAAGTGTAATCTCTGTGATGGATCTCTTGAAGAAATAATCAACATTCCGTGTGACGTGTTGTATGATCTCCGGAATGGTACAAAATTCAAGGCTGGTGCGCGGCCTTTAGCCCATTATATGGTGCCATTTGTCGAATCACTTGTGCGCATCAGACCATTAGAATAAAGAGCTACTGGATCATATGGGATCAATAAGAAATGTATCCTAGGGTGCAACTTTTGTAGTTTCTTGTGCGGGAGCATTGTAATCAAATTACCAAAGCATATGAATAAATCGTTTTTCCTGGTTGTTCTTTTGTCCAGGCTGCCTCTTGCGTTGTGTTCTGTTCATATTTGATATTCTTCCATTTGATTTTGGACGTATCTATAGAATCAATTTAAGTATTGATCGTTCAAAAATTCTCAGTATTGTCCCTGCCGTGGGGTGTGTTTGCTTCTTTTGCTCGGCACTGCGTCGCCTCCCGGAGTAAGGACAGACAAGCAGCACAGAGGTTTGATTTCTTTGCCTGAGCGCCATGTGAGCAAGATTTTACTTGCTGCTGCGGGAGAGCCAAATTGGCTCGCCTGCTCGCGAGCTCCTCATTGTGCACGATAGTCAGGCGAGGCGAGACTATAGGAGTTGGAGAACCGAACATGTAAGTTTTAATTCGACTCCAAGCAGAGACGTATTTGCAGACCACATATGTACCTACCGCTGGCTCACCTTTTGGCTTCGAGAGTGTTCTACTCACTCCCGTATCAATCGATTTTCATGGACAGTGCGTGTGGCACATCTGCCTGCGTGAGCTTCCTTGCTTCTAATGTTCTGATAACAGTTTATTGTATGGAAAGAAAATTTCACTTGTTTGTGTCGAACCTTCATTAGCAGGCAACTCTCTACAATTGAGGATTTGCGCTCGTTATACAGGCTGCAATAACCAAATTTGTACATGAAACTGGCATGCCAATTATGAGTAGACATATCTAACCAGTGAAACAAGTGGCTTTACTTAAAGATGTAAGTATTACAACCAAGATGTTACATCCAGAAGCTAGCAGCTCACAGCACCTCATGCTCCAACCGACGTCTTCCATGGTGACGAGCGGCATCTCCTGGGATGGTGACGACCGTCTACAGGGTGCTGGTGAATGGTGATTTTCCATTCCGTGGGGGCAAGCGTCGTCTCCTCGCATGGTGACGACCAGCACCTGCAGAGTACAACCAATTGCTCCTCAAACCTACTAATGATCACAGGCAGCATAAGCATCCAAAGCACACATAACCCACCAGAATAAACTTCCGGATAGTTCAACCATTCTAACGCGTAGATAGCAATTACATCATATAGTTACTCAAAATGTCTCGCGGGAACCAACACTTGATTAAGCAGCTAAATGCCCAAAGGCTATTTACATGTCTCAGCGAGTGCATAACAGTGTGAAGCTTCACAACCACTTACCTAACAAAACTTAACGATCACATAGTAGTGTACCTAAAAGCCTGATTATTTACATGTCTCGATGCCTCACAATACGCTCCCAGAATACCAGGCTAACAAAACAGAACTCTGGACCATCTTCAGTGAAGTGTCTTCTCTATTGCAGTAAGAACCTCTTCGATCACTTCAAAGCACGGACGTGTATCACTGTTCTCATCCACATCAACATGAGCTTCATCAAGGTTTGGTACGACTCTCTGTCAGCAGCTTTTAAGGCATCTTGTTCCTGTTACAGATAGTTTACATCCTTACAATTTAGATAATTGGAGGTGAAACATCAGTAATAAGACGAGTTTAGTTAAAACATACCATTCTCTTCGTTAGCTCCATAAACATCAAACCAAGTGACCTTGTGACTTCAAGGATTCCCGAAAGGGTGCTTCCCATGGAATGGTCACAGTCAGATATATCAAGTAATATCGGCTTCCACTTTTGGTCAAGCCAGATAGAATTGCATGATAACCAATTAGGGATGAGTGGAGGCTCAGAGCACGTGGTGATGTGCTTCAAAGCTTTGCACATTGCACTGGTAATGTTCACTGCCATTGCCCATGAAACTGGGTAGCCTAGTACAGATTTGAAGGTTATACAAGATACAGATATAGCAGTTCACAACTAATTGCAAACCACAATGAACAAAAGATTGTACCTGCCATAAGGTAAGAGCTCAGATTCATTCCAGATGGCAATTTGAAGACAAGAAGAGATCTACTTCCAGTGAACAAGTTGCCCCCGATTAGTGGCACTAAGTTCTCATGGGCCCTGGATGTGGCAAAGGCGCAGCGTAGAACAAGTTCTGTGTGCCCAATGGTGGTGGTCTCACTGAGAGCTTTGACCAGTACCTGGAACAGCATCCATAAGAACAGTTTTAGGCCCTGTTTGGAAGCCTGGTATTTAGGCTCAAACACTTGTAAATTACATGCCCATCTTTTTTTCCGACGTGGGCTGAAATCAGTGTTTGGATGACTGGTGAGCCTATTTTTTTTACCCTTGGTTTGGCCCAAAACCAGCGGAAAAAAAAAATCATCTCCCTAGGTCTGGAAAAAAAACACGACAACTATCGGGTGTCTCTCCTCTTCGACTCGCGAGCGAGTCTCGCTGGGCTCGAAGACTCCACTGGCGGCGGCGGATGAAATCCCTCGCCTAGGGTTGGGGATCGAAGCAGATCGGGGCTGATCCGCAGCGACGACGACTTGATCCGCGGTGACCGGCGACGAGCTGATCCTCGGCGACGGCAGCTAATCCGTGGCGACGGCAACAATGACCTGATTTGCAACACCAACAACCGAGTTCACGGCAACGGCAAGCAGACCCACGTCGGCATCAAGTGGAGCCCAAAGACAAATCTGCTGCATCAGTATCTAATCTGCAATCTCAACATCTCCTTCAGGTAATCCTCCGTCTTCCCCCTTCCTGCAATTTTTCTTCTGCATCTAGTATGGTGGTGGATTAGCTGATGGCTCATACGTATCTCAACTTCGATCCACTGACTTGCACGGGCAGCTATGCCATGGCACTTGTATTTGCCAAGAACTGGAGCTAAGGCTCTGCATGACAGCAACACACCACCTGGCGTGCAAGCTCATTATGTAGCACATCATTTGAATTTTATGATTTAACACCACATCTCTATTTTATTATTATGTTTATTGTTAAACCGTGTAGCACTTCCTCATTGTTGTATATTCTTGAGTGCTAGTAGATATTCAGCCAAAATGGATTTGGAGGATGATATATGTACTGAAACTGATTCTGAGGAGGAAGCAGAAGATGAAATGATGATGTTGATTGTTCCAGCATTATATGTAGCTTCTAGCAGAACCAAAACACCATGTCATACTTCAAAACTTAGTGGCGCGGAATATACAAGTGAACTTCTTGAGGGCCATAGGCGCGATCTCACGAAAATCTTCGAATGGAGCCCCGGATTTTCAAAGCCCTTTCAGAGTATCTTAGTTCAAGAAAACTTTTGGAGAGTACAAGAGGTGTCACTATAGACGAACAACTAGCAATGTTCATGTATATGCTCGCTCGAGATGCCAGTTTTACTGCATTGTGTGATAGGTTTCAGCACAGCAGCGAAACAATACATAGGCATATTGCAGCAGCTTTCAATGCAATCACCTCATTGGCATTTGATTTTGTGAAGCCTCCATCAATGCAGACGCATTGGAAACAATACATTGGCATTTAGTAAAGCACAAGTTCAGGATAAGGAGGCTCAGTTGAAGAAAGACTACAAAGCTATCAAGTCCATTGTCAATCGAAGTGGTGTCAATTGGAGCCATGGCGCATCAATGATCAACACGACAAGTGAAATCTGGGATGAGATTAGAGAAGTAAGTTTGATTTAGAAATTATTATTTCAAATAATTAATTTTTGTTTCTTAATTCAAATAATTATTTTTTGTTTCTTAATTAATTAGGAGGACCCAAAGTTAGGGAAGTATGAAAAGAAGAGCTTTCCACTATATGAACCCTTGGAACAGTTATATGAAGGTAAAACATGCATATTGTCATATTATATTAAGAGAAATATGTCATACAACAAGCTAACTTGAGGTGTTATTAGGTCAACTTGCTGAAGGGAAGCATTGCTTTACTTCTAGCAAATCACATCATACAGCAAGGAAAGGTTCTGAACCTACAAGAGAACCCACGAAGCGCTTAGACTTCACCAAAAAGAATCCCTGGACTACAGCAATAGATGTCAGACCTCGTCGTTCTTCTGTAGGTGATGAGGAAGAAGCGAATTCTCCATCTAGAATTAATGATTTTGGAACGGTTCATTTGGAGAATGAGCATGTGCAATACAAGGGATATAAGAAAAGATCCCATCAAGTGGTGGGAAACTCTGAAAGACAAGGTATGGAGACTGAGCAAAATTACTTTTCAGATAGTGACAATGATGAGGCTGACAACCAAAGCGATGAATATACAAGTTCAAGATCTGGGACAGCTGGATCAAACAGAGGAAGGGGAAGGAAGAGAAAAGATATAAAATCAGTGCCGCCTGTTGAAGAATCTTTATCAGAATTTGTGAGCTTCAGGAAAGAGCAAGCTGCTGCTAAAGAAATGGTTAAAAAGCAAGGACTAGAGTTTTCAGTTACAAGATGCCTAGCAGTATTGAAGGACATGGATGATGTATCTGATGAGAAAGATAGGAGCTGCTGATATTTTCAAGGATGCATTAAATCGAGAGATTTTTCTAGGCTATGAATCAAGACTTCGTGGTTTGTGGCTTAGAAAGGAGGTTAGCAAGCTTGGGGATCAGTCGACTTGAAGTAAGTTTACCATATTTGATGCCTGCTAATTATAGCTCACGATTGACTTCTAGGCTCATCTTTTGTTAGTTGTCCGTCTTGACTATACAAGCATACCATACTTATGCTATATTTCACACTGAAGTTATTATCTTGTGTTGCAGGCCAGTGACAGTAAACATGTCAATAAGTTTGAAAAGAATCAAGTGCTTATTGGTTGACTACAGAGTGCTTAGTTATGCGACATCAGTATGATATATTTATACACAGATAATATGGTTGATGCCACCCATGGTTCCTATGTCTGCATTTTTTGAGACTCCTTTTGAGCTCTTCAGAAAACTTCCTCTCATTATTTTTTTTTGTAATGGTCACTCTCACTGGTTCGCTTTGATGGTCATAGTGAAACTAGTTTATCTCTTGAACATGGTATGTAAAATAACAACTCAGAGCATCAATTGTGGAACGGTACTGAAATATTGGGTGAGAATGCGTGCAAGAGGCACCTGCGGTTTGTATTCATCGTATTTGCATGGTTGTTTTCCACGTTACCCAAACACACAGCATACCAGTGTAAAATATACCTCTGTATCGTTGTGCACAGGAGTTTACAAGCGGAATGCCCTTCCGGGTGAAAAAAAATACGATACTTCCAAACAGGGCCTTAGGGTGGTTACCACAATTTATGGAACACAAGACCATAGAAAACTGAAAAAGAAAGCAGGGTGGTTACCACAATTTATGGAACACAAGACCATAGAAAACTGAAAAAGAAAGCAAATTGACTGCAGACCTTTTCAGCATTAATGTAACCCTCAAAAATATAGGGACCTAGAGGTACAGTGGATCTCCTCCAGCCATTTGTGGCTCTGTATAGCTCATCCAGCCTGAATGATTTTAGCTCAAACGCTTCCATGTTTGACGAGATTACAACACCAGCACTCACTGCAGAATTAAAAAGGAAGTCAGATTTCAAACAGAACTCATCAAATTCTTAACAAAAAAAGGAATCAATGCAACAACAAAAACAGTGAAATGGGACAATTAAAAAAAGGGTTTATAAGAGTAATAAAGCCTCCATGAACAGAAGTCATACAGAGTAGTAATAATTTCCAAAACTACCACAATGCATAACCCTGCAGAGTCACAAACATCTATGAGATTTTGAAAATACATCAGTAAATCCCTAAATCAGAAACAAAACATTTGATCTATTATAGTGGCAACCACAAAAACCACACATAAGCAATTTTTTTTTCTTACAATCGACTGTAGGATTTGTGGCACACAATAATGAATGAACAAATAATTTCTCTCTGCCCTTTTCCTAGGTTGATATGGTTCGGTTAGTATTTGTTTTATTTCAACATGGGGCTTGTCCTTTCACCATACCCATTCGGTATATACTAAAGCTCATTTATCTATAGCCTATCCCTATGGTCATATTGCCCATAAGCATTGCACTTACAATGAAATTAGGACTACTACATGTATGTGAATGATTCTGTGGCAGAATCTGTCAAATTACAAATAGTAAACTGCCATATTGCACAATTATAGCTTTCATAACCAGCTCACCAAAAGAAATACCCAGCTTATCAAATCAAAGCATGGGGTCTGAATGAAACCCATAACTTGACAATTAGCCTAATAAGTACAGATCGCAAACCCAATAAACGTAGCAGAAATAGAAGGGAGGCCTCTGAATGAAACCCATAACTTGACAATTAGCCTAATAAGTACAGATCGCAAAACCAATAAACGTAGCAGAAATTGAAGGGAGGCCCCATAATGGAAGGCATCCCATAAACTGCACACTTAACAAATCAAAAGGTATATATCAAAACTACACGCCAATTATTACGTGGCAAAATAATAAACGAAATTCACAAGAAAATCAAAGAAAATAATGAGCATTAGAGATTACATAGCAGATTATCTAATATTTCTTCTGTGTAGAATAAATATATGCAATATCAGATGCTGCAATAGGAAATAATAACTAGTAAGATACTCTTTTACTGGAATATATTAAAGGAAAAAGTTTATTTTTGGCCATTCAACTCTTGCCTCGGTCTGGTTTTGGCATCGAACTTCAAAACTGGGTATCTTTGGCCATCCAACTATCAAAACCGTTCAAATTTGGCCATCGTAAACTAATTGTTTACCATCATAACAATGACAAAATAAACAAATCACCTAGCCTAAGATGACAAAATGGTGCTATGCAGCATGCAATCCAAAACAATGTTCTGAACTTATCTCAGATACTGCTGCAACAGGCCCTACTTACCCTCCTAATGCTCTCTAGTTACATCTACACTTCTGGATCTAAAACGAACCCATCACCAAATCGAGCAGACACTTGAATTCTAGCAATCCCAAAATCAAATGTACACCTAACTTATGAAAGCAAATGTAGGTGGGGAAACCAGAAACATCAGATCCACTATATCCCTATGGTCATATAGACCATAAGCAATTCATTCACACTATGTGCCATATTTGACACTAACAATAAAATTAGGACTCCTTCAAGTATATGTGACTGATTTTGTGGCAGAATCTCAAATTAAGAATAGTAAACTGACATGTTGCACAATAACAGCATAGGACCTGAATGAAACCAATAACTTGAGAATTAACCGAATAAGTAGAGATAGCAAACCCAATACACGAAGCAGAAATAGAAGGGAGCCCATAATGAAAGACAGCCCATAAACCGCACACATTATAAATTCGAAAGCATATATCAAAATTACATGCCAATTAATAAGCAGCATAATAACAAACTAAATTCACAAGAAAATCAAAGAAAGTGGCGAGCATTCATTCGAGATTACACAGCAGGCTTATCTATCCTGGTGCTACCTACATCAATCCTACCAATCTCACCATTCACCCTACTGATCCCAAATCAGACAGATAAGAACGCAAGCAAACCAAATCAAATGCTGCTGAAGAACCTACGCTCCATCCTAATGCTCCCTACTTCTGAATCCCAAATGCTGCTGCAGAACCTACGCTCCATCCTAATGCTCCCTACTTCTGAATCCTACCGATCTCACTGTCGATCCCAGGCAACCGAAATCGAAATACTCTCCAACCTAGTGCTACCTACTTCTGAATCCTACTGATCTCACCATTCACCCTACTGATCCCAAATAGGACATATAAGATTGCAAGCAACCCAAATCGAATGCTGCTGCAGAACCTACTTTCCATCCTAAGGCTCCCTACTTCTGAATCCTACTCATCTCTTCCCACTGTCCATCATAAAGATCTACAAGAACATAAAGATCCCATGCAACCCAAATCGAAGCAAGAGGCGATCTGCAACAAAGCTAAAAAGATGTAATACCTGTTGACCCAATGCCGACAAGTTTATCCACAGTGGCCCGCGCTGAAAGAAGAGCAGGCCCAACTCCAAACAGATCATCCTCGTCTGTGGGCGCACAATCACCAACAGAAACAGCACCTGACTCAGCATCTCTGGGCACATCACCTGACTCAGCATCTCTGGGCGCACCATCAGTGATGGCATCTCTGGGCGCACCATCCTCCTCCTCTGGATAAACAATCCGACGGGGTAGCAGCCGCTCGGCAACCATGCTAGGTGTCCATGCTGCAGAGGCCACAATCCTACGGGTCTGGAAGCCCCCCTGTCCAGGACCGTACTGGAGGTGACGAACAGATCAGATGATCAACCGTTGCACGGTGTGGATCATGTGGCACTGCACGCTGTCCTAGCGAAAGGGTCAGGTTCATATCCAGCCGAGGCAGAGGTGGTAGGCTGACGACCGGTGAAGTTGGGCGGCGAACTGCGGCCGCGACCGCGGCCACGGCCCCGACCGCCGCCACGGCCTCGGCCTCCGGGCGAGGGGGTACCATCGCCGGTTGGGAAGAACATACCGCCGGCTGGCGCAAGGGCAGGGGCGGGGCAGAGGAGGCGGCGGCTGATTTGCTAGGGTTAGGCACGCACGCACGCGCTGGGGGCAGGGGCTGCGGTAGAAATATACGTTTGGATATGGGTTGGGATTTGGGAAAGGGAATGGGAAATGAGACGGGATAAGAAAGGCAGTGTTAGGGATAGGGATATATCTTTTAAACCATTGCCATGTTTAGATAGGGAATGGAAAGCCAATAATACCCTTGTAGATGACAAAAACACAGAACTGTAGTTTCACTTTATGCTTAACATGCTCACATGTGCAGAAAAAAATACATGGGAAACATAATTTTTCAAGCATGTTTTGATGCTTATTGCATACAAGACTACATATTGTACATATTCATATTTCAGTGACAAAATAAATTAAACCATGCCTCCAAGTGATAATAGAACTCACAGCTGTCTCCGACAACACATAGCAACAAAATAAACATTTGGCCTTATGCAAAAGGCAGTTCACTGACTGACTGTTTCAACCTGGTTGTCGAGTACCTAACACCGGAGTATCATGGCACCACTTATACTACACAAAAAGACCACAAAAGCTCTACATGAACTATTTAGAAATTTTCTTAGACCTTTTCAACACTTGATGAACAAACTTAGCTTTCAACTCATCAGGCGTGGTAAAGAACAGATTCAGCCATTTCTCATTTTGACAGCCTTCACGGTCTGATCACGACTGAACCCAGATAATTGTTTAAGCACACTGAACGATTGCTTCCTCCTTTCATTAGTCTTCTTCTGGGCCTCCAAGTTCCAGGGTAAATGCAGATTGAATGCATTCATAGCAGCTGTGTTTGCTATTTCAGCTTTCACTAGAGTGTTCAGCGCTCTTGAAATATTTGAAAACTCTGAGACAAAGACACCATCATCCACAAGCACCCTCTTACGACCAGCTAAAGATTTAACTCCACTTGATGAATTGCTACCATGGCATGGTGGTTGTGAGTGTGAGTCAACTGCACTGTCAATCTGTTGGGTTGATTCAGTCACATCTGCAGAGGATAATTCTTCATGCACTTCAAACTGATCTTCAGGTCCTTTAGCCTTTGCGCCTTTTGCCAAATCATTAGCATATATCTCAAATAACTTATCAAAATTCAGAAAAGGTTTCCCATACAAAGCTGCTGCTCCAGGCCGACTCTGCATACATATCAGGTTGTCATTATCAAAATGAAATTAGAACAATACGGAGTATAATGCATTGCATGACAAATTATACCTTTGCCCAGTTCATGAACTGATTTTGTCTCCAATAACCATTTTCTATCATCATCCCAGCCAAAGCCACTTCCATATTGTTGAATATAAGACAATAGCTTCTTCAATGTCTCCACTTTAGATTGAATATGAGGGTCAGCTTTAATATAAGCATTCGGTAGTCTCTTGGCAAGCTCCTTTTCAATGAAGGAAAGGTATCCAGACTTTTAGCCCGTGTCCACCGTCCATCCAGAGACATTCATTTCATCAGGAACCCTTGTGTACATTTGCCAGGGGTTTGGACAGACTCGGAGCGCTGAGGTTGGCCCTACAATGCAACAACACTCATACCTGCAATGGTCACAAAAGTGCACACCTGCATATGTGCGTGGAGCGTGGTAGGCTAGTAACAACAAAAGAGTAATATTCTCTTCATAAATTATGAAATAACGTCATTTTTTACATACACGATTCTAAAAGTATAAAACTAAATTTTGATGGCTTCTTCACCACCGGAGGTTATATCAAGGCCACAACTATACTTTTGACGTTTCATCGAGCATGCGCTTCACATCAGGAGCATTTGAAGAGAAGATGGTGAGCTTCACATCAGGAGCACTTGAAGAGCAGATAGTGAGCGAGAGGCAATAATTCTTCAGCTATCAAGCTGAAACATATAGGTTAGATTTTAGTACTATAAAGATAGGATTGTCAAATCAAACAAGCAACCCGTAGAATTGGAAAATAAGAATTAAAACTGTTCAAAACATATGGCTTGGGCCTTGTTCAGGTAAATCTACTGTTTTTTTTTTACCCTAGCCAATGTATGATTCCCTGCTCAACAACAGATAAAATAAAAACATGGATTTGCATTTGAATCATTATCGAAACAAGCCGGCAAACACCTTCGACACTGAAATGAAGAAACTCAGGTTGGAACAAGCTTTTTCACAGTTTAAGATTAGTAGCAATATGCTGCTTCCATTGTTAAACATATGACGCAATTGTCACAGATGATGTATGCAACTGTCACAACCTCAGCATCTATGAACTGTGATACGTAGCATAGCTTCAGAGCATCATCCCTTGCAACATAATCACAAATAATGCTGGCAGATGCTGTTGTTGAGACCGTGTAGATTCGTGCCCAAGACCACAACCCTATGGTCTCTGGATGCGAACACGTTTGAACTCAGCACGAGCTCTTGCCCAGAGACGACGCCACGCCGATGTGCTCGAGCTCAATCGGGAGGCCATGGAGCGGCGACGGCATGGGGTCCCTGACGAAGGTGTTCTCCTTGCAGCAGAGCTTCCACCGGAACCTCCTCACCAAGTGGTGCATGGTCACCAGCGTCTCCACCCTGGCGAACTCGATCCCGGCGCACAGCCGCTGCCCACTGCCGAACGCCACGAACGAGTATGGCGGCGCCGGGGCCTCGAACCTCGACGGATCGAACTTCTCGGGGTCCTTGAAGATGCCGGGGTCCATGTGCGTCACGCTCGACGCCCAGAACACCTGCCACCCCTTGGGGATGCAGTAGCCGTCGAACTCGATGTCCTCGAGAGCTCGCCGGAAGCTGCCGAAGATGGGAGGGATCATCCGCAGCGTCTCCTGGGCCACGCGCCACGTGAATCTCATGCTGTTCAGGTCCTCCCATGTCAACGCCTCGCCTTCGGCCTTGTTCTTCGCGATCTCCTCGTGCTCTGTACACGTCACCAGGGAAGAAATAAAAGGCGTCGTCAGACATGGGCACGGCCACCATGGAAAGTTGGAAACTTCGACGTTAGAAGCTTTCTTACCTTGAACCATGGCGGCGAGGGTGGCGAGATCGCCGGCGAGGTGGCGGATCATGAAGGTCATGAGCACGGACGACGTGTCGTGGCCGGCGACGAGGACGACCATGGCGTTGTCCAGGATCTCCTCATCCGTCAGCACCTGCTCAACGCCTCCGCCTTCGGCCCGAATGCCAGCGAGGCAGCTCAGGAGGTCGTCGGCCGGCGACGACTCGCCACGCTCCAGCCTGGCCTTCTTCTCCGCGAGCGTCGTCTCCAACACCCGCCGCGCCGTCGCGCTGGCCCTGAGGCTCCTTCGGAACGCCGTGAACGGCAGGTCCAGCGGCACCGACCACATGCCCTCGAGCATGTCGGCGAAGGCCATGGCGAGCCGCGCCCTGACATCGCCGCCGCGGTCGAGGCCGAAGAGCAGCGTCGCGATGATGTCGAAGGTGAGGCGCTTCATCAGAGGCAGCACCGTCACGCTCCGGCGGCCGGACCACTCGGCGTCGAGGTGTCGGGTGACCTCGGCATCCATGGCGCCCACGTACCGGCGCAGCACGTCGGGCCTGAGGAACTGCATCATGGCGCCGCGCACTCGGCGGTAGTCGTCGCCGGCGAGCTCGAGGATGTTCCGGCGGCCCAGGATGAGAGGCAGGCACCGTGGCTGCTTCGGCGCCAGCGCGTCGCTGCCGAACACCAGCTTGTTCGCGGCGGGACCCGTCACGAACACCGTCGGCGCGCCGAACAGCGACAGCTTGGAGATCGGGCCGTACCGGTCGACGCGTGACTGGAGCCACCGCTCGCCGGTGTTGCTCCGCATCGCGCGGAGGAGGCCTAGGCTGTGACCGATCACCGGCAGGCCTAGTGAGCCCGGGGGAAGGTTCGCCGGTAATGGCTTCTTGGTCGTCGTCGTCCTCGTTTTTAGCCAGTAGATGATGAGCGGCAAGAGGAAGGCGACGAGGAGAGCGACGGCGACGGAGGCTGCCATCGTCGTGCACCGATGGGTGGATCAATCGACCTTGGGGTTTGGGAGGAGAACGGGGAGGGTGGTGGTGCAAATATATATAGATATATGGTTAGTGGAATGCAAATGCATCGACGGCTGATGTGGAGAGTGAAGAGGACAAAGCGGCATCTTCGCCTAGTGTTGTTGTATAGTGATTTCTAGGCGATGATTAGAATGTGAGACGAGGGAGATGATGGCCTGGTTCGGTTGGATTCAGCGTTGCAAACATGTAGTAACGTGCTGAAAACGAGACAGGGACAACCAGGGCTAGAGGAGACGGAGCTTCTCTATTCACAAACAGAATCTTGCCTGATAGAGACGCGTATGGATTCCGCCTTGGGAACCAAAAGAACTATTGGCAACTGAATAAGCACGCGATTCCTTGTCAGGGAAAAGAAGATTAGTTTGGTTCAGACACATGGCGGGAGAATGAAGCTCCTCTACTCACAAACATAGTAGAAGAGATCATGTTATTGAAAGAATGAGAAAAGGACGGCCACGAGGAACATCGAGTTTAAAGTTGTATTACATTTTTTTTAGATTAAAAAAGTTGTATTACAAAGTGGTGTCATTCAGAGGCCGTCAGTAAACTGAGCCCGGGCCGGTGATGCCGAAACAGCAAGGCCAGGGGGGCCGCCGGGTGCATCAGGAAAAAAAATCAAGCCCAGTTGCAAACTGAGACCGGGCCTGTGTGGTTCATGGGCTCACGCAACAACTTTTTTTTTTTGCTAAAAAAACAACTTTATCCCCACCTGAGATTTGCCACTGATACTGAGCCCAGCCCATGGGCATAGAGTTACAGATGATTCACCACACTTCTAACTTGTGACGGGATGCGGGCATGCGGCACCGCCAGAGTTTACCGGCCTGTTCGGCTGGCTGCACTGCAGCCAGCTCTGGCTGCTGGTGGGGCCTACATTCTTCCAATCTCCCTTGCAAGCATCTGAGTCCAAGCTCTGCACATTTGAGCTGTATGCAGCACAGGGCCGTGCTATGGTCCGGGTACGGAACTGAACGGAACCGCCGCCCCAGAAGGTGGGACAGGAGTGCTGCGCGGCAGCTCGATGACAACCCGCAGATGGGAATAGTCAATGCATCTCAACCATGGTGCTAATAACTGCTAAGCTTCCGGAACGCCGGCCGGGCCACCTTCTCGAAGGAGAGAGGTCACCCGGGACGCGATCGCCGACGTCATCCATCCATGCAACAACAGGTTGCATTACATGTGGCGGACGAAGATCGCGAGGGCTGAGAAACTGTGTCCCTTCTCCCGCGGAATCTTCAAGTTCCGGTGCCACAAAAAAGTCACTAATCAATCACTACCTCCTTTGAGAATCCGAGAAAAATCGTAACAAGAAATCACATAACCAAACTTCAACCGTACTCCATATATATACTTCTTCCCAATTCTCCGTGTCGTCCCATCCCCCATTACTCTCCATCCCGCCACCAACAACCAGCTGCTTCGCCAAACACCACCACAGCTTCTCCTCCGATGGATTTCTCTAGTATCCTCCTAGTGCTCATGGCCATCGCCTTACCCATGCTCTTCCATCTCCTAACAAGAGCCAAGAACAACCCACGGCGAGGGGGCACGACCAACAAGCTGCCCCCGGGCTCCCTGGGCCTCCCCGTGATCGGCCAGAGCCTCGGCCTCCTCCGCTCCATGCGCGCCAACACAGCCGACCGGTGGATCCAATCCCGCGTCTCCCGGTACGGCCCGGTCTCCAAGCTGTCCCTCTTCGGGGCCCCGACGGTGCTCCTCACCGGCCTGGCGGCCAACAGGTTCGTCTTCTTCAGCGGCGCGCTGGCGATGCAGCAGCCACGGTCCGTGCAGAGGATCCTCGGCGAGAGGAGCATCCTCGACATCATGGGCGCCGACCACAAGCGCATCCGGGGGGCTCTCGCCGAGTTCCTCAAGCCGGACATGCTGAGGCTCTACGTCGGCAGGATCGACGGCGAGGTGCGCCACCACCTCGACGTGAGCTGGGGCGGGCGGCGAGACGTCACGGTGTTGCCGCTGATGAAGAGGCTCACGTTCGACATCATCGCGTCGCTGCTCTTCGGCCTCCGGCGAGGCGCCGCGCGGGACGCCCTCGCCGGCGACTTCGCGCAGCTCATGGAAGGGATGTGGGCGGTGCCCGTGGACCTGCCGTTCACGGCGTTCCGACGGAGCCTCAGGGCCAGCGCCAGGGCGCGCGGGGTGATCGCCGGGATCGCGAGGGAGACGAAGGCCAAGCTGGAGCGGGGTGAGGCTTCCCGGAACAGCGACCTCATCGCGTGCCTGCTCAGCTTGGCTGACGACAGCGGCGCGCCGCTGCTGAGCGAGGAGGAGATCGTCGACAACTCCATGGTGGCCCTCGTCGCCGGCCATGACACGTCGTCCATCTTCATGACGTTCATGGTCCGGCAGCTCGCCAACGACCCCGACACACTCGCCGCCATGGTCCAAGGTAACTAAGAAACCCAACACGAAATTCCTCCATTCCACGTCTTTCACGAGGCTTCGAGAACATTCTCTGACCACGTCATGGCCGACGATGCAGAGCACGACGAGATCGCAAAGAGCAAGGGCGCCGGCGAGGCCCTGGCATGGGAGGACCTGGCGAAGATGAAGTTCACGTGGCGCGTCGCGCTGGAGACACTTCGCTTGGTGCCTCCAATCTTCGGCAACTTCAGACGAGCAGTTCAGGACATCGAGTTCGACGGCTTCGTCATCCCCAAAGGATGGCAGGTGTTCTGGGTGTCGAGCGTGACGCACATGGACGCGTCCATCTTCCACGAGCCGGCCAAGTTCGATCCGTCCAGGTTCAAGGACGGGTCGCCGGCGACGGCACCGCCGTGCTCGTTCGTGGCGTTCGGCGGCGGCCCGAGGATCTGCGTCAGCATGGAGTTCGCCAGGATCGAGACGCTGGTGACAATGCACTACCTGGTCAGGCGGTTCCGGTGGAAGCTCTGCTGCAAGGAAGACACCTACGCCAGGGACCCCATGCCGTCGCCGCTGCACGGCTTACCCATCCAACTTGAGGACAGGACCGCTTCATGATCACTGATCAGGACAAAAATTGGGAGAGAATTTGCATGGCAGGGTTACACAAGAAAGATGCTCCACATGGTATATTTTTGTTTGGTCAAACAGCAGAAGAGGAACAGATGTCACCCCACGCTGCGAAGGACAGTGTTTAATATTAGTGGACTAGTGTATCATAGTGTAGTGTGACAATCGTGTTTAGTAAAAAAATGTTGGTCTGACTTGAGTACAGCTGATGGGCAAATCATGACAGCTGAGATAATCTTGTCTGGTACAGTGTTTGCCTCACTAGAATACAGTTCATGGGCACATCATGACAGCTGAGATAATCTTTGTTTGGGTAATGTTTGCCTCACTTGAATACAGTTGATGGGCAAGTATTCATTCAAAGTTAATTATCCATGGAAACAGCATGCGCACCACACTCAAAGACCCCATGTCCAGCAGATTCATTCAGCGCTCACCGGGATGTAGACCTTGTTGCCACCAGTTGATATCTTGTATATGTAAAATATCAACACAATTGCACTGCAGATGAATTAAAGATCAGATGAAAGCATAATGTCGTCAATTGTTAGTCCACAAGCCTAGGACAGGAACGAAACAGAGCCCAGTTTGTTATGAATGGCATAGTGAGGGTCACTGGATTGCAATTTTGCGATAACAAATGTCTGTGGATAACATGATAGGAATGCAGAGTCAAACTTCTGTAACCTTGTTCATGTACTTCTTTTAAGGGAAACTTTCAAGAGTTGAAGTTCAGGGACTCTCATTTTGTTCAGAGCAGATTGTAACTCTTCGCATGATTGCTGCTATTCTAAAAGACAGAACATGAGCTCCCCAAATCATAGATAGACTGGAAGAATTTTCTACAAATCGTGAAATGGCCAGTGTTTCTTCAATAGGTTCAGACGATCAGCATATAGTCTGACCTTAAAAATAAATTAGTAAGATAATTAGATAAACAAAACTGGCATGAATTAAGTTGGTGTCAAAGATAAAATGTTACATCCTAACTTGCTGCTACAAATCATTTGTTCATACAGACTCTGAAAATCTTAATCGGCCCTGGTACTAAAAAATTTTCTAGAACACACAGGAGGGTTAGTACTTAGTAGTGACAGTTGTCGTAAAAGGTATAATATTCATATATTCATGTGAAGTGCAGGTCGCAATGCACTTAAATAAACACTAGCAGCAAACTGCAGAAGAAGCTATCATTCTTTATTACTCAGGATTAGGCTTATTAAGTATTGGGTTACCTAAGCTTATCTTCGACAAACCAAACATCTTTTAGACTTATTTACTGATATATTCGGTATGCCCAAATCATGTACCATCTGGGAATTATACAAATATATAAGAACTTGGCGCAACAAACTCATGCCCATACAAGTGAGAAATTTGAACAAACCTGATAGCAGCAATAATTCCAGCAGGCATTATCTTTCTTGTTTTGACGTATCTTATTCCCATGACAACAGTTAATACCACAGCACAAACTGTTCAGGAAAGGAGAAGGTTATAAGATACTGTCTGATGAATACCAAGTCCGAGGCAACAGAGAATCTTTGATACATTATGCTCCTATATAGGAAATCAAACGAACAGTCCGTCCAATCAATATTAGTGATCAAAACACGGCCATCACCTCTCGACAGAACTTATCATATAAATCCCTGTAAAACACATGCATACACGAGTATGTAACCAGCATAACACGTTACTTGAGTGGTCAATCAATTCTACCAGAGCTTTTTAATTGAGTGAAAATGGAGGATGTTAATAGCATGCTTGCATTCCGAGATTAGCATTCCGAACACTACCGCTACCTGTCTCTAGACATCCAATTAGTTAAGGAGATAACATGTTGTCAACATCCCATCATCTGCATTTATCCCCAAGGTAATGTCCCTGCAACAGCAGATTTCCTTACACAGTCCAAATCACTACAATCTATGTCTAAGCTAGGATTCTCCCAAATGTAATACCATATTCAGTGTTACCGGACGGAAGCATCAAACCGTGCCGACTCTGTTCGGTCCACCAACCAGCCAAACAGATACGATTCACGAGCACCACTGACTACAGAGAAAACACCAAGAGGAGGGGATGGAGGACAGAGGCAGCAGCAAGAAACGGACCGATCTGGAGGGCGGTGGCGAAGACGGTGGCGGCGCCGCCCCCGCCACGCGCGAAGGCCCAGGCGCTGAGCGCGCCGGCGAGGAGGAGAGCGCCGCCGAATCCGGCACCCGCGGCCAGCGAGGCGGCGCTACCGCGCTTGAGGTAGCCGGCTACGCCGCCGCCGAGCACTAGAAGGCCATAGAGGATCGTGACGTAGAAGTCCTCCATGCCTTGCCGCCGGCGACGCCCTCCTCTCCTCCGCCTCTTGTGCTCTCGATTCTCGAGTCTCCGGGAGGTAGGTAGGTGGTTGTTTCGTCGCTTCCGCCGTGGACTGGCTTGGCGGTCATGGGCTGGCTTCATGGCCGTGACAGAGGGCCTGGCTTGGCTTCATGGGCTGGCTTCCCTCCACGCCGTAGCATTGCGCCTTGGGCCTCCGTATGTGGCAAGCAGCCCAGAGAAGCCCAGAAACCTTGTCCCGGCCCAGCTCGTAATTGTCGGCACACTGCAAATTGTGGACGGTCATCGATCAGCCTGCTCAGTCTCTTCTTTGCATGTGCTCGTAAAGTAGGGTTACGTATATGTATTCATAGGGTGAGTGTGTAGGGATGAAAATAATCGGGAACGGTCGGGAAACGGTATTAAAATACGAAAACAGTGTCGGTCGGGAACAGGATTTTCCCATATTATGAAACTAATAGAAATAAAAACGGTGAAATACGACTATAAAATTATTCAAAAATAACAAATTTTATGTTTTCCTAAAAAGGGAACGGTCCGGAAACGGTGTCGGTCGGGACGGGATTTTTCCATCCCACTTTCATCCCTAAGTGTGTGTACGTTTGTGTGAGCGCCTTCGATTGTAATGTCATTCTCAGAAAAAAAAAAACTGGCAAGGTCATGCCCACCCTAGTTCGAGCACTCGATTCGGCACTGGTGTCACATTTTCCTGAATTTATTCTAGGATTTAACCAGCATTGTTCTTTCAGTGGTAGGCGACGTCCTCGTCGATTGCGAGGCGCCTACGGTGACTTTGTCAGTCTTGAGATAAGCCGGGTCAGCCTTTTGGAGGTGCTCATAGGGCAGGGTTGCGTACATTATTCGTAGGAGTGAATGCGCGTGCATTTGTGTAAACGTCTACGATTGTACTGTCTTTCTAAAAAAAATCTTGACACCCAAACTTGAACACACTAAAAAAATCTTGAAATACATTGTTGTCTTTTATGTTCTTTATTATGTTTCCAAATACATTATCACATACTGTACTCCGTATTTCTAAACCCCAGCTCAAAAAGATTCGATGCACATTATTTTGGCCACGATCAGCGTGAGGGAGATGCCCTGCGCTCAATTTCTATCGGCAGGCCATTCCGCGGCGACGGCAAGGGGTCCCTCACGAAGGTGTTCTCCGACTGCGAGCAACAGAGCTTCCACTTGAACCGCCTGACAAGGTAGTGCATCGTCACCAGCGTCTCGACCCTGGCGAACTCCATCCCGGCGCAGATCCTCGGGCCGCCGCCGAACGCCACGAACGAGCACGGCGGTGCCGTCGCCGGCGACCCGTCCTTGAACCTGAACGGGTCGAACTTGGCCGGCTCGTGGAAGATGGACGCGTCCATGTGCGTCACGCTCGACACCCAGAACACCTGCCATCCTTTAGGGATGATGAAGCCGTCGAACTCCACGTCCTTGGTCGCCCTCCTGAAGTTGCCGAACAGCGGGGGCACCAGACGGAGAGTCTCCAGCGCCACCCGCCACGTCAGCTTCATCTTCCCCAGGTCCTCCCACGTCAGCGCCTCGCCGTCGACCTTGCTCCCGGCGACCTCCTCGTGCTCTGCGCAGCGAATAGATAGACATGGCCGAGATGCGTCGTGTTCAGTAATTGTCGTGAAAAAAAAAGATACTTTAATTTCGTCGGATTGGTTATTAATTACCTTGGACCATGGCGGCGAGGGTGTCCGGGTCGTTAGCGAGCTGCCGGACCATGAAGGTCAAGAGGACGGACGACGTGTCGTTGCCAGCGACGAGGGTGACCATGGCGTTGTCGACGATCTCCTCCTCGCTCAGCAGCGGCGCGCCGCGTTCGTCGGCGAGGCTGAGCAGGCACGCGATGAGGTCGCTGCTCCGCGACGCCTCGCCGCGCTCCAGCTTGGCCTTCGTCTCCCTCGTGATCTTCTCGAGCAGCCGCCGCGCCCTGGCGCTGGACCTGAGGCTCCGTCGGAACGCCGTGAACGGCAGGTCCACCGGGATGGCCCACATGCCCTCGGCGATGCGCGCGAAGTCGCCGGCGAGTGCGTCCCGGACATGGCCCGGCGCGAGGCCGAAGAGCAGCGAGGAGATGATGCCGAACGTGAGCCTCTTCATCAGTGGCATCACCGTGACGGCTCGCCGGCCGTCCCAGCTCTCGTCGAGGTGGCGGCGGACCTCGCCGTCGATCTTGCCCACGTACTTCCTTAACATGTCCGGCTTGAGGAACTCGGCGAGCGCGCCGCGGATGCGGCGGTGGTCGTCGCCGGTGAGCTCGGAGATGCTCCTCTCGCCGAGGATCATGGCCACGGACCTCGGCTGCTTCATGGCCAGCGCGTCGTCGCTGAAGAAGACGAACTTGTTGGCCGCCGGGCCGGTGAGGAGCACCGTCGGCGTGCCGAACAGGGACAGCTTGGACACCGGGCCGTACCGGGCCACGCGGCCCTGGATCCAGCGGTCGGCGGTGTTGGTGCGCATGGCGCGGAGGAGGGCGAGGCTCTGGCCGATCACCGGGAGGCCCATGGAGCCCGGCGGCAGGTTGGCCGGCCGTGGCTTGTTGTTGCCTCTCGTCCGGAGATGGAGGATGACGGGCAAGACGATGGCGGCGATTAGTGCTATGACTAATACAGAGAATGCCATTGGGGAAGGGGGGGTTTGGTGCCAGGAGATTTGTGAGGAAGCTGGAGTATATGGGAGCATGGCTGCATGAGCAGAGAGCAGAGTGCTTTGTTATTGGTGATTAGAGGGGTCTTAAGGTGATGTGAGGCTGCTATGCCGATAATGAAAGTGACATGGGACCTGACAGACAGATAGTGAGCTGTAGGTGTCGTATATAAACTTGAGAGTCAGCCGTATACTCGAGGTATAGTCGTATGGGGAGTTTTCGAAAGTTGCGAGTTTGGAAGGTTGCGAAAATGAGTATATTTTCGGCATTAATTGCAACGCAAAAATACGCCAGAGTTAACTTGTACACACACCCCACGTCGCACACAGAAAGTGTGGGGATGGCTCAGGTGCTGACAGCGTCCAAAACACGTACCTCTGCTACAGGGCCTGACCCAGTGACCCGCACCGTGTCCGCGACGAGCGGACGGCTAGGGAGAGCGGGCGCGTCACCTCGTGGCACGGCCTTGTCGCCGGCAGCGGGGACCGACGACATGGGAGGATGAGATGGTATGTGCATGGCCACTTTGCGTGCCGCGCGCGGTGACTCGGTGAGTGAGACAGATCAACGCCACCAATGGTGTGGATCCAAGATAAATAATACTAGTGCTGTGGAAATATCTATATGGTTGTGGAGTGGCTGTTTCACGGGGAGGCCCATCATGGAGCCCGGCGGGAGGTTGGCCGGTCGTGGCTTGTTGTCGAGGTGTCTATCGGCCATTAGAGGGGCCTTAATAAGCTGACGTGAGGCTGCTATATATGCAGATAATGAAAGTGACATGGGACCTGACAGAGACAGACAGACAGACAGACAGCTGTGTGCCTGTGTCGTCGTATATAAACTTGAGAGTCGGTCGTATCGTGTGGGGTTTCCGAAAGTAGGGAGTTTGGAAGGTTGAGAAATGTCAATTAGGGATGACAAATGTCCAACGGGGTGCCATTAAAGTAGGGCGCAGCGGCGGCTACTCGTTTGCAGTCTACTACCGATGACTGTTACTTGTTCTAAAAGAAGATTATCCATGTTGGTTAGACAAATAATGATCCGGCAGGGAGGACGTCACAACGACATGGATAATCTTTCTTTTAGTTCGACTCGAGTTTTTACAACTTTAATTTATGTCGTGTGGTTTGCATTGTACACACACGGCCCCACCAACACAAAAGGATAGCGTGAAGATGGCTCAGCTGCTGACAGCGTACGTCCAAAACACGTACCCGGTTCCCCTGCTACAGAACGCCACTTGAGTGATGTCGAAGGTGAGCCTCTTCATCAGCGCCAACAGTCCAACACCGTGACGGCGCGCCGCCCGTTCCATCAGCTCCCGTCGAGGTGGTGGCGCACCTCGCCGTCGACCCTGCCGACGTGGAGCCTCAGCATGTCCGGCTAGAGGAACTCGGCCAGAGCACCTCGGATGCGCTTGTGGTCGGCGCCCATGATTGTCGAGGGTGCTCCTCTCGCCGAGGATCCTCTGCACGGACCGGGGCTGCTGCATCGCCAGCGCGCCGCTGAAGAAGACGAACCTGTTGGCCGCCAGGCCGGTGAGGAGCACCGTCGGGGCCCCGAAGAGGGACAGCTTGGAGACCGGGCCGTACCGGGAGACGCGGGATTGGATCCACCGGTCGGCTGTGTTGGCGCGCATGGAGTGGAGGAGGCCGAGGCTCTGGCCGATCACCGGCAGGCCCAGGGAGCCCGGGGGCAGCTTGTTGGCCGTGCCCCCTCGCCGTGGGTTGTTCCGGTGAGTTTAGTTTCATCAACTTTCTCAAAAAAAAACATTATTCATCTAATTTTTTTTATTCATCCCATTCATCTCACTCATATAATACTATTCATCTACAGTGCTTTTTTAGGTCTACATTGTTTTTTCGGAGAATCTTTCTCAATCTAAGGGTGTGTTTAGATTGGAGAAAGATTCCCCGAAAATACACTGTTCACCAAAAAAAAACCCTGTAGATGAATAGTGTTCTGTGAGTAGGAGGTGGGATGAATAGTAAAAAGTTGGATGAACAGTGAAAAGTTGGGGAATCTTTTGGAACCTAAACACCTCCTTAGCTCTTATTAGGAGATGGAGGAGCACGGGCAAGGCGGTGGCCATGATGAGCTGTAGGAGGATAGAGAAATCCATCAGAGATGCTGGTGTTCGCTTGGAGGCGGGACAGAGAGGACTGGGGATGAGACACGAGAACTGCGATGTGCACGAGTATGGACTACGGTTTGCAGTTTGCTTATGTTTTTTTTTTCTTATGTGATTCACCTTCAAGATTCCCCGAGAGACACAGGCCGGGCTCAGTTTTTAACCCGGCTATAATGCTATTTTTTAGACACGACCCGACAAAGGTCTTTTTTTTTCTAGGACTTGCTAGCGCCCGATGTCCGGGCGTAGCATCGGACGCTGCATACTACTAGGACGGTGGGCGCGCTTGGCCGCGCCCGCACGACGCGAGTGGTGTTCATATGTGCACGTTGTGCGAACCACGGAAGGAGTATTTTCTATGAGATACTCATCTACAATACAAATTTGTCAGTGACCATCGAAAGACTAAATTATGTGTGCATAAATGCAAAGACGCTGCCTGTACAAACTGCCCAAAAAACGAAACAGAAAAGGGAGTTCGAATTCAGTCGTCCCTGGCAAAAACCAATATGGATTTCAGTTTTTTAAAAGCTGAATATATGTAAAAAGCCTGAACATACAGGTTCAAAAACTATGAGCTGAAATATGCATCCAGGCTGCACAGCTGTAATCTGGGGATGATTATATAGGCTCGACGATGGCAACATAGAGGATTTAGAGGTTCCTCGAAATTTGCAATCCGCAGGTCACGCATACTTGGAAAAAGAAGCCAACTCAGATGTAAAAATAGATATGATACAACACTAAGCAATGTATGTACAACTTGGGAAGGCCTGTATCCAGCAGAGCACCAAGGAATCGTGCAGTAAAAATGCTGCACTACTGTACCAAATGTTATTTGTAAATATTAATGTTTGACAGAAGGAAAGGCTTATTGGTTTTTTTCCAAATAGAATATGATGAACTGATCTCAATCTAAGACATCATTGTGAATTTGCCAAAAAAAAGGTTACCACAATAATAGTTTATTGCAACATAAAATTAGTAGCAACAATCATATATTTATCCAACAGTGTTGATGCAGGTAAAAGAGGAAACCCCATAGAGTATAACATGAAAGAATAATATATTTATCCAACAAGTTACAGAGCAAATTTCAGGATGGAAGATATTACAGGGATTCTAATCCAGTTGAAGTTACAAAAACCTGCTACGTCCTAGCATAACATGTCAATTAGGAAGGAAAGCATAATACTACAATGAAAGAATAACGGCATTAAGAAATTTAATGCCTTCCTTATTGAACCATGAATAAGGCACAAGCAGCATAATGCCGTGCAACATCGTTTGCCATGCAAAGGAAACAACCTGAACAGAGGTTGACATGATGCTCAATCAGAATATCCTGTTCCTTGTACATCATGTCCAGTTGAGCCTAAATCAAAATAACTTACTGGTACATGAATGGCAAGATTTTGTAGGCTACGATTACCTTCAGATCACCATGAATGCTGCAGTGAAGCCTTCAAATGCATGATTAATATCTAGAACCATGCAATCTTGAATCTATTTTGGTGGGCAACAACTGGAAAGGGGCCTTTCGCAGGTTTCAGTGGAAATACTCGTCTCTATATCGCCCCTTGCCCTAGAAGTCATGAACACAACAAAATAAGCTACATGCAATAAATTCGAACAAATTATTTAGAGCTTTATGTAGTAATGCCAATTGCCCAATCAGTGACACATACAACATATTTGCTCTAGTAGAAGACAAATAATAATCTGACGATGTGGAACTTGTAAGAAGGTTGGAGATATAAATAATTTAATCATATATATCATTTTAAATCACTGATTTTTCTGATTATTAAGTTGGACCAAATAATACCAGGGTACCATATGCTCGCTGAACACTAAAATGTGGTCCAGTTATAATAGCGCACTTGATTGCACATAGCCAGAGCATGTCAATCAGTAGAGGCAGGGTATAATCACACCAAGGTAAAGTAAACCAGACGAACACATTACAAAAAAAAAAAAGAAAATTCATTAAAAAGTAAAGTGAATTCACTCTAAGAAGATGAACCTTGAATTTCCCGCACAGGATCAGAGGGAGAGACGGAAGAGGTGGAGGATATGTACCTGGTGCCATGGCGCTAGGGATTTCTGATGTGACATAGGGAGGAGCTGATGTGTTGATGTGGGCAGGTGGAGGACTGGCCGTCTGGCCCATCTAGCCGTGACGACATGGTCGAGACCGTGGGATCATCAATGCTCCTGGAGAGGATGATCTGAGAAAAGATGACAACAGGCCGCTGCTCCGCTAGCCGAGGAGCCATGTTCCATGCCTCCGTGTGCAGGCGACACTACAGTCAGCAAGCAAAAGCAAAGGGAGAGGGAAGCACGACTGCACGAGAGGCTGCTGAACGAAGGCGGGGAACAGGAGAAGGGGATGGAGGCCTCCGCCGAGAGGGTGCCGACGCCCATGGCAGCAGCGCCGTTGTCCTCCATGGTCGCTTCGCACACCTGGGAACGCCGCTAACTCCGGCGGCTGCAGGCCGCTGCGATGCAGTTGTTGTGGCGATACACTATCGGATTCAGGCTCTTTGCCGTGAGCCTGGCACTCTCGGTAAAGAGGATCATCCTCTCGGCAAAGCTGACTCGGTAAAGTTTTTCTCGGCGAAGCTACCTTTGCCGAGAGCTTTCTGTCGGGATCACGGCAAAGCCTTTGCCGTGTACACCGGAGGTATTGCCGAGAGCATGTAGCCTCTCGGCAAAGACCTGGCCCTAACGCTGGCGAGACGGCGTTGCGCCGTCTCTGGGGCCCGCAGCTGGGTTTGCCGAGAGCCACGTGCCAGGCTCTCGGCAAAGAACTCAAGGTTTGCCGAGAGTCACGTGCCAGGCTCTCGGCAAAGAGCCCATGGGGCCCACACTGGGAGAAGCAGGCGCGGGGCCTCTGCACATGGCTTTGCCGAGAGCCTAGCCCCGTGCTCACAGCAAAAAATGGTAGTTTTGCCGAGAGCTTGGCCCTGTGCTCACGGTAAAAAATGGCACCTTTGCCGAGAGCCTGCCCCCATGCTCACGGCAAAAAATGGTAATTTTGCCGAGAGCTTGGCCCTGTGCTCACGGTAAAAAATGGCACCTTTGCCGAGAGCCTGGCCCCATGCTCTCGGCAAACCCCTGGGCTGAGGCCTTTTTTATTTTTGATTTGCTCATATATGGTGCCCAACAACTGAAATATATCACACATACATCTCAAATACATCACAGGCAATTAATATAACCAATACACAAACACTTCATGCGCGTAACATACTGTTTCAACCACAAGTTTAACCAGAAGTTCAACAACAAGTTATACCACAAGTCCATGCACATAACATTCAAGTTCGACCACAAGTTTAACCACAGATAGTTCAAACTCCAACGTCCGTCAACTACCTAATGGTGGTGCCGCCATTTCCACGGGTTGTGTGCTTGGGAGGGGTTGGAGAGGTCGCGATCATGTGAGCCCTGTCCGTCCTGCTGAGTTCCCCAAGGCGACCAGTCCGACACACGAGGCGCAGGCGACACACCAGGCGACATGTTGACAATCGCGAAGAAGCCAGAGAAGGGACAATGCCTCTTTTCAATATGGGGTTCCATCGTCGGAATCTGGGAATAGAGAGGAGAGAAGATCAAGATAGGGATTGTAATGAGTGAGAAAGAGGATGAGAACAGAGTTCTCTCCATCAATCTTGGCCCCGCGATGGCCATCCACACCCCAGGGCCCAGGCTCATCGTTTGTATAGAGAAGCAACACGGGCCAGGCTCATCGTTTGCATAGGGAAGCAACACGGCGGCGCCGCCATCGAGGAGGTCTGGTGACCGGAGGTCACCAGCCCCGGCATAGATTGAAGCAATGAGGCAGAGGTCGAAGATGATGAGGAGATAACTGTGAGGGAGGAGCACGAGGAGGCTAGGCCAAAGTATAGCTGAGAACAATTTTTTTCCATGGACACTGACAATGCGCATGTCTGAGGACAACTGCATAGTCTTCGTTTCACACGGTTGTTTTTTTTGGAAATTGAAAATTAACGCACGGTCGATTTCATGCGTCTGGTTGATGGTCAAGAACGCTTCTTCTGTCGTAAGGTAACAGTAACTCGATGGTCTCTGGTGGCTCGGTTTGGTCGCGCGATAAGAAGTAACATATGCAACATGAATGTTGCATCACCATATAAATGTAGCATGCAACATCGTTAATTTGCATCATCATACGCATGTTAGTGCAACATCCGAACGATTATTGAAACATGCAACATTGAAACATACAACATTTGGGTAAACATGCAACATCGAAATAGCCAGATCTTAGCTTTGCAACATTAGCCTGGTGTCCGATGTGTCGGACGACCGTGGCCTAGCATTACCGTTTTGTGTAGCCATCACCGGCCCGTGCTCAGTTTTTCATCGGGTCCCACAGAGGCTGGGCCCACCTATAGGCCCCATATGGCACGGTGGGGCCCACTTGTGGGACCCATGTCGGTGGGTCCCACATGTTGGTTCTGTGGGGCTACAGATGGTGGGACCCACTTATGGGTCCCTTGGGTCCACAGTGGTGACCTCTTACGGGACCCACGTCGTCGGGTCCCATAGGTCGTACGATGGGGTCCACTTTGTGGGACCCATGTTAGTGTCGATTTCATAAGGGCCCACATGTGGGGTCAAATGCTCTAGAATTATGTCTGGCCGAATCGGCCGATCCTACAGCCCATTCTTGCCGATGTGGCCACATCCTGGTGCGAGGGAATGCACCAGATTTAGTTATAAAGAAGATTCATTCAGTTTTAACTAATTTTCAGAGTGGACCAAAAGGTTTAGTTATAAAGAAGATTCATACAATTTTCACTAGTTTTCAAAGTGGACCACACTAGACACACCCTTATGTTGATCTATCACTTTTTTGCGCCAACCAAGAGTTAGGATTCGCCTAACGAATTAGCGTCCATTTGTCTAATTGGTTCTGCAGTTAGCTTATATTTAATACTCCTAATTATCAGGACTCAAACCAAACCCGGGATCCAAACACCCTCTTAAGATGATAAAGAGTGGCACAAACGCAATGACAATTGATGGCGTAGGTTAGGTGACGTAGGCCGAATAGCCCATCGATCGGCGTTGCGCCGCCGCCGGCCTTGGCGTTTCGCGCGGTTCAAGCGGTGGGTGCTCGGCCGGAGATTGGGACGTGAACGGTTGACGGACGGCGCCGACGACGTGCTGGAATTCCTTTGATGCACAAGTTGTGCTTTCATTGAACTATGTGTGTACTACATTTTTTTTTCGCAGAGTACTACATAATGTTAAGAGGTGAGCATTTGCAAAGAATCTTTGGCCACAAGGGCAACGCAAAAGAAAACACTCGCACAGAAAAAGTGTTTCACATCATAGCGCGATGCATGTGCTGATGTGCACGGTGCAGAATTTTAACATTTTCAGTCACCGGCAAGGCACAAGGCACAAGGCACAGGGGAGACTTCAAGACTTGGAGTCAACCAAAGAAACACTGTGGATCAGGGGGCCACTGGCACCGCCCCTCGCCCCGGCCGCTTCCAGGAAATTCGCTTGAACTTGCTTTGCGTCGATCCGTCAGCTTTTTTCGGCCGACCAAGTGGCAAACACTCGCCTCGCGCCTACAAGAGCACGCCATTTGTACACCTCTGCCCGCACTGCAGGGGAGGAGCCGAGGAGGGAGGACACTGCGTCACTGTGCGCACCGCCAGCTAGCCATGGATCACCTGCCGCTGTCCGCGCCGCCGCCGCCGCAGGGCCCCGGGACCGGGAGGGCGCTGGACGCGTACAAGACGGCGCTGGCCACGGCGGCCTCGGCCGCGGCGTACGCCGTGATGGCGCGCAGCATGGCGCGTGAGCTCCTCCCCGACGAGCTCCGCGCCGCGGCGCGGTGGTGCGCGGCCGCCGCGCGCGCCCGGTTCGGCCGCGGCGACAGGGAGCGCCACACCATCGTCATCCGCCGCCACCTCGACGCGGGGTACGGCGAGAACCACCTCTTCGACTCGGCGCGCGCGTACCTCGCCACCCGGATCGACCCGCGCGCCATGCGCCGCCTCTGCCTCGCCCGCTCCCGCGCCAAGGAGCCCGACGGCGCCGCCAGGTGGGCCACCCTCCTCTGCATGGAGCCCGGCGGATCCACCGTCGACGTCTTCGACGGCGTCGAGTTCACCTGGACCTCCGTCGAGACCGGCGCGGAAGAGAAGAAGAAGGGCAAGGGCGGCGGCGGCGGTGGATCCCCGCGCGAGTCGCTGGAGCTCAGCTTCGACGCGGAGCACACCGACACGGCGCTGGAGCGGTACGTGCCGTTCGTCATGTCCACGGCGGAGGAGCTGCAGCTGCGTGACCGCGCGCTGCGGATCTTCATGAACGAAGGGCGGTCGTGGCACGGCATCAACCACCACCACCCGGCGACTTTCGACACGCTCGCCATGGACCCGGAGCTTAAGGAGTCCATCATCGCCGACCTCAACCGCTTCCTGAAGCGGAAGAGCTACTACCGCCGCATCGGCAAGGCGTGGAAGCGTGGGTACCTTCTGTACGGCCCGCCCGGCACGGGCAAGTCCAGCCTGGTGGCCGCCATGGCCAACTACCTCCGCTTCAACCTCTACGACCTCGACCTCTCCGAGGTGCGCCTCAACTCGGCGCTGCAGAAGCTGCTCATCCACATGCCCAACAAGTCGATCCTCGTCATCGAGGACATCGACTGCTGCTTCGACGCCGCCGCCGCGTCGAGGAAAGACGTCAAGGCGCCGGAGCTGGTAGTCGATGAACTTGACCCCGCCGGCTACACAACGGATTCGTCAGACGACAGCTGGCCGCCGGCGAGGCCGTACAAGACGGGAGCAGATCCGTTCAAGGGTATCACTCTGTCCGGGCTGCTCAACTTCATCGACGGGCTGTGGTCGACCTGCGGCGAGGAGCGCATCATCGTCTTCACCACTAACTACAAGGATCGCCTCGACCCGGCGCTGCTCCGGCCGGGCCGCATGGACATGCACATCTACATGGGCTACTGCGGCTGGGAGGCATTCAAGACGCTGGCCCACAACTACTTCCTCGTCGACGATCACGAGCTGTTCCCGGAGATACAGGGGCTGCTTGCTGAGGTGGAGGTGACGCCGGCCGAAGTGTCGGAGATGCTGCTGCGGAGTGAGGACGTCGACGTCGCGCTCTGGATGCTCAAGGAGTTCCTCCTGGAGAAGAGACGTGGTAATAAGACAAGGAAAGAAGATAACAAGGATGCAGCAGAACACAAGGCAGAGGTAGCAGAGGAAGCAGTGTAGTAGTTTTTTTTTTTTTCTCTTCAGTGAATCAGTGTCGTTTGGTGATTAACCGAATCTTCAGTCCATGGCAACTAACCAATTTTGCTTTCTTCCTTTACTTTTATTTTTTGGCTGAAGACTTTTGTGCACCTCGTGCAATTGCTTTTCACGTTATAAATCGAACAAACTCACAATGACATGTCCATTTCCTTTATTTAATTACGAGCTCGTACATCTGAGTGGTCTAGCACTTCATCATCACAAAAATATAGGAGTAGAGTACAATCGTAAGTTTTTTTAGCATCAGTACAGTCATAAGTCGTAACAGAAATTATTTGGGTTGTCAAAAAAAAAAATGACAGAAGCTCCTTGGGCTAATTCTTTGGGCCTCACACGGCCCATGACCATAATGTCCATAGGCGGTAGCCTCGGCCGTGGCCCGCCAGGTCACGCGTTGGGTAGCCGCCGCCGCTGCTCGAGTTCCCCCAATCCCCAATTCCCCATCCTGCCGTCCATGGAAAACCTAGCCTCCTCGACCGGCCTCTCGGCGACAAAAGGGAAGGGGCGCCGGAGGAGAAAGGCTCGGAAGCTTGATGGAGGACAGGGGGAGACCGAGGGGGAGGGGCGCCGGAGGAAGGCTCGGAAGCTCGCCGGAGGACAGGGGGAGACCGAAGGGAAGGAGCGCCGGAAGAAGGTTTGGAAGCTTGCCGGAGGACGAGCCTGCGAGGGCCGGGCGATGGGCGCCGGCGAGGCCCAGCATCCGTCGGTGTACCTTACGGTAAACCGTGGGCTCTGGTTCACTTCCACATGCGGCTGCTTTCCCCTCCACAAGGCGGAGGTCGCCTCCAGCGCCCTCTCTTCCTCGCGAGGAGCGCATGTAGCCAGCCTTGTCGCTAGCATGATAACTGACATTGGCTTCAAGTCCTTCGTCTCCGTGGGGTCAAGGTGGATCGTCGGCGTCGGTGGCAACCCCGGCCGTACCTTCATCTTCGACACCAAGACGGGAGAGCTGATCGCCGGGCCAAATCTGGTGACCCCAAAGCTATACCCTGTGGTGACGGCTGTCGGGTTCAGGGTTTATGCCCTCTCGGTGACTGCCCAATTCGAGGAAGGGCCTGATTTCACGCCCTGGTTCGAGGTCCTCGATC
This sequence comes from Digitaria exilis, assembly GCA_015342445.1. Classification (NCBI taxonomy): domain Eukaryota; kingdom Viridiplantae; phylum Streptophyta; class Magnoliopsida; order Poales; family Poaceae; genus Digitaria; species Digitaria exilis. Next base: position 774,664 of record JACEFO010001827.1, on the reverse strand, counting down.
TTTCCAAGGCCATGGATGCTGAGGGGAACCTCAGCCTGCTGGATCACTGCTCCTGGGAGGCCATGCCGCCCCCACCATTCTTCGCTTGTAAGCTCCCCACAGCAGATGACTATGTAATGCAGCCGCCCATCATCACTGTTGTGTCGTATGTGGTGGTTGAGCACTACATAGTGCTGTCGGTGATTGAGCCGAAACCCCATGGATTCATCAGGTCAAGAAGACCATGGCACATGACCACCTATGCATTTGATACCAAGTCAGAAGAATGGCACAAGGTGGATGACACATGCTTGCCTTTCTACGGCGCCGCGACCCAGCTTGGCCACAGCGGCCGCGTCTTCCTTGGCTTGTGTCAAAAGAATGGCCCTATCAATGCTTACAGCATCTGCATCTCTCATTCAGGCGGCAGCTCTGCTATGGCGGGATTATCTGGCAAGGACGGTGCTCCTAAGCTATCCATCACTGTGTTTCCGATTGAAACCAAGGCACTTGAAGAGGTTAGCCCAAAGAAAGGGCACGACTTCACTTCCTTGAATAGGACGAGCTTCTCTACATTGCTTCATTTGCTTGGCAATGGCAGTTGCCACATGAAATACGATAAAGATACCGGTGAATTCTGTTCGATGATGTTAGATGCGAAGCTGAAAACCATTGAAATAGAGAGCGAGAGCCTTGCACTTCTGGAGACCGAAGACGTAGAAAAGCTACTAGCTGTGAAGCCTGAGCTTGTAGTCTCCAGCTCACAGGAGCAGGCCTTCAGGATATTCAGTACCCATGGGTTCTATCCCACACCCATCGTTGCATCCATATAATTCAGGGTCAGGCCCATCAGCAACCTTATTCCACTATGTGTAAATTTAGAACTCGCTGTATTCACTCTTTTTCGGGAGCATGAAGCACTAAGATTTATTTACATATTATATATATTCGCATGCTATAACAAGCACTGGAGTATTCTTTGATCGTTTATATGATGAAATTAGAAGAATGATGATGGAACTTTGTTTGGGTTATTATCGTACTATTTTGTTCTCTTAATGCTAGTTATGGTAACAGGCTCACTACAGTCGAGGTCTCATGGAGTTCCTCTTGGAGAAGAGACAGGACAATGAAAGAGGCAAGAAGGACCCAGCAGAAGACAAGGCAGATGTAGCAGTGGTAGTGTAGTTTCTTCTCAAGTGGTCTATCAGAGGAGCTTCCCTTCCTCCGAACCTAAAAAAGAAAAGAAAAGGAAAAGAGCTTCCCTTCCTCCATAGATCATTTTTGTTTCGAGACTGGAGCAGGGAATCAATGTATTAGAAATTAGAATTTAGATATGAGAATACACAACTAGGCAATATGAACAATCAGACCTTTTCAAGCATAATTATCCTATCCTCCTTTTTCTCAGCTGTGTGGTGTTACTGTTATCCTGTCCCTGTTGCAGCATGTTTGTGTTGCTATTGCCTGCTAATCTGGTTCAGGTACGGATCTATTCTCACACATGGAAGCAAATTAGCAATAACAATAACAGGAAAATAAAGCCTAAGTTCACCAGGTATACGTCATGTTCTGATTAAGATTCAGATCTGAAAGCAGCAAAAGTTCATGATTGGATTGACAGGGAGGGCAAATATAAATTCATGCTGCAGAGAGAGGGGGTGGTGAATAGAGACAAACCAAATGTAACGGTGTGCGGCTGTATTATTTTAGAAAGTTATTCTATATCAATGGTTCAGAAGTTGTGGCACTAGGACGAGCCATTTAAATTTTCATTGGATCGGAATCGAACACTTGAAATGACCAATTGGACACAGGCCTTCCCTGGAGAAGGTCCTGCAGTTATGAACTCTAGTGGACAAAACAAGCCTGTTGTTTGAAATCTACCTTTGGTGGACTTAGGAAAATACAAATTAACATATTTGTTTCAAGCATTACTAAAATGGCATATGATATAGTAGCATTTGATTTGACTGATAATATAAAAGACAAAGTATATGATATAACGGGCGTCAAATTAGAGAACAAAATCACATAGTAATCTTTCTAACAAAAAACGATAATTATAGTCATCATTTACGACAGAAAAAGGAAACACCACATGCTACCCGAAAAGAAAATCACTGGAACCTGATTTCGGTTTTGAAACCTTACATGAAAACTGAAGGCACTACTGTGTCAAGCTCATTTGTCACTTTGTCAGTAACCTCTACACAATCGCAACAGAATATTTGTTTTTTCTACATTGATGAGCACAAATCATCAGCTCCAAACTAACGCAGGCCTATGCTAGTTCTGCATGGGCTACTGCAGCTGGGAGGCGTTCAAGAGTCAAGACGCTGGCCTGCAGCTACTTCCTCATCGACGACCGCCCTCTGTTCCCCGAGATACAGGGCCTGCTCGCGGAGGTGGAGTTGACGCCGGCCGAGGTGTCGGAGATGCTGCTGCGGAGCGAGGACGTCGATGTGGGCATGTGGCACTCTGGGTGCTCAAGGAGTTCCTCCTGTAGAAGAGGCGTAATAAGCGAAAGAAAGGGCCAGAACAAGATGCAGCAGAAGACAAGGCAGAGGTAGCAGAGGAAGTGTTAAGTGTAGTTTCTTCTTCGGTGAATCAGTGATGTTTGTATTAGAGCTTCCTTGACTCCATGGACCATTTGATTACAGGAGAAGGAAATCGATGTGCAACCAGGCCTTTGCAAGCCTTATTGTCGTGTGCCTTGTTTTTGCTCCAGTGTTATTGTATCCCCCTGTCAAGGCATATTCAATTCTCGATGTTGCCTGCTAATCTGTATTCATGCCTAATTCAGTCCTTGCGAAGGTGTACTCTTTTTTTTTTTTCATTTTCAGATCCAATTCTCACCCGTGGAAACCAATTAGCGATGACAACTACTGGAAAATAAGCCCTAACTCCTAAGTTGACCTGGTAGACCGGTACGCAATATGTACTACGGGTGTGTTTAGATGGTAGGAAAAAACACTGTAGCATAAGAAAAATACTGTAGTATTCGCTGAGAAACGTGTTTTGTGAGGGAGGAATAGTGAAAAGTTCGAATAAATAATAAAAAGTTAGAATAAATAGTGAATAGTTGGGAATCTGAATATGGCCTACGTACCAAAATTTGGTGCTGAAAGCAGCACAAATTCATCACAGAATTGCCAGGGAGGGCAAACATAAATCCCTACAACCGAGACAATATTCAATCATGATCAAATGGTTCAGATATTGTGGCACTACGAGGAGCCTTTTCATTGAACTCTAGTGAACTATTTTCTGACTTCTTTTTTTTTCAATTCAATATAATAGCATTCGCAATTTTCGCACAAGGCCCTCACGCCTGATGATGCTCTCTATGTAGGCGGTGGCCTCGGCCGTTGGCCGCCAGGACTCACGTTGCGCCGCCGCCGCTCGACTTCCTCTAATCCCAATCCATGGAAACCCTAACCTCCTCGACCGGCCTCTCGGCGACCCAACGGAGGAGGAGGCGCCGTAAGCTTGCCGGAGGACAGGAGCGCCGGAAGAAGGCTCGTAAGCTTGCCGGAGGACGAGCCGTGGCCTCCGACAGCAACTCTGAACCACTCGTTACCAATCCGCAGCTGGAAGACGACCCCAATCAGATGGGGATCGGCAGCAGCGACGGCCGAGCGGCGATCGGCGCCGGCGATGTCCTGCATCCGTCGGTGTACCTTGCGGTAAACCGCGGCAATTGGCTCAGTTCGGAAGGCTTCTACTTTCCCCTCCACAAGGTGGAGGTCGCCTCCGACGACGACGGCTCTTCCTCGCGAGGAGAAGCGCCTCTAGCCAGCCATGTCACTAACATTGAAACTGGCGCGGGCTTCAAGACCATCGTCTCCGTGAAGTCAAGGTGGATCGTCAGCGTCGGTGGCAACCCCAGCCGTACCGTCATCTTCGACACCAAGACGGCAGAGGTGATCACCGGGCCAGATCTGGTGGCCGCAAAGTCCAGCCCTGTGGTGATGGCTGTCGAGTATGTTGGATAATTATCTGCAATAGGCCATATTTTAATTCCAAAAGTTATAATTGAATTCATGAATATTTGCATGACTATAATGAGTGAAACGATCCATGTGCACGTGTTCAAATTTAACACAGATCTAAATAAGAACACGAATAAGATAAAGGATAACAGTTCGGACATCGAAAAGTACCCTGGGGCGGGACCTCTGCCAAAGGCATTGGTTGCGCCGTTACCAGCTGGAGGAATATCATCTGTACTCATGATATTTCTCGACTGGCCTTGCTCGAAGTAGTCGTACAGATTCGATGCAGGAAGATCCGTTGACGCAGTGCAGTCCGAGCGCCGGAGTCGTGCAGGAAGAAGACGAGGCGCAGTGTAGTCGTTCGACGGCGGCGGAGTCCCCAGGACGGAGAACCGTACGCCGGTGAAGACGTAACAGTTCTGGGCGAGCAGTCGCGTAGAGACGCTCCCCAGAAACCTGATTGCCCCGATATCCCGAGCAGGATCTCAAGGAGGCAATGGTGTCGGAGGCACCTGCTCTCGCCGGTGGTGTGCGCGCAGCGCCGGCGATGGGGAGGCAGATTTACAGCAGAGGAAGGAGGAGAAGTAATGGACTCCAAAAACTCTGTACCACAGGAGAAGATGGCTCTCTCTATTCATAGCCCTTGGGTGAGACGAGAGGATGAACCTAGACGGGAGAGAATCAGGAAGGCTGAGTTATGGAAGGCTGAATTATGGAAGGCTGAATTATGGTATCAGTGATTGCCATAATCTGCTCTTCCAATTACCGCGTCTTCAGTTTCCATAACCAGCACAGGGAGATCCCTCCCGCACGCAAGTCAGGCTCAGACTCAGGCCAGCGCCAGGGTTCTTTGAGAAGCGCCAGGGTTCTTTGAGAACCCCCAGGGTTGTCTGCGACCCACAGGGTTCTCTGCAGAATCAACCCTGTGACTCGTACGTAGCGTTGCCAGGGTTCTTTTCCAGTCCGAGCAGAGTTCTTTTCCATTACAAGTATGGTTTTGACCATAATAACTATAACATAAAAAGTAGGCTGTAATCCTTTAGACTAACTAGAATAATGGGCCAGACCCAAATATTCTAACAATCCCCACCAAGGATTCTAAGCCGTACTTGAAATGTTCTCAGATCCTCTTTGATATACCAGTATTTGATGGAGACTGTTAAGTTGAACTTCCATCTAGAACTAGGGTTACATTCGTTCACAACTGAACAATGGACTATGCCTTGAATTGCCAGTTTTGTGCGAACAAGTTTCACCAGAGCTCTACACTGATACTAGGCTGCAGTAGCATCCCCGCTGTTTTGGAGCTTATGGGTCATACTCCATGCCTTTCATGAGTTTCTAGAGATCACCCGAATCTCATAGACTGTGACCAGTAGTCAGGCTCATATAGGTGTGTTCCTTAAAGATGTTCTGTAGGACAACATCTCTGTTTCAATGAAACAACTGCCTTGTTCCATGAAACCACTTGGAGCACATTAAGGTATACACCATCCTACCTTACAGGGTTGAAGAGAAATGCATCTTCTCATGGAATGAGCCTTCATTAAAGGTTCTCTTCTCTCAGTTACACTATAGCTTGTTGCTCCATACTGCTTCACGGGATCTCCGATCACACAGAATGGGTTTCAACCATAGAGTAACTCACGTGGGTCTCAAGCCCAATTCCAAGGATGCATAGTCTATCACATTGCGTGAGAGACCCTTTGTGAATTGATCTGCCAGGTTTTTAGCCGTCTGAATATAATCCAAGGCTATAACTCCGGAGTTTCTCAGTTTCCTGACAGACTTTAACCGCCTTTTACATGTCTGGATGACTTCATGTTGTCCTTAGAACTGTTCACCTTGATAATCACAGTTTGATTATCACAGTTCATCAGAATTGCCGGTATCGGTTTTTCAACTATCGGCAGGTCAGTAAGGAGTTCACGAAGCCATTCAGCCTCAACTGTGGCAGTATCCAGTGCTGTGAGTTCTGCTTCCATTGTTGACCTTGTTAAGATGGTCTGCTTGCAAGACTTCCAGGAAACAGCGCCACCTCCGAGTGTGAACACATAACCACTCGTGGCCTTGAGCTCATCAGCATCTGATATCCAGTTCGAATCACTATACCCTTCTAGAACCTTAGGGTCCCCGGTATAATGAATTCCATAGTCCATTGTTCCTACTAGATAGCGCATTACTCTTTCAAGAGCTCTCCAGTGATCATCGCCTGGGTTTGAAACAAACCGACTCAATTTGCTTACAGCGTATGCGATGTCAGGCCTTGTAGCGCTGGCTAGATACATCAATGAACCAATTATTTGAGAGTATCTCAGTTGATCTCTCGTTATCCTTTTATTCTTTTTCAATATCAGACTGGCATCATAAGGAGTTGAGACAGACTTGAAGTCACTGTAACCAAAGCGACTCAACATCTTCTCCACATAGTGGGCCTGTGACAGAGTCACCCCACCATTTCTATCCTTTACCAGCTTGATATTGAGGATAACATCGGCCTCTCCCAGATCTTTCATCTCAAAGTTCTGAGAGAGAAATTCTTTGACTTCCTTAATCACACTAAGGTTAGTCCCGAAGATCAGTATGTCATCCACATACAGACACAGAATCACTCCATCACCTCCACCAAAACGATAGTACACACATTTGTCGGCTTCGTTCGAAACAAAACTAACAGAGGTTAGGGTTCGATCAAACTTCTCATGCCACTGCTTAGGTGCTTGCTTGAGGCCATACAAAGACTTCAACAGCTTGCACACCTTTCTCTCTTGACCATTTGCTACAAACCCATCAGGCTGATCCATATAGATCTCCTCTTCCAACTCCCCATTTAGGAAAGCTGTCTTCACGTCCATTTGATGAATGAGAAGCCCATAGGAGGCTGCCAGTGAGAGTAGCACTCGAATAGTGGTCAAACGAGCAACAGGTGAGTAAGTGTCAAAATAGTCCTCTCCTTCTTTCTGGGTATAACCCTTGGCCACAAGTCTAGCCTTGTACTTTTCGATAGTACCATCAGGCCTAAGCTTTTTCTTGAACACCCATTTGCATCCCACAGGCTTGCATCCATAAGGGCGATCAACAACCTCCCAGGTACCATTAGTCATGATAGAGTCCATTTCATTTCTGACAGCTTCCTTCCAGTAGTCAGCGTCAGGAGTTGAATATGCCTCTTTAATGGTCCTAGGCGTATCATCCACGAGGTATACAATGAAGTCATCACTAAAGGACTTTGCAGTCTTCTGTCTCTTACTCCTTCTAGGAGCTTCATTGTTATCCTCCTCAGGATGTCTCACATGAGAGAACCCATCGTGTACGATCGGTTCGGCAGAGATATCATCCTCGATAATCTCTTGCCTAGATGAACTTGTTCCATTTTTCATTGGAAACATGTTCTCAAAGAACGTAGCATCTCTGGTCTCAAAAATTGTACCGACCACCATGTCAGGTACTCCAGAGTTCACTACCAAGAATCTATATCCAACGCTATGAATAGCATAACCAAGAAGAACACAATCTACAGTTTTAGGTCCAAGTTTGCGCTTCTTGTTGATGGGCACACATGCTTTGGCCAAACAACCCCAAGTACGCAAATAGGAAAGCGTTAGCCTTTTCTTTTCCCATTCCTCGAATGGTGTCTTTTCTTTATTCTTTGGAGGTACACGGTTTAGGACATGACATGCTGTCAATATAGCCTCACCCCACCATTCCCTAGAAAGTCCCGAGGTATCCAACATGGCGTTAACCAAGTCAGTCAAGGTTCGGTTCTTTCTTTCGGCAACCCCGTTTGATTGGGGAGAGTAGGGAGGTGTCCTCTCATGAATAATACCGTGTTCTTCGCAGAATAAGTCAAACGACTTTGAAAAGTACTCGCCACCGCGATCTGACCTAATCCTTTTGATTTTCTTCTCAAGTTGGTTTTCTACTACAGCTTTATAGATTTTAAAGTAGTGAAGAGCTTCATCTTTAGTTTCCAACAAGTAAATATAACAATATCTAGTGCTATCATCTATAAGAGTCATGAAATATTTCTTTCCACCTTTTGTCAATACTCCATTCATCTCACAGAGATCAGAATGAATTAATTCTAGAGGTGCCAAGTCTCTCGCCTCAGCAGCCACGTGTGGCTTGCGAGTTTGTTTTGAACCAACACATGCAAGGCACTTAGAATTCTTGGCAAAAGTAAACTTTGGAATTAAACTCAGGTTTGCAAGTCGTGACATACAACCAAAATTAACGTGACAAAGCCTCGAATGCCAAACATTAGATTCATCAACGTTAACAATGTTGTTCACTACTTTATTACATCCATCATCAAGTGAAAAACGGAACAAACCTCCGCTATCATAACCTTTACCAACAAAGGTTCCAAACCTTGACAGGATACATTTATTTGACTCGAAGACTAATTTAAAACCATCTCTACAGAGTAGAGAGCCGCTGACTAGATTCTTCTTGATGGTGGGGACATGCTGCACGTTCTTCAGCTGCACGATCTTTCCCGAAGTAAACTTCAGATTGACCGTACCAACACCAAGTACACGCGCATGATCTCCGTTCCCCATCAGCAAGGAGGTAGTCCCCCCGACCTGGTATGAAGAAAACAAGGAAATGTCAGCACATACATGAATGTTAGCGCCAGTGTCCACCCACCACTCGGGTGTACACATAACTGAAAGAACTGTAGGTAAATAATTACCGTACCCCAATGTTCCTGCAGGCTCGCTAATAACCATGTTGGCAGACTTGCCTTCTTTGCGTTGAGGACACTTTCCAGCAAAGTGATCCTCACTCCCGCACACATAGCAGGCTCCCTTCTTCTTCTTGAACCCGGCGGTTTGTTTAGTCTTCCCAGGGTTCTGTGGCTGAGGCGGTTTCTTGCCTTTGCCCTTGTTGTTGGTGCGAGCATTAATGTTCTTTTGAACAAAGTTCGCGCTTGCACCGACAGGTGTCCCCTTGTTACGTACGTCCTTTGCTCTCGCCTTTTCCTCCACATCAAGAGTGCCAATGAGTCCATCAATCGTGAACTCCTGCCTCCTGTGTTTCAGAGAAGTAGCAAAGTCCCTCCAAGAAGGTGGCAGCTTGGAGATGATACCTCCGGCCACAAACTTGTCGGGCAGCACGCAAGGGTTCTCTTTGTTGCAACAGCCAAGGTCTTTAGCCAGCACATGCAACTCATTAGCTTGTTCCACCACAGGACGGTCTTCCACCATCCTGTAGTCTAGGAACTGCTCCATAAGATACAGCTCACTGCCGGCATCAGACACTCCGTACTGAGCATCAAGGGCGTCCCACATCTCTTTCCCTGTCTTCTTCTTAAGAAGGGGATTAATCAAATGTGGGGCAATCACACCAAGGATGCATCCGCGGAAGAGATTATCTTTAACCTCGAACGCACTTCCCTGCTCGGAGGTGCATTGTTCGGGCTTCCCTTCCGCCACATCCATGATGCCCATGGTGGTCAACCACAGTACCATCCGTTCACGCCAACTCACAAAATTTGTACCGTCAAAAGTGTTTGGTTTAATGGATGAAGCAAATTGAGCAACAGAAAACCTATCAACATAATTATCACTAAAATCAGGTTTCTGGATTGTTGGATAATTATCTGCAATAGGCCATATTTTAATTCCAAAAGTTATAATTGAATTCATGAATATTTGCATGACTATAATGAGTGAAACGATCCATGTGCACGTGTTCAAATTTAACACAGATCTAAATAAGAACACGAATAAGATAAAGGATAACAGTTCGGACATCGAAAAGTACCCTGGGGCGGGACCTCTGCCAAAGGCATTGGTTGCGCCGTTACCAGCTGGAGGAATATCATCTGTACTCATGATATTTCTCGACTGGCCTTGCTCGAAGTAGTCGTACAGATTCGATGCAGGAAGATCCGTTGACGCAGTGCAGTCCGAGCGCCGGAGTCGTGCAGGAAGAAGACGAGGCGCAGTGTAGTCGTTCGACGGCGGCGGAGTCCCCAGGACGGAGAACCGTACGCCGGTGAAGACGTAACAGTTCTGGGCGAGCAGTCGCGTAGAGACGCTCCCCAGAAACCTGATTGCCCCGATATCCCGAGCAGGATCTCAAGGAGGCAATGGTGTCGGAGGCACCTGCTCTCGCCGGTGGTGTGCGCGCAGCGCCGGCGATGGGGAGGCAGATTTACAGCAGAGGAAGGAGGAGAAGTAATGGACTCCAAAAACTCTGTACCACAGGAGAAGATGGCTCTCTCTATTCATAGCCCTTGGGTGAGACGAGAGGATGAACCTAGACGGGAGAGAATCAGGAAGGCTGAGTTATGGAAGGCTGAATTATGGAAGGCTGAATTATGGTATCAGTGATTGCCATAATCTGCTCTTCCAATTACCGCGTCTTCAGTTTCCATAACCAGCACAGGGAGATCCCTCCCGCACGCAAGTCAGGCTCAGACTCAGGCCAGCGCCAGGGTTCTTTGAGAAGCGCCAGGGTTCTTTGAGAACCCCCAGGGTTGTCTGCGACCCACAGGGTTCTCTGCAGAATCAACCCTGTGACTCGTACGTAGCGTTGCCAGGGTTCTTTTCCAGTCCGAGCAGAGTTCTTTTCCATTACAAGTATGGTTTTGACCATAATAACTATAACATAAAAAGTAGGCTGTAATCCTTTAGACTAACTAGAATAATGGGCCAGACCCAAATATTCTAACAGAGTACAGGCTTTATGCCCTCTCTGCAACTGCCAGGTTCGAGGAAGGCCCTGATTTCACGCCGTGGTTCGAGGTCCTCGATCTCTCCAAGGCCATGGATGCGGAGGGGAACCTCGGCCTGCTGGATCTCTGCTCCTGGGAGGCCATGCCGTCCCCACCCTTCTTCGCTCGTGAGCTCCCCAAAGCAGTGGACTTGCCGCCGCCCAAATCAGTGGGAGACATATTGCCGCCCATCATCACTGTCGGGTCGTATGTGGTGGTCGGGCAGTACCTAGTGCTATCGATGAATGTGCCGAAACCACCTGGATTCATCTGGTCAAGAAAATTGCACATGGCTACCTATGCATTTGACACCAAGGCAGAAGAATGGCACAAGGTCGACGACACATGCCTGCCTTTCTACGGCGCTGCCACCCAGCTTGGCCACAGCGGCCGCGTCTTCCTTGGCTTGTCTCGAAAGAATGGCTCTGTCAGTGCTTACCGCATCTGCGCCTCTCCTTCAAGCGGCAGGTCTGCAATGGCGGGATTACCTGCCAAGGATGGTGCTCTTAAGCTATCCATCACTGTGTTTTCTTTGAAAACCAAGGCACATGAACGAATTAGCATTGGGGACGGGCACTACTTCACTTCATTGGACGGGACGTGCTTCTCTACATTGTTTGACTCGCTTGACGGCCGCATATGCCACCGGAAATACTCTAAAATTACCCGTGAATTCTATTCAACGATGTTGGGTGCAAGGTTGAGAACCTACCAAATAGAGAGTGAGAGCCTTGAACTCCTGGAGGCTACAGATGAAGAAAAGCTGCTAGCTGTGGAGCCCGAGATCACTGTCTCCATCCAACGGGAGCATGACTTCAGGATATTCAGTGCCCATGGGTTCAATCGCACACCCATTGCCTTCGTTGCTTCAATATAGGTACGTCCTATAGACACTCTTATTCCACAGTATGTACGCCAATGCAAATGCCATGTGCCTGTATTTCTGGTCATCTGTGTTTTTTCCATCATAATTCTGTATACTGTATTTCATGACCCTGCTACATTTTGTACCTTGCAATAATGGTTGTGGCCATATCGTCATGCTTAAAAAAGATGCACAAAGCTACTTTTGTTTTTTTACGTACATTAGTGGAACTGAGGTCATCTATTTATCATAGATGATAGACATTTTTTTGTATAGTTTTACCATTTAGAAGGCTGTAACCTTATTGAAATGTGCCCTTTCATAAAGTTTCAGGCAACCCAAGGGTTGCCGTAGTTTCCAAAAAAAAAAAAAAAAGAAATGTGTCCTTTCAAAAAAAAAAACTTATTGAAATGTGCCCTGTCAAAAAAAAAACCTTATTGCTAATCTCTGCCGTGCTTATGGTGACAGTGACGAATCGGAGATGGAGTAAAATGGTGCCTGGACATGGTACGCAAATTTCTGTTTTAACATGCCATCACATGAAAATTACATACATGATCCACGGTTCGGAAGCTCTGCCGCCTAATAATGATAGCAACACATTTTTCCTCTCGGGCTACAGTCTTTGAAAATTTAAATTTTATCTCACCAGTTCTGGTTAGATTGGTACATAGTATGATAGTATCAGGCATAATCATTGTCTTACTGAATCCTAGATTTGGATTTCTCTCTTCGCCTCCGACGACGACTCTTCCTCGCGAGGAGAAGCGCCTCTATAGCCAACCATGTCACTAAAATGGAAACTGACGCGGGCTTCTCTATATTGCTTCATTGTCTTGGCAACGGCAGATGCTTCTCCATATTGCTTCATTGTCTTGGCAACGGTTGCTTCATTATACTGTTGAATTCTATTTCGACGATGTTGGATGCAAAGCTGAAAACCTACCAAATATAGAGTAAGCAAAAAGGATGCAGCAAAACACAAGGCAGAGGTAGCAGAGGAAGCAGTGTAGTTTCTTCTTCAATGAATCAACGTTGTTGTATTATAGCTTCCCGAACTCCACGGAGCATTTATTACTGGAGAAGGAAATGTATGTAACATGGAATAAACAAGAGTAATCAATAAACAACTAGGCAATAGAAACAATCAGGCCTTTTTCAAGTCTTACTTTCACATCCTTTTTTAAGCTCAAGTGTTACGATTAAGTACGACCTGACGCTGCATGTTTAACTGCTAATCTGCTTGAGATGCAGGGCAGTGCCTGTAACACTAGTTCATACCTAATTCAGTCCTTGACCATCTGTACAATTTCTTCATCTTTCATATCCATGTACTACAGATGGTTAGCCAACTGTCCTACTTGGATTCGGAGCTGAAAACTGAAAAGCAGCAGCAGTTCATGACGGAGGGCAGATATTACCTGCTACAGAGACAATGTGCCCCTGAATTTCTCTAATAATATTCAATCATGATCAAATGGTTCAGAGAATGTGGCTCTACGACGAGCCTTTTCAATTTGCAAAGTATTGGATACTTTGGAAAAGACTTCCCTCGAGACGGACCTGCCAGTTATGAACTCTAGGCCGGAAACTCCTTTTGAATCCTAAACCCAAAATTGCTCTTCCAGATCCGTCTGAAAAGAGATTGGTGACTGAATCTCCTTAATGAAGTTTCAGGACAATGCAAATGACCAATTTTGCTTTCTTTTTTTTTCCTTTTTTGGTGCAGAAGGGCCAATCTTAGGTTCTCTATAGAAATTTGTAACTTTTGCGCACGTCATGCAATTGCTTTTTTTTTATGAAAGTCATGCAATTGCTTTACACGTCCATTTAATTAAGAGTCCGCATTTGAATGGTCTAGGACTTCACCACAAAAAAAACATATTTGGGCTAACTATTTGGGCTAAAATGTATAGGCTCCGCGATGGGCCCTGCAGGCGGCCTGTAGTCTTGGACCCAGGCCCTCCAGGTCTCGCGTTGCTAGCCTCCGCCGCCGCAAGAATTCCCCAATCCCCAATCCATGGAAACCCTAGTCTCCTCGACCAGCCTCCCGGCGAGCGAAGGGAAGGGGCGCCGGAGGAAGCCTCGGAAGCTTGCCGAAGGACGGGTGGAGACCGAAGGGAAGGGGCACCGGAGGAAGGTTCGGAAGCTTGCCGGAGAACACGGGGAGGCCGAAGGGAAGGGGCGCCGGAGGAAGGTTCGGAAGCTTGGCGGAGGACCAGCCGTTGACTCCCACGGCAACTCCGAACCACCCGTTACCGATCCGCAGCAGGAAGACCCCAATCAGATGGGAGTTGGCGGCAGCGAGGACCAGCTGATCGGCGCCGGCGAGACCCAGCATCCGTCGGTGTACATTACGGTAAACCGCGGGCGCTGGTTCAGTTGCACAGGCCGCTACTATCCCCTGCACAAGGTGAAGGTCGCCTCCGACGACGTCTCTACCTCGCGAGGAGCGCCTGTAGCCAGCCATGTCACTACCATGACAAGTGACATAGGCTTCAAGACCTTCGTCTCCGTGAGGTCAAGGTGGTTCGTCGGCGTCGGTGGCAACCCTGGCCATACCGTCATCTTCGACACCAAGACGGCAGAGGTGATTTCCGGGCCAAAACCGGTGACCCCAAAGCTATGCCCTGTGGTGACGACTGTCGGGTACAGAGTTTATGCCCTCTCTGTCACTGCCCAATTCGAGGAAGGGCCTGATTTCACGCCCTGGTTTGAGGTCCTCGATCTTTCCAAGGCCATGGATACGAAGGGGAACCTGAACCTCTGCCTGTTGAAGCACTGCTCCTGGGAGGCCCTGCCATCCCCACCCTTCTTCGCTTGTAAGCTCCCCACAGCAGAGGACTGCGTAATGCCGCACAGCATCACTGTCGTGTCATATGTGGTGGTCGAGCACTACATAGTGCTATCTGTAATTGGTGAGCCGAAACCCCATGGATTCATCAGGTCAAGACCGCACATGGCCACCTATGCATTTGACACCAGGTCAGAAGAATGGCACAAGGTCGACGACACATGCTTGCCTTTCTATGGCGCTGCCACCAAGCTCGGCCACAGCAGCCGCATCTTCCTTGGCTTGTGTCAAAAGAATCGTCCTGTCAATGCTTACCGCATCTGCGTCTCTCCTTCAGGCGGTAGCTCTGCTATGGCGGGATTATCTAATTTATCTGGCAAGGACGGTGCTCCTAAGCTATCCATCACCGTGTTTCCTGTAGAAACCAAGGCACTTGAAGAGATTAGACCAGAGAGAGCGTGCTACAACCTTTCGTTTAATGGGACACGCTTCTCTACATTGCTTGATGTGCTTGGCAACGGTGGTTGCCACATGAAATTCTGTAAAGAAGATATAGATGAATTCTATTCAGTGATGCTGAATGCAAAGCTGAAAACCAACCGAATAGAGAATGAGAGCCTTGCACTTCTGGAGACTGAAGACGAAGAAAAGCTGCTAGCTGTGAAGCCTGAGATCGTAGTCTCCAGCAAACCGGAGCAGACCTTCGGGATATGCAGGGCCCCTGCCCCTGGGTTCTGTCCCACACCCGACGCATTCGTTGCATCCTAGTTCAGGCCCATCAACAACCTTATTCCACAATACGGGAACTCACCATATCCTCTCCTGTTCGAGAGCAGAAGCACTGTGAATTATTTACATATTATATATATTGGCATGCTATAACAAGCACTGGAGTACGCTTTGATCTTATCTGATGAAATTAGAAGAATGATTATGGAACTTCGTTTGGATTATTGTTGTATGTTCTCTTAATGCCAGTTATGTTGCTCACTACAATCGAGGTGTCGGAGATGCTGCTGCGAAGCAGCGACGTGCCGCCCTGTATGCTCATGGTCATGGAGTTCCCTCTGTGAGAAGAGGAAGGGAAGTTTCTTCTCTGGTGTTCTATTAGAACTTCCTTTCCTCCATGGATCAATTTATTCTGGAGCAGGGGAACAATGTATTGGAATTTAGATGAGACTAAGCAACGAGGCAAAGCCTAATTGTCCTATGCTCCTTTTTTTTAAGCTGTGTAGTGGTACTGTTATCATCTCCCCTGTTGCTGCATGTTTGTGTTGCTATTGCTTGCTAATCTGTTTCAGGTACAGATCCATTCTCACCTGTGGAAGCGAATTAGCAATGACAATAACAGGAAAATACATGGTCTGCAGATAAAAATTCAGAGCTGAAAGCAGTAAAAGTTCATGACTGGATTGCCAGGGAGGGCAAGTATAAATCCCTGCTGCGGTGACTGAGTGGTGAATGGAGACCACCAAATGTAACAGTGTGCCCTTGAATTTCTCACATTATTCAATCAATGGTTAAGAAGTTGTGGCACTGATGAGTCATTTCAATTTTCAATTTACTGGAATTGGACAATTGAACTGAGCCTTCCCTGGTGAAGGTCCTGCCAGTTATGCATTCTAGTGGCCAAAACAGGCCTCTGTTTGCATTTTACACTCGGTGGACTTTGGGTATACAAGGTAACAGATTTGTTTCAATTACTTTGTTTGCTTGAATTATATACTCTCGGTGAACTTTGAGCGATACAAATTGACAGATTTGTTTCGGTTATTACTAAATAGCATATGATTTAGAGGCATTTGAGAAGATATGTGCAGATATATGAGTATATAATATAACAGGCTTCAAATTAGAGAACAAAACCACATCAGAGCTGTCGTTCATAAACACGACTAATAATTGACCAAAAGAGACCATATTACATCAATCAAACCCATTCGTTTACTTCCAGGTAACTGTAGTCATCTTTCCACAAAAAGAGGGGATAATTATAGTCATCATTTACAGCAGAAAAGAACACCATATGCTACCTCAAAAAATCACTGGAACCTAATTCCGATCTAGTAAAGTGCAAATGAAAACTCAAGGTATTGTATCAACCTATTGTCATTAACCTCCACATTCACTCAGATAAACCAACGTAAATATTCAAGATGATAATTGAGAAATCCAACGCAAAAGACCTATAATGTACAGTCACCTACATGAAACTGCATATATTCCAGCTTTCATCATGCCCAAATTTGACACCAGAATATTTGATTTTATAAACATACATTGATTACCACAAACCATCAGCTCCAAACTAATGCAGGCCTATGCTAGAGAACTATCAAAAGAAGCCTTTTAATCAGTGATAACATTATCAACCAATGCAGGTATGACTATGCAGCTATGACTACACAATCTACATTCATTTACATATCGCCTTCTTCTGCTTCTTTTCCAGTTACTTCGTCTTCATGCGGCAGCAGCGAGTCTCTTTCACGCGTTGCCTGCTTTTTCTCTCGAAGGAACTCTGCAAGCACCCTGAGAGCCACGTCGACCTCCTCGCTCCTTAGCAGCATCTCCGACACCTCTGCTGGTGTCACCTCCACATCCGAAAGCAGCTGCTGTATCTCCGGGAAGAGCATGTGGTCGTCGATGAGGTGGTAGTTCCGGGCCAATGTCTTGAATGCCTCATAGCAGCAGTAGCCCATGTAGATGTGCATATCCATCCGACCTGGCCTGAGCAGAGCAGAGTCGAGGCGCTCCTTGTAGTTGGTGGTGAAGATGATGATGCGCTCCTCGCCGCTGGTCGACCATAGCCCGTCGATGAAGTTGAGCAGACCGGAAAGAGTTACACTACGCTGCGCATCAAATCGAGCGGATCAGTTTTCCATGTTAGCAATTCACGAATGCGTTAATAAAGAATCTAGACTCGCCACTTCTTTGATTCCAGATAGTGTACAAAGCTTACCTCCGAGTTGGCTTGACCTGATCGGTAGTCACCGTAATCAGAGTCATCTTTCTCCTTCCTTGACGCGGTGCTGAAGCAGCAATCAATGTCCTCGATGACGAGGATGCACTTGTTGGGCGTGCCATTGAGCAGCCTCTGCAGCGCCGAGTTGCTGTACACCTCGGAGAGGTCGAGGTCATAGAGGTTGAAGCGGAGGTAGTTGGCAATGGCAGCCACCATGCTGGACTTGCCGGTGCCGGGCGGGCCGTAGAGCAGGTACCCTCGCTTCCACGCCTTGCCGATCCGGCGGTAGTAATCCCTCCGCTTGAGGAAGCGGTCGAGGTCGGTGATGACCGACTGCTTGAGCACGGGATCCATGGCGAGCGTGTCGAACGTGGCCGGGTGGTGGTGGCTGATGCCCTGCCAGTGCGCCCCCTCGTTGAGGAATATCCTGAGCGCCCTGTCCTGGCGCCGTTTCTCCTCCACCGTCGCCGTGATGAAGGGAACGTAGCTGCCCAGCGCCATGTCCGTGTGCTCGGCGTCGAAGCTGAGCTCGAGCGAATCCTCCGTCCCCGAGCTCCCGTACCCGCCGCCGTTCTCCTGATGGCTCCGCCCCTCGACGGACGTCCAGGTGAACTCGACGCCCTCGAAGACGTCGGTCATCGAGTCGCCGTGCTCCATGGAAAGGGAATTCTTGCTCCGGCCGCCGATGCAGAGGCGGCGCATCGAGTGGGGGTCGATCCGGGTGGCGAGGTACTCGCGCACCTCGTCGTAGAGGTCGCCGCTGCTCCCGCCGCGGCGCCCGCCGCCGCCGTCGGCGTCGTCGGCGTCGGCGTAGTGGTAGGGGTTGGCCACGGATCTCTTGATGACGAGGGTGCGGCGCTCCGGTGGTGGGGTCTCGAGGCGGGCGCGGAGGAAGGACGCGGCCCAGTGGGCGGCGGCGCGGAGGTCGTGGGGGAGGAGCTCGCGCGCCATGCCGCGCGCCAGCACGACGTACGCCGTCACCGACGCCGCCGTGCCCACCGCCGTCTTGTACGCGTCCAACGCCTTCGCCAACGACGGCACCGCCATGGCCTTATCCGCCACCGCCGCCGCCGCCGCCGAGGGATCCAACTCCATTGCCGGATCAGAGATCAGACGAGGCAAGCGATGGGGATTAGAGGCGGCTAGGGTAGGTGCGCGTTGCAGTTCTTTTAAACGAAGATCGCGGCGGCCTCGCCGCTGAGATCGGAGTTCGAGTCGGTTTTCCGGTCCAGCAATTCTCAGCCCTTCGATTCATATCCAACCGCCGCCAGCCTCCAGTATGAACAACTCGGCTAACCTAGTAGTCCTAGTAGACCCAAATTGAGTCCTAACTCGACTAGGATTGCAGAATTAGCTCTACTACAGTATACCCAAATTGCTTGTCCCAAACTCAAGATGACGGTGGCTGAAGCATTGGAATTGAACAGCAAGCGTTGGTGATTGAATCTACTACTCGAATGTCCAGGGCATTGCAATTGACCGATTTGTGCACCCCGTGCGACTGCTTTTCTGGTGGTATAAATCGAGAAAACTTATAATTACAAGTCAATTTAGCTACATGCTAGTTCATGAATCCTTGTCTCTGTACGGGCTAGCACTCTGGAACCAAATAAAAATAACAAAGACGGGCCACTTAGAAGCATGGTACACATCCGATATGTTTGTTCATAAAAATAAAATCCAAACATATATGTTTCAATGTTCGATTTTGTATGAATTTTTTGTCTACGTTTTTTTTTTGAATTGCACTTTACGAGTCAAATCTTTGTGTGTGTCACACAACTGTAAAGCTTCTTTAGGCCCATTCGATGTTATGGGCCATGGCATTTCCCTTCCGGACATGTGTTGGCGCGAGGCGTCTCGCTAATCATGTCCATGGAAATAGTACACCAGCGAAGGATTTTCAATTGGAACCTCAACTTTTTTTTTATTGCGGAGGTTTGGTTAAGTCAATGGAGGATGGCAACAACAACTAATCAATGACCAACTCTGTAACTGTTTAATAGTGTCATTTGTTTTGGTTCGGCCAAGGTCCTACAGAATGAAAAGTCTATCGATGTCTTCCGTCCCATCTCCTTCTCTCCAACGCAGCCGATGTCTTCCACCTCATTCTATCAGCCATGCTAGTAGCGGGCCAGGTTCAGATTGTAAAAGTACCTTTTACTTTCTATTCATCCCCCTCACAGGACACGTATCTCTAAAAATTCTTTTTTCACCTTTCTTATTCATCTCCCTCACATAACACGCATCCAAAAAAAAAGGGTGTGTTTAGTTAGGAGGGGAGAAAAAGAACTTTTTTTGGGAAGCGTATTCTGTGAGAGGGATGAATAGAAAAGTCGAAAAGAGTTAAAGGGGAATTTTTCTAGGAAGCGTGTTTTCTGAGAGATGAATAGTAGAGTCCAAAAGAACTTCTGGAACTAAACACGGCCAAAGTATTTTCCCCCAATTCATCTGAACACAACGACATGTGGATGGCATCCCAAAGATTTCTGAACAAGTGTTTTAATGACAATACAGTTAAAGGAAACAAATTTCAACTAATCCGTCAAAGTATTTATGCTAACTCGAAAAAAAAAATTAAACAAGCATTATGTAAATGAACCTAGAATACTTCATTTGATAATAAATTTTGAAGATTTAAATATCCTGTATTTCAGAACAAACGGACTACATGCGAGGAGATGTGGAATCAAATCGTTATATTTGGCAAGACCTTTCGATGTCATTGGAATGAACAGTTGTGTTACATATGGCTCTGTTCAGGTTACAAAACACTATTTATTTTAATTTTTCTCTATTTATACTATTACTCTCACTCACAAGACTTAGCTACAGTGTTTTTCTTATAGCTATAGTGAATAGTTTGCAATATGAACACAGGGGGTGTTTAGTTGGTGGAGATAGGTGAAAATTTTCTATAGCAGATATGCATTGTAGCAATAAATAGTAAGGAAATGATAGTAAATAATGTGATGGGAGGAATAATAATCTATAATCTAAACAAGTTGTTACACCCCCTATGTATATATATAACGCCGATTCCTATCGACCCAAAACAAACACCAAGTCTCATAGTGTTCCGATTAATTATGCTGCGAAACGGCAGAACCAAACATCATTTTGGCCGCTAACCCAAACGAGAAGTGTGCATTTGAATCTGTTAGAATGAGCTAGAGGAAGATGATTTTGACCTGGTTGACCATGCGACCAGCCTCTCTTGAGTCCAAGATACCAGTACTGCAGTGACATGTTATGGTAATCCGTCGACATGAGAGAATTTATGGCTGGCAGGCTAGCTTGACATGACGGAGAGGAAAATGGAGGGTGCGCAAGGCAAACAAAGCAAGCTTGAGCGGACAGCCGGATGCAGGCAGCACCGCAGCAGTGCGTTGCCCAAGGAAGGGGAAGCCGTGGGTCGCAAGGATCCCGGCCCGCCGCCGTCAAGCATGGGCAACTGTGTCAAGGGAACGGGAAGCAATGCTGCAAGGGAACTAGAGGGCAAATCGCTCACCGAATCTATAATGCAAACTTTGCTAGGGAAATTAGACTCGGCTAAACAAACCCAAGCACGAACACCCTTGCATCCATCCAAAATCCAGGCACAACGAAGCCCCGTAATGTTCTTGGAAGAAAAGATCAAAAGAGGCCCTGTAATGAAGCCAGGTAAAAGAGACCACAGTGGGCAGTGGCAGTGACCAGAGTCAAAGTTCACAGGTGAAGAAAGACCACAGTTCGCAGGTGAAGAAAGTCTCCCGTTCCCTGTTATAAAAGTATTTTTTACTTTCTATTCACTCCTCACACAGAATATGCATCTCTAAAATTTTATTATTCACTTTCCCTATTCGTCTCCCTCACATAACGCGTGTCCTAGAAAAAAAAAAATTTCTCACCCTCAACTGCATCTGCCAGCTGCGAGCTGAGACGGTTGCCATGGCTTATTTCACGAGAACCGGCGCCTGTATATAATAGCCTTCCCCTTCCCCTTCCCCTTCAGCCTTCAAGGCCAGTAGCTTCGGAAGCTTTCACCAGAGCTTTGCTTGCACCCAAGCACCACAAGCCCCACTGTAGCATCATCCCTGTAGTCTGAGTAGTGACTGCCATGGGCCTCTCGTCGGTGTTGTCGTCGCCGTCCTAAAGCAAGGCGGAGGAGACCTGCAAGAAGGCGGCGACCATGGCGGCCGCGGCGGCAGGGTACGCCATGCTGGCGCGCACCATGTCTCGCGAGCTCCTCCCCGACGAGGTCCGCGGCGCGGTGCGCTGGGCGGCGTCCGTCGTCCGCTACCACATCCTGCCTCCGCGCCCCAAGCTCAAGACCATACGCATCGGCCAGTACGCCGACGACGGGAGCCTCAAACCACCTCTACTCGGCCGCCCGCGCGTACCTCGCCACCCGCATCGACCCGCGCGCCATGGACGAGCTCCGCCTCGCCGTCCGCGGCGCGCGCCGGAGCCTCTCCATGGTGCCCGGCGACTCCATCACCGACGTCTTCCATGGCGTCGAGTTCAGGTGGACCTCCACCCGCCGCCGCCGCCGCTCACGCCGCGGCCGCGACGACGACAGCGACGACGACGACGACGACGAGCCGGACGACTCGCTGGTGCTCTGCTTCGACGCGGAGCAGACGGACATGGCGCTGGACAAGTACGTGCCCTTCATCATGGACAAGGTGCAGGAGGACTGGCGGCGATATGGCGCCATCCAGATCCTGATGAACACGGGCTCCTTCTGGTTTCCCATGACCCACCACCACCCGGCTACGTTCGACACGCTTGCCATGGACACCGAGCTCAAGCGCTCCATCGTCGCCGACCTCGACCGCTTCCTCAAGCGCAACGAGTACTACCGCCTCATCGGCAAGGCGTGGAAGCGCGGGTACCTGCTGCACGGCCCGCCCGGCACCGGCAAGTCCAGCCTCGTCGCCGCCATGGCCAACTACCTCCACTTCAAGCTCTACGACCTCGACATCTCTGAGGTGCTCAGCAACTCGGCGCTGCAGAAGCTGCTGATCGGCATGGACAACAGATGCATCCTCGTCATCGAGGACATCGACTGCTGCTTCAGCGCCAAGACGAGGGAAGAAAAACCTGATGACTCCGAATCAGATTCATCGGACTCCACGGTACGGCCTTTTTGATTGATTCTTGTATCTCGCTCGGCTCGGTGGTGGCTACCGTATTACTTACTGAACGCAACTCCTTTTCCTGAATTAATGCGTCCAGGAACCTCCAGCTCGAGTGGAAGGCATCACCCTGTCCGGGCTGCTCAACTTCATCGACGGGCTGTGGTCGACGTGCGGCGAGGAGCGCATCATCGTCTTCACCACCAACTACAAGGAACGCCTCGACCCCGCGCTGCTCCGGCCGGGCTGGATGGACATGCAGGTGTACATGGGCTACTGCGGCTGGGAGGCGTTCAAGACGCTGGCCCACAACTACTTCCTCATCGGCGACCACCCTCTGTTCCAGGAGATACAGGGCATGCTCGTGGAAGTGGAGGTGACGCCGGCTGAGGTGTCGGAGATGTTGCTGCGGAGCGAGGACGCCGACGTCGCGCTGCAGGGGCTCGTGGGGTTCCTGCAGGACAAGAAGGAGCAGGGAGGCAAGCACTGACAGATGGACTGAAGAAATCAGGCCCTTGCTTGCTGTTGCAAGCCTTTTGTGATGATGACGATCATGCTTTGATTCTCCTCGTATTATCAGCTAGTTCTGTGTCAGTCTAGTGTTAGGGTTGTCTTTCTTCTCTCCCGAATGGTTAGGGGCAGCTCTGCTTTGGGATAATGACTCTACATATGGCACATCGTGTCATAGGACATGTGATTGATTTTGAACTTGTGATGCTAAAGGTCGTCCTGTATCAAGTACTACGTCTGCCTCATCAAACCAGTGTAACTGCCCAGCGGTTGAGCTTCATATCATGTTTGATTTTGTCTTGTTTTGGGTATTTCTAAGCTGCCATTTTAAGGGATTATGACACGTACTTCAGCTCATCCACACCCAAGACTGAAGTGTTAGTAACAACTTGACTTATTATTTTTGTCATGACTAGTCTCTTGGATGCCCAATTACCCTCGCAGATTATTCTACGGTGTTGTGATGCTTCCAGGTACTTTGGCCATGTGATGTCAGTTATGATGTTCATACAGTTTAATTATCTCTCTTTTTTGTGATTTCAGTTATGATGTTCACCCACACCCAAGACTGAAAGTCTGAAACTGGTAATCGCAACTTGACTTACTTTTGTCATTGACTGGAGTCTCTTGGATGCCCAATTACCTTTGCAGATTATTCTACGGTTTTGTGATGCTTCCAAGTGTTTTGACCAATGTTTTCAATCGAAGATCTCTATAAGTCACATGTTTTGCTCTTTGACCTAAAAGATTTATCAAGTAAATCACGCTCTTTATTCTAGACGTGAACACTCTCCTATGTGCAGAACTTGTTCCCCCAAAGATAAAAGTGACACCGAATTGAAATCGGACACTCAGTGTAATCAAGATATGCCAACACCATAGTAACAAGATTAAAAGAAATGTCCTTTTAATTACCCATAGCACCAATCGTCAGATTGGAAATAGAAAGGCAACACCTAAACTGTGAGCATTGGCGTGGGTGGCATCCTACTGAAAAACCTTTAGATGGTGGATGACCAACAAGATATCATTCTGCTGAACACAGATAACACAATGGAGGGGTTCCTGCACGACAAGGAGCAGGGAGGCAACCAGTAGTGATGGACTGATTAGAAGTAGCAATGCCTTTGCACTAAGAATGACTGAAGAAATAAGGTCCTTTGTGTTGCAAGTTTTTTTGTGGTGATGATGATGCTTTTGAAAGCAATATGTCTAACAGCTTTGATTTTGATCCTCCTCTTATTATTGGGAAAAGCTAGTTCTGTGTCAAGCTAGCGTTAGTGTTGTTTTACCTCTGTGTCAAGCTAGCTCTGTGATTGATTTTGAACTTGTGATGCTGAGGCTGGTCCTGCATCAAGTACTACTTCATACGATGTTCGCTTTTGTCTTATTTTTTGGGGTATTTCTAAGCTAGCAATAAGGGATTGTGACACAATGACACTCCTGATTTTGCTTCATCACGTCAAGCCCAAGAGTTAGGATTGAACTTTTTAAGGGTGAGTTTAGTTCACCCAACTTCTCCAAAAAAAAAAAACACTATTCATCCAACTTTTTCCTATCCATCCCATCCTTCCCGCCTCACAGAACACGCTTCCCAGCACGATCTACAGTGTTTTTCTAGTTTTCTCCCATTCTAAACTCACCTTAAGTAGCAACTTGACCTCTTTTATACTTGTTTTCGTTGAAAGATCTCTAGATGTTACATAGGTTTTCTTTGATCCAAAAGGTTTTCCAAGTCAATCGCGGCTCTTTATTCGGGACGTGAACAATCCTATGTGCAGAAGCTGCTCCGCCAAAAAGGAGACCTATGTAGCACCAGCCGTGTCAGATTGGACACTGAAGGGCAACCTAATGAAACCCTATAGTTAGATGGTGAATAACCAACAAGAGATAATCATGTTGCAGCTCCACCATAATCCTCTAATCAAGGACTAGACAAACAGAGAGATAACACAATGCCAACATGTGCAGTGCAACTGCACTGCACTTTTCAGAATTAGTGACAGAATAGAAGCTTGCATCAGAAACACTGAAGTGCTTAACATAGACAGATTAATCCAAAATAACCAGTTCCACAGCAATGGCCAGCTCCACAGCTGATGCTTACAGAAATACTACGGAACGATCAGAAAAGCGCCTAACAGTTGGTGCTTGACAGAAATTACGAGGACTGAACAATTAGAAGTCTGTAACATCGCTCTACAGCCACACGAGCGGCTTAATTATAGGTAGCTTTGCTGGTTCTCAAGGCAGACGAACTACTTCCCTTCTACGCGCCTTTCCTGCAGCTTCGTCATCATCTTCTTCCCCTAGAGGAACTCCACGAAATACCTGCAGTGCCACGTCGGCGTCCTTTTTTTTTTTGGAGTTGTTTTGCTCGGCGTCCTTCATAACACTTGTGGCGTGGATGTGTAACATGATGGCATTCTACAGATTTCAGAACAAAAGTTTTAATGACAAGTGCGGATAAAAGAACCAAACTTTAACTAATCAATCAATTAAACGAACAATATGTCTTGTATTATAAAAACGAACATTTGAGAATAAATTTTGAAGATTTAGATATCTTGTGTTATAAGAACAAGCATTTAAAAATATCCTGTGATGATAATGCTGGTCTGAAAACCGATTCGCATATCATGTATTTATATAGTTCTGAAAACTTCCCAAGAATCGTATAGTCTCCGTGATCCGTTGAGAATGAGCTAGAAAAACATGGTTTGACAAGGTTGAACCGTGTGACATGTGAATGGTTATCAAAAAACTTATGTGACTTCTAGAGATCTTTCAATGAAAACAATGGTCAAAACACCTGGAACTCTGGAAGCATCACAACACCGTGAAAATAATCTGCAAGGGTGAATTGGGTATCCAAGAGACTCTTGCTATTAACAGTTCAGTCTTGGTGTGGGTGAGCAGGAGGGTCATACTAATCCACTGAGGGTGTGTTTAGATTGTAGGGAAAAAACACTGTAGCATAAGAAAACACTGTAGCATTCGCTGGGAAACGTGTTTTTGTGAGGGAGGAATAGTGAAAAGTTAGAATGAATAGTGAAAAGTTGGAATGAATAGTGAATAGTTAGAATGAATAGTGAATAGTTGGGAGGGGCTGAGAAGTTACGCTATTAATGCCAGCTTAGAAATACCCAAAACAAGACAGACAAACATCACATGAAGCTTATCCGCTGGGACATTACGCTGGTTAGATGTGCACGAAGTAGTACTTGATACAAACTAAAGGGAATAAAATGCGATGCCTAAACATTCAGGAGAGAAGTAAAAACAACACTAGCTTGCCACGAACTACTAGCTGATAATACGAGGAGGTCCGGATCAAAGCATCATCGTCAACGCAAAAGACTTGCAACAGCATTGCAAGGGACTGATTTCTTCAGTTATTCTTGATGCAAAGGCATTGCTACCTCCCATCAGTCAGTCCATCACTGCTTGCCTCCCTGCTCCTTCTTGTCCTGCAGGAACTCCACGAACCCCTGCAGCGCGACGCCGGCGTCCTCGCTCCGCAGCAGCATCTCCGACACGGCGGCCGGCGTCACCTCCACCTCCTCGAGCAGCTCCTGTATCTCCGGGAACGTCGGGTGGTCGTCGACGAGGAAGTAGTTGTGGGCCAGCGTCTTGAACGCCTCCCAGCCGCAGTAGCCCATGTAGATGTGCATGTCCATCCGGCCCGGCCGGAGCAGCGCCGGGTCGAGGCGATCCTTGTAGTTGGTGGTGAAGACGATGATGCGCTCCTCGCCGCACGTCGACCACAGCCCGTCGATGAAGTTGAGCAGCCCGGACAGAGTGATGCCCTCCGCTGGAGCTGGAGGTTCCTGAACGGATTCATTCAGGAAAGGAGTTGCGGTCCCGGTCAGTAGCAGACACCGAGCCGAGATCGATTGTTCGTTACCAGAAAGAATCAAAAGCCAATGTTGCTGCGTAGCGTACCGTGTGTGAGTCTGATGAATCTGAGTCATCAGGTTTTTCTTCCCTGGACGCGGCGCTGAAGCAGCAATCGATGCCCTCGATGACGAGGATGGATCTGTTGTCCATGCCGAACAGCAGCCTCTGCAGCGACGAGTTGCTGTGCACCTCGGAGAGGTCGAGGTCGAGGTCGTAGAGGTTGAAGTGGAGGTAGTTGGCCATGGCGGCGACGAGGCTGGACTTACCGGTGCCGGGCGGGCCGTAGAGCAGGTACCCGCGCTTCCACGCCTTGCCGATGCGGTTGTAGTACTCCCTGCGCTTCAGGAAGCGGTCGAGGTCGTCGACGAGGGACCGCTTGAGCTCGGGATCCATGGCGAGCGTGTCGAACGTCGCCGGGTGGTGGTGAGTCATGCCACCCCAGGACGCGCCCGAGTTCATCAAGATCCTGATGGAGCGATGGCGCCGCAGCTCCGCCTCCACCGTCGCCGTGATGAAGGGGACGTACCTGTCCAGCGCCAGGTCCGTCTGCTCGGCGTCGAAGCAGAGCACCAGCGAGTCGTCCGGGCGGCCGTCGTCGTCGTCGCTGTCGTCGTCGCGGCGGCGGCGGCGGCGGGTGGAGGTCCACCTGAACTCGACGCCTTCGAAGACGTCGGTCATGGAGTCGCCGGGCACCATGGAGAGGCGGCGGCGCGCGCCGCGGACGGCGAGGCAGAGCTCGCCCATGGCGCGCGGGTCGATGCGGGTGGCGAGGTACGCGCGCGCGCCCGAGTAGAAGTAGTTGGGGCTGCCGTCGTCGGCGTACTGCCGATGTGGATGGTCTTGAGGCGGCGCTGCTTGGCGCGCGGGAGGATGTGGTCGCGGACGACGGAAGCCGCCCAGCGCGCCGCGTCGCGGACCTCGTCGGGGAGGAGCTCGCGCGCCATGGTGCGCGCCAGCATGCTGTACCCGGCCGCCGTTGCAGCCATGGAAACTGCCTTCTTGTAGGTCTCCTCCACCTTGCCGTAGGATGGCGACGCCAACACCGACGAGAGGCCCATGGCAGCTACAACCGTCAGTGATGCTGGTGGTGCTTGGGTGCGAAAGCTTCCGGTGAAAGCTGGAGTACTTCGTATGAAGGGAAGGCCGAAGAGGAAGGCGAATATATAGAGCGGTTCTGGTGAAATAAAAGCAACCATGCAACCGTCACAGCTCACTTTGACCCCGTTTTTTTTTTATCCTAGCTCACTTTGACTATTGAAATAAGAAAAACACTGTAGCACTTGTGGGAAGCGTGTTTTGTGAGGAAGTTAAATAGTAAAAAGTTAGAATAGATAAGCGACATTGAGTCTTTCAAAACACTACATTTTCAAAATCATAAGCGGCATTGAATCAAAACACTACATTTTCAATATTTTTCTTAGCAGAAAGCCACCTGAACATCGTTGTGCCTTGAATTTTGGATGGTAATAAGCATACTGGCATTACAAAATCGGTGAGCATGCAACAATTTGCCCGCTAGTAGCCTGGAGCAGATGAGGGCCACGTCTCCTCATCCATCACCGTGGTGCGTCTTGCCGGCGATGATCGTCGCGACGCACACCTGCCTACTGCTACTCCCTGAGACCCACCGGTCCGGCTGTCCGCCTGTGACCTGCCCTCACTTTCCTCTCCTTCCTTGACAAGCTACTAGCCAATATCAGTGACACCTTCCTTGACAAGCTAGCCAATATCAGTGACACGTTTATTCCTAAACACATGTCGAGAGACTAGTAGGTTTCGCTCTTTGATCTAAAACTTTTATAAAGTAAATTGCGCTCTTTATTCTGGACGTGAACACTCCTATGTGCAGAACTTGTTCCACCAAAGATAAAAAAAAAGTGACCACCGAAATGAAACCGGACAATTCATCAGTGTAATCAAGATATGCCAACGCCATAATAACCAGATTGAAGGGCCACACTAAACTGAGCATTGGCGTGAATGGCGTCCTACTTAAACACAGAGATAAAACAAGGCCAACATGTGCAATACAGCTGCACTGCACTTTCAGATACTAGACGCTTAAGGCCCCGTTTAGTTCCCAAAAGATTCCCCAACTTTTCACTATTCATCCAACTTTTCACTATTCATCCCACCTCTTCTACTCACAGAACACTATTCATCTACAGTGTTTTTTTTTGAACCGTGTATTTTCGGGGAATCTTTCTCCAATCTAAACACACCCTAACATAGACATACTGAGGGTCACTTTGGATAGACGGGGCTGATTAGCCCAGGGAAACAATTACCCCACGGGGATTTTTCTGGATCGTGGAATCCCCGCCATGGCAGGGCAGCGCTGCCTCCTCACCCCGTCGCTGTTTGGAAGATACTGACGCGGGGGAGCCCTGTCACCTGTGCCCGCTTGTAGCTCTACAACTCCACATCTCACAAACAAGAGAAGCCGCTACCTGACCTGTCATCCTGAGAATCGAACTTCTGAACTTTCCCGAGAAGCTGTAGTGCCAAATCGTGCATGGAAACAAAGGTTTCCAGAGCAGCCAGGTGCTGTCGGTTCTTAAAGCATCAGACATGATCGTGCTCCACAAGGCCACATACATCTCTCGCTGGCATTCTATCGAACAGCTCCACGGCATATCGGCAACTCGGCGTCGCTCATTATGCGTTTGGCGTACCCGATCAGCATGACGTTGTGGGTGGTGATGTTGGGTTGGTGATGTACTGATGTCCACCGGCAGCAGACGTCGGACGTCGCGGAGGGCTCCCCAGCAGTGGAGGCGCAAGCGCGTGTTCTGTAGAAAGACGGTGGACGCGACACGCGAGGTCCATGACGATGAGGTGGTCTTGTAGCGCGCAGACGCGAGGTCCACGATGACGAGGTGGCCGTGTCGCGCGCGGACGCTGGAGGGCGTCAGCAAACGCCTACGGGATCGCCATGCGGGAGGCAGCCGTCCGAGGAGAACACGGCGATGGCGGCCATGGATTTGAAAGGTAGGGAAGCATACGAGCGACAACTGACGACGACAGAAAGGGAACACTTGGACGGGAAGGTGGAGCGACGGCGTCGGCGCTCGCGAAACGGCACGGGGAAGACGCGCCCGAACCCCCGAGGTGGGGAAGAGCCGCCCCAGGGAAGACGCGAGGATCGGGCATTCCTTCCTGCCGGCGTCGCTTCCAAATAGCAGGAAGTTTTTACCAGGGCTTACTTTCCACGAGGGACTCCTACCCGAGGAAAACACAGGGATCCCGGCGGGGAGCCGCGCTCCCAAAGTCGCCCTGAAGTGCTTAACATAGACTGAAGTGCTTAACATAGACATACTGAACTGCCGGCTCCACAGTGGATGCTTGCAGAAATACGACAGAACCGATCAGAAAAGCGCCTAACAGTTGGTGCTTAACATAAATTACTAGGACTTAACAACTACTTGTAGAAGTCTGGAACGTCGCTCTACAGCCACACGAGCAGACGAACTCCACGAACCCCTGCAGCGCCACGTCGGCGTCCTCGCTCCGCAGCAGCATCTCCGACACGGCGGCCGGCGTCACCTGAACAGAGGGTGGTCGCCGATGAGGAAGTAGGCTGTGTTTGGTTGGATTGGGGTGAAAAGAGCTTTTTTTTCTGGAAACGTGTTTTCTTAGAGGGATGAATAGTAAAGTTCAAAAGATTTTTTGAAGTAAACACTGCCGTAGTTGTGGGCCAGCGTCTTGAACGCCTCCCAGCCGCAGTAGCCCATGTACACCTGGGCTGCGTTGCAGATTAGAAGTGAAAAGTGCATTAGGAAGCGTGTTATGTAGGTGGGATGAATAGGAAAAACTAGTTTGAGAAGTATTTTTTTTTTAATCTGAACACAGGCCTGCATGTAGGAGAGATCAAGATCGTAGAGGTTGAATCGGAGGTGGTTGGCCATGGCGGCGACGAGGCTGGACTTGCCGGTGCCGGGCGGGCCGTAGAGGAGGTACCCACGCTTCCACGCCTTGCCGATGCGGCGGTAGTAATCCCTTCTCCCCAGGAAGCGGTCGAGGTCGTCGACGATGGACTGCTTCAGCGCCGGGTCCAGTGCCACCGTGTCGAACGTCGCCGGGTGGTTGTGATTGAACCCCTGCCAAGACGACGTCGCCGGGTGGTTGAACCCCTCCCAAGACGACGTGTCCTTGTTCATGAAGATGCTGAGCGTGCGCTCCCGCCGCCGCGTCTCCTGGATCTCCGCCACGATGGAGGGCACGTACCTGCGGAGCGCCACCTCCATGTGCTCCGCGTCGAAGCTGAGAGCCAGAGCCTGCGGGCCGTCGCCGCCGCCGCCGCGATACGCGCGGACGCCGTAGTCGCCGCCGTCGATTTCCTCGTCGCCACGGCGGCGCACGGCGGCGCTTACGGTGGTGAGCAACCAGGTGAACTCGACACCCTCGAAGACGTCGGTCATCGAGTCTCCGGGCACCATGGAAGCCACCTGCCGCTGCTGCTGATGCGGATGCGGCAGAAGCTGGTCGGAGCAGGCGGTGAGGCAGAGCTGGTCCATGGCGTCGGGGTCGATGCGGGTGGCGAGGTAGGCGCGGGCGTCATGGTAGAGGCGGTTCTCGACGCGGCCCCCCTCGACGTCGACGAACTGGGCGATGAAGATGGTCTTGGCGCGCGGCTTGTTTTGGCGCGGCAGGAGGAAGCGGCCGCGGAGGACGGACGCGGCCCAGCGCGCCGTGGCGCGGAGCTCGTCGGGGAGGAGCTCCCGCGACATGCTGCGCGCCAGCGCGGTGTACGCGGTCACCGTGGTCGCCGCCGCCACCGCCACCGCCTTCTTGTAGGTGTCCACGGCCTTGGCGTAGGACGGCGACGCCGTCACCGACGAGAGATCCATGATGCCCTCAGGCGAGGCTTGCAAGTTGGGCACTGGAGAGAACACTTTGAAGTGATGACTGATGAGGAGACACAAAGCCTGAACCACGGGACCCACATGGCCACATGGCTGGCTCAGCTGTGGCGGAGCCCCACATGTCATGTGACATGGGCGCCCGGCTGGAGCTTCTTCGTAAGCAATTTGTGTTCTTAGGTCTTTTTCACTTATTTGGTTCAAATTCAAAAAATGGCGTGGCAAAGTTTCTAGGCAAAACAACAATGGTAGCATGAAACACGAACACTGGCTAAATATTTTTTTTCACCAGACTAAATAATACCCTAAAGCTTTGCCGAGGTTTTGGCCGAATTTTTTTTTGTTATGCCAACATTTTTGGTATTTGAAAAATATTGGAATAAAACCAATCAGTCTCTTATTTCTTTTTGTCTGGGAGTAAAAAGATGGCTTGCGAAGGTGGCCGTGAATAAGGCAATTCGATCGATACAAATTTTATCGCATCAGTAGAGGTCTAAAAAAACAAACAGGTACGAAGAAACACAAATTATCCATTGGCAACTCAAAAATGTTGAAAAGTTTTTGACAGCACACCGTACCGCGGTGCATGAAACCGAAGGATTCTTTTTTTTGTTGTGCGAAGCACGCCACACGGCTAATCTTCTCTTGCACGGAAAAGGAGCTGGCGTGCCAGCCAGCCAGCGGCAGGGTCTCCTCCCGTCCCGTCCGTCTCGGCTCGCATTGCACTTGCACAGTGTGAGCGACAGGTCCATGCGTCCAAGCTCGCATCCCGACACGCGGGCAGGCTCCCCGCCAACCCCCGCGAACCCCGACAGTACGACGAGAACACGCCGTGCGGCCACGATCGCTGAGCCCTCCTGCCACCGCGCCGGGGGACGAGAACAGCCGCCCTGGATGGGTGATCACGTGAGGCGCGTCGACTCGCCCCAACGGCGCCCCGTTCCGTGCATCCCTCGAGCGGCACGGCGACACCTCGCCTGCGCGACAGAACGAGCCCACCCCGGCGGAGCCAACGGCAACCAACCACGGTGCGGCCGGCCGCAGGGGGAGGGGTGGCTCCGGACTCCCTCCGGTGCTGCTTGGCTTGCCCATCGGGTTCTCGCCTTTGGCAGGGCAGCGGGGCGACCAGCGGGCAGCAGGAGTAGCAGCCAAAGCTGCTGCTGCGACAGACTGAACCGAATCGCTCTCGCGATCGCTCCGGTCCAGTAGCTCCGGTCCCGGACTTCCCGTTTGTCCGGGCCGGGCGGCCCTCGAGAAAGCAGAGCAGCCCAACCGGTTCGTTGAGCGCAAAACTTTCCAATGGAGGTTCAAGCCAAAAAAAATCTCCAAACATGGAGGACGCTTAGGGTGTTTGGATCACAGGTCTAAAGTTTCGCTCTGTCACATCGAATGTTTTGATGCCGATTACAAGAACTAAATATGAGTTAATTATAAAATTAACCTCACAATTCGTAGGCGAATTTGCGAGACGAATCTAATAAGCCTATTAATCCATGATTAGCACACATTTACTCTATTAATCCATGATTAGCACACATTTACTGTAGTTGTCTCGTGATTTAGCCTAGGGGTTATGTAATGGGTTTTATCATTAAACTACGTTTAGTACTATGCTCTAAATATTTAACGTGACAAGGCAAATATTTGGAGCCCTCGATCAAACATGCCCATGGTCTTGGAAACTTTGTTCGTTCAGTGGCAAACTTTGAACCATTTATAACCACAGTTCGAGAGTCAAAACGATAGGCACAAGGGAAAACACACACATGTAGGACCCAAAAGAAGAAGAAAACCATGCTTAAAATTCCAATACAGAAAAACCAAAAGAAAAAAAGACACTGAAACAAGCATCAAGCTCATCAACCTCCATAGGCACTCAACAATTATAGCTTAGGGTGTGTTTAGATTGTAGAAAAAAACACTGTAACATAAGAAAAACATTGTAGCATTCGCTGGGAAATGTATTTTGTGAGGGGGGAATAGTAAAAAGTTGGAATGAATAGTGGAAAGTTGGAATGAATAGTGAATAGTTGGGAATCTGAACATGGCCTTACTCCTACACAGCAAATCAAAGTCCATAAGGTGTAAGCACCTACAGAATGTTGACACCGGCTTGATAAAGTTGCAAGTGACACATCGGATAGTTTGATGTTACAAAACAAAGAACACAGCTAGCTAGATCATCATACACTGATCAGTCCAAATCAGCTCCTAAACTTACTAGATAAACAGAACCAAGAGTCCAAGATCAGTTGCAGCTAACGCGGAACAAAGGGATTAGTGTTCAGAAGTCAGAACGCATAGCTTGCAACACAAAAAGGGCTTCTTTCCTCGCTACTACTCCCTCTGTCCCATAATAGATGACGTTATGGGATGCGTGCACGTGTTACTTTCTCAACTTTGACTCGATTTATAAAAAAGTATGTGCAATATTTATCTCTCTAATAAATTTGTTAAAAAACTAGATTAGAATATCTATCTAATGATACTAATGATGTATTATAAATATTAATATTATTTTATATATAATTGGTTAATGTTGAAAAATGTTGTTTTTCTTAGGAAGCGAGAATGACATCTATTTTGGGACCGAGGGAGTAAGCTGATTCTTGATTCGACCGGTGGCTAATTGCGTTCCCCGGTGGCCTGCTTCTTCTCTCCGAGGAACTTGGCGACACCCTGAAGCGCGGCGTCTGCGTCCTCGCTGCGCAGCAGCATCTCGGACACCTCGGCCGGCGTCACCTCCACCGCCGAGAGCAGCTCCTGTATCGCCGGGAACGTTGGGTGGTCGTCGACGAGGAAGTAGTTGTGGGCCAGCGTCTTGAAGGCCTCCCAACCGCAGTAGCCCATGTAGACGTGCATGTCCATGCGCCCCGGCCGGAGCAGCGCCGGGTCGAGGCGGTCCTTGTAGTTGGTGGTGAAGACGATGATGCGCTCCTCGCCGCTCGTCGACCACAGCCCGTCGATGAAGTTGAGCAGTCCCGACAGAGTGATGTTGTGCTGCTGCTGCTGCTGCCGCGGCGATCGAGCACGAATGTTAGCATATATACTTTGTTGAAAGTGGAATAAAAAAGATTTCTTTGTTTGTTCCAGCTTAGCGTACCGTGTCCCAGGGATCTGGTGTGTTCTCTTCCTCAGAAGAATCATCTGATGCTCCGTCGCCGGCCTGATCTTTGCCATCTTCCCTCGTCGCGGCGCTGAAGCAGCAGTCGATGTCCTCGATGACGAGGATGGACCTGTTGGACATGCCGTTGAGGAGCCGCTGCAGCGCCGTGTTGCCGCGCACCTCGGAGAGGTCGAGGTCGTAGAGGTTGAAGCGGAGGTAGTTGGCAATGGCGGCGACGAGGCTGGACTTGCCGGTGCCGGGCGGGCCGTAGAGGAGGTACCCGCGCTTCCACGCCTTGCCGATGCGGCGGTAGTAGTCCCTCCGCTTGAGGAAGCGGTCGAGGTCGGCGATGACCGACCGCTTGAGCTGCGGGTCCATGGCGAGCGTGTCGAACGTGGCCGGGTGGTGGTGCTCGATGCCGTGCCAGTGCGACCCCTCGTTCATGAATATCACGAGCTCGCGGTCATGGCGCCGCGCCTCCTCCACCGTCGCCGTGATGAAGGGGACGTACCTGCCCAGCGCCATGTCCGTGTGCTCGGCATCGAAGCTGAGCTCCAGCGACTCGGACGAGGGCCCGTGCCGGCCTTCCCCGGCGACGGACGCCCAGGTGAACCGGACGCCCTCGAAGACGTCGGTCATGGAGTCGCCGTGCTCCATGGAGAGGACCTTCTTGGCGCCGTACACGCCGCCGCTGAGGCAGAGGCGGCGCATCGAGTGCGGGTCGATCCGGGTGGCGAGGTACTGGCGCGCCTCGTCGTAGAGGCCGCCGTCGTCGTGGTGGTGGGACGACCCCGACGCGCGCTTGATGACGAGGGTGCGGCGCTCGGCGGGGAGGGGCTCCAGGCGGGCGCGGAGGAGGGAGGCGGCCCAGCTCGCCGCGGCGCGGAGGTCGTGGGGGAGGAGCTCCCGGGCCATGCCGCGCGCGAGCACGACGTAGGCAGTCGCCGTGGCCACCGCCTTCCGGTAAGCGTCCACGGCCTTCGCGATTGGCGCCATCGCCACCGCCGACGACGAGGAAGGATCCGCCGCCATCGAGCCCCTCCGGTCTCCGCACGCGGTCTCACTCGGTTGGCAGATTGCAAGGCGGCGGCGGCGCGCGCTTTAGGTCTTGGCAGGGGAGCACGGTCTGTGCAAGGGTCTCTGTATGTATTGTGATAGGAAATTTAGAAAATATTAACTCCATCCTAATTTATAAGTTGTTTGACTTTTTTGACCCCAACTTTGGTCACTCGTCTTATTCAAAAAATTTGTGTAAATATAGTCAAATTTAAGTCATTATTGAAGATTATTCATTAATAAAACAAGTCATAACAAAAAAAATGATATTTCACATAATTTTTTGAATAAGACGAATTGTCAAAGTTGGAGAAAAAAAAGTCAAACGACTCGTAAATTGGGATGGAGGGAGTAGTTTTGATTTGATCGCTAGATTTTCGAATACGGGGTAGGTTTATGTGGGCAGAATACGGTGTTAAGGTTGTGATATAAGTGTTGTTGCAGAGAAGATGGGACTCTTCCCTTTTAGACTGGTTGTTATAGGTCGGCAAGTGCTAGGAGAAAAATAAGAATGCAATGGTAGCATTTAAATTTAGTATGAAAAAAGAACATATTTTTTTCAATGTGCATGCGCAATTAATTTTGTGTTTGTTTTGTGACGTCCATGTGCATTTAACTGTGTTTCATTTTTCGCTTTAATTGGACAGAGGATGGCACTGGCAAAGTGGCAAGTGCCAATGCCATTGCCATTGCCCGTTGGACTATTCAGGACTCGGTCAATCACTGTTGTGTGCTACCGCGCGCCTGACGCTGCACGGGCTAGCTCATGCCCGGCTGCATGCTGCAGGCATGTAACAACAAAACGGAAGGCCGCGGCCTGTGGGCTCTCGCTTTTGCCACTCTGCTGCAAGCCATGCTTGCGAGAGTAGCCGATGGAAGCCTTTGCAGTTGGCACTACTAGCCAAAGCGTAGTCGAAAGCGATGCTGGTGGCAGCAGAAGGAACACGGGCGCCTGTATCGCCTTTTTTTTTTTTTTTTTTTTTGGCATGTTCGCGCCTGTATCGCCTGGGCTGGGCACGATTGCACGCTCGTGCACCGCAGGAAATCCTCTCCAGCCCGGCCCACACAGTGGACATTTTGGCCCAACCCAATCCAACTACAGAGTGCGCGGATTTATGGCTTGGCCGACTCCCGGCACCTTCGTAAAATTTCCCTCCAAAATAAAATAAATGGCATTCGAACAGGCGTGTCGGGTGGCAGGAATGGACAACCTCTCCACAGTGATGGCGACGCCGTCGCTCGCCAAGGCGACGGACGCGCGTACAAGAAGGCGGTGGCCACGGTGATGGTGTACACTGTACACGGTGCTGGCGCGCAGCACGGCGCCCCTCGGAGCTCCGCTCGGCCGTGCGTGTCCGGCGTCGGCGACCGTCTCTCACCCCCCGCCCTCTTCATCGACGTCGAGAACCGCCTCTTCGATCTGGGACGCCACGTGACCCGTCTCTGCCTCGCCTTCCGCGACGACCACCACCAGGGTGCTCTCCTTGGTGCCCGGCGGCGACTACGTGACCGATGTCTTCGAGGGCGTCGAGTTCACCTGGTCCCTGTTGCCCGTCGGGTCTGGGGCGCCGCCGTGCACGCTGGCGCTAGGCTTCGAGGCGGAGCGGACGGAGCCACGGAGAACTACACGCCTGGCACCGGCAAGTCCAGCCTCGTGGCCGCCATGGCCAACTAGCTCCGCTACAAGGATCGCCTTCAGGAAGAAGCAGCACCAGCGGAAGTAAACTGGAGAAAGCGTGCTGGGGTGAATGAAATAATGCCATAGGATGGGGATTAAAGCGGGATTTTGTCAAAAACTTGGATTAGAAACAAGATAGTCTGATCCTCTCATTTTGCTTCACAAAAATTCAAATACAATGGTGTGTGAATATTGCGTTTCCGTCACCGTCCTGTGGAAAGCTAAATCACCAATCACTTGGTAGTAAATTCGGAAATGGACGCGGACAAGTATCAATCCTTTACCATGCAAAATATCGAGTGCCAAACAACAATTAGAAGGGTTTATTACGAGTCAGAGCACTTAGCATCATCTGCCACAACGACACCATGCATAAACCATAGCGGCAGTACCAGAACTCCAGGTCTCCAGCAGTGTCTAGCAGCAATGCAACATGGCAATCTGACCACATGCACATTTGCGAAGCAAAATAGGAGAAATCCTGCAGTTTCATCTCGTTCCCTACTAGTACTCCCTAGCAAATTCTCGATGTGATCGCGTTATTCTGGGTGGATCTCCTATCTTCTTCATGCCTTATTCCCTGCTTCTTCTTCCTCGCTGATCTGCTTCCCTCCATCAGCCGCTGCTGCCCGCTGCTTCTTCTTCTCCTGGAGGAACTCCGTGAGCCCCCGCAGCGCGACGCCGGCGTCGTCGCTCCGCAGCAGCATCTCCGACACGGCGGCCGGCGTCACCTCCACCTCAGCGAGCAGCGCCTGTATCTCCGGGAACAGCTCGTGATCGTCGACGAGGAAGTAGTTGTGGGCCAGCGTCTTGAATGCCTCCCAGCCGCAGTAGCCCATGTAGATGTGCATGTCCATGCGGCCCGGCCGGAGCAGCGCCGGGTCGAGGCGATCCTTGTAGTTAGTGGTGAAGACGATGATGCGCTCCTCGCCGCAGGTCGACCACAGCCCGTCGATGAAGTTGAGCAGCCCGGACAGGGTGATGCCCTCCATCCCCTAGACGGCATTCAGGAACGTAGTTGGGGTCAGGTGGCCCTTGAGATCGAGCTCCATTGGTACCGAAGTCAGTGTCGTGCAGAAACTAGCACCAGTTAAAGATGATTTTTATCTATTGATTGATCATGACCAACGACATAGCACTTGGTTCAGACATCAAGCGGCTGTAGTTTACCTGATCGTTCTTTGATTTGGACTTGGATTTGGCCGGAGGTGGGGGAGTGTCCGAGTCCGATGCAGTGCCGTTGCCGGCGTCGTCGTCGCTACCACCACCGTCTCCGGCACGCGGCGTCGACTTGTCATCTGCCCTCGACATGGCATCGCAGCAGCAGTCGATGTCCTCGATGACGAGGATGCACTTGTTGGGCATGCCGACGAGCAGCCACTGCAGCGAGGCGTTGAAGTGCACATGGGAGAGGTCGAGGTCGTAGAGGTCGTAGCGGAGGTGGTTGGCCATGGCGGCGACGAGGCTGGACTTGCCGGTGCCGGGCGGGCCGTAGAGAAGGTACCCGCGCTTCCACGCCTTGCCGATGCGGCGGTAGTGGTCCCTCCTGCTGGCGAAGAGGTCGAGGTCGGCGACGATGGAGCGCTTGAGCTCCTGGTCCATGGCGAGCGTGTCGAACGTGGCCGGGTGGTGGTGGCTCAACCTGTACCAGATCCTTCCCTCGTTCATGCAGATCTTGAGCTTGCGGTCCCGCTGCTCAACCTCCTCGGCGGCCTCCATGACGAACGGGACGTACCGGTCCGTGGCGACGTCCGTGTGCTCGGCGTC
This sequence comes from Digitaria exilis, assembly GCA_015342445.1. Lineage (NCBI taxonomy): Eukaryota > Viridiplantae > Streptophyta > Magnoliopsida > Poales > Poaceae > Digitaria > Digitaria exilis. Next base: position 735,340 of record JACEFO010001827.1, on the reverse strand, counting down.
GAAGCTGAGCTCCAGCACGAAGTTCCGGTCGCCGCCGGTGCCGGGCTCGCCTTTCTTGTCCTTCTCCGTGTCCCTGCCGCTGCTGGGTGCCTCGACGCACGCCCACTTGAACTGGACCCCCTCGAAGACGTCGACGGCGAAGTCCCCGGGCTCGAGGAAGAAGACCCTCCGCCAGCTGGCGCGGCCGTCGCGGTCCCTGGTGCGGGCCAGCGTGAGGCCCAGGCGGCCCATGACGCGCGGGTCGAGCCTGGACGCCAGGTACGCCCGCGCGGCGTCGAAGAGGAGGTTCTCCTCGGCCCCTCCGCCGCCGCCGCGCGCCTGCTGCTGGCTCCGGACCACGAGCGTGCGGCGCGCCGGCTTGCCCCGGCCGAGGCGCGCGCTCAGCGCCGACGCGGCCCAGCGCGCCGCGGCGCGGAGCTCCGGCGGGAGGAGCTCCCGCGCTAGGCCGCGCGCCATCACCGCGTACGCCGCCGCCGAGGCCGCCGTGGCCAGCGCCTTCCGGTACGCGTCCACCGCCTGCCCGCCACCCACCGAGGACTCCATCCCCACCGGATCGCCGCCGCCGCCTGATCGCCGAGTGGTTCTTGGCTACCTCCCTCTCTTGGAGTCTTGGTCTACCACTAGCCGCGAGTGTGGGGTGTGGGTGTTCGCGTCCAGGAACAGCAGCTTTGTTCGCCCTCGGTGCAAGTTTTTTTTTTTTCTTTGGCCGTTTTATGGCAGCACCTTTTCTCTGTGCCTTTGGGCGCCGTGGGGGTGGGGTCGTGGGGAGTTGCCGAAATGGGGAAGCGCCGAACCGGACGGGTCGTCGACTTGTCGTCGCCGTCGCCTGTGTGATGGGCCGTGTTTAGTTGTGGTGGGAAAAAGTACTTTTTTTGGGATGCGTGTTATGTGAGGGGGATGAATAGGAAAGAGAAAAAAGAATTTTTGGGGATGCGTGTTCTGTGAGGGAGATAAATAGGAAGTACTTTTTGGAACTAAACACGACAATGATCTTTGCGTGGCGCGCGGGCAATGGCCGGTCAGAAAAGCCTGTGCGCAGCGCGCATCAGCTCTCGTCAGCGGAGCGGCAGGCCGTCGACTGGGCTAGCTTGACCGGAGTCGCATGCCGATCGTGCTCGTACCTGACGGGCGGATCACACCGTGCAGTCGCTGGCCGCCGCACCATCGGCCAGACGGCCACGTCGACCGAAACCATCTCACCGGCGGCGTTTGGGGCGCCGGATGGTTGAAGGTTCCATGCAGCTCGACACCAAGAGAGTGCACGGGAAGGGAAAGACCGAAGACCACGATGCAGAAGCGATTATCTCACCAAACGTCTGTCCTTTTGGTTTTGGTATGCAAATGTTAATCCTAACGCTATCACTTAAACATATCGGAAGTGTGCGTTTCCTGAAGTTCTGAAAAATAAATTCTCAAAGTTTCAATTGATAAATGTATGGATTTTTACACAAATTATTTCGTGGAGTATCATCTTTGAAAGCAATAATGATTCGATTATTGGTAAACTATTCAAATGTTCCAACTCAAACTGAAAAAACTCACCTAAAAGAATTCGAAAAAAAAACAAATTGCTAGGCCTTGGTGCGCAATAGACAAGGCCCATTCTTGAAGTCCAGCCCAAGCCCCAACAGAGGAGCGTGCATTTCGAATTTCCACCGTTCCGCAAGACCCCAACCATCCAGTTCCCGCTCCCCCGCCTTCAATCCCGCTCCCCTCCAACCTTCCTCCTTTCCGAATTCCGAACCCATGGACGCTCGCTCCCGAACCTTCTAGAGCGTCCCTCCCCGTCCCCGTCCCGGCCGGCGGCCGCCATGAGCCGCCGTGAGCCCTCCTCGCCCTTCCGCGACCTCTCCAACCTCCGCACCCCGAGACCTAAGCCCAAGCCCGTACCCGCCTCCAAAACCCCCCTCCAGGCGCCCACGCCGCTCCGCTCCGCTCCGAGGCCCGGCGACGGCGCCCCGACGCCCCTCGACCGCCGCCTCCGCGCGCTCGAGGTCGACCAGTCGCGCTCCGCCCGCCGCGCAGAGTCCGGCCGTGAGCGCGCTCTCCGCGCCTTCGCGGGCTCCGCCTCGTCATGGCTCTCGCTCCTCCTTCGCGACCCCGCGGCCTGCGGTTGCTCCCCGGCGGCCGCCGCTTCCGCCGCAGCAGCGCAGCCCTGCGCTGCGGGCAGGCGCTACGCGCTCGACGGGGAGCGGGCGCGTGGGGCGCGCAGCCCGAAGAGGCGCCGCGGTGGTGGTGATCGCGGCGGGGAGAGGAGGAAGGAGATGACGCCGGCGATGGTGGCCGCGTTACGGGATTCTCTGAGGGAGGTGTGCAGCCTGGACGATGTCACGGAGAGGATGGCGAAGTATATGAGCAAGGATGCGTGCGAGGAGGTGCTCGTCATGATGACTCAAATTTGTAAGGTGAGACAATTTTGAGGTTTCAAACTCTATGGCTAGAAATTTGACATTCTCATTGTGGAGTGCTATTTTTGGATTGTTAGGTTACAATTTCCTGTTTCCACTTGTCTTTAAACTGAGACCAAACTGTTGTGTTGTCTGATCATACCTGGATTGTATTTGATGAACTAGGCATGCTAACATTTAAATTGATTTTATGGCAGTAGCTTGTTGTAGATGTGACAAATTATAGCCTTGTCTTTGAAAACAATATACGCAAAATGGAAAAGTGGATAGGTTTGATATGCCACTTATATTTTGGCTTATTGTGGTTCAATTTGTTATATGTAAGAGTGCTTTGCGGTAGTTAAACTTTTCATGCAATTTGTTACTTCCTAAACTGTACCTAGCGTTTTTTAAATGGTAATAAAACGGTCTTAGACTTACACAGCAAGAACCATTGATGCTCTAACGGGCAGGGGCAGAGACATTTTGCTTTTAGCTAACTCTCTTGTTTATTTAGCACTAACCCCTCTGAGATTGGGCTCAAACTCTTGCCACTGTTAACCTGCACTGTATTCTCCCCCTCTTTTTTCAGAACATTGACGAGGGCAGACTGAAGATGAAAGCACACTGCCCCCTTGCTACTGATCTTGGGCTGAAAGAGAAAGCAACAAGGATTTTCATGTGCTACAATCCAGATTGGCTCAGGATTGGGTTGCATATTGTTCTCGGCGGTGATTCCTTGCTGCAGAATGGGTTAGGAAAACGGGACAGGGAGTTTCATTTTCTAAAAAGAATTCTGGAGAAGCATATGTTTTCTCAAATCATGATTGCAAAGTCTTCTGCTCCCAAGAAGATAGTAGAAGGGCACGTGGTACAGTGTTACAGTGAAGCATTGGGCAATATTATACTGAAAAGAATTTTTCTGTTTGTTGCTGCACTAGACAGAGCCAAAATAGAAAGTGCTCTACCTCTTGAAGCTGGAATCGATGGCCTAGATGGTGGATCCCCTCTTTTATTTTGTCACCAAGGCCAAGTAAAGTCTAGTCGCCAAATCATTCAGGGTAATATGGCTGAATCAATCTGCCTTTAACTATTGCTCTTTGTGCCTTGCAAAATGTTCTATCCGGCTGCTGTTCTCTTCTTTGACTCATTACTGAATTGTAGAGTCTTTGGGGGAGGCCATGCATGGAGAAGGTGACCTTCTGATGCACCTCAGAACTATGGGATATAAACTAAATTATCACCAGGTATCTAGATTTATCTCTATTACTGTGCTGAACAATCTGCTATTGTAATAAAAGTTTCTTTCAGGAATAGTTAGTTTAAATTTTTGTTTAAATATATTTTAGATTACTCTAATTTAATTTTCCTTTCGTCAACAGCCTGCCCTGTCAGAATATGATTTCAATATAAAGAGTCTATTTGAAGATCTCCAAGATGGAATGATTCTTTGTAGAGTTGTTCAGCTGCTCCTTTCAGATGCATCAGTTATTTTGGTAAGAATTTCTTTCTGCTATAATACTATTATTTCCATTTGATTTACAGTGTCAATATGCTTTATTTCAGAAAGTGATTGTTCCCTCAGATACAAATAAGAAGAGGTTGAGCAACTGCTCAACTGCTATACAGTATATCAAGAAAGCTCGGGTTCCATTATCTGATTCTGATGGAGTCACAATTTCGGCGGAAGACATTGTTGCTGGGGATAAGGAACTTATTCTTTCATTGCTATGGAATGTGTTCATCCATATGCAGGTCAAATGTTCAATATAAACTTATTACAAATTTTTCTACTCCTGTCGAATTTACTGTTATGTGTACGCTTCTTTTTCCACAAAGATCTGGAATTGTAGATTGCCAATTGTTTGTTAGTAGGTTTTTACACTGCATAGGGCACACTCAATGTAGGGCTATGGCGCCGCTATGTAAGGGTGGGACAGGGTTCGGGGGGTGGGGGTGGGGGTGGGGTCTTGAACTGGGTGAGAAGGTCTTCTATCCTTAGCAAATTGCCCAGGTCGAGTTTTTCTTAATAATGGTTGTATAAGATGCTGTGAAATCTGTATACTAAACATTTCAGAACTTTTTTTTTGTCAAGGCATTGTTTCTCCTAACTCATATGGGTTCCAGAATAATTGATCTGTCTTGTAATTAACTCTTGTGTATATTTTGCTCCTGTGCAGCTGCCCTTGTTAGCAAGCACATTACTATCTCATGAATTAACCAGGCTAAGTGCACCTGTAATGTCAGTGGTAAGTTATACATTAATCTGTCTAAAACAGTTCAAATATGTGCACATGATGGGAAACGCACCATGCAGTACCTATTTTATTCCATCACAAGCAATAGACTAAAGTTAGCTGAAGCTAGCATGCATATTTGCTTCTGTGCTTATCAGTTTGATAAGAGACTTTTAGTTCAGGGGTTCTATTTATTTTATGTCAGGAGAAAAGAATATCTGAGAGCAACTCACATGTGGGATTGCTTTACGACTGGGTTCAGGTAAAGATTCCTTTGCTTTTTCTCTGCTGCTTACATAGCTGTATGCTAAGAAATTTATGAGCCCATGAGTAACTTCCCTACTTCGATAATTTGAATTTTTCACAGGATATACGAGTATTAGCTGTCTCTGTTTAAAAGCTTGAATGATTGACACTCTATTCACTTGCCAAGTATCAAGACCGTTTAAAAATGCTTACATAGCTGTTGTCATTTCTACTTCCTTTATTTAAAATACTACCATTCGGGTTTCCATGTTCCGCATTGTATACTTAATTTATTTCATTAAACAATTCGCCGCCTCAGTATGTTACAAAATCAAAGACAACATAGTTACATCATTGATTGCTTCATTATTTTTAAATGCTTCAATCATTAGTTGAGTTGGGATCCTTTCAAGATTACTATTTTTCATCTAATGTGATGCCCAGTCCTGCCTTTGTTTGTCTAATCACTGTGTATGTTTTTCCTTTGCTGTTTTACAGGTCATATGCTCAAAATATGCCATAAGTGCAAAAAGCTCATCTCAGTTTGACAGGAGAGCACTGAACTGTGTTGTCAACTATTATTTGAACATTGATATTTTCCCTCACGAGGTTCTGTTTTTTTAATTTACACTGTTATTCACCTTTATGTGCCGCTTTGCTTCCTATGTGCTCATCATTCTTGTTGATTATTGTTGTTAGGAAACACAAATTGGATGCCGAAAGGAATTGTTCACTGAACTTGATACTTTAGCTGATATCACCAGGCACCCATCCAGCAAGATGGGAAAAGTACTCGCAGATGTTCTTCAGGTAGGGTTTTTTTTTTTTTTGGCACACAAGTAGTAGTTTCGTTCTCAAACTTTTCTCTGCAACATGCAGGACATTCCAGGCAGTGGTATCCTAACTGATGGTGTATTATCTCATGAGAGGAGTGCCATTCTTTTTCTAAGTTTCCTATGTTCACATCTGACTAATGGCGAAAGATTGGTAATTTTTGCGCCCCTCCCCCCACACATGTTAAAGTCCTGTTTAGCATGCCTAAAAGCATTCCCTTTTGATTTTTGTAGGATCAACTAAAGACTTTGATGAATATGAAGCTGAAATATGAGAGCCCAGATACTAAAATTTCAGCAACACGTCAAGGGAAGAATGGCGTGAAGTATCAACCCCAGACAGAGAACAAAAATGGCTCATGTACCAACCAGGGTTTGTTCTTTATTCTTTACTTTGCAAATTTCTGCTGCTGAATGAAATTTGTTAATATAATGGTCAAATATCTCCATAGTTGTCCACTGACTGCGAATTCCCATGGTTCAACCACATTAACTATGCTGGTAACACAGCTGATGTTCAATCTGATGAAATTCGTCTTATTCTTTTTCTAGAGTGGGCTGCAACCATTATTCAAACTCAGGCGAGAATTCTTATTGCAAAGAATAAATACTGTAAGTGCAAGAAGGCAATATTTATCCTGCAAGGTGCTATGAGGGCATGGTCTGCCGCTACCTTGAAAAAGAACCATAGTTGTCTAACTCCTTGGGCTCATGGTACTTTCTCCCTAGTAACTCCTCATGGTCCATTATTTTTGCCCCTGTTACATTGCTGGCATCCAATTTTTTTCAGGAAAATACAACAGATATTTCAGTTTCATTATGGAAAGGCATAGATTTGTGCAGATGAGAAAATCTGCCATTATGATTCAGCAGGCTGTAAGGATTTGGATTGGAGGAGGAAAAAGGTTTGAGAACAATGAACCTGTCAAAAGTTATGAGTTACCAGAAGGTAACACTTCGTCCAAAACTATTAGTATTGCTCCTTCCCATTGGGAGCATTGTAGTGGTGGCGTAGCCATAGCTTCAGCCACTCCACGGCAGCACTGCAAGCATTTGGATACATTGAAAGCTTCTGCTGTTCCTCATATTCGTTGTTCTGATGCAATGGATAGTCTCGGTTCAACCACTCCGCAGAAGCCTAGTGACAAAAAGAACAACTCTATAACTTCTGCCACTCAACCATGCAAAAGTGGGCATGACTCTATATCTCCTCCCAGTTCCCCATCGAGTATGCTTCTCAGTAGCTGTAAAGGTACTGCTAGCTCTCAGTCGTGCGAGGTTGAGACGACCAATGTAATTTCCATCAGTAAGCTTGTGAGCGAGGATGACATGGGCTGTGGCTGTAATATTTCTTCTCAAGCATTCTTTGAACACAAACAACTTGTATCTACTTGGATTGGTTTACCTGCTCGGAAGGCATCAGTGGCTGCTCAGAGGATACAATCTGCATACAGAAGATTCTTGAACAATAGACTGTTAAAGATAACTGCTGCAATTAAAATACAGAGCCATTGGCGGTGTTATTCAGTACACAAGTGCTTCACAAAGCAAGTTCAGGCTATTGTGGGAATCCAGAACTCAATAAGACTGTTCTTGCACCATCAGGCTCGTCAACGCCAGGAGCTCTCTGCAGTACTTATTCAGAGAGTTGTCAGAGGATGGTTGGCTAGAAAGAAAATGTTAGGTTAGTACACATATAACATTGTTTTTTGAAACACTGGTATTGCATATTGACTGATGTTATGGCTGGGTGCATCAACGGATGTAGAAGCCACACCTAGGTATGTTTTGTATTTCATTTTCTAAATATTATTGACCGGTATTACTTACACAGGTTCTTCTTCGCTGCACACCAATATGAGATTTTGTGTGCTTAACCAAAGTCAACAGGCAAAATGCCATCAAAGTCTTGAGTTGAAGATTGTGCTACATTCAGTCATACGGCTACAAAGATGGTGGAAGAAGTTCCTGTTGCATCGGTCTATCCAAACATCAGTGATCTCAATTCAGTCTTTTGTCCGTGGCTGGTTGGCACGAAAACAACTAGACCGAACTTTCTGCTGCATCAGTATCATTCAAGTATGTGTGCTTTTTTTGTGCTTCTAGATTGGGTAGTATCATTTGGGTGAAAAGGGTTACCTGATAAATCTATCTGCAGAGGTGGTGGCGAAAGCTTTTGTTCCTTGAATCAAGGAAGCAAGCTGTGACTTTTATCCAGGCTCATTTTCGTGGTTGGGTCACACGGCAAGATGCTATTAGAACTAGAAGATGTATTTCTACAATACAGGTACAATAAAAAGGCAGATGGGGTCTTGTTTCTGTACAGTTCTTTGTTAATTTATAACACAAATAAGTACTTCATAAATCTAATTGCAGAGATGGTGGAGAAAGGTTTTGTTCCTTCAGTTGAGGAAGCGAGCTGTGATTGTTATCCAGGCTCATTTCCGTGGTTGGGTAGGACGACAAACTGCTTCTAGAACTAGAAAAAGTGTTATTACAATACAGGTACATGGCAAAGGATGTCTTGTGAAAATCAGCATTTCATTTCATGCATCTATTCAGACTCCAAATGTGCTCATTATGCAAAAGATCCTTCCTTTCATAGCTTAAACAATCTAATGGTGCACTATTTTCATTGATACCCAACTAACTGGTTGTTGCAGTCATATGTCAAATCCTACCTTGTGCGGAAAGCTTCGAAGCAAGAAGTTGCTCATACAAGATCTGGATTGCAGAAGTCTTCTGCACAAGTTGATGATGGCATGCACCTGATCAACAGACTGGTGGCTGCACTGTCACAGCTCCGTCACTCTCGAAGCACACGCAGCATTAGACAAACTTGTGCAACATTGAGTAAATGCAACCTTAAGTTCCCTTTTCGAATTTTTCTCCAAACTAGATTCATCATACGCCATTTGATTGTGAAACCATTCTCCCAATTGCGTCTCATTACTTTGTCAGTCTAAGCACTTCTGTTTAAGAGCCAAAAGGTTATATATACTTGCATGTTCTGTTTCTCCTACAGGTTCTGCTACAGAGTATTCCAAGAAATGCTGCGAGACATTAGTCACTGCTGGAGCTGTAGGCATATTGCTGAGGCAAATTCATTTACTGAACCGTGGGATTCCTGACCAGGAAGTCTTGAAGCAAGTGTTCCTTACTCTCAGGAACATTGCATGCTATCCAAATCTTAGACAGGTGTTAATCAAAACTCCAGAATCAGCTGAAATCATTTTCCAGGAATTACTGAGGTACCTTATCTATATGTAGTATGCATTGCTCAACTTCACATTTTGCATTTAAATTGCCTGGTTAGTTACTTGCTGTCCCATTCGCATCATTATGATCTTTTGTTAGATGTTCCCCAAACAGAGGCTTTCTGTTGTAAGGGCAGTCTGTTCTATACACGCCAATCTTTCTTGTTTTGCCAGTCTCTTGTTTCATTAAAAAAAAATACAGACCATACCTCCTCTTTTTATTCAAGAAGATGCAAGGGCTCGAACCTGGGTCTCCGGCCTGAAAGAGCTTTCCTAACCAGTAACTGGTTGCCCACGAGAGCGCCTATCTTTCTTGTTTCGTGGCTGCATACCCCAATCATTGATCTTGAACATACTAGATTGGAAATTATATGGCTTTCAATCTGTTAGTATATCATAAAACTTGTGTTTCCGGGCATGCATTTATCAGTACTATGATGTGCCTAGGAACAAATCGACCGGGTTCTTCATCGCGTCGGATATTCTGAAGAAGTTCTGTGAATCCAAGGAAGGCCACGAAACTGTCCGGGCGCTACGTCACCACATCAAAAGGCTGCGAAATTTAGTGCAAGACCTGGAAAAGAAGGTGGAGTTCAACAAGAGGTGAATGCAACAAACCGTTTGATACATTTCTTTTTGTGTTAGTTTTTACCTACCTAGTCACAATTGCCTCTGGCCGCCGATGCCTTGGTCCTTGGTCCAGTGAAGTACTGAACGGGTTTACACTTGTTTATGCAAGGAACGGACGCGCTGCAGCCGTGAAGGAGAACAACCTACGGCGGCTTCAGGAGGCTGCCACGCTCTATCACCTCCTCACCTGTGATGCTTAACGCGTCGATGGTGCTATTTTGCTCTACGGCTATTTGGTCCTACAAGATGTTCCTGTAATTGGAAGTTGATGCAAGACTTTCCAGGAGCCGGCTCGTGAGTTCTGTAGCATGTTTGGTGTATGAGTTTTGTGTGGAACCGTGAGAACCATCGGCTTGATGCGTTGGTTTAACTGCCTTCACGAACGTGTTGCTTTGTGGCAGGTGTGAGAACCATTAACAGATTGCGCATGTGCCTCAACCGTTTTCAAAATGGATTTATCAAATGAAAAGACATCAAAATTATAAAGGCTGAAATTTAAAGACATCAATTGTAACCACAACTTTTGACTCATGCAGTTTCAATAACTTTCAAGAACAGTAAACCATACCGGCAACTTGTGTACCAGAGCCGGCGAAGTGCCAGTTTATTGAATCAGAACGAATCACCCTAGAAATAAGCTTGCCCGGTAAGGCCGGTATATAAGGGCAAGGCCATCAACAAAGCTTGCCCTGTTAACATTACACTGGGCGCTGGCTATACATACATAACGGTAAAATGAACTATTATACATACACCAGCTAGCTAGGCCTAGGTTACACAGCCCACCTTCCTATGAAGCCACCAGTGAGGTTACAGCAATTAGAAGAATCACACTCTAGATGCCCAAGAGTCAGTCTAACATTCTCGTTTGTTCATCGGCTGGATTCCAGATTGATCGGCTGGATTAGATGAGCAGCTGACTTTCGCCTTCGCTTGCCATCAGGGGTCAGCCTGATCGCTGTCTTGACTGCAATCTTGCCATTTTTATGTGATGGTTTCTTAGGGGGATCTTGTTGTGCCAGGGAGGATTCACCACCTTTGCCACGATTTTGCAGATTTTGCAGTGGGGACTTGACTCTCTTCCTTGCAAAGTGTGCCTCCATTTCCGGCTTCCGGTTGGGACCGATGAGCTTGACATGGAATGGATTCTCAGCTGTATAACACACCAGCTCATTCGTGGCTTGTCCTTTGTCCAGATCAACACTTCTGCCATTCACCTGGAACAAGTCCTCATCAGAAACACTCAAGGTTTGCACCAGATTATATGATACTGGAAGGGATAAGGGGAGGGTTACCAGTTGGAGAAGGGCGGAGAATGTTCTTGCAACCTCATACTTTGGTCTGCCACTAACAATCTCACTAAAAGATGCAATCCCCGTATTGTCAGTTCTTGACGAAAGCGTGTCAAGGATTTCCTCTCCATATGAACCGATATCAAAAGGTGGATTTTTATCCTGAGAAGACACAGGATACAGTTGGGGTAAGCACTAAACAAATTCGTATATGCGGAATGGTAGTTGGTAGGCAGTTAGCAACAAACCTGCTCCTCCAAGGCATGTTCAATTCTTTCTTTCCACGTCGAAACTCGAGCATCCATCTCATTTTGCTGTTCGGCCTCAGCTATGCTGGCAAGCAGAGCATTCTGCATGAAGAGTTATCTGTCAGTTTTGGAAGTGCGCAAAGATAATTCAGGGCGCTGGTCAAAATTAGACAGTTCTCAATTGCAAGTAGGCTTTGGAAATAAGCAACTCAAATGAACGTTCTACTATAAATGAGCATCAACTCCAGGTGTGCTTTTGCACATGCTGGACAGCTGGAGGCTGGATGGGTGTGGATAGTAGAATATAGCTCAATTGGTAGGGATCTAAGATATGCTGATGTGGCACTGGCTGGTGTTACGTACAAAAGCGAGGTGGGATTTAAAGCACGAGGTCTGTTTATAAATAAAGCAGGAAAATGACAACATGCCTTCCATCTTCTCCACCCGTAGCTAGCCAGCCATTACAGGTGTGAAACCAGTGCTTCTTCCCTCAATCCGGTCTCGACGATCCTCCAGCGACAATTCCTGATGATGTGATGCATCTTCCTAGGCCTCAACAAGCCTCGAACAATCTTGTTATGGCTCGTGGCAAAACAAGAGTGCTCTACTCGTTATTAATTCCATAAGGTCGAACCTCAAGCTTGAGATTCGTCCAGAAGCTTTTTTGGGCGCCTAGAACAATCTGTTCTGTTTCGCGGCATAACAAAGTGCTCTGTATTTTACTCCCTATTAATTCCATAAGGTCGAACCTCAAGCTTGAGACCCGTTCACAAGCTTTTTTGGGGCTTAGGCTGACCCTGTAATGTTTGAGGCTGACCTCAACCACGTCGTGCTTAAGCCCGGTGTTTTTCCCATTCTACAGGTGCCCTAAATCTGGCGCATCACATGGATACCAGCAACATGACTTTTGTTTAAACAAATTTCGCACCAGCATAGCAAACATATTTGAGCATGGGAATTTACATTATAATCAATTCTTTCATATGCCTACAGAAACTTGGCTGCAAAGTCCAATAACACGACAAAGATGCAAGGCAGTTCCAAAATGGTATAAAGGATAACCAAATAAACAATTGTTGTCATTTTGGTAACAAGCTGTACTAAATAAGCTTTTCCCTAGCGCATTTAGACCACTAAAATATTGAATTCAATGGCACTAAGATGTACAAACACATCCAAAAGAAATTTGAAAGAGATATAGAGGCATAGATATGTAGGGCCTGTTTGGTTCTTGCCTATAATCAGCTGCCTGAGCCAGGCAACAAGCCCACGCCGTTGATTTTCTCGGGCTGGGATCACGATCGCTGCCTGGCTCAGAACCGGAACCAAACAAGCCTGTTGAGACCATGGAACCATTAGTACTCTCAAGACTTACCAGATGTGACTGACACAAATCATCAAGGCTTTCATGTGTATCCATGTTCTCCTGTGAACCTAGAGTCCCGTTAGGAGGTCCTTCATTTTTCTGAACAAATGAAAAATAAACATGTAGCATTACGAAAACGCTGAACTAACAATAGCAACCAGCAAATTAAAATAAAAAAATAAAAACCTCAGATGGATATGATGGACTCTCAATTTCAACATCACTGTCACCGCATATTGGACTATCTGGATCATCAATGCCATAAAAATCATCATTAACACCAATATCAGGTCCAGTTTCATAGTTCAGATCTCCAAACACATGGGGATTTCCTTGCTCTCCATATTCAAATGACCTCATAAGCTGCATTTTGGATAGTTAACAATAAGATGAAGGAATCAAAATGATAAGTCATGCCTGATTGACTTGTGCACACGTGCTACAATGCTCAGTACCTTTTCATAAGGAGGGGGTGATTGGGAAGGATGAAGTTCCTCCTGCTGAGGCTGCTGTGCTTCAAAGGACTTTGCATGTTCAGGTATAATGACATCATCCATTTTTGCCATAGGGAATGAAGATGTGAGGGTTTTCTTTTTTGCAGCGCTCATAACCTGCCGAGCAGAACCTTTAACTGTTCCACAACAGATGAGGAAAGAGAGATCAATGCAAAAAGTCATCAAAATAGCTTTGTAAGGCACTAATAGAATAGATTTGTCCGGAAAACAACAGCTTCCAGTACCTCTCCTGTAAGGTTTAATCTTTAGGTTGCCAGGTTCATGGGGATTCAAAGGTTTCCATGGATCATCATCAGAATCGTCCCCAACAGGATCATCATCTGGGTCAGGTAGGTAATCACCTGGAATGACAGGGTCAACAGGATCAGACCAATAGCTGCCATCTAAATTGGTATTTTTATTGTCTGGAGTTGCTTCTGCATTTGATTGGCCAGGGTTCTCCTGAGTTGGATCCAGATCTTCTTGGAGTTTTCCAGGGGCCGATTTACGACCTGTGCCCACTGATCTTCCATTTGGGGAAGTGAAAACATTGGGTCGGCTTTTCGAAGGTGCTGAGCTGCCTTGATGAGCCATGCCATTTTCTTTACCAGAACATTTTCCTTGCAGAAATTCAAAAACAGCTGGCGCATCACATGGATCCAGCAGAAGGAAATCTCCATAAAAATCACATGTTGCTAACTGCATTGCACAAACAACTATGACTGTTTCAGCATGGAAGTAAATAATGGCCAGATTTGCAGTTGAAATTAAGGGGATATAAAGTTTACCAAATACGAGTCTAGCTCACTCGCTTCACTATCCAGACAGTCTCCTTCAAACACCAGTAGATTTGCTGGTGGCCTAACAATCTTTCTTTGTAAATCATCTCGTTCGACATTGTTATCCAGAGAGGTTCTTGCTTCCACTGATAAATTTAAACAGGAAAACAAAATATTATTACCTCCATGTCATTCAAAGTAGCTGATTCTGTGAAGGGTCCACTGACCTGGCACATCACGTAACCCTATAAATATATCGTCTTCTTCACTAGGAATCGTGCTAGGGTCATTTTCATTGGCGTGGGCTGAGCCAGTTTCCTGCTGATCCTGCCTGGTATAATTAAAATGTTTTAGACTATTTGTAGCTGATACGAAAAGTTCAATAAATTTATAGTATTGGAGACATTTCCATGGTATCATTTCAATGTCGGACGATACCCCAAGGTACCACATTGATATAGATAGCCACAAGAGCCACACCCCCACGTTCTATGACAACTTGATGAATCAGATATATTTTCTCCTAGCAGTGCTACAAGTTCAGAGTCTTCAACACCTTATCAGAGATGTGGTATTTTTTTCCACAAGTCCATCAAATATGTATTCGATTGAAGGATGCCAAGATGGTAAGTCAAGATGAGGTGTCTGCCCACTGCATTGACACTTAGGTGTCTCATAGGCATACACGAAACAATGTGTCGTAAGGAGGGAGAGGGATAGGATTAGAGAGGCAGAAAAGGAGAATGTGCTGAGGGCAAGATGAAGAGTGGTAGTAGCAATGGTGAAGCAAAGAAGGAGCCAATCGTGCCAGTACTGATGTGGAAGCGGACAAGTGTGGCTACATGGAAGAAGAGATAAAAAAATGAAAAGGGTAGATAAAATGAGAGAATTTACAAGATCCACATAAGTCAGTATGGTCCATTTGGACCTATGGGAACCATGAAGCCATCTGTCATCGCATCTTCGCTTTCCCCCCCCCCCCTCATCTGTTCTCTCCTTTCTTCCCCATGAGTTGCTGAAGCAGCAGCTACTACATTATTTTTTACTCCAGGGGGCAGTGAAGAAATCTTTGCAAGAAGGGGCCCCATTCACAACAAATACACATGTTCCCCCCATTCCTTTCTGTCCGTGCAACCACGCGAGGCATCTACCTTACAGCAACTAGAATGCCAATACCTAGGTGGTGCCCTAATAACCATGATTAGACCAGTATCCATTTAGCAATGGGTTGTGAATTGTCCCCTAGAGCATGGAGTAAATATAATAATTAGAGTTTGATTTTGGCTGACCATCTTGAGTCTCATTCAGGAGCCACAAAGATAACAAAAACAACATGCATGGTGCAGTTAAATCCTAAGCGCCAAATGAAGAACGAAAGGAGAACATCATCCAGAACAAGCAAACTCCACTGAGTTCCTATAAAGGGAGAAATTGCTCGTATTTTCAACACTCATGTCTTACAATAATAAATGGATTATTACAAATTTTTATGATTTCTAAAACAAGGGGTGAAATCTGGATCTTCCATATGACGTTTTGAAAGCCTACTCTTATAGGGTGTGCAAAAATGTAGCACGCATTTATCACTTTCAGATTAGGGCCAACATTCGAGGAGTAATATTACACATCGTGTCTGTGGAAGTAATGGAGCACATAGCAGATAAATTAATTTGAAGACAGCATCAATCTTTCCTTACTTCTTTTGCGAGAGGAACTCCAACGCATGAAGCACCAACGAATACAAGTACTCAACCTTCTTGCTGTAAACTTGAACTGATCCCTGGACTAATAGTGCAGCTGCAGATAAGAAAACACAAATTAACTGGGGAGCTCTTGGACTTGCAAAAGAAAATGACTTTCTTCTAATTCTAAACTCTTATTGGATTGTCATCTGTAAGAAGAAGCCTTGGGTGAGAAAAACAGCAAAACTCAATTAAAAAAAGCTGCTTTCGTGGACATAAGCAAAGGAAAGTTAAACGCGATAAAGTTAAGCAATTCCGCATCTTCCAGATACGCGGTCCTCCATCCGCAATCAATCCATCAAAAAGTAAAAGTAATTCTACAGTCCCGAATCCCAGCTCCCCAAACCCCGACGGATGCGAAAGTGCGCAACCCCTGAAGAAACAGAATAATGAACCGCAAGAACCGTGGCCCTCCACACCACCGTACCTTCGGCGAAGTTGACGGAGTGGGCCCTCTCCTCGCCTGTGACCTCGCCGGAGCAGATCTTGAGCAGGTACTCCTCAAGGCTCTTGGCGACGTCCAACTCCCAATTCGACTCGGGGTCCCGGTTCGCCTGTAGAATCGGGAACCTCCCGCCGTTCAAGCCCCCCTCCCCACCGCCGCCGCCGCCGTCCATACCTCTATCCCCAAGCCCACTATTATGAGCAAGAAAGCATCTTTTGCGGGATTGGGGCTCAAAATCCTATGTTCCAGAAGATTCTGGAAGGTTGCGCGCGAGAAGAGGGCGCGCGAAATCGGAGGTGTGAAGGGGAAGGAGGAAGGGAAGAATGGGGCTAGGGTTGGGAGGGGGCGTTTGGGGAATTTTGGATTTCGCTGTTCTCCCGCTCGATGGATTTGGAATAGAGGGGATATCCCCCGTTTTGGCGAGGGGTCGTTCCGCAAATGCGGAAGCTCTAGGGGGGTCGATACGTTATCTGAAATTCCGAATATCCAGCCGGCCGTTGGTGTTCTTTCAAGGAGGCCCCTTGTTTTTTTATTATTGTGAGACTTAACAAGGTTTCAGTGTGCGTATAGATTAACTATGCATCACTATTTATCATATTCTTCTCACTCACAAAACACGTTGATCTACAGTGTTTTATTCTCCAATCTAAACACCCTCAGGCCCTACACGGCTACACCATCGGTTCTGCAAAAAATTCTTACAGTTCAACAAGATTTTATGGCCGTTCCTTGCATCACACATTTGCTTCAAGCTGCAAGTACTCCCTCCGTCCCAAATTGTAAGTCATTCCAAGATTCTTGGAGAGTCAAACTATCTCAAGTTTGACTAAATTTATATAACAAAGTAGTAAGATTTATGATACCAAATAAGTACCATTAGCTTCTTTATTAAGTATATTTTTAGATTATATCTATTTTGTTCCATAAATTTTTGTGATTCACTCTATAATTTTGGTTAAACATAAAAAGAGTTTGACTCTCCATGAATCTTGGAATGACTTATAATTTGGGACGGAGGGAGTAGAAAACTTCTCCAAAAATTTTTATTTATTAGATATTCATTATTTCTCTACCTCACCGAATACGCTTCCCAAAATATTTTGGGAAAAGTCTATTTTTCACCCTCCAACTATTACAGAAGTCTGATTTTCAACCCACAACTACAAAACCGGACACTAAAGACCCTCCAACTATCCAAACCGTGCAAAATTGGCCCTTTGAGTGGTTTTGAAGGTGGTTTTGTATTTTCCAAAAAAAATAAAAAATAATTTTGTATTAAAAAATTCATAACTAATTTTTTTGAACTAGAAAAATTATAATCTAGTGCAAATGTTTTTCTAAAAATGTGACCTACATGTTGGTGCACTATTATAAGTTATTTGCATATTATTTATTTTTATTCTAATTATTTTTAGAAAAACAATAAGACACTAGCAATATAAATATATAATGCTCAAATAACATTAAATAGTATGTCAATAGGTTGGTTATATTTTAAGAGAACTTTTCGCACTGATTTCATATTTTTTGGATCCAAAATGAATTAGTTATGGTTTTTTAAAGTTTAAATAATATTTCTGTTATTTCTAGAAAATCCAAAACCACCCTCAAAACCACCAAAGGGCCAATTTTGCATGGTTTGGATAGTTGGAGGGCTTTTAGTATCTGGTTTTGTAGTTTGAGGTTGAAAATCATACTTCTATAATAGTTGAAGGGTGAAAAATAGACTTTTTTATTATTGTGAGACTTAACAAGGTTTCAGGTGCGTATAGATTAACTATGCATCCAATTTTTTCCTATTTATCATATTCTTCTCACTTACAAAACACGTTTTCCAGCACGACATAAGTGTTTTTCTAGATGTACAGTGTTTTATTCTCTAATCTAAACACCCTCAGGCCCTACACGGCTACACCATCGGTTCTGCAAAAAAATTCTTACAGTTCAACAAGATTTTACGGCCGTTGCTTGCATGAAACATTTGCTTCAAGTAGTAAGTAGAAAACTTCTCCAAAAATTTATTATTTATTAGATATTCATTATTTCTCTACCTCACCGAATACGCTTCCAAAAAAATTTATGTATTTCTCACTTCTCCCCCAACCAAACTTCTCTGTGTCCATTGTAGGTAACTCTGCCCTCTTCGAATGCAATAACCAAACGACTCGTAAGTTACTATTGCTTGCCGCGATCAAGGGCTGAGTTTCTTTCGACGATGCTACTTAAATAGAGTATAATCATTGTTGCATACCCATAAATTTTAAGCCAAATCATCGTGTCTGCTTGCTCACAGCTATGTTGATCTCAAAAAGAAAGTTTGCTCTCAACGCTAAAAACTAGTATATTGGTAAACCACTTAACCACATCTCACTTTACAATGCACTAGGTTATGTTTTAATGTATTAAAGTTAGTCTAAAAACAATGGTACACAACGGCATAATTTGGGATCACAATATCTCTCTGTGTTTGTCTCATAAAAATGAACTTGGGTTATTTTGTTAATAACAAAATGTGTATGCCTCTCTTGAAAGGAGAGACACTAATAATCACAAGATGTGCATTATTAATCTCCATGGATAGCTCGTATGGTTGGCGTGTTCGTACATGTATAAAACTGTGTGTCCGCGTATACATGAGCGTGTAGGCATTCCTCACAGAAACCTCAAACAACGCAAACACAATGAATAAGACAAAAATTACTAGGAAGTTAAGGGCCGCCCTAGCGATGTGTAGGTCACTCCATTGACATTAAACATTTCTTTATAGCTATACTCATTTTACCTGTACCTATTGAAAAGTATATCCAAATAATCGCCATCATAATACCACTTTGGAGGTTTAAAAATGATGAATTGAAAACTAAAGACAGTGTGCCCTCCCCCTTCCCACATTAGGCCATCACCAACCGAAGGAGAAGTAATTGTTCTAAAATGAGTATATAAATATAAGAAAATAATTGCTCCAACTTCCAAGCCTTTTTTAATATCGCGTGAAACTCCTTATACGGTATAAATAAGTTTAAAAAAATGCATGGCGCGGGCCTTCCGTTTCAGCGCCCGTTGCCTGGGCCGTGCACGCCTCCCCCATGGGGCATGGCCTGCCAGCCCACCCACCACCAGCAAAGACTTCACACACATCGCAATCGCAGCAAGCGCTTTGCTTTTCAACAATATCCACTAGCTTTTTCTGAAGAGCCAATCAGAACCAAATACCATTTCATTACAAACATCACCACACTCACTAACTTTCAAATGACATTTTTTCCCTAAATGGCACTAATTTTCCATCTTGGGATGATGCCAATGTTTTTCCTGAATGACCATACAAATTTTCGGATAAATTTCCTTAATCCCACAAATCAACACTACTACTAGCTGAGCACATCTTAGGCCTTGTTTAGACGAGAAAATTGGTGGAAAGTTGGAGCTTTGAATAGTGCATTTTTTTAGCATAGTGAATAGTGCATTGGTAAGCGTGTCTGTGAGAGAAGATGTGACTCGATGTGACTGGAAAGTTGGTGAAAGTTGACGAACTAAACAAGGCCTTAGTAGAGGAGAATATTTTTTTTTTAAAAAAAAAGAAATCAATTTCAGGCGGCCCGGGCCGCGCCGGCGTCGAGGAGGCCGACGGCGGGGCGGGCCCGGGTGTGCATCCGCGGGACCGTCACGGTGAGCACGCCGTGGGTGTACTCCGCTGAGATGCCTTCCGTGTCCACCATCCCCGGCAGCCTGAACTTCCTCTCGAACCCCCTCCTCCTGCCGCCGACGAGGCCGTCGTCGTCTTCCTCCGCGCCGGCCGCCGCCAGCTCCGTGCGGATTACGAGGTACCTCGCGTCCTCCACCTCCACCCTGATCTCCTCCTTCCGCACACCTGACGAACACATCGTCAAACGCCACGAACAAAATCAAACACGAGGAGCTAGCCTGGTCAGTTGCTGCTTGCTGAGATAAACCAAAAATGGCCATGGGCTCGGTTGCTTGCTTACCAGGGAGGCTGGCGGAGAAGAGGTGCGCGGCGGCGGTCTCCTCCCAGTTGACATGGTTGGCCGGGCGGCGCGGCTGCTGCTGCGGCGCCGCCGGAGAGGAGAGGAGGGAGAAGAGGCGCCACTGCCACTGCGCCGCCCGGAGTCCAGGGTGCTGCTGCATCACCACCTCCTCCTCGATTGGGTAGTAGTAATCCATGGCGAGAGGCGACCCTGCTCCCGAGGAGACGAATCTCTATTGCCGTTTTTGGTGGCTTGCAAGAATCCGCCGTCACTTTCTCTGAATTTAAATAGCGCGCGACGCCGGCACGTAATTGGCCGCAAGTTGCCGCTCCAACTTGCCTGGGGTGGGTCGGGCATGTGCGGCCACCATGTGCTCGAAATGAAGAAGAGACGCTTTTGCCTGCAAAAATATCTTGGCCGGGAGCGGAGCAGAGCTTTCGCCGCCATGAGCAAAGACAGCACCGCCGAACCCTGTACTATGTGCCATTTTATTCCAGTGTTTTACCACAGTCAAAATGCTCGGAACAGTTCTTTCGCTTACTACGGCAACGTTCAATCTAGGTATTTTCTAATGAATTCCCTTGCGCCAATTCATACTAGAAGTAATTTTTTTTTTCTAAAAGAAAAGAGGGACCCCCGCAGCCAGGCAGCAATTTGGCTCTGATGGTGACGTACAGCCTCACAGGTCGGCCGAAGGGCAACTTGGAATCTTTGGATAGATTCAATGAACATGTGCTCCTCAATCTGCTAATACGTCAATGGCGTGTCCAAAATACAAATTAATCAGTGACTCCCCGCATGTTGCTACCTACAAGTACATGCATACCCAACTACTAGTACTTTGCAATTGTATTTGAAAATTGGTATATTTTATATATTTAGAGACAGTTTTCAAGTTGTCAAATTTTAGGTGCGCAAACTTCCAACTGACCAGGACCTTAAATTTCCAGGATAGGTTCAGATCGTCTGAATAAGCCTGGTTGCCATTGTTGATGGCCCTCAACGTGGATTGATGACCATGCTTGGTTTTTTTTTGTTGAAACAATAACGAAAACTATTAAATGCCTCCAAAAAATTATAGGAAAATCTATAGGGAGAATCAAGTAAAAAAATCTAAGGTCTAAAAGAATTTTACAATATTCCATGGATGGGAGGGTGGTAAATAAAAATTGATTGTTGATGCCAGTAATACATGGTTCCAAGGGTTTAAGGCCAATCTAAGTGGTAGTTTTATGGGCACTATTACCAAAATAGCCACGACATCTTTTTAATGGGATGAAACTGTCAGTCTCAATGCACAGTTTCATGGCATAATTTCATATACAAGCTGTACCATTTAATTCTCGCATGGTGTATGGTCAAATGTGTGATGGATGAAACTATAACATTCTTAATGGGAGTTTCATTGTGTTTCATGGACTTGGTAACTGTATCAGATGGATTTCATGGTGATTCTCTCCTCTCTCTTTATAATTATCATGCTATGTCACTAAAATTACTGATGTGTCACTTGATTTAGTACCCATGAAACTTCCACTGAGACTGGCCTCACGAGGCCCCAAAACAGAGGACATAACTACGAAGAAACATAACAGTAAAGGCTCTAAAAGCCTCTTCTAAGCAATTTAGACTCGTATGGCTGAGGCCAACCACTCATCCCGTTTCAAAATATAGATCATGACGTTTTGACATTTCTTGATACATAAATATCATATCTATACGTACATAACAATACACATATAATCTTAAAATATAAAGACAGCGTTCATTTTTTTAGAAGGAAAAAAAGACAGCGCTCATTTGTGCTGGCTAGCTGCACAACACCACAGGGCCCATAGCCCAGTCTTAAAGTCAAAGGCAACACTACAAGGCCCACAGCCCAGCCTCAAGACAACTAGCAGCCAGCAGCGCAAGAGTTTTGTCTTAAGGAAAACAGCGCAAGAGTTTTAAAAAAATGCAGCGCTGAAATGCGTGTTGTACGAGGAAGATGAATAGGAAAGATAAAAAAAGAAATTTTTAGAGATGCGTGTTTGAACAGGAAAAAAAAGTACGAACTAAACCCGCCCTAATCCTTCCCCGGCTAAAACCCTAGCACCACTGCAGAGCCGCACCGCCTTCTGGAATCTTTGACCCCTCCTTCCCGGAATCCTAAACCCTAGAGCCATGCGCCGCCCGCAGCGCCGCGGCGCGGCGAAGCAGACCCGCCTCCGGGAGGTCGACGAGATCCGCCTCCTCAACGAATGGATCGAAGCCGGCAAGCCTCCTCCGGGTACCAAGCCCCCGCCGCCCTCGAAATCCTCCGGAGCGGCGCCGGCGCCTCCGGCGACAGGGGAGTACACGGAGTACGGCGCGTGCACGCGGTTCGACGAGCTGCCTCTGTCGCAGAAGACCAAGGACGCGCTGCGGAAGTCACCATTCAAGGAGATGAGCGACATCCAGCGCGCCGCCCTGCCCCACGCTCTCTGCGGCCGGGACGTCCTCGGCGCGGCCAAGACGGGCTCCGGCAAGACCCTAGCCTTCGTCATCCCGGTAAAGCTCATGCTGCTGCTAATTTGCTCCAAAAGGTTCGGGTACTGGGGTAGCAGAATGAAGAGCGGTCTTAGTACTATGAATTGTGATCAGAGTTTCAATTTCAATAGGGATTGTGAATTGTCCCCTTAAATTGGTGCTTGTCACACCCTGCCTGTCTAATTCATCACATTTGCATGTTCACTGCCCCCAACACTTTTACGTGGTTCCCCGTAGCATATAAGATTCCTCATGAGCTTTAACAAGTTATTAACATATCCATTATTTTTGCAGGTTATAGAGAAGCTGTACAGAGAGAGATGGGGTCCGGAGGATGGTGTGGGTTGCATTGTTCTTTGCCCCACAACCGATTTGGCTAGTCAAATTTTTGATGTGTTCAACCTGGTGGGGAAGTTCCATAACTTCAGTGCTGGAAATATTGTTGGTAAGCGCAAGGGAATCGAGCAAGAGAAGGAACACGTGAATAGCCTGAATATCTTAGTGTGCACACCTGGGCGGTTAGTGCAGCACTTCGATGAAACTGTCAATTTTGACTGTTCACAGCTCCAGGTCACAAGGCTTAACTTGTTCTATTATTATAGTGAATGCCTAATTTGCGCATTTTAGATAATCTGAGATGCTCTCTTTTTTTTTCCCTGTGGAGAACAGATGTTGGTGCTTGATGAGGCAGATCAAATTCTTGATCATGGTTTCAAAAAACAGGTTGATGCTATCCTTTCTCAGATTCCTAAAGTTAGACAAACTTTACTGTTTTCTGCAACACAAACGAAGTCAGTCAAGGACCTTGCAAGGGTTAGCCTAAGGGATCCTGAATATATAAGTGTGCATGAGGAAGCTAGAACAGCCACCCCAGATACCCTTGAGCAGTATGCAATGATTGTTCCTCTTGAGCAGAAGGTAAATATGCTCTGGAGCTTCATTAAAAGGCACCTAAATTCAAAAACAATAGTCTTCTTATCTAGTGTCAAGCAGGTAATCATTGATTCATTTATTGTTACATGTGTATTGCATAGTCATACTTAGCTAGAAGTGAATTTTGCTTATTCTATTCCTATATTGGACTTCTGCAGGTTAAATTTGTTTTTGAAATTTTTAAGAAACTTCGTCCTGGTATTCCTTTGAAATGTATGCATGGACGGATGACACATGTGGTACAGCAGGCCATAGTTGCAGACTTCAATGAATCTATTTCAGTTCTGTTTTCAACTGATTTAACTGCTAGAGGACTAGATATAAAGAATGTGGATTGGGTGGTACAGGTATCCCACTATTTTAAGCACTAATTTGTCCTGTATTTGTCATGCTGTAACCTCTTTATCACATTTGCAGGTTGATTGCCCAGAAAGCACTGATATTTATATTCATAGAGTTGGCCGTACAGCTCGTTACAATAAGAAAGGAAAATCACTTATGTTCCTTTGTCCTGAGGAAGAAGCAATGCTTGAAAAATTGAAGGCAACAGAAAGCAAAATACCTATACATATACGAAAGGTTAGCAGGAGCATTTTCTGATTCTAGTGCTTAACTGATTATTACATGATAAGAGTAGCTTTAGAAAGATTTTGGTTTGATTACAGAAATTTGAGAGTTGTTTATACCATACAGCTGCTCAACTAGTGCATTTCATCTAAACTACTACATATAATATTTTTCTTGTTTAATTTGTTACTTAATTGTCTTAATTGCTTTGATGTAGCCAAAGGCAGAACAACTGGAGCAGATATCTCAGAATATAGCCTCGGTGCTGGTTAAATTTCCCAATCTGCAGCAATTGGGTAAAAGGGCCTTTGTTACATATCTTAAGTCAATATATCTCCAGAAAGACAAAAAGGTGTTCGACCTGAACAGGTTCTCTGCAGAGCAGTTTGCTGCATATGCTGCTTCACTGGGTCTGCCTGTTACCCCCACTATTCGCTTCATAAGTCACAACAAAAATGTGCCAAAGAAGGACATGGATGATATTGATAAGAAACAGATGAAATCCAGTTCCAAATCTGAAGTTATCATCAATTCACAGGTCAACAGTGATTTGACTCTAGATGATGGAGATGATGATATCCTTTACCCGAAGAAGCCCAGGTCAGGTGCTAATATGGATGATGGACTTGACGATATCCTTCGTCCCAAGGAGACTGCCACATATACAAATACAAAACCGGAGGAAGTCGCAGAGTATGTACTTTCCAACTCATTTTTCGTACTAATTCTACCTTATGAATTTCAGGATACCAAATGTCTAGTTCCATGCATTGTTTGATGGTGGAGTCATGCTAACAAATTATCCTTGGCAGACTTGGAAAGCCCTTGAAAAAGAAGAAATTAAAGATAAATGTGCACAGGCCATTGGGAACAAGGGTCAAGTATGATGACGAGGGCAACGCCATCCCACCACTCGCATCTATAGCTGAAGAAGTGGCTTCAGAACCCGTGGTTCACATGGATAAAAGTCTGTTTTGTGCCTGTTTGTATGTTGCCTATAGTTTTGCCTGAAGGATGTCGACACTAACCTTGTATATTTATCTATTGTCTGTTGCTCCAGTTTCCCAGCGGTATGCAGAGATGTTGAGAGAAATGCGGGAGCATGACAAGGAGGATAAGCTTGAACATAAGAAGAGTTTGCGGGAGAAGAAATTGCAGAAGAAGCTGAAGCTGAAGCGCAAGAGGCAGGAGACAGACGCTGGGTCAGATGAGGATAGCGGCTCAGAGTCAGACAGAGTCCGAGACTCAGCTAACAAGGGCAAAAAGAGGTACTTAAATAGCGACGACGAAGGAGACAATACTGTGAAGGATGGTGATGTTCTCGCACAGCAGGAGGCCTTGGCCCTGAAGCTCCTGAGTAAAATGCACAGTTAACTTCGGAGACCAATGTGGTTGCCTTGCTTCGTGAGCTTGGCGGAATTTTGATCGTGTCGTGGCTTTGTTTTCTGTGTGGTAATACATAAGATGCTGTGTGTTAATACATGAGATGCTATCCTTATCAGCCGTATCCAGTTATTAAGATCAATCAGTGGTACCTACCTTTACTGGCCCCAAAGTTGTAAAAGAAACCTGGATATAAGAGATCTTAAGTTACACATGTTTTCGAATTTGAAACGATAGGAAAAGACTGCTAGTATTCTTGTGCATTCGACTAGATAGAGTTCAATAACATGGCAAAATTCAACAAGTCGATACGACAGTGTCCCCTCTGATCAATAGAGTTTCAGTAAAGCTAATATTCTTGTTGCTATTTCAATGGTGTAGAGGAGAATCAAACTTCTCGTCAAACAACTTTCTAGTGTAAATCTAACATTCCAACACGGGATCAAACGGAACACGGGATGTCGATAAATACGGCCTTTCACTCCGACACGGCATCGAACGGTAGATGAGTATGGCCTTAAATTCATGTGAAAATGTATTTGCCCCGCTCAAGTATGCCCGGCCTCAGTCACCTTGCCGATTTCACGACGATACTGGAAAGTGGAAACGGTGAAGCAATAACAGAAACCTCAAATTTTGGTTACATCGCCACATGATTTCATAGCATCACGGCGACAGGAAAGTAAGCCACTTTAACTTCGATCTTCAACGAGGAAGCGTACAAGCGCAAATGGGTCACACTTAGGGACAGTAGATATGATTCAACGAAAGCATCAACCTCAAAGACACAACATGCTTCAATAATTTAGATCTTTTAGGATGAACAAAAGGAAATATCAGGAGTGCCATCATACATAACATGGTCAACCACGCCCATGAAACTACATAACAGCTAATCTAACAACTCATTAGGGGCAGTAAACTGCAGTTGTAACTCTGTTCGTCTAATCTGATGAGCTCCAAAAGTGCACAAAGCAATCATCTCCGCAGTGGTCGTCACTGCAGAATAGAAGAAAGCCAACATATGAACATGGGATACAGCAAATTCTGGGATCAGAGAATGGAATTGTACTCTTTTCGTGGTTCATGAGACAATATTTCATCATTGCCTATTCATGGCTCAAACTCTAAAAGGGAATGCATTATTGTTGGCGGACTACCTTCTGCGGGGTTTGCTGCGGTTGCTGCTCCTCCTCCTGTGCTGGTTGAGCTGGCGGTGGCTGCTGCTGAGATGCTGCTTGCTGCTGCTGCTCATAGTTTCCGTAACCATGGTATCCATAGTAGTTTTGCACGCTTGAGTCCTGTGCATTGGGTGCACCATAGCCATAACCTTCATAGCCCTGTTGTTGGTATCCATAGTAGTTGTTTCCATTATACTGGCTGTTGGCATCTTGCTGGGGAGCCTACGGTGATTAACTTGGGTTAATCAATGTTAAATAGCGAGCATTTGACAAAAGCTTATTCTACTTTCCACACAATACCTGCTTATTCTGAGGACTGCGACCCCATGAAAGCCGAACGTTCTGCCCACCAATCAGGCTCCCATTGAGCATACGGATTGCTTCCTCAGCTGATGACCTGAAAGTATGGCAAATAAATCGAAGCAAAGAATTAGCTTACAGATATCAAGTTGGAATGGTTAGCTAAAAAGAGCTTCAAGAATTTATGAACCTGCTGGTAAATTGAACAAATCCACAACGCTTGCCTACAGGAATCTTCACATACGCAATTTCTCCATATGGAGTAAAAGTTTGCCTTAGATAGTCCTCATTAACATTTGAATCTAACCCACCCACAAAGACCTATTGCAAAATAATGGATGATAAGGTAACACATTTCCTAGTTTTATTCTTTTTTGAAAAAATGAGTTTACTCACCGTTGTATTGTTAGGATCATTCTCTGAAATATTTCCTTGAGAGTTTTGGTATGCTCCTGCAATTAAAACACATAGGTACTATCAGAATAAAAACTGGTAAACCAGTAAGAATAACCTAACATATTTAACACCAAAGACACATAGTGTTGCTTGTTGTCAGTACAAAATTAATAACCTAGCATATCAATAATAACCCAAAGATCTGAAGCCCATTTGAGTAATAAACAAATAAAGGAATGCTTAGCATCCCAGAGGTCAGAGGAAGAATCAAGTAATCCTTGCTTCAAAGAGCTGTTCGCTGCAGGTACCGGATTGGCTGCAACAGAAGAAAATTGACGTAGGCCTACAGCTCGACTCATACAGCAGATCAGATGCTCATGTTATGGCATCTTGAATCTGTAGATCACCTACAATTTTCAAGAAAATGTTTTCTTGAATCACGAACTGTAAGTGTGTTACCACATGCGTGAGATGTATTCCCAACGGTATAGTTTACTTTAACTTTTTACCTTATTCTGGCATCAAGTCTAAGTAAAGCATTCCAAATCAGAAACAAAACTCTTATACCAGTAAACCTAGCAGTATCCATTCGTAGCAAAATTGCAATAAAGATACACAAAATAAACCCTAAATCAGCACTATCTGAATCTCTGGGTACAGCATGGAACAAACCAGATAACCTAGAAGTGAAATGTGCATGCAAATTAACCCAGATAACAAATTGAGTAAACCAAATAAATACGCTCGGATACAAGAAATTCAAAGTTTAGGAGAAAAGGAACAAGAAGATATGACACTGTTTGAAAATTATACATATGTATTATTACAAGTACTGGAACATGATGGGCTGCTAGTAAGTTTAAAAAATAGAACAGAAAGCAATGGAATACCAGAAATAGTTCAAGAAAAAAATAATGTCTGAGTGACAACTGATATAGCATAGTTGGCCCTCTAAAGTACTTTAGAACCAGAATCTAAAAAAATTAAAACACTGACCTAACTGAGGCACAGATTACAGGAGACAGCTGAAGACATTTCCAGGCCCTAAATGCAGATGGCATGGCATCCTGCTTTGAGAAACACGAATGTTGTTTAGAGGTTTATTACTTGGTTGCGTTCAATTTTTCCCAATCTTAGACTTTGGAAAGGAAAGAGCTGGAAGGAAATGTCTTTTAGAAGCAATGCCAGCTAGCCGAGGTGGACTGACTAAAAAGAAAACGGCAATGGAAACACTATCATCCAGCAAGAACATTGAAAAAGATCAGAATATGTTTCTTGGCTTAATACTGAAAAGGACGGTGTGATGCAGTTAGATGCTATCATAATCAGTACACATGTAGGATTCTACGCAAGCAATTATACAAAACAAAAGAAAAGGGGAATAAAAACCTATGGGAAAATGTTCCACAGGTACATACCATTGGTTGCATATGTCTGCTGAGTATCCATATTCTTCTTGTTAGCTGCAGCTCCAATCCTCATTGGCCTTGAAGATAACATCATTCCATTCATCTCTGTCATAGCACGAGCTTGCTCATTCAGATCTCCAAAACGCACGAAACCATATCCTTTGGGGCGTCCAGTGATCCTGTCAATAACAACTTTGGCCCCTCTAACTGAAGGGTAGTTAGATCTGAACGCCTCTTCCAACATGGAATCGGTAACATCAGCAGCCAAATCACCAACAAATATTGTGTGATCAGGACCATTGTCTCCATGCTTATCCCCAGCGCCAGCGGAAGCCCAGTTTAGCTTAAAAGCCATGTCAACATTCGGCATCATCTGCCCATTGAAGTTCATCAGAGTATATTCTGCAGCAGCTCGAGTGTGAAACTCAATAAACCCATAACCTTCAGACTGCCTAGTCTGTTTGTTCCGTATAATTTTCACACTGGCAATCTGCAGTTTCGCAATCATATTAGAAGCAATATTAAAAAATGCTTTGACAAAAGGATTGGGCTCTCCATAAACAAAAAAAAAGTATACTTGCAGTTATTTTATCATATTAGCACCAAATGAAAATATTTCTAACAAAAGGATTACGCTTTCCATCGTACAAACAGTAGATAAACTAAAATTCATTATAAGAAAAGTAGAAAACTGTCATTTAATCCAGACACCAGAGTTGCAAAAACATACAAAGAATAAGTGATCTAGCAACAAATTATCAATCACAATATAACATGAAAAGTATTGCACCTTGTTGTCATACAAATCTTTATACAAGGTTTTTTTTATAATTCAACAACGTTTTACATTAAATTGGATGATATATGAGACACATTGAAAATTACACATTACAAAACAAATAGCATTAGAAGTTCAAAACGATGAATAGTACAACATAGCGTGCTTCTGGTCCTTTAAACCTAACATCCAGATTAAAATAGTATGCAATGTAGTATGTGTTAATCAGCCCCTCAAAGGAAATACTTTAACAAGCAGGAAACAAGAAAGGGAACATCTAGTTTCCAAATCCAGAACCAGAACAGGAATCATAAATTAGAGCATCATAGCTAAGCCGCACGCATATCAAATCAGATTCGCAATTCCACAACTCTACGAGAGAACGAGGAGGTAGAAGTATTCTCTGGGGGAGGACGAGGAGGTAGGATTATCACCTGCTGCGCCACGGGCGCGAAAGCTTGGTAGTTAAGGTAGCTCTCGTCCATCCAGTACTGGAGATCTCCAATCCATAGAGTCCTTATCTCGCCGCTCCCCGGCGCGGTCCCGTACTGCGCCGGCGGCGGCGCGTACTGCTGTGGCGGAGGCGCGTACTGCTGCGGCGGAGGCGCGTACTGCTGGGGTGGCGGCGGAGCGTACTGCTGCGGAGGGGGCGCGTACTGCTGGGGTGGCGGCGGAGCGTACTGCTGCGGCGGGGGAGGGTACTGCTGCTGCTGACCCCACGGCTGCGGGGGCGGCCCCGGCTGGTAGTACTGCTGCGGCGGCTGCTGCTGGTAGTACGGTGGCGCCTGCTGATGCTGAGGCGGCGCCGGCGCCCCAGACCCCTGCTGCGGAGGCGGGCCCTGCCCCTGCTGCCCGTTCATCGGCGGCTGCTGCATCGCGTCCCCGGCAAGGCGGCGAAACCCTAGGGCGTGGAGGCGAGACCGCGAGTGGAAGGGCTTTGGAATCTGGACGAGGTGCGCGGAGATAGGGACGAGGCGCGCGTGGTCGGAATCTTATATGGGCCGGGCCGGGCGCTTCACGGAAGGAATCTAATATTCGTAACGGGCCCTGATGGGCCACGACTACGAATACGAAGGTATCCCAAACTCCCCGAGAAGTTTTTTTTCTCGAGTTTGGAAGGGAGCCTTATGATTTTTAGGGGGAAAACCGTACTCGATTATCGTTTCGAGTATACTAATCTCCTGGCTGAACACTCAGTATATGCAAATCAATAGCCCATTAAAATACTAGAGCCAATCCTAAGATTAACTAATCAGGAATTTTGTGTTGTTGTTTTTAACAGTGCCATATGTGAGAGAGAACATTTTAATTTTTAAACAGACATTTGACATAGCAAGTATAACATTTTTTAACATTAGCATCATGCTTAGACACGTCTACTCACATGTCTCAAGAGTTGGAGTCAAATCAAATTAGCCTAAGGGACATCCACACCGTGCACTGTTGCAATTGTGTTCGGTCCCGACAATATGGGGCGACTACTAACGTCACACTAAAGGATTATCAAATATTCGTATTAAATTGTTATTATGTACTTGTGCGAGGGTGCTCCCATTTTGATATCTGCCGTCTTCATGCACACCAAATGTATGCTAGCACCATCACTCATTCTTAATTCGCTGATTATTCTATGCCATGATTCCATGATGCACCTCAATAGGCGCGTTCAAGACAAGCCGACCCCTTGATGTCACTAGATGTCCATATCATGCAACTGCTTGAAAAATAGCATGCAAAAAAAAAAAATGCAGTGCTCTGCCGTTCTGCCACAAAGGAAACTTCTGAATCGTGCAATTATTACTGAAACTAAATAAAATTAATCCTACGCTCCTAGCTCGTTTTTCTCATCCTGGAAGAAATTAGTTTCATGTTTGGAATGATTTTGTTTAAACAAAGCCTTCGGCTTTGACGCACAAGACGACCACCAATCTCTGCCCGACATTGCTGGCGATGCTGATCTCTGAATCGTCCATGGCGGCTTGTGATTAGGTCACTAGGTGATCACTTTGTTTAGTGCCGGAGGAAGACGCCGCGTTGACGCCATCCGGCTTCGGGCGTTTCTTGGCCGCCCCGTGAGCTTGACGCCTTGATGCCATTTGCCAACGATGCGATCAACCCGCGGCTGCTTAATCTGCTTTCAAATCGAGCTGATAGTTTTTTTTCTGACTGTTTCCTTTTGGATTTTCCATGTAAGATAGCATCTTTTCTTCGTGGGTTTGTTCAGCCTCGTATCTAAGTTTGATCTTTTCCGACAGATGTCATTGACCGAGTGAGACACGAGTAGCATAAATAAATTACTTTATAAAGAAACTTTCAGTCCCAACGCAATTTTATTTTCAAAAAAGAAAAGAAAAGAAAAGAAAAGAAAGTTGAGTCAAACGTTCCATTGAGCCTTTTAACTTTCCATCGTTCTCGTTTCAGTATGGTCTGTAATTTCCTTGATGAGGTCATTTTTATCATTATTAGCTGCCGTGGGCGAAACACCAATTGCTTAGATTCAAGATTATCATCATTGTGTTTTCAGACATTCCACGCCAAATGGTCAGCGATTCAACATGAGTTGGACCATAATTCTCACCTACCATAACACAAGCGGCCATTCTCTTTTCATGTCGTGTTGGACAGGCCACGTGCTCTCATCATCATCCGGGCGTCCTTTATATGATGTTAAGCTAAGTACGACTTCTCTTTGGCTGCCTATTCTATTTGGAGAAAAATACGTCCCATATTTAAAGGTGTAATCTAAATCTCTTGAACGTTTATGCATATTTTGATCTGCAAACTTGCTAAAGTATGTCCCAAAGTACATCTTCAGTTTACTCGCAGAAACAACAACAACAACAAAAAAAGAGTACATGTTCAGTTGCTGATGTGTCCGTCGACGAGGCAGGGGACGTGGCATATTTATGTTTTGTTTACAGAAAGGACTGCTTTGGCAGCGGACCACTGAATCATCATGGTTGTTTGCGGTAGGCGACCACATTGTTTAGTACCAGGAGAAGGTTCTGAATTCTGATGCCATCAGGATTCGATTATCACTGCATGAGATTGCGAAAATGACTAAAGCCTGGAGCTTGGCATGTTGATGCCATTTGTCAATGATACGTTCAACCCCCGGCTGCATTGCTTCCAAAAATTCGAGATTTCCAATTGAAACGGCATTCTTTTTTTTTTTGAAGGGAAAACACACACATGAGAAAGCAAGAGTTTTGTTGGGTCTTCGAAGTTCAAACGTTCTGATACTTATTTAGAGTTGAGACACATCCTTGGCTGAGTGAGACACGAATTAGTTACTTTAGAAATTTTCGTTTCGAACGCTTTTTCTCAAACATGATGATGGAGACACGCGTTTCGTTCTGTTTTCAAAAATATTTGAGGCTCTTGGTACAGTAAAGTCTCTGCTTTTCTGTGAAGTTGATGCCTCTTTTTATAATAATTATAACTAATTGACTATGGATAGAACCTGAGTTACTTAGCTTCAAATCTTTTATGTTTACTGTGTGGTCAGTTGTTCAGTGCCGAAAGAATGGGGGAGTGAGTGTTACTGTGTTAGACAGGAATCCTAGTTTCTCCTGTTCCATAAACAACGGGATCACACTTTATCTTTTGTTCTCAACGGAACACGTGCTCCAATAGGTATTCATCAAGATAAGCGTGACCTCTAATTTTGCCGCTCCATTTGCTTAACCAACTTCCAGAAAATCAAGGGGGAAAACACAGAATGCATGAACATAGCATTTTTTTTCTTCTTCTTTTGAGAGATACATGATGCAGAAGCGAATATTTTTCTGCAAGTAGTATCTAATTGAAGATTCAGAGTTGCACAGAAGATGAGAGTTTTTTTTAACTGATCATGTCAATCCTGCTCTAGATCAGCACGGATCAAGAACCCCGCCGATCTGGAAAATGAGGACGCTTGGATATAGAAGTTGAGGGATTATTGATTGTTTTCAACATGATACAACGTGACAGAAACTAGCAAAATCTGTATAGAAGAGGAAAGAAACAAGTGGAGAAATAAGAAATCTCTGACTTCTGCAGAACTGGCAGAGCAGGATTACAAAGCACGGAAAGAGCAGAAAAATCCAAAAGCCTGAACTGGAGCAATGCTCTTTACTAGTATTACACATTTTATATGTATATATGATTCCATTCCCCTACCTAATTAAACAGATACAGATTGATTCCACACCTCTCAACAAAGCTCAAATGCCATTGCTTTGTTCCACACAAGAACACCCCTAAAACAAAACAAAAAAGGCAAAAGAAAGCATGGTTTTTTTTTTTGTCTCCTTCAGAAAGCGAGGCATCAAGAAGGCGACCCTGCGGTCTCCCCAGATCCCTGACCTCCGATCGCGACGAGCCTCCTCAGGTTCCTGAGGTGCCTCTGCAGCGTCCGGCACGCCCTCACCCTGACGCTCCGGACGGTGAGCCTGAGCTTCTTCAGCCGCACGCCGATCCTCGCCTTCACCCGCGCCAGCGACGGCGGCCGGGACCGCACCGCGGGGCTCTTCTCCTCCAGCACCTTGTGGATCAGGTACTGCGCCCTGAGGTGCCGCGCCTCCTCCGCGTCCAGCTTGTCCACCTTCGCGTACGCGAACGGCGTCGACGCCCTCAGCATCAGCATCTTCGCGATCGACGCCGGCGTGGTGTAGCTAGGCAGCGACGGTGACGATGGCGCGCCGACTAGGAGGAAGAGGAGGAGGAGATGAGGAGAGGGTTTCTTGGTGTGAGCTTCTTGCAGCTGGGCGGCTTCTGGCAATCTGGCCTGGGACGTGTGCGCCTGTTATATAGGCTGGCGCTGAGCAAATTGGTAGTGCTCCTGCAGGCTGGCTCTGGCTTATATTTTTGGGAATTATTGATGAGATCATGAGAGTATTAGTTGGCCAGGCCGTGTCAATTTTCATAGCCATTCTTTAATTCTTGCATCTCCGAGATTGTTTATTTCTTTATTTTATCTCGAACCCTTTTGCATTTTTTTTTCCAAGCCCTGGTTGACATGGTCACGTCATTCCTAGATGAAACTGTGTCACGTCTCGGTTTCTCCCTGTCTCTCTCGTTGAAGAGAAGAAGAGCACTTCGCATTCATTGGTCTCAGGAAAAAATATAAGCTGTAGTAATAATTCTATACATGACGAACAAATAATGGGCTTTCAATGCGATCATTGTACTCGGATAATTTTCAATGCGATTTCATTGTACTCGGATAATTTTGTGCTCCTAAGCTGTAGTAATAATTCTATACATGACGAACAAATAATGGGCTCTCATGTTCCTTTCTCCCTTCAAACAGAGAAAAGGTACTTCCGTCCATCAGTCCATGGATGGATTCCAAATTTCTTCTGGCATTTAAACATCCAGTCCGGACCTGTGAGGTACCACGGTGATAGTGTGACACCGGGGATTATGTGCTTCCATTCCATGTAATCTTGAAGCCTCGAATGTAACCGCAGCGAATTTTATGGAAACAAATAAGAACAGGCGAAACCCGGGGCAATTCCAGCCCAATTTAACCATAAGGTTCGTCCCTGGTTCTGATTTGAGATACGAATATCAGTGCTAGTCATTTCCAATCTTCATCTGCTCATCACTGGATTGGCCGAAACACAACAATTTGAGTTGTCTTGTCGCTCTCCATGCACATATGCACTTCCCAAAATAAAGAACGTTTTTGCCCCAGCTCCTCATCAGAATCTCAACCAACCAGAGAGGCCCTTTCCGAACCGGTCTGCTCAGAGATTCGTGTTGCTGCTAATCAACATTTGTCAAGGCTGTGCTCCGATGCAAGTCAACTGATGATGAGGGCATAAAGAAATGGCGATCGTCAGAGGCAAACCGCATCCGGGGCTAAGCAGGCCTGCACTAGATGTCTCACATCGTGCCTGGAAATTATTTGGCTCTGATGCTGTGATGCATCGCCCAAAGGCCAAAAAGGTCAGCTTCTGACCTTCATCATCACCTAAACATTTGGCCCCCACCTGCACTCCTGACTCGTGGGTCACTGAGAGAACTAGATGACGCATTGACGCAGCATGATTCCTCTTTACTAAATTCAAGCAGGTCAAAATGTTAGCACATCAGGTCATCCTATTTCTTTTATCAGCTGATTCATTGTTGTTTATCGTCAATGCTTTACTTTCGTGCTAGCTTTTGAGGTGAGCTGGTTAGATTAACGCCTAACAAGTAACTGGTAGGATGAAATATAGAATTATCAATCTTGTCATACTGTTGCGGACAAGCAATTTCCAACTCAACATTGTTCATCTGATACCTGCCGTGTCTGGCCTGAATTTTTGTCATTTCGGTCATCTGAAATATCCAGGCTTGCAGAAACAAGAGTTTATTTTTAACATCACAGCATAGCCACGAGGTCCCATAAGATATGCACATAGTGGTGAACGCCTCATCAGGTCGGCGAAGAATACTTCTCCCTGGATGCTACTGCATACTGAAATAGCTCTTGTTTTCTGTTGACGAATTTGTGTTGAATTTGTCTTCTGAACTCATGGCTCCTCATGTATCAAAGGATGAGGCAAGACACAAAGGCCTAGCGTCCATTTGTCTCTTCAGTTGTTGCCTTCTGCAGCCTTCAGAATTTCTAATTCTAACCAGGTCTGCTGCCTGCTGGCCAATGCTAGGGTTCATGGACTAAATAATTTCAACCACAATAGCTTCGTTCTAGTGTAGCATTGGGTAAGGCCACTTGCAATATTTCTGGTAAAGAATTGTTACAGAGGATTAGTAAAGCATTGCATTTGGTGACTCAAAATAGATCATTAGGCGAGGGCAGAAAATCAGCTTGTGAATTCTGAAATAGCATGCATGATCTCATAAGAAATTGACTGAACCATGCATTAGTGCATTACTGATTCTTGTGGTCTATAATTGCAGTTAGCAGAGGCTGATGAGATGGCACCGAAAAAGTATTGTAGATCAGATCAGAGTCAGCATGTTTGGTTCATAGCCACACCTGTGCCAAGATGTTCGTAGACTAAACAAATAAGTACCTGTTTCTTTTAGAGGAAAAGAGAGGGACAATTTTAGTAACTGAAGCGAAGTCGCTTCATTTTAGTACTTATTCAATATGGTCGCTTGACATACTTCTTTGTAATGATTGTTGCAAGAAATAATAAAGCATTTTAGTCGGTGCCTCAAAAGGGTATCATAACCCATAAGGTGAGGAGGGATAGTGTGCCGGTTCTGAATAGCATGATCTCATATGAAACTGACTGAACTATGCATTAGTGTATTACTGAATTTTCATTTGAGTGGTCTATGATTGCAGTTAGCAGTGGCAGATGAGATGGCTTCAGAAAAATATTGGAGTTGTGGATCAACTTGCAGCAGCTTGTTGACTCTCCATCCACACCTGATATCACCAATCACTCCTTGTTTGCAAGAAGAGGCTGCCTCGTGTCGTCCCACTTATCTAGTCTTTTCCTCGCTTCTTCGACCTACATTGAGAAAGACAGAAAAAAAAGGGGATAAAATCACAACTAAAAAGTTCCATTTTTTTGGGCTGTGGGAATTCAGAGAAGACTAATTGAACAAAATAACATGGCCACACAATCGAGCAGGGAATAATTGCCCTAAAATAGCGCATCGGCGCATAACTTAGATGTGACTCGGCAGTCAGCATGTGATGTAGATTTGAGGATCATATCTGTCAGTGAAACGAGGTGGCTACAGAGGCTAGGAATATGATGATAACCAAAGGTGGCTTTACCTCTCTGTTCCAATCAGTCCTGAACGTGATCCAGATCAGAATAAGTGTTTGCATGAGGGTGCCCCCAATCATGCCTCCCCACAATCCCTGCAATGCAAGATCCGTTTTCAGACTTTCAGATGGCTTACGGACAAGTACCCAGAGCCGTTTCTCAGTTGACTCTCAGAGCACCAAACCAACATGTCAACTGGAAATGGACGGTGAGTTTGCAATCTCCGATGAACTGAGCTACTGAAGCAGTGTACCTTAACGCCAAAGTCAAACTTGAATCCAAGGAGAAGACCGAGGGGTACCCCGATGAGGTAATAGCATCCAATGTTGATGTACGCGACCGTCGCTTGCCACCCACAGCCAACGGCGACACCTTCAGTAAAAACATTTTGAAACGCCAGAAGTTCATCATTCAGAGTTCAGAAAAGAT
This sequence comes from Digitaria exilis, assembly GCA_015342445.1. NCBI lineage: Eukaryota > Viridiplantae > Streptophyta > Magnoliopsida > Poales > Poaceae > Digitaria > Digitaria exilis. Next base: position 697,796 of record JACEFO010001827.1, on the reverse strand, counting down.
GTGAGGTAGAATCAGGAGTCACCTGATAACACGGGCTGGATCCCGCAGACCACGATGGTGCCGACGAGCAAGGGGCACAGGTCGGCGACGGCGCGCGAGACGACCTCGCCGCCGGTGAAGACGTAGCTGAGCTTGTCCCTGAGGAGGAACGTGACGAGGCCAGCTATGGCCGAGACGAACGCCGACACGGCGGTGACCATCCACGCGGAGAACGCGGCGGACCTGGCGTTGCCGGCGCCCAGCTCGTTCCCGACTCTTACACTGCAGTAGTGCAAACTTCTTGGGATCAGAAATTATATTTCTTTTGTAGGAAAAAATCATTTCAGCGTGTTCTTTCATGCAAATCCAGGTATCCTACTGACTACTGTAGAGACACATGCAAGATGGAGCTGTGAAGTCTGAACGCACGGCTTGGTCATCGCATAGCCGTCGCCAGTGATCGCGTTCGCGCATGTGCGTTTGGCGGCACCGGAGGAAACCGTAGTTACTGGCGTGTTTAGTTTCAGAAGTTCTTTTAGACTCTATCATTCATCTTTCAAAAAACACGTTTTTCAAAAAAGTTCTCCTTTAACTCTTTTCGACTTTTCTATTCATTCCTCTCACAGAACACGCTTCCAGAAAAAGTTATTTTCCTCGTCTCCCAACTAAACACACCCAAGGTCTTCGGAAGCTCAAAAACATGTGTCTCTACAGTAGGATACGGTGAGGATGAGACACCGTAGCATGCACTGTCTCCGTTCCCTATCAATGCATGCCGTGAACAGTATACTGACGGCCGTTTTTTTAGTTTTATTTTTTTTTAAGAAGAGAAATGCAGGAAAACAATACAACGAGGAATATACGTAATGAAGTAAACCTGGCAGCGGCCTGGAGGCCTGCAGAGATCATAAACACCCATGACTGTATGGAAGTGCTGCATACAAAGCATCGAGTGCACATATGAGATCCATGCAGTTTTAATGAAGACAAAATGAACAATGAAAATGTAGGCTTATGTTAAAAAGCAGGAATAATTTCCAATGATTTTTTCCATGGAAAGCAGAGTTAACCTATATAGATACTGCAAGGGGAGCAGGAAGAGGGACCCACCACACTGTGAGCGCGTCAAGCGCGACCTGTGGGTCCGGCAGCATGCCAGCGAGGAGGATGAGCAGCTGGAAGTACCAGACCTCGAGCACCAGCATCACAGCTGACGCGGCAGACAGCTTGGCGAACCCAGACAGGTCAGCGAAGGCCGCCCAGGTGAACCCGGCCCATGTGGCCCGACACTTGGGGCTCCAAACGATGTACGCGAACTGGCCCAGGACGAGGACCCACCACGTGAGGCTGAGCGTGAGCGAGGCCCCGAACAGGCCCAGGCCCAGCACGGACACGGCGAGCCAGCTCAGCGCCACGTGGAGCACCAGGCTGGCGGCCAGGATGTAGGCGCTGGGCGCCACGATGCTCTGCGCCTGCAGGAACTTCTGGATGGGGCAGTTGGCGGCGAACGCGAAGATCTGCGGCACGAGGCCGTAGGCGAACTCCGCGGCGGCGCCGGCGATCTCCGGCGACTGGCCGAGCAGCCGGAGCATCGGCTCCGAGAAGGCGTATGCGGCGGCGAGCGGCACGCCGGCGACGGTGAGCAGCACCGTGGCGCGCTGCAGGTAGACGCCCAGCATCTCGTACTTCTCCGCGCCGTACGCCTGCCCGCACAGCGTCTCCACCGCGCTGCCCATCCCAAGCTGCACGAGCAGGAACATGAATACGTACATGTACGTGTACATTACGATCGAGTACGTACATATGGTCTTGTGTACTGTATCGAACAGTATACATGTACAGACGTACGCATGTAATAGCAATACGTACGTGAGCCATTAGGTGCCATGTGTCATGTGTGTATACAGTGACGCGGAAGAGGTGGATCGTACCATGAGACCGTATGCGAAGAGCTGGATGCCATTGTTGCCGAGGGAGGCGGCGGCGAGCTGGACGTTGCCGAGGTGGCCGCAGAAGATCTGCGTGGACGACGTCGTGGCCATGGCCAGCATGTACACCGCCACGGCCGGCGCGGCCAGAGGCACCAGCAGCCGCAGCTCCACCGCCGCCGCTAACGCCATGCGCCGCGGCCACGGCTCCAAGCCGCGCTCGCCGGCGCCGGAGAGCAACGCCTCCAGCCTTCCGTCGGCCTCGCCAAGCAACGCCTCCAGCCTTCCGTCGGCCTCGCCAGCGCCGGCGGTGTGGTCACCTGCTCGTCCCATTGATTTGGATTGATTGATGGACAGTAACTACTCGGAACTCGGAAGCTTGTCATATAAAGCTAGGCGTGCTGCTGCACGGCGACAGCTGCAAGACCTTTCCGGTGAGCTCGTGTTGCTTGCTTGTGATAAACTATAAGATTGTAAGAATCTAGGTGACGCCTCGTGCTCGATCGGCGTGTCGCACGTCGCAGGTGAGGATAGCCGTGGCGGGTGAAACTGAAAAGGCGATCAGTGGATATATAGAATAACCCATTCGTGCACGCAGCTTTCTCGACAGGTTTGTTGGAATTTCATAACTGAATGATACCGTCTCCGAACATAGACAACCACATCAAACTCGTTCTCTACATCACCGGGGAATATCGGCTAGCGTCACCAGTGTCTCTGCCTGCCCGTCCCGGCGCAGACAAAGCGGGTAGTGTACAGACGCTAGCTGTGCATCCGATGCGTGATCAGGCCACGCACCGTGGTTGCATTGTTCGAGACGAACAGCAAGGCGTGGCCTGCACATGCGTCGCTGCTGCGTGCCATGCCAGGAAGAAATTACAGGCATCGATCAGGAAGGAGGAGACACTGCAGGGGCAGGCTTCACTGATGACCCCTGCCGGCCCCCTCCGAGCGCGACGAGCCTCCTGAGATGCCTCTGGACGCCACGGCGTGCGCGCGCCCTGACGCCCCTAATGGCGAGCCGGAGCTTCTTCAGCCGGACGCCGATCCGAGCCTTCACCCTCGCCAGCGCCGGGAGTCGCCTCGCCGCCGCTGATGTACTCGCCTCCTCCAGCACCTTGTGGATCAGGTACTGCGCCTTGAGGTGCCGCGCCTCCTCCGCGTCCATCTTTTCCACCTTGGCGTAGGCGCCGGTGGCCGACGACGGCGCCGCCATCGCGATCGGCAGCTGCATCTTACTACTAGGTTGGTGGTATGATCAGTGAGTCAGTGTCTCAGTGACAATGAGCTTCTTGCGGCTGCCTGTGTTGGGTCGTGTGTGCAGTGTGCCTGTTATATAGACTGCAGCTTGGCAATGTGTTGCCTGTTGGTCTCGCTCTCCAGCAGCTTGCTGGGCAATCTAGCTTTACCATTGTTAGAGTTTTTCAAGCTCATAATGACAGAGCCAAAAACGATGGCTAAGACTTGATGCCATTTCTGCCTTTCTGGGGTAAACTTTGTTACCTCACCTGATCACGCGTCTTGCCCTTCTTTATTTGGTTCTCTTTGATTGATTGAGAAGGATGGCAGTTCAAATTCACGGGGATCAAACTTCCAAGATGTACGGACGGTGAACAGAGGATGAGATTTCAATGTGATTTTCACTCTTCCAGTACCAAGAGGATTTTGTACTCCATGTGATTTGAAACGATGCGTACATCTTGCGATCTTTTTCTCCCTTCGGTTTCATGAGGAGGAGAGTACTAACATTGATGGATGTCAAATATCTTCCCACCTTTAAACACCTAATCTATTACTCTCCCGCTCCAAATTATAAGTCATTTCAAGAGTCAAACAATTTTATGTTGGACTAAAATTATATAGGGTATCACAAAGTTTTATGACAACGAATAGATATATATGAAATATATTTAATGAAGAAAGTAATGCTATTTATTTGGTATAATGAATGTTAGTACTTAGTACTTTGTCGTTTAAATTTGCGCCTTGACCAACTTCCATGGCTATGGGTGAACCTCATATAGGCTATGTACCAGTACCCCTTGTATATGGAGAATGTACTTATTATTAGTTGAGCGTTACAGTTGGTGGCCTCATATTAGCATGACTAGGCGAGGAGAATAGTTTGCAAATTCTGAATATTATCATGTGTTCCCAAAATAGGCTATGCACCAGTACATTTCTGATTTGCTTGGTCTGTCATTGCAGTTAGCAGTGGCAAGGGAAAGATATTGCAGATCGTATCAAGTTGCAGAAACATGTTGGCTCATCCAGGATGAAAAGCTGACGTCATCACTCTTTGTTCGCGAGCAGAGGCTGCCTTGTGTCGTCCCACTTATCCAATCTTTTCCGCGCTTCCTCAACCTGCAGGAAATTATGGCAATAAGTTAATCCACAAAATGACTGATTTTCTTGATGCCAAAAGCAGAGAGAAGACCAATTAGAGCCCAAAATGAGCTTGGTTAGAAACATTTGGGGATCATTTATGTCAGCGGGACGATGCGGTTATCCAGGAGGACTATATGATTTGATAACAAAAAGGTGGCTTTACCTCCTTGTTCCAGTCAGTTCTTAACGTGATCCAGATCAAAATAAGTGTTTGGATCAGGGTTCCCCCAATCATGCCTCCCCACAATCCCTGCAATGTGACACAGATCAGATTATCAGAATAAGCTTCGTTAATTTTCACACTTGCATGTGGTCTACGGACAAGTAATCATAACCGTTCTTCAGTTTCTGGAGCCAACAACTGACAAGTCAACTGAAATATGGGCGGTGGATTTTACTCTCTCCGATGGTAGAAAGCAAAATTAAAATGTAAGATCTTCAGAATCAGCAGTACCTTGATTCCAAAGTCAAACTTGAACCCAAGCAGCACGCCAAGGGGTACGCCGATGAAGTAGTAGCATCCAATGTTGATGTAGGCTACCATTGCTTGCCACCCACAGCCAACGGCCACACCTTCATCAGTTCAGTGAATATATGTTCAGTTTCAGTGGGAAGAAAAAAAAACATCACTCAGTTCAATTATTCCTTCTAACATGTTGGTTCAGATATGAATAGTCTGAAGTGGGCTTTCTAGTGAATTAACACAAGTCAAGCTGAAGTCCCTAAAACAGATTTAATGTAGGTAGTAAACCTTCCATAAGTCTAAAGTCTGAAAATACGGCACTTCAACAATCAATCCAAGTATCAAGGATTGAGGATAAGATGTGCACGCTTGCTGAAACCTTACCTGACAACACGGGCTGGATCCCGCAGAGAACAATGGTCCCGACGAGCAAAGGGCAGAGGTCGGCAACGGCACGTGAGACGACCTCGCCGCTGGTGAAGATGTAGCTGAGCTTGTCCCTGAGCAGGAAAGTGACGAGACCAGCTATTGCTGATACGAACGCGGACAGGGCGGTGACCATCCATGCGGAGAAAGCGGCAGACCTGGGGTTGCCAGCGCCCAGCTCATTCCCTACTCTCACACTGCAGTGCAGAACTTGTTCAGATAGTTCAGACAAACAAATTCTTGATACCGATAAGACTAGTCGAGATCCCAAAATCTGGTGAAGGGATTTTTTTTTAATAATTTTAAAAAATCTGTTCATTTGAAACTTTGGTAACCCAGTGGAGATTGTACAATAGCGAATTTCACTGCATTAGTCGAAAAAATTTTAGTTGTCTAAAACAGTTAGCTCAACTGAATTGCATTTCGTTTTCAGGGATCTCTTGGCAGACAGGGTAGAACTGGAAGCGCGGTTTGTTGACACAGGTAGGACCTGTGAGTTTGGCAACATCTGACGAAGCTGCGCTGAACTGCTGAAGATTTTCCGAGACATTCTATATGGTGAGTTACTGAAACAATTTGCTATTTAATTTTCAGTGTGACTTCTTTTGCTTAGGGCATGGAACAGGGGACTCGCTAAATGCATACTCTATCCATGATGTGCTGCAATTCCTTTGAGAAAAATATGCCCGAATAGGTGAAAAATACAGTGAGATGATCAGATGAACCAACCTGGCAGCTGCATTGAAGCCCACAGAGATCATGAACACCCATGACTGGATCGAAGTGCTGCAGACAAAACGATGAGCACGTAAAGTCCTTGCAGATATAGAATGATTTTCACAAACAAATATTATTATTTGAAACACAGTAAATACGGCGTGCGTGAAATGAAACGCAGTAAAACCCTCACAAACAACCGTAAAGATCGAATTCCGCAAGCATTTTGGTTCACTGTCGAACACTGTCACCCTAGTCAGCAATGCTGAACTTCCCAATGCATTGCCACCCCGTCAACCCCAAGTACCAAGTGCAGATTTGCAGTAATATAAAAACAGTCAGCAAAGGAGGAAGAAGGGACCCACCAGACAGTGAGAGAGTCAAGCGCGACCTGCGGGTCCGGCAGCATGCCGGCGAGGAGGATGAGCACCTGGAAGTACCAGACCTCGAGCGCCAGCATCACCGCCGACGCGATGGACAGGCCGGCGAACCCGGGCAGGTCAGCGAAGGCGGCCCATGTGAACCCGGCCCACGTAGCCCTGCACCGCGGGCTCCACACGATGTACGCGAACTGGCCCAGGACGAGGACCCACCACGTGAGGCTGAGCGTGAGCGAGGCCCCGAGCAGGCCGAGGCCCAGCACGTAGACGGCGAGCCAGCTCAGCGCCACGTGGAGCGCGAAGCTGGCGGCCAGGATGTAGGCGCTGGGCGCCACGATGCTCTGCGCCTGGAGGAACTTCTGGATGGGGAAGTTGGCCGCGTAGGCGAAGATCTGCGGGATGAGGCCGTAGGCGAACTCCGCGGCGGCGCCGGCGATCTCCGGCGACTGGCCGAGCAGCAGCAGGATGGGCTCCGAGAAGGCGTACATGACGGCCAGCGGCACGCCGGTGGCCATGAGCAGCACCGTCGAGCGCTGCAGGTACACGCCCAGCATCTCGTACTTCTCGGCCCCGTACGCCTGCCCGCACAGCGTCTCCACCGCGCTCCCCATGCCCAGCTGCACGAACACGACGCATGGCGAACGTACATCACCAGCTAATTAGCTACGTGTACATACTCGGATGTAGTCGTGTACGTACGTATGCATATACATGTATGGATGTACGTACAATTATGCACAACGGTGAGGTGTTGATTGCAGTAGGTAGATGAGTGTCTGCGTGTGCAGCGTACCATGAGGCCGTAGGCGAAGACCTGGATGCCGTTGTTGCCGAGGGAGGCGGCGGCGAGCTGGACGTTGCCGAGCTGGCCGCAGACGATCTGCGTGGTGGACGACATGACGATGATGAGCATGTAGACCACGACGGCCGGCGCGGCAAGGGGAGTTAGCAGCCGTAGCTCCAGCGCCGCCGCCGACACCATTCGCCGGAGCCATGGCCCCTCGCCGTCGGCGCCGGCGCCGGAGAGGAGTGCCTCCAGCCGCCCGTCGATGGCGTGGTGGTGGTCACCCGCCTCCCGACCCATATCCACCGTCCGGGGCGATCGATCAGCACGCTACAGCGGCGGCGGCGAGTGCGAGATCTTTTGCGCCGTCTGTGCCAAGCTATAGCCTGTGAATTTCTGATAATGTGGTAGTATAGTGATGTGCCGTGTCGCGCTCGCGCTTGGTTACAAGATCTCTGCATGTTAGCCTGTCAAAACTAAAGAAGAAATGGAGAGGAGTGAGTGACAGAGTGAGTGAGGACAATCGAGGCGGGTGGAAAGCGACGCCGTCCTAGCACACGGCGCCACAGCAAAAGGTTGCTGCTAGCCTGCTATACGAGTTTTCTTTTGGTCCGGCGTCTTTGAATATTTAGGAGGACATCGTCACGTCACGAGTGTGTCCATTTCTGAAACAAATTATTTTATGTGTGCCCTCTGCTAAAGCTTATTCAATCATGAAAAAAACACACAACATTAGAATGTTTTAGGCAGTAACCGAGAATCTTTGCTTTTGTGACCACTATCTGTTGTCTCGGTGCGCGCTCGGCATGGACCACACCGTGGTCATCGCAGGGGCTCACCATTCCCACTCGCACTGTCGCGGACGCACGACATCACGAGCACATCTTATGAGTTAGGGCTCGCATCAACATTGGATTTTAGTGTGGCTTCTCTACTAGTCCAGCAGTTGAACAGTACCTCCTAATTTGGTAAAAAAAAATCAGAATATTTTTTATCGCCTTCGTAACTTTTAAAATTCTCATGGATAATTTTAAAATATTCAGTTTTTAAGCTAAAGGTCTTGGTCTTAAGCATGGCAAAACAACAGTTTCAACATGATAAAATTTCCTCAGTGCCATGAAAATAGATGCCACACCCTTCAGTGCCACAATTTTTTTCAAAATTTCCCTCAGTGACACATAAGTTCTGATTTATGTCCTAAATACCATTCCGTCTCCTTTTCCATCCGAGTGCTGTTACCTGAGCTGTGAAAAGACAAATTTGCCCCTGGACCCACATGGTAGTACCCCACACCCATGCATGCACTATCAAGCTGCAAAAGATGGCACAATGATATTGTAGTCATCAGTCCATTCAGTCGCTGAGAGCAGGTATTATAAATGGCGCGGAGCCGGCGAAATCTTGCATGGATAGTGACAAAGCAGGAGAGGGAAGAGCTACGGGTGCTTCGCGAGACAGCGGCTTGAGGGGGCGGATGAGCCCTGCGGCACTTTCTACTAGCTGCTCTTGCTGCTAACCATTAAATAACAATGGGGTCCACCACCATCATGCATCGATTTACGATTCTTGCAGCTGGCACTCAGCGCAACTATAATCCTTGCTCTGATCACTTTCGATCAGCCTGAAATTAAATCATGGAGAATCCAAAGTCAACTGAACAAAAAAAATGTATATATCTCATCTGAGTGATTTGTAGGCTCTTCTCACCCAGAATATGAACATGGGATCTAGGAAGTGGATGGCTCACATTCTCTAATTAAAACAGTATATGTCCACGTTGTCATCTTCATAGTTTCGGAACCGCTCATCTTCAGAGTGTTGTTCTTCTTCTTCTTCACACGGTCATGCTTGCTGCCAGTGCGGTGAAAGTTAATATACGAACACATAAGAGATTTACCAGAAAAGCAATTTCTCTTTTTGTTTTGTTTTTTTTTCCTTCGTTGAGCTGAGGTGTGGTTTCGCGGATTTGAAACCACACGCAAAAGAGAAGAAAAAAAAAACGTGCAGCAGACATGTAGAGAACCATTTGGGCCGTTCTTTCAGGCCACCGTTTTCCATACACGCCCAGTTAGGGCCCAGGACTTTTTTTGACCCAGCACAATGATTGGTGTCAGCCCTGTATACTATCTTACTATTACTAATTGGAGGCTCCTTTTGGAGGCTCCAGGTGATGCCACATAGGATTCTAGATCCTATGTGGATAGCCTAAAAAATAGAGAAAGGCTCCAGGTGATGCCACATATGATTCTAGGTGGATAGCCTAAAAAATAGAGAAATGCTAGAAATTCTCTCAAAAAAACAAAACATCCACCTAGGATCCTACGTGGACACTGATATATTTTATTTAATAGTTATCCATTATAACTAATAAATATAAAGTAACCCCTATGTCTATATCTAAACTACCCCTAAATTTGAATGTAGATTAAATATTATAAAAAATCTTAAGATGCACCAATATAAAATTCTAAATTACTATTTCTATCATTATTAACATTGTTGTGTCATATTCATGTATGAGAGAAGACAAAAGAATAAATTTTTATATTATTTACATCGCTCAAACAATAAAAAAACACATATGGAGGTGTGATGCTATGTGCAAAATTTGTGACTAAGTAAGGGGTTTGCTACTATACTCTAAAATAACTATGAATCATCCATTTAATTTGATCAAGATGACCAGGATGATATATATTACCTCTTAGGATGTAATAGAATAATTGTTTTTCATTTATATGTTTTTAAATTTTAAAAAATAAATAAAATTATGAAAATATCTTCCTAGATCCAATAAAAAAGGAGATATGGTTGCTTTTTCTTTTTTGTTCCTTTTTATCTCCCGCCCATGTTCTCTACAGCTGATTCTTCATCTTTGTTTTTGTCTCTACATCTTGACGTATTTTTGTCTCTCGACCTGAACGTGACATGCCCATTGCTCATCCTACGTGAAGTTAGAAATACACCTATCCCTTCATTTACTTCCCACCTCAATTAATCTCAATGTGTAGGCCAATCCCTCACCCATGCGGTACTTTCCTTATTATTAGCGTATCTAAACCTTCCCCGGTCGGTCTCCTCTCACTTCTGCTTCGGATCTAATTTTCTGAACCGTAAGGAGTGGCCAGAGATGGGTCTTCAAAGACGCTTGCTGCTGGATCAATGGCACTTCGTGGAGATGTGCCACGAAGGGTTTTTCATAGATGTGAGATCCTAGGCATGGCCATGCTTTGCTGCTATCATCCATGAAGGGGAGACCTATATACTCATGAATGCTGTTTGTTTTTGGCTGCCTCTGCCTGTTCATCTGTCTCAGATTTCATCTTGCACATCCATGGCGAGGTGGCATAAGATGGACGATGTGGAAGCTGAGGATCGAGGCTTTGTTTCAGACTGTGGCGCTAGGTATGCACTCAATTCCTTCCCGTATATCTAATGTTCAAATAGAAAATACTAACTCAAGATACATGTGCATGTTTAGTATCATCACGTATACATGCATGTATGGAGTGATCAGATTTCCGATTTCCGTGTTAAACTCATAGCTCAAACTAAGGATTATATTAAAAAAAAATATCAAATACATATGGACTTTTGATGCAACGTGAACAAAACTATAAATATAGATTAAAAAAGTGCATAAGTAATTGCTTACAAAATTATATCACAATTCGATACATATAAGTAGAAATAAATATGGGTATTGTGTGTAAAAAAATACTTAAGAAATGGAACAAAGAGACCTAAGCCTTTGGAACTAATGTTGTGCATGCATATATGTGGTCGGCGGTAGTTAAGGAAGCGGTTAATAAGTGGTTCATAGTTTCTATTTTTCTCTGTATATACTGAAGGGTTCATATTTAATTAAAATCTTACCTCCTTAAAGGTAAAGATGTTAATAAGTGGTTCATAGTTTCTAATTGATTTTTCTCTATATATGTTGAAGGTTCCAAATTTAATTAAAATCTTACCTCCTTAAAGGTAAAGAGTTGTACCGTAGCAAGCCCCCCTAAATCTTAATTTAGAATATATATTATAAAAAAATCCTAAGATACACCAATATAAAATTCTAAATTACATTTCTATGATTATTAACATAGTTGAGAGAAGACATAAGAATAAATTTTTATATTGTTCACATAGCTCAAACAATAAAAAAATACATATGGAGGTCTAATGCTATGTGAAAAAATTGTGACTAAGTAAACATATTGTAATTAGAAAATAATAACTATGTATCTTTAGAGTATTTTGTTTAAGATATTTAACAGATGAAATATAGAGTGTGATAGTTAATTATAATTATTAGCTATAAGTTTTAAACTTTAAATTAATTCTAATTAGCACGTGCGGCAGCACGGGTTGATAGGCTAGTACATGCAAATGCAACGATGAGACGAAGCTGACTTCCAGCTGCAGTAGGACAATGATCGGTTACCGCCACTTGCTGCCAAATGTCACCGGAATTTGTCCTTATTTTCTCAAAGGAAAAAAAAAACCTGATACGCAGACGGATGCAAGGCAAACAGCTTCCAAGAAAAGGGTGACCCCTTCTCTCCCGATTGGGCTAAGCAAAATCAAACACACCTTATTGTCATCGCAGTCTTCAATGAAATAGGTGGAGCGGACTACAAGTTGATGTTTGTAAACAAGACAACATTGTATAACTATTTTGTCTTGAAGAGAAACGATAAAATTTGCAATGATCTTCGACCAAGTTAACTGCGTGAGGTATTCTGACATGACAGGTGGTTATAAATTTATAACCGTCAATGGGCGGATCACCAGCTAGCAAACTACTTGTGCCATACTAATACATCGTCAGCCGGAAGAACTTGTCAATTTCTCGGCGTCACGACCATATCCGATCCTAGAATGAATGAATGATTCTTTGAAATGCTGGCCACTGAAAGTACAATTGAGCTGATCCCAGCTGCGAGCTCCGGTCTCCATTTATAGGTCATGCATATTGCATGGGTGGAGCTTTGGACCAAGATATCCTGCAGAAGAATTCTCAAGACAGACAAGATTACAGAAAAATTCTGCAGAGTGTATTCTGCGTTGCTGCTCTCATGTTGTGGTGCAATTGATGGAATCAAGGTCGTACAACGGTACAAGCCTCACATTCAGAAAACAAAGAAGGCCATTTCTGGCCGCAGACTGGCGTCTTCTGAAGGAGTCGAAATACTTTACTAAAAGAGAAAGATAAAAAAACTGCATTTTTTTTTGGCCCTGCAGATGCAATGTATTCTGAATCTGAAGTGGGGTTCTCGTGACTATCGGTCTCGAATGAAGCTGTATCAAATTGGTGGACAAGTAAGGTGCAGTTCATTTGGAAGATCAATGAAGCCTCTGTGCAATATTAATTTCTTACCTGTTCTTTCAAAAAAAATCTTTACCTATCAGATCATAATATTAACTGTTGATTCACTTGTTTACAGCTGCCAATTTTGATTCTTATAAAATGCCCTCATAGTCTCAGTTATCAACCAACTATTTGGTGTAATTTTCAGTTATACAAAGAGCTGGGAACCATTGACCTGCTTTAAAGTCAACGAGTTCTGATATCTAATGATAAGAATTATTCAAGCCGTGCGTGGATCAGAAGCTCAGTTGGAAAACAAAAGTAAACCTCATCTTAAATCCCTTGAGACATATAGTTCCATACCCAATTTAATAAGTTAGCCACCATTAAAAAGCGCATGTAGAATTGTAGATGTTTGATGGTCAACACAGCTCTGTCTTTTATAAAGCGAGTATTACTTGGAGAAGCAAATGAACGTGCTGGCAAGAACTCAACAGAAGATCTCTTCAAGCGAAAAAGGGGAAAGAAATAGAAAAAGAGAGCTCAACGAATTCGCTAAAAGAAAAAGGAGAGGTCAAAAGGGGGAAAAAATTGCAGAACACACTCGGAAATTAATAAGCTGCAGGCGATGAGCACGATGGAGTAATCAAACACGTCCAGATACGAGGAGCCGAGGAGTGGAGGTTCACCGTCTCAACCACTCTCATCTCCAGCCTCCACAGCCGGCCACGTCCCCCACTTGCTTTACGAAGTGCTACATGCCTAAGACAATAAAAACAGAGGAGAGGCACAAGCATGACAGCAGGTACTCTTCTGCATGCCCAAACCCAATACCTACTTCATTCGCCTCCCTGCATCATCACCGGTTTGGTGCTACTGTCTCTAGATCTTTCTAGAGAAACACACAAACACACACAGAGTTTGCCGGTTTGGAACGCGAGAATCCAGAATCTCTGTGGAATGATAATCTAAAAATCCCCCAGTTCATTGATGTTTTTGTAGCAAACTGACATACCAAAAACAATGGAAGGTGCCAAGAGAGCTGACATACTAGCAGCAAAATAAAAAAAAAATGGTTCTATGTACAGACACAAATAGTACAACCCCAATTGATGTCCAAAACCATACAAGAAGCAATGGAAGAGGCCGTCCTAGCTACTAATTGCTCTACTCACACACTACTCAACTAAGCACAGGTTTAATTTTCTCTCTACAAACGCCTAAACACATGTACACGGTACACCAAATGAATAATAACGTAATACTGCAGGACTGCGTGCTAAGGTAGCAGTAGGCAATAGGGGAGTATATGACTATATTGGAGGCAACAATCATGGCTTATCGTTGTAGATGCAGAGACAGCAGGTAGCACGCAAGCGATCTCACTCGGGTATGCTCTGCAGCGACGGCCGCCACTGATGCCCCTCCTCCCTGTGCCTGAAGTTGGAGCTGGTGCTGGCCACGGACAGCAGCTCTGAGACGACGTCCCGGACGGGCACGCCGCCCTCGCCTTCGCCGTGCTTCCCGTCCTCGACGCGCCGCAGCAGCTCCTCCAGCTGCTTCCTCGTGATCCTGATCTTCACCTCCGTCGTCGCCGGCGGCGGCTCGCCCTCGCCCTTGCACGCCTCCTCCTCCTTCCTCCCCACCTCCTCCTCCACCCACACGGCGTTCGGCTTCGCATAATGCGTGGCGGCGCCACCGCCACCGCCGCCGCCGAGGGAACTACGACGAGACCTCCTCTCGAGACAGTTCCCCATCTCTCCTGCTCGATCGATCGATCGCTGGAACGCCGAATCCTCGGGCGCGTGATCGTGAACTCAGCAGAGAATTTGCTTTCGTGTGCGGTTCTTGGAAGACGCGATGGAAGGAAATGAAAGTGGAAGATCGTTTGCGAGGGCGGCCGCGGTGGCGTAGTTATAGGCGTGGGCCGGCGGAAGGAGAGGGAGGGAAGCTGGACGACGACGAGGAGACAGGGATGCCCGCCCGGGGACACGTGGATGGCCGTGATCGGGTCGTGGATGCCGGGCCCGTGGGGCGGGCCGACCACGTCGCCGCGCTGGCGCGTGCTGGGCGTTTGGACGGGCCGGGTCGGGGCTTCGGCGATGGCGCGAAGTGTGAAAACGCGGGAAAGGAGGGAATCGCGTTTAATAGCCAAGTGGGTCCCCCTCGCCGTGTAAGCGGTAGACGTGGCTCTTGCTGGCGAGGAGTGGATTTGTTTTTTCACTTTCTGAATTTACTAACCTCGTTTTGGGGTGAGTTTTACAGCAGCACAATAGTTTGCTCTATGATCACATAGGCTTACACACAAATGGGCCTAAATAGTTTGACAAAAAGATGCTGATGGGTCATGAAAGCTAAAGTAACAAACACATAATCAAGGCTAACAAGCTGATCTGTAAAAGATACAAAGTTAGTTTGCTTTCCAACAGACACAAAGTTTACTTTCTTCAGTAAAGCTCTCTCTCCTGCCAAAAAAGAATGAAAGGAAAAGCTGAGTATTCAGGTTTCACTTAAAAAAGATAAAAACATATGTTTTCTATTATATCTTCCAAAATTTTGGCATCTGACAAAGCAACTAAGCACTGCCCAAAGTTTCATAACCTTCAAAGATCAAGTCAATTAATCAATCTTGAGTCATGACTGTATATCTCTTAAAACATGAAGAGCTTAATTTCCCGTCCAGTTTTTCTATTATGTCTCTCGGTGGAGTCTTGCATCAGTTTATGCCTTTCTGAGACCTCCTTTGTTGGTTAGTTCATCAGACGGTTTGTAGTTTGTACAGTCGTGATCCACTCTCACGCCACTTGAATTTCTTATTCTGATTAGATCTTAGACCAGCTTATGTTATTGCTAGAACCTTTGTTCCCTTATCTAAAAAAAGCTTATTATAGAGTACCTCAGCTATCTACATAGCGTAGCACAACACATAGCTTGCAGTCTTGAATCTCACCTGATCATACATGAGGAGAGAATCAATCGCTTGAATTAACGTCAGCACTCGGTAGTCATATTACGCCTGCCAGTCTGCCACACACTGCACCCTTCCATCAATTTTTCTTCACACGAGAGTTAATCTAACCACATAGGCAACGGCAACATGTTACCAGTGCAATCACTTGAGTGCATAGTTTTTAGCATCGTCTTGTGTGTTTTTTCTCCTGACGAAGTTTAAGGGTTGTATGCTGTGGTATGTCTTCGCTAGTAACAAGCTGTTGTAGCGGTCGAGTTGTCGCCATCTAAATTCCCTGAATGTCAAGCTGATCGTTAGGCTGACACCCAATCATGGACCATATCGTAACTGAAGAATGATGAGCAGTTAGTGTACGCTCTCCAAGGCTGTGGCTCTGAAATTGTGAATAATACAGACTGTACACCGATACTTGCACTGAACTGAATGCCTCCGTCACCTGTTTAATCCCAGAAAACCACGAGGCACGAAGTTCCAATCACCAATCTAACTCCCTCCCATGCGAATCTTCTGACCTCCGTTTTCATTTTCAGATTAAAAAAGACACTGCAGGTTGCAGTTCTTAAACAATGATGGGATGGTGCAAAACTGCCAATCAATGTAATGCTAATAAAATGGTTCAGTTCAGGCTTCAGAAACTGGATCAAACTACATTAAGCTGGACATTAATTTGCCCGATGTATATATGTATCGGATCAAATGTTATGCTCCAACCGCTAGGACCTGCGATCTAGGTCAACAATATCAGGTTGGTTGGGAACATATGCTGGGTTGGTCAGGCCACCTGATTGATTGTTTGGTTTTCTTTGGGACCGTTACCCCACATCGCCGCCACCCGCCGGGAGGTGGCCGGTCGTGGTCGCCGCCGGCTGGCTGGCTGGCTGACGGGCGGGCGGGCTTGCTTCCCGTGGAGGCGGAGGCAACCCAACCGAGTTCATTTGACTAGCGATGCCTTTAGTGTGTTGACATTACGCTGATGCTACCAATCGAGAGGTTTATTTCTGCTACTGGGGTTCAGCTACTGTTGGGAGGGTTGGGAAGCTGACGCTGACGTGGGAACAGAAACGGAAATTGTGAAGCGAAAGCCATCGCAAGCGGCGCCTCTTTTATGCAGCTTCAACACTGTCACTGGCTCACTGTAATGAATTCCTCATTTAACTGCAAACATTGCACGTTGGAGTATTTCTTTTCTTTTGTGAGATGATCCTAGCGCAGGTCGTATGCGTGAAAAATTGCAAGGATTGTCCTATCTCCTCCTTTTTTTTCTTTTGAAAAATAACTTTGTCCTCTCTCCTCTGGACTGGAGACGACATTATTTTTCGTCCTCGTTCTACAGTATTGCTTGGGTCACTTAAATCAGGGCCTAGAACTAACATGTGCTTTGGGGCGCTGGGCCTTTGTGCTTTTACGAAGAACGCATATGTTCAGAATGGGCGCGTCCATTGGTAGAGTCCGTACATTATGGGCTACAATCAATAGAACGACGCTTCCGACCGAGCTGGGTTACTATGTGTCCCGGCCCAGCGAGAAATGACTGGGCCCATCTTTTTCAATACTACGGGCTTTCTGAATCGTGCCTACCGGAAGCCATGGGCCCTATAGAATTCTCCCTAGTTTTCGTTTTCCTGTTTTTGTGACGTCCTAAAAAAAAGTTTTCTGACGGTGCGGGGACCAGAGAATAAATAGAGACTAGAAAAGGCTGCGGCGTTACCGCGGATGGCCAATCGATGTAACCCGTGGTACGTTTTTTTTATTTTGGTCTTTTGTTTTGAAGTATACTTTTTGTTAGATTGAAATTTATAGAAGATAATTGAATATGAGCATTTAATTTTATTGTTATGTACGAATTTTTGTAGATTTTAATATTTTAGTAGCCTTCATGTTGAAAGTTGTTAGTATAAAACATTTTGGGTTAATTTAAAAGTGTTTTGTGGTTGGATGTTTCCTATAGTGAGTGAATTGGAAAACTGAGTCCAATCTTTTTAAGTTTGGTCTCGCCCGGACACTGGTGCGAATGTGTCGACGTGTTGTATAATCCAACCAAAAACTTTGTTCCAAAATATACCTTTTTTAGCTTTTCTAGCTAAGATCCAATGTAATATCTATTGTTAGCAATTTGATATATTGTATGTGGGTCATATGCCTACTATGATATTAAACTTGCTTTTTAGAAAAGAGACTACCATAGTGGGTTGGAATTGGGGGCCATGAGCATTGCACGCCCAGGCCTAACAAGCTCGAAGAAATCTCGATAAAATTTTTGTTTGAGAGAGTTGCACAGTCCTCCAATTTGGTAGGTTATAAGCACGTGCAACCTGAACTTCGAATTTGCAGGTCCCAAACTTGGCAGCGTTGCCACGAAAAGCATCCAGCTCTGTTAAACTTGTAAAGCATTTTCAAGTATACTTTTTGTAGATTGTAAATTTGTGGAAGAGAATTGGATATGAGCATTGAATTTTATTGTTACGTATGAATTTTGCATATTTTAATATTTTAGTAGCTTTTATGTTGAAAATTGTTAGCTTAAAAATGTTTTGGGTTAATTTAAAAGTGTTTTGTGGTTGGATGTTTGCTATAATGGGGGAATTGGAAAAGTGAGTCCAATTTGTTTTTAATTTTGTTGATTTTTAAATTCGTTTTAATGGTCGAATGTAAGCTATAATGGGAGAATTGGAAAGTGAGTCCAGTATTTTTATGTTTGATTTATAGTATGTTCATTGATTTTTAAATTTTGAAGTGCCTATGTTTAATATTTTTTAATGTAAAGATGTTTTGGTGTCTAAATTGTATGTGCAACGCATTTATTTGTGCGAATGGATTACAGAAACACTTAGAATTAAAATTCTCGTTGCGTATGCGTACCAAAGGCATAGATATTTGTTTTTTTTGTTTTTTATTAAAAGCACCTTAGTTTGAGGACATTTCGGTATTAAAATCATAGATATGATGGTTAGTACGTAAGTATTTGCGCGAATTAATAGCAAAAGTGTGTTGAGTTTAAAAATGTATATGTAGTAAAGTTGTAGGTATTAAAATTTTAAGCAAAATTTATGTTGGGCAAATTTTGGTTCGAACGCGTTTTGATAGTTAAGCAGTACATATAATAGAATAGGCTATTGTGTGAACCCGATGACTTTTCCAAGAAAATTATTGAGAGAGAAAAAGGATGGCGGGTTGATTTTATAGAAGTTTAGGGGTTTTATTGAAAATTTTATTTGGCCGGCTGGGGATGGAGTGCGGGTTGATTTTGTGGAAATCCGAGGGCTTTTCTATCAAAGTTCTTGTGAGAGGAGGTGGACGACGGGTTCTATTTTCATAAAGTCCGAGGTAATTTATGTAAAATGGCGAGAAATGGCTTGATCTCGGCCTTCCATCCGGCTGATCCGACGGCCGGGAAATGCGGCTGATGTGGCCACTCTCCCTGGCCGCGGAATGTCAGCTTTCGTAAGAAGAGATTAAAGTACTATAAACGATTACCAACAAGAAGCTTTATGCCACCCAAAAACAAAGAGTTGAAGCGCACCATGGGTGAACATTTCGGACGTCGAGACGGGGGCAACCGGACAAACGAAACAGTTCGACACCGGTCGCAGCCTTTTATTTACCTCCTATATACCGGGACTTCGGCAAGAATATACGCATACGCCCTTTGATTTAGTATAAAATCAAACAGCGAAATTAGCCTTTGCTACTGTAAGCATATTCCTCACTCTTTCCCGGAAGCACGTGCCCTCCGTTCCGTTCGTACGGCTCTGATCTGAACAAAGCATCACGCTCGAGTTATTTAAAAAAATTTGCAACGTATCCGCTCGTTCCAAGCCAAGCGGCGCAGCGGTATATACCTGGTACCATGCCACAGGGGCACAGGGCTATAGCAGTGCCAATCTCCCGTCACGGGCCCCACCTGACGAGTCAGATCTTTTGACTTGTTTTCTCTCCCGGCGGCGGTTTACTACTCCTGTCGTATTTTCTGTCCGCAAGTGGGCGAAAAACTTGGCGGCCAAGTCGAGCTGAACCGGCGCACAGGTTCCAGGCCTTTTGCATGCCTCCAAGCATGCTGCATGCATGCATGGATTCCGTTGCATACTCTAGCTGTTAGCCGGGGACAAGTTCATTGAACCTGGACCGTCTCGATCGCCAGCCTGCTGCCCAACACGTACCCGCGAACAAATCCACAGCATTATCGCCCGCGCTGAAAAAAGAAAGAAAGAAATATACTCAGGAGAGAAGAAGCAGAGATCTCTGCTCGTGTCACGGGAAGGCCATGACCGGACCAGACGACCGATCACCTACGCGCGTTTCTATCACGGGAAAGGCTGACTAATCTCCGCTGCCGTTTAAAGCGTTCACAGGCGCCGCCGGGACGCCCGGCCGGGTTCGCCGGAACGGAACGCGGCGCCACATCTCGCGCGCGCACTCGCCTCAGCACGTACCTGACCAACTGACCAGTGACCACCACGAACCTCGCACGGAAAAGCGGTCCAGGTGCAGGCGAACGGTGGTCGCGTAGGTGGTGGGTGATGAGTGACCGTATCCTATCCCCTTGCCTTCTCCTTTTCGCGACCGTGCATAAGCACGTATTTGTACTTCTCCTCTACGGCTCTATACCTGTACGTATATGTACCACCACTAATCTGATCCGTCCACGTGGCGCGATTATCCTGAATTCTTGATTCAGCTAACCCATGGCTTCCCGAGTTCGCCCCGTTCCCACCGGGACACGAAACGACCAGCTTCCGGGCAGCGGAGGGAGGGTGACGTCACCGCAGACGGCAGCGGCCAGCGCACGAACCACACATCCAACGCCGCGCTGCTACTGGATGCCCCGGATCCCACCACGTGGGCGGCGGGCCCACCCGCATTGGCTCCGCCTGCTCCGGGGGCCATGGCCGCTGGCGGCGGGGCCGCCTGCTGGTCGCCTACCCGCTCCTGGACCCGGTCTTTCGTAGACCGAAAAAGCCTTTCGTGTGGATAACGCCCCCCGGCGTGGTCTTCGACGCGATGTCCGCATGCACGCACCGCACGCGTGCGTGGAGCCGACGAGAGCAAGTTCCCGGGGATACACTAGGGAGCTTCAGTTCATTCGGATGGCGATGAGATGAGACCGTTCGGGATTTGTACCTGTACGACGGCCGGTACTCCTACCTCGTATTGGCCCATACTACTCTAGTAAAACAAATCGGCGTTGACCTAGCATTGTTCTCCATCGGGTTATGAATACTGTACGTATCTTGTGGCAGCAGACTGCAGTACGTGCCTGTCCCGAATACGTACTGGCAAAGACAGTACTTTATACACGATCGATGCCGTCATCCATGCTCTGGTTCGCGCTGCGATTTGTTGGGTTGGATGGAGAAATTAATTTGGGAGGACGATAAGAAGCATACGCATAGCACATTACGTGTCCGGATGACACGCGACCGTGGATACCATTGGCTCGTCGTTTGCATACGTGTACAGTCGATACAGGTTAGCCTGCTAGGTATACCGTGTCCGAGTAGCCGAGTAGGATACACGCAGACTCCGTGACTGAGCGTGCAACAAGGACTCGTCGTCGATGGATGAGGATAAAACCACAACACCAATGACACCACATTGACCGTCTTCTGGCGAACGTGAGGGTAAAAAAAGAAGAAGAAGAACGACGACGACGACCGCTCCCAAAGTCCCCAACCCGTATTAACTACAGTACGTCACGGACACGTAAACCGCCCGGAGAAACGTGAATCAGTTACGCACTCTTGGCGCGGGGCCCGTCACGACAAACCAACACACCACCCAGCTCGGGTGGGCCCCACCACTTCCCCTCCCCGCCGCCCGCCGGCGCCGTCTATAAATTCTGTCCAGGTTGCACCGGGCGCCAAACCTTAACCAATCCCCCTCTCATCGCTCTCGCTCTCCTCTCTCTCTGTCTCGCTGGCGTGGAGGCAAGGCAGGTCTCGTGCGCGCCCGGCTTTCTTCCTCTCCCCGCCGCACGACGCCGCAACCAATCTGACGCCGACGCGTCGTCGCCGCCGCTAGCTGCTGCAGGTCGATCGATCGATCGATCGGACGCCGAGCGATGGCCAAGGCGGCGCGCAGGCCGCCGTCCGCCGCGGCCGAGCGGTTCCTCGGGTTCCGGTCGTCGCTGGGGGCGGCCGTGGCGCCGGCGCCCGCGGGCTTCGACGACCTCCCGGACCTCGCCGAGGCCGACGTCTGGTACTCGGCCGCCGCCGCCGACCACACGGGGAGCCCTTTCCCCCGGCAGCAGGTGGAGGCGGAGGGCAGGACGGGCGGCGGCCGGGCCCGCCGCCGCGGGGTGCAGGGCGGCCTGAGCCGCGAGTTCGGGGACGGCCCCGGGCGACAGGTGGCGGCGTCGGCGCCCGTCGAGGTGCCCGCGTGGCCGACCCGCTTCTCGGAGCCGTCGTCGCTGCTGTTCGAGATGGAGATGGAGGAGGAGGAGGAGGAGGAGTCGGGCGGCGCCGGCGGGTGGGTGCCGCCGCACCTGCTCCTCGCGCGGCGGCAGGCGCGGGCGTCGGTGGTGGAGGGCGCAGGGCGGACGCTCAAGGGCCGCGACATGTCGCGGGTGCGCGACGCCGTCTGGAGCCGGACGGGCTTCGACGGCTGACGACGGCGACCGATCGACCATCCATCAAGCTTGGATTTTGATTCTTCATTCCCCTTTTGCCTTTTCCATTCGCTCTCAGGCGGCTTCTCTTCTTCTCCTTTGTTTTTTTTTCTTTTCTTGGATGAAATTTTGTAACACGCGCGGGTTGATGCTTGTTTTGGCCTCCGATCCGATCGATCCATCGGCGATTAAATTATTCAGTAATCAAAGAAGCTTCGAGGAGCTAGTAGTAGAGATGAAAGCAAGGAATGTGTTGTGTTGTGGTGGTGTGTATAGTAGTTGTACGCGTACATAGCTCAACAACAAGTACATTTCATTCGCTGAATCATCTGATTGAGCAGTTGGGGGTGCTGGCTGGCTCCAACGAAAATTGGTTGGAGCCTCCTGATTCTTTTGGGCACTTCCCCTGATTTCTTATATCCTCTGGAAGAACAAAAAAATTGGCCATGTGTTGTGATCCAAAGTTGGAATCTTTATATGTTTTTATAATTCTTCTCATTCTGATGACGCGCTTGAGCTGCCATGAATCTCTCAGTCATATTGTTTA
Organism: Digitaria exilis; assembly: GCA_015342445.1. Classification (NCBI taxonomy): domain Eukaryota; kingdom Viridiplantae; phylum Streptophyta; class Magnoliopsida; order Poales; family Poaceae; genus Digitaria; species Digitaria exilis. The sequence goes on along the minus strand of JACEFO010001827.1, from coordinate 675,304 downwards.
GTACCATAGTATCAAATTCATACCACAGAACTGATCATACAGAAAGTAATAAAAAAAAGTCAGGCAAACTGAAGAATCCAAATCATAAGCTCGATGGAATTGAACAAACTTCACTGTCAGCTCCTTCCACCATGGAAATCGCACTCATCTACAGTACAAGCAGGAGGGGACACCTCCAAGCCCCCCATGCGGCCATGCCTTTAGCTTGACGGGACGACGTGTGTGTTTTGTTCTTTACTGCAGCAAGACGATCACCGTGCATTCAAGCGAAAGAAATCCGGCCCATATTATCTTATTTTCACCCCACCTCTGAAGATGCTGCTACGAAAGCGCGTTCGCCGCCAAAAGAGGATGACTTCCCAATATAAAATACTGTCTCATTTTGGAATTGAGCATGTGCGCACAAGTTCAGTTAAATTACTGATATTTTATTTGTTGTGATGATGCGCCCCTTGTAGAAGGGGCTATATATGAGGAACATTCCTCTTTGGGGTGGGTGTTCCGGAATGCAAGCTTCCAGGAATATTCGCCGGTTCAGAATATGGATATAGGTTTTCAGTAGCTTTATACAGTATCAACCGTGATGTAGTATAGTGGTAGAGATAAGGAGATCCGTTCAGAAAAGAGAATATCTAAAGCTTGCACAGTTGCACTGGGTCCTGATTCAACGTAACGGGCCATAGAAATGGTAAAAACATGGTGTATCTTCTTATCCACAGCAAGCAGTACAAATGTAAAACATGACGAGCAACAAATTAAAGGGAGTGAACCTATTGCTCTGCCTTTTATAGGATGTGTCTACTGTCTAGTAGATCGCTTATTCAACCCTAATACCAAAAAAAAAATCATTGTCATTCCGAAAGAAAAGAGACTGAAAACGCCCCCCTTTCTCTCTCTCTCCCGCTCTCTTTGTTTCTTGATAGAGGTTGTCATGTTTCTATAGAACCGTGTTTGCAAAATTCTTTATATGTTGAACTATACATCCTCCATCTTGAAATACATGGTATTCCATTTCAGGTCATGTAGCTAGGGATACTAGTAAAATATGCATGTGCTCCTTTGGTATCTTATTGGAAAATATGTCTTGGGATACTGCTAGAGATGCTAAGTCCCAAAGATGTTCCGGAGTGCTGCTGCGCAGATATAGAAGAACTGGTTTGATTACCATGTTGGCAAGCACCGCACACTGTTGGTGTGGCTCTGGCTCTGGCTCTAGCAGGATGTGTGTGTAGAGAAATGCCAAAACAAATCTGAATGAAAGCCCCTCTGTGTCTCCGATCACCATATATATTCCTCTTACAATATTGCTTAAAATTGGTGATCCACAAGTTTAATTAATTATATTTATCCACGAACCCAATAAGTAGCAGTATGTATCATCTATCATTGTAGGCAAACATGTGAACCATCAGCAGTGAGGAGGCTATTCTTTCGTTGAGACGAACGAGACAGGAGCGACAGCTGTAGGTTCGTCGTCGTTCGTCTTAGCCTATCGATCGAGAGGAGCTAGCTAGGAGACGTAGCGAGGCGTCGCACCGCGACGCGCCGGTGGAAGCGAGCCACCAGAGCATCCAGAGCGCCGGGGAAGGAAGGGGACGGCCTCGCTCGGCGTGGCGTGGAGCCCCCGGCGGCACCACACATGCCGCTCCACGCCGCGCACAGCTCGGACAAAATCAATCGGGGGAGATGCCATGGCGCTATCGATCGGGGTCTCGGGGAGGGAGAGCTCCTCCTCCCCGGCCTCTTGCGGCGACCCCACCTGCTTTTGGGCGACAAGGACGTGTCGTAGCGCTCTGCCCCGCTGCCCACCGTCCCCGGGTATGTACGTGCGTGCGTGCACTCGCCGGAACCGTCGTCCATCGCTTGGAGCCGGGCAGCCGGGGTACGGCAGCGCCAGCAGCCCGAGGCCGGCCGGTGGCGCCGCGACGCGTCCTCCCGGCGGGGGCCCGAGCAGGGCCCCCCGGGCCTCGGAGCGTTGCGGGTGCTTGGCGGCTTGCTCGGCTCGGCTCGGCTCGGTCCGGCTCCGGTTTGTCCAACCATGAACCGTTCAAAGCTGGGAGACACTGGGACAGGGACCCTGGCCCCGCGCCTGATGCATCCATCGATATATCTGCGGATCGCGCGTGAACGGTAGGTGTGATCTGCGGATCGTCGACGGAGTACAAGGGGAAACTTGAGCCCACTCGCTCGCTCGGGATTTTGAATCCAACAAGCATCCATTTTGCATCGACGTCGACCCAACGACGACATGATTCGCGGTTCATTTTCATCCTAGTGCTCCACTGGAACAGCACCCCGGCCGTTCTACTAACGTAGATTCGTTCATGTTACCGTTCGATATGCCGTATATATGAGGCGATTACAGAAGAAGTACAACGGCACTCGGCACATAAGAAATTAGCATATGCATATGTGCCCGCGAAGAACGGATGATTTTGTTATCAAAGTCAGCTAAAAGAGATTCTACTCCAAAAACAACCAACCAACCAACCACGGAGATGGAGGGAGTAGCTACTCCGGTGAGGGAAAAAATATATTTTTTTCACTTTTCAACTATAAAATTATAGCCATCCAACTATCCAAGCCACGCAAATATGTCTCTTGAAAAAAAAACCACCTTTAAAATCACCTACCTAAATTTGCCCGGTTGAGAGTTGGATGGTCCTTGGTATTTGGTTTTGTGTTTGAGGTTTGAAAATCAGATTTTTACGATATGTGTAAACTTACTTGACCTTTTCCGTTCAACAAATATGTATTTCAACATCTTTACAACCAAACCAAAAAATCAAACTACTATACTCCTATATACTAGCACAGCAAAACGAGCCTGGTGAATAATCGTTCAGTACTATACATCACATGAGAGCAGTACTAGTACCAAACACTAATCTGTTGCTTGTCTTGTTTGGGACGAAGAAGCCACGGAATTCTCCACTGCTCGCCCCCACAGCCTGACTGGCCGAGAGAGACGTCCAATGACCACGGGGCACCCGAGAGGGACACCCGCCCTGCACCCGTGTGCCTCATGCATGCACCTGCAGCACCTAGGCCCTTCATCTGTCGCGGCTCTGAATCTCTCATCGATGAGCTCAGTACTGACCCAAAGGCGCGCGCACGCGTGGATTTGTTCCCTTCCGCCGCTGGCCCCCCCGGCGGCCCGGACGCCGCCGGCCGGACTCGTGACACCGTCGTCGGCGTTGGGGAACAGACGACCGGACGCCGCCGTGCGGCAGCTTCCTCCTAGCTGCATGCCCGCCGTATGCGAATCACGGGCGTTTTCATATCCGTATACTGTATTTACGACTCCCGTGTATGTGTGACCACTATACCATACCCGTGACGTGTGTGAGAGAGCGGTTGGATTATTTGTTTATGCTTTGTATGGATCGCTAAGCTAAAGATGACGTGACTTTGTTGATGGTGACAGTGCGAAAGTTTCTCTCGAGAGAGTAGGTATGGTGTGTCCTATGATGGCGGGTGCATGCTAGCTAGCTAGCGGCCGGCGGCCGCCCAAAGCTTTGCTTTACTTGAATGAATTGAAGCTGGAAAAGTTGTTCAGTAGAAGTGTAGAACTCATATGTGTCCTCATATCTTTTCTCTTGCTCATATATATATTATACTCTGTATGAAGACAAATACTGGTGAAGCCAACCAACAAGTTGACAGTTGGGAAATAGTTTTTTTCCCCCTAAATCATATCTTTATTAGCTAGACATATGGAGTTGTTTTGGACTATACTAATAATAAAATCTATGAGACTACTTGATGTTGGCTAATTGATATGGTTTCATAATGTCCCACTGAGCTAGAGAGCATATAGACGACGACGAAACATTCTAGTGCAACGCTAGTGTTTTGATATAGGCGAAGATGAAACTTGATAGCCATAGTGGAGGCACAATGATACACCATCTCCTCTAGGTTGGGCTGCCACTACTGGAGTGTCCAAATCACACCTTTGTTTCCTGACTAAACCGAGCAGGAGGGCCGGAATATTCCACTGGTACATATCAGATGTGTCTTTCCAGCATGCATGTGAGATGTGGATGTTTATTACTACTCATTTACTTGGCTTTTTGCAACGTCTTATTTTTTTTTCAATCGGGATGCACAAAGTTTGTTGATGTGTTGTCCACCACGTTTTACTCTTTTTTTCTTTGTTTAATTATTGAACCATGGATGTTTAATTTATTCGTATTCTACGTCTAGTCAAGGTGGATGTCGTTCTTTTAGGAGTAAGTCCTGCAACTACGTACTCACACTAAGTGTGTTTCTTGAAAAGGTTTGGCATGCATGGATGATGCTAGCTTTTGCAGCAGTGCTTTTGGCTCATGAATGATCGACGACCTTGTAGGTAATTGGCAGGGCTTGATATTCTTCTCCTAGTCAAAATGGTGCTTGGTGATCATTCTTTTAGGAGTAAAGAAGCTGTAAGGAGCCGCCCAAATTACCTTGCCTAAACTGGGTCATCATCCATTGACCAACCCAGTTTAACCAAGATAATCTCCCCGGTATGCGCCTCGAGCAACGCCCAGGATCAGCCCGCATACCGTTTGTACATCATGAGTACCATCACAAGGATGAGAGAGCAAATTTTAAAAGTATGGATTACAAGTCTTGATCACCTTAAAAAAAATCCTCAAATTAAAACTATAACCTAGTTCAACTAGTACTTGGGAGTTTTTATCAACTAAGATGATAATATTGTTAAACTAGAATGTAGTCTAGGTTTATGTAGTTATCCTACCATGTTTCCTTAGATGAATAGATATAACACAGCGGAAAGATTAGAGAAGTTTATGAAGAAAATGATGTCCTTGCCCAATGGACACCACTTGCCTAAGCTTGAGCGACTACACCACTCATCCACTTTGCCGCCTTCGGCAGGATGAACGTGGCCATCACTCCAAGTAGACAACCTGCAAAACAACTTATCGGCAGCACCGTTAGTACATTTCGTACTAGCAGGACTTATCTCAAACATTTATATATGGTGGATGCATGAGGCAATTTAAGTTTTAACATTTAATTAGGAAACGCAAGCGTGGTTATCAAGTGAAAAGCAAAAGACTCTGGCCTAACTAAGCATACATCAAGCAATTTGCATAATTAATAAACGATCATCATGAATATAAGCTCAATCTTCCATGAACTTCATTCGGTAACTCTACATTGGAGCGAGCCTCATAGAGCGTGTGCCATGACCGAGGAACGCGGCTATTGCAATAGATTCAAACCCTGCAGGGGTGTACAACTTTTCCCACACGAGGCGCAAGATCAACAACCATACCCTCGGCCTAGGATAAGTGTTAATTCATGCCCTCAACCGTTCGCATACCCACACCCGACGATGAGAGGGCGGCCGGAGATGTATAGAGGTAACGGACTCCGCCATCTACCCCTCATCACAACCCGTGTCAAACCGTCCCATAGCAAGGTCCGGCTTATGGTACTTGGCTTTCCCATCCCATACTAAGCATGCGGTTTGTACGGAAAAGTGCTCAAGAGGGCGGCTATCAACGGTACGGTCCTTAATCAACTCAAGCAAGCCTAACCATTTGAGTTCCGCTCTCAACATGGCCCTACATTACTTGCCCAAATCTCGTCTCATATTCATGGTTGATCATCTTTAACACTTTTCCAACTATCCAAGTATGACTAGACAAATTCCTATATCTCGCGAGTGGTGATGCCCTTGTCACCTCTCGACTTCTACCGGCTAAGCATGGCTAAGCAACTGAGTCCGTATAATTCAACAATCATACTTAGCTAGAAGTTGGTCTAGAGCTAAGGCTTATGTCTATTAGGTTCTACTCTAATCATCACATATGAACGACAAGAGGGAGGCTTATGCACAAACAATAAGCAAGTTAACATTCTGAAAATAGTTGGAAAAGGGTGCCTGCCTGAGACTTGGTGCTCCACAACGCAACTCTCCAGAACGTCGTTCTCTATGGAAAAGATGAATGCATAAATTAGAAAAATATGTCATGAATGCAAATGTATATGCATATGAGATGTGATGGCTCATGAGGCAAGACAAACATGATTTAGAATCATCTAGCAAGTGATTGAATATTGGTATTTGAGGCAAACAAACATAGCACCGAGTGAATGTTCCAAAATAAATATTCACACATGCTCACATATATAGGATTCTAATACAAACTATAACAGGAGGGTGTCAATAAATTACTTTATCTCTTTAGTTGTTAGGTCAACTATCACAAACTTATTTTAGTCACAACCAAGATTAGAGAGTTCAATTAAATAGGTTATGCCATGGTTGAAATTACAAAATGATATGCGAAAAGCATGATTAAATATGTGTTTAGAATGCCTTAAAATCATACATAAACATACTTTAAGTTGGGAACATAGGTATATAAGTCAACTGGGTGATTTTCGGATCTTCCGAATCGAAATATCGGATCATCCGATTTTACGCAGAACGGAACCGGATCTTCCGACTCAGAAAATCAGAACTTCCGGGCATGTACTGGAAGTCAAAATCGGAACTTCCGGCTCTTACCCGGATCTTCCTAACAGCCCGACGACCGGGAAAGAAAAGCTCGCCGTCGGCTGCTCCGACCTCCGTTTTGGGTGCCGTTTGTTTCTGTGGGTTCGTGGAAGTGTCAAGCTTCTATTCCAAGTGATGAATTTGACATGCATTAAGGTTTTGAAGCTCGAGGTCACCAATGGTGATTTGGTCCCAAGAACTCAAGAACCCTAACCCTAGAGCAAAGGGGGCCGGATTGGGGAGGGATGGTGGCTCACCGGCGACGAGATGAACTCTAGTGAGAGTTGTAGGTCGACGTAGGGGAAGGTTGAGGAAGCTTGACTCCATCTTAGCTTGAACTTGGAGAAGAACAATGGAGGGAGAATGGGGGAGCTCCTCCTTGGTCCAAGCTTGAAGAAGGGGATGGCGTCGAGGTGGAGCAGATCACCGGCGTCGAGCTCCGGCGATGCTCCGGCGAGGTCTCCGGCGAGGGGAGGTGGATTTGGTGGAGGATTTGAGCTCTCTCCTCCATGGCCTTGTTTGGAGAGAAGGAGAAGGGAAGAGAGAGGCTTCTCTGTACAGGGGCAGCAGGGGAGAGGAGAGGGTGATGGGGTGAGGTGGGGGTCGGGTGGGGCCCGTGAGGATGCGTGGCGACTGTGCAACTGTCGATGTGCCAAAGTGGACCCGGATCTTTCGACTCGGAGCCGGATATTCCGAAAAATTAACATTTTATTGGTAAAAATAATTTTTAGACCAACTAGAGGCCTCCTAAAAATAGGAAATAATTTTATAGATGCTAAAGATGATGCTTATAAATGCTTCATATTATGCTTTGAAATCTTGGGTCGTTACAGAAGCTGCGTCTCACCATGCACTCATCACTACAGTTTTGTAGCTCAAAGTTTGATGATGCTTCAATTCCATGTGTAAAGGCCGGGAGATCTCACCGGATCTGCAAAAGGAGGATAACGTCGGTATCAATCTGGGATCCTTTTGGATAGAAACAGGTCTGCTTCACTTTGTGCAAGCAACAACATGGTGCTTATGCTTTACATGCTACAGGGTAGCAGGGATCTTCGTTCTCCTTTTCTGATGGTTTCCTGACGAAATGTATAGACGGTTTCCTGACGAGATGTAGATGTATATATATGCTGCTAATCACTACTCCACTATACATATTCCTACTTCTTTATTTTTATTTATCGTTTGTGATTGTGAAAGAGTATGTATGCGCATGTTATTCTGACGTAGCCGAGCACAAAGTCAACAGGAATAACAAAAGGGGCTGCTGAAACCGAATGCATAAGAGGTCAATTGTTTTTTTATTTGCGAATCACACAGTACAGACATTGTTTTTTTTATTTGCGAATCACACAGTACAGACGCAGACGCTCATATACACGCACGCACATTTGCCCCTACAAACGTACGCACGCAACCCTACCCCTATGAGCACATATGGAAGACTGAGCCGCAGACGCTCACATACACGCACGCACATTTGCCCCTACAAACATACGCACGCAACCCTACCCCTATGAGCACCTCTGGAAGACTGAGCCGGCAAATCCTCCAAATTGACAAAGTCACCACATACCCCTATGAGCACGTCTGGAAGACTGAGCCGGCAAATCCTCCAAATTGATGAAGTCACCACAGGCGCCTCGTTATCGACAGGTACGTCGCCTACCACTGAAAGAATAGCGCCGGTTAAATCCTGGAATAAATCCAGGAAAATGCGAGCACCAGTGCCGAGTCGAGGACTCGAACCCTGGTAGGCTGGTTCCACCACAAGGAACCTTACCAGCTGAGCTAGAGCTCAGTTTGCATAAGAGGTCAATTGCTAATCTGCCATGGATCAAAAAGATTAACATGGATGACTCCCAAGCCGATTGCTTTTTAATTTGTTCATAGGACGTATACGCAGACTGGTCTAGGCACAGGGTTTCCCAAGAAATAGATCTACTTGCAAATAGAATTAACAACATCGACTTCACAACCAATGCGAAAAAGTCTCTACTTCTATATAGTATATCCACATTGTCACATGCATGCACATATGCATCACCTTTAATTTATTAATTACTCTTACCTTGTTGGTTTGAAGAAACTGTACCTTTCGTGAACAAAAAGGACAAGCTTACAGATCACAAGCATGATAAAGATATGAACGAACACTAGTTATAATATATGAATGACTTCAGCTTATGGTTTTCTTTGCATATGAGGGTTGTAGACTTGTCCAGTAGTGGTTACTGCAAAATTCATGAATGCACAATGTTAATTTGGATATTTGACACAATATAGATCTTTAAATTTGATGCAATATGAAAATACAATGTTTTATCCTGGAATACATACTTTCTCCATCCTTAAATGAACTAACTAGTTTGTTCTAAACGAAGTATATTTAAGGACGGAGAGAGCATTGTGTTACATGGTAAAGCAAAGAAGGTTTAATTTATCAGTGATATACCATATGTGGCAGAGCCAACAAAAGGTTCATTAAAGAATTCAAAGCTAGCTGGAGGCTTTTGACTGCGACCCGAGAGAATAGTGGTAAGTGTCATTAGGATGTCGACATTTGCAATATTACCATTGCGCAATGCGCTATCGAAACGCGACTATTTTGTGCCTGCACGGCAGCCGCGTCCTTCCTGCACTTGTAGCTAGCGAATCTTCACACTACCTTCCCGTCGTTGGTCACGTGTTCACTACACCGGTTGTAAAAAATTAGTAGTACGTTTCACGCTGGCAAAAGCAAAGTGCATTGAGTACAATTATGTGATTACAATAACAAATTAACAACTTAGCCGACATGCAAGACCATTTAGCTTCACTTTTTTTTTTTTTGAAACGAGATTTAGCGTCACTCGTAACCTTTTGATTTTTTTCCTGTGACGTGTCGTAACTTCGCATATGACCACTTCACAAATAACCATTAACAAGGTAAGATCTAGGAAAAAAAATTGTAACTAAAACATACCAACTGTGAGTCGGTGACATGTAAATAGAACCAGGGCTCAAATGATCATCACTCTTATGACCACATTTGTCAGCACTCCTTGTTTTCCCGCTGAAAATCAAAGCGAAGACTAAAAAAAGAGGTTTAATGTACTTTACATGAGGTTCATAACCCACTCTCTTTTCAGGAGAGGTGCGAAACACAGTAACACCTCCAAATAAGGAACGCCGCATGCAAAAAATGCGGGTACATGTACACTTTTCATTTAAAAAGTACCCCCCCCCCCCCCCCAAACTAGGCAGGAGAGCTGCATGTTATTTCATTAAGGTAGAAGAAATATCTTTGTTAACATGAACATTGAAAAATGTCCAACGAATTATAACTGCAAGCATTTATTTTATATCAATTGAGAAAATAAATACAAGAACATAATGCAGGAAAAGCAATGGTCAAACTGAAAACATGGATATAAATTTAAGTGCCTTAAAGTTGCCATCCACAATCTCCACTCAAGGGCAGACTCAAAATTTCACCATCCCACTTGGTTGAAGAACAACATGCTGTAAAGCATTCGAGAACACTCTTTAGAAAAAGCACCAACAAAAATTAACTGATGACAGACAGATTGATGTTTCATTGTGTACACATCAGAGAAATTACCTTGATCTGCGTTCGGTTGTATGTGTAAGTAACATGGATGAGCTCATCCATAGTCTGGATCACTGCAGGATATGAAAATTCCATACCATTGGTATCCTCCAATGTCATTACTTCAACCCATGAATCACCATCGTTCGAGGAAATTGCAATTTTCAACGTTCCTCTAGAGAAGGTATTGTAGGCAAGCAGCACTCTTCCATCCTTCATCTTAACTCCATCAATACCTTCAGGTGTGGAAGTGCAGAGGTGAAAAGTGAGGGCTAGCATGTACTCTTTAAAAACTCATAAGTATGTCTTAGAACTTTCTGAAACATCAAAACATCTACTGATTGTCGCTTGAAAAACCTTACAAAATAACTATTAATAGGCTATTGAATCATGCAGAAAGCTCATTAGGCGCACCAGAGTTTGGGTTTGGAAGCTCAGTCTCACGGACATAACTCCATGTCACACCTTCGTCGGCAGAGTCAGCCATACAGACACGGCCGATTGTGTCAAAAGATCGCAGCAACACTCGAATAGTACCATTGGCAGTCTGATAGGGAACAGGCTGAATCACCCCAAGTGGAACACCTTCTATACATATAGGGCCATACTTCCGCCATGTCTGGCCAGCATCTTTTGTAACCTTTGTTCATAAAAGCATGTTAGAACTAAAGTGCACCATGCTAGATATACTTGATATTAATTTTAATAATAGTTTCTTAAAGAATGCTGCTGTATATGACTACCTCAAGCCATGCACCCCAAGAGTTCCAGCTTTCAACTGATGATCCACATAGGAGGCGACCATCTTCAAGCAAGAAAGGCTGAATTGGAGATACTTCCATTGATCACTTTGTGCATAAAACATACCATCAAAAGGGTGGGGACAGTAAACTACTTATTCTATGATCAGCATCAACTGCTTATGGAATGAGGAAAACTGATGTGCTAAGATGCGAGTCAAAGCAAAAGAACACAAATTTAGCCATGCCTTGTTCTTAATAGGACCAAGGATACCAGGAGGTAGCTGCTCTCTCTGTGACCAGGTTATACCACCATCCAATGATCTTTTCATGGCACCACTCCACCTGAACAACTTACGTTCAGCATCGGATCATTGCATTCCTTCAATCAGGGACAATAGGCCAATAGTAATAAATAAGGTCTTACTTCTGAACTTCTTGACCAATCTTGTAGAAGAGAAGCAGCTCACGGGATGGAAGCTGAAACAAAACAGGATTCCACATGGGCACCCCATCTTGTTCATCAGCCACCACTGGAGGATGCCAGCAACCATCCTACAAATGTAACAACATTCCTAGTAACAACAGCTTTTCTAGATACAGACTACAGAGAGCAAAAAGGAAGTATATTGGATGGTTACCCACCCTATATCTCTGCAACCAGATTTTGACATCTGGAGCGCCTTCCCTGGATCCACCAAAATATGCTACCAAGAAATTGTTTTCCTCAATCTGAAATGTCAAACTTCACATATGAATAATTTGAACTCATTTTCGAAGTTCTGTTGCATCTGAAGGCTATATACCTGTACAATTGTAGAAGCATGACAACTGCTGAAAAGGGCACCTCCAGCTGGAAGTATCAATTCTTCCTTCAGAATGTTCCACCCAGATGCCACATTTGTAGCCATGTTGATAATGTATTGGGTGCTTTCTTCCGATTTTTTTCCAACTTTTACCTTGCTGCCATTCAGGTTAGTGATGAAGTCAAAGGATGAATCACCAAGCCTATGAAGCATAAATAAGAAAAGTCTAGTTCCTAAAGCTGTTGAAAGGCAAACTAAAAGTCTATAACTTACTTCTCAGTCAGTCCTGAATTGGCATGGATCTCACTCAATGACCTAGCAGATGCTATGATGAAGTTGAAACGTTTGTTCTTCGAGAAAATCTTAAGCAGGACGATGGAAATAAAGAGCAACACAGAAAATAGGAGAATGCAGGTTACAGCTTTACACACGAATTGCAACCTCATCCAATTGAGTCCCTACAAGGCTGCAACAGGGCAACGTGGAAGATAGGTAAGCATTATATAGCTGAAGTTCAGACGAATCTGCAAAATGGGGGTAAAAAGCATGCAAGACAAGAATTATAAAGCAATCCAAGCAAGCCTTTACGATAGCGGAGTGGGTGAGCACAACATGTCCACTAGCTAAGTTTCAGAATTGCTTCAAGGAACAGAGGATGGCAACTGTCAGCATTTTCTTTTCTTAGAATTTCAGATAAAAACATATGACAGACCTCACAGCAGAAAAAAAAAAGATATATCATAATACTAAAGAAATGGATGGTAACTCCCCAGCAAATTACAACTGGCATAAGAAAAAGAAACACTTAATTTCTAGGAAGAGAACACTATGCAGTGATGGCAGAGGACATCACACTCACTACTACCTTGGTTCACATGCAGATGCAGGGTGCTATGAAATAACTTTGATGCTCATACAATCAATCTTCTGAGGTACTCCATCTACACCAAGTAATCTTATCCGCACAAAAGGAATCATAATTGAAGAATTACTTCACAGAGACGCACCTAGCGGTCTTCCACAAACTGTATAGGCGTGGCAGCAGAATTACAGATAACCCCAGCAACATCTCCCACGATTTAAGCACAACCATGGCCATTTAGGTACACATCAGACAGACCAAGGGAGACCGAGGTCTCTCTCCACCTCTATACCCATATGCCCAATGCTGAAAACGACAGGGGGGGGGGGGGGGGGGGCTCACCGGCTCACCATTCACCAGAAGAATCGGCGGCGTTCAGCTGGCGGCCCTGCAGCAAGCAGGTGTTGTGGGCTTGAAGCGAGGCGCTCGCTGGTTCTGAAGTCGCGTCGCTGCTGCCGCGGGCGGGGCAAGATGCGGAAGCTACGCCGTGGCCAGTGACTGCGGGGTCAGCGCCTCAGCGGCTGGAGCAGAATGCACAAAGGCACCACGACGGTGGGGAGAAGGTGGAGCGTCGATGTCAGAGAGTAACGATTTTTAATGCACACATTTAACGCGCAACAAAGGAGAAATAATGAAAACATGGAAATATTTGGGGATGATTCCTTGGCTACCAAAACTTTGACATGTTAAAGTTTGAGTATGCTAATTTTTTGACCATCACTTGGTTTGATACCAAAAAATGTCAACATCTCACATTTTTTCTATCAAAACGGGGCAACTTTTTCCCTACATTTTAGCATGCTAATTTTTTGGCTATAAACCAATCACCCTTGGTCCGAGTTTTATGAACTGTTGCCTACGTGGTTTAAGGATGAAACAACTGCTAGCCAAATTCCAACTTACATTTCACATGGATCTCTTCTTTTAATGTAGATCAGCCCTGAAGGTAGGAACTGAATTACTTTATCACAATATCTTTCAGCAAAACAATACTCCTATGAGGAATATGCGCCTGCATGTTTCTTTTCACGACAACGGAAGTAGTTGGCTCAAATGCTATGCTTCCTTGGCTTGTTTAGATAAGAAAGTTGGTGTAAAGTTGGCGCTTTGGAAAACGTGTTCTGTGAGAGGAGTGAATATACTAAGCTAAACAAGGCCTTGGCTTTTTTTTACCCCAAATATCACATTTTTTTTGTTATTCCTTACTTTATTAATCAAAGTTTTTCTTAAATTTAAATATATTTTCACAATTTGTTTGAATAAAATAAGTGGTCAAAGTTGGGGAAAAAGTCAAATGAATTAAAATTTGGAACGGAGGTAGTATTATTCGCCATATTCACTATAACAAGTACGATGTTTCACGGTAAACCTGGTAATCTGGTATTTTTTGTTCCTTTTACAATTTTTGTTTTTCTTTAGAGGAAACTTTTGCATGATAATTAATTAAGAAGTTAGAAGGAGAACCCAATTGTGTGGTTGGTCACGTGCAAGGGCGAGCGCGACGTCGCCGCCATGGCTAGGGTTGCTGGGGGTGAGAGCTTCCTTCCCGATGGCTATAGAAGGGTCAGGGGTCGCGACCGGTCCAGTGTAGGCGGCTGAGAGGCCGTTGGAGCGGGCGGTGGTGGATGGCTGGTGGGCAGTGGGAGCGGCGAGGGCAAGAAACAGGCAGCTTAGCGTCCGGGCAGCGGAGGCGACCAATGCCGTCAGAGCCAAGGGCGGCGGGGGGGCGGCGCCCTTGCCGGAGGAGCTGCGGCGAGCCGGCGACGGGTCGCCCGCTCTCCTAACACGGTCCAAGTTAGATGTCCACGAGTACAAGAAGCTTTTGATGCTACGCTTAATCAAGCAAGTCGTTGGTGCAAAAATAGAAAAAAGGCTGAAGATCCCTTGAACTAATATCCTTAGTGTTGGTAACCGATCTGCTACCCCCTAGCTAAGTAAACAAGACGTACTTGTAGAGATGATATTTTTTTTTTGTTGGAATTCGAACATAGTGAAAGAGCTCAACAGTAGCAATAAGATATTTGATTGCCATAACAAAAGAGAGGGATAGAACTGCCAAAAAAGGAACACACCTTTCAATTTCAAACCTATATTTAGATACAATTTACGGTATAAAAAGCGCCTCGAAATTATCTATTAAAACGTAGTTCCAAACGTTTCTTTAGCAACAAGCGAGAAGCGAAACACAAAGCTTGGAGGAGATAAGTTTAAGTTCCTGGAAGTTGCAATCCATAATCCTCCCATACTCACTTCACCGTGGCACTAGGTTTAATAACAACATGCTGCAAGGCATTCAAGAATACTTTTTAGAAAATGCAGTAGTCGACAGAAAAAAAATATTGACATGGAGATTGTTGTTTCATTATCCACACAACATGGAAATTACCTTAATCTGCGTGCGGTTGTATGTGTATGTCACATGTATGAGCCCATCCATGGTCTGGATCACTGCAGGATATGAAAACTCCATATCACTGGTATCCTCCAATGTCATCACTTCGTTCCAAGAATCACCGTCATTCAAGGAGACCGCAAGTTTGAGCGTTCCTCTGGAGAAGGTGTTGTAGGCAAGGACCACTCTTCCATCCTTCATTTTTACTCCATCAATGCCTTCAGGTTTCAATTCCAGAAGCATAAATAGAGAGGTGGCAATAATTCTTCAGAGAAATTCGTATACATGTATTTCTTGAGGAGGCTTTAGGGAACTTCACCAGAATTCGGGTTTGGAAGCTCAGTTCTTCGCACAAAACTCCATGTCACACCTCCATCAAAGGAATCAGCCATACAGACGCGACCTATTCTCTGAAATGATCGTAGCAGCACCCGAATAATCCCGTTCGCTGTGCGGTAGGGAACTGGCTGAATCACCCCAAGTGGTTGTCCATCCACATAGATAGGACCATACTTTCTCCATGTCCGTCCTGTGTCTCGTGTAACCTTTGTTGATAAAGAGTTGTCACAAGCCAGAGCCACTATGAAAGAAACATTGCTGCTAACTTCTAAATCATTTCTCAAAGAAATAGCAGCCAAACGTGTATGGGTACCTCAAGCCATGCACCCCAAGAGTCCCAGCTTTCAACTGATGACCCACATAGTAGGCGACCATCTTCAAGCAAGAAAGGCTGCATTTGACATTTAATTAATCTCGCAGCAAAAATAGCATCAGACTGTTATGCCATAATGTGATGGAAAGCAAAAGACCACAAGTTTAAGCATGCCTTGTTCTTAATTGGACCAAGGATCCCAGGTGGTAGCTGCTCTCTTGGTGACCAGGTTACGCCGTCAGCCAACGATCTTTTCATGGCACCACTCCACCTGAACTGTTTCTGTTAGCATCTGATCGTCAAAAAAATCATCTATTTCTTGCATCCTTGTATAAGAAAACGTCATACTTCTGGACTTCTTGACCAATCTTGTAGAAGAGAAGAAGCTCACGAGAAGGAAGCTGAAACAGAACAGGATTCCACATAGGCACCTCAAATTGTTCATCGGCAACTAATGGAGGATGCCAGTGACCATCCTAAAAAAATGTAGTAAGATTGTCAGTAAAAGCTAAAACTGATCTTCTAGGTAAAAAAACATGGACGTATTATGGATGAATTATTGAACCCACACTATATCTCTGCAACCAGATCTTTACATCCGGAGCACCTTCCTTGGATCCACCGAAATACGCCACCAAAAAATTGCCTTCATCAATCTAAGGCAAAATTTGTATGTGAGTGATTCTCATATCTTCGCCATTACAAGTTTACAACCAAGTTAAAATTTTATTACAACCAAAGGACGTGTACCTGTACAATAGTGGAAGCGTGACAGCTATTGAAGGGGGCACTCCCAGCAGCAAATGTGAATTCTTCTTTCACAATGCTCCATCTAGATATGGCCTTAGCAGTAATGTTGATAATATTTTGGGAGTTCTCTGCCAACCTATGTCCAGTGTCCACCTTTCTGTAATTCAGGTTACGCCACAGGCACAATGGATTAGATCTAAAGCCTATTAACACATACTGTAATTCATTTGATGAACAATACCAAAACACAATTGATGCTAAAAAAACATAATTAACATAAAAACACAGAAGCTGCTTCAGGCTGTTGTAACACAAATAAGGACTTACTCCTGAACAAGACTTGAATTGGCACGGATCTCATGCAACGACCTAGATATGGTGAAGTTGAAAGATTTCTTGCCGAGGTGGCTCTTACACGGTGAATCAAAAGTGAAGAAAGCGTAGAAGAGCAGTACACAGGATATAACATTCCATACTAGTTGTAGCCTGTTGGTACTGATGTGGATGGTAAGCATCGCCTTACACAGGTGTGCTCCTACAAAGTAGCACTGCGTTAATGTCCAAGTAACTGTATACCAACTGTAGTATAGCAACCATTTAATTGGCTTTTGTAACAAAAAAAAGAAGAAGATAATTTTACTTCAAGGAAGGAAGCAGAGTGGAATTAGGCATTATACTAAAGATGCAAAATTCACTTTCATGCATACGTAATCGCTCGTTCGCTCATCTGAACCAATCCATATCAAGAATTCCTTATTACCTAGAAAAAGGGTCGAAAGCTATTTAAAAGATAAGTATCAGTAGTAGGAGGGAGGCCATCTGTCGGACGTCCTGCAGATAATAGCCCCCTTTTTTTGTGGGGTGATGAAGACTGCAGGGAATAATCTGCAAGTGTAACCGACCCAATTTCAGGTACTACACGTATAAGGACGAGGTAATACATATTTTTACCTGATTCATATGCGGTACGCCCCCAAAATTTTGACAGAAATGTAGTATAGCCAGTGGCCAATTGTAACGGCACTAATGAACTTGCAAAATTCTATGAACTGCAGTCCTACTTCACCGGGCATGCTACGGCCTACGGGCGGATAGAACCACACGCACCTAACGGAACCGATAAAAACTGCGTCACCACCCTCAATGGAGAAATTTGGCAGCGGTAGAACCCTGCGCAATACTGACTAGATATGGCACCGACCCAAAAAATCCGAAATGCCCAGCCCAGCGATGAGACAATTGAGATGGATGAGAGGGAGCACCTGCATACCAGAGCAATCGGCGGCAGCAGCGGCGGCGGCAGCGGCGCCGTGCCGCCGTGGGTCTGGTGGCCGGCAGCAGCAGGCTTGCTGGTTGCTGCTAATGGTAATGGGGGAGTCAGGTTCTCAGGCGGAGGCCTTCCTGAGCTTTCTTGTGGGTGGTGGCACTGTCCGTGCAGTGCAGAGCACTAGAGAGAGAGAGAGTACATGGGAGGAAAGAGCACTAGGTTCCAAGGTGAAAAATCATGAAAATCTAAAAAAAAACATGTTTAGTAGTTCTTGGAAATCCCAAGGAAAAACACGCGTGCGGAGGAGATAGGAATACAATCCATGGCTGACCTCGACTTCTTTGCCGAGAGATGATCTTATCTCTTGAACGATACGATCATTAAAAAAATTTGCATGGATCATATGGAGAGGTGACGGTACAAGCAAAATTTAGGATCAGTGGCAAAACATGGGGGAGGTATATGCAGTGCCAGAGTCCAGGTGTCAAACATCACAATGCGCACATCGAGTTAATTACGTTTATCCCCCAATCCCAAATAGTCTCGAGCCCTGTGCAGGGACAAAACCGGAGGAAACGGGTCGGTTCCCGCGGGAACCGCCAAACCGCCCCGGCCCGGTAGCGGTTCGGGGCGGTTTCAAACCAGTTAATTTAAAATATTCAAATTTAAATTTAAAATGGAAAAATATAAAAAAAATTCTAAAAATACTTCAAGGTATATGTAATCTATTGGTGTCAAAAATTTTCAAATATTTTCTCATTTGATATTTTTTGCAGGCATTAGAAGTTCAACAAAAAAAAGGAAAAGAAAAAAAATCGGCTCATTGAACTTCTAATGCACACAAAAAATACTAAATACACTAATATTTGAAAATTTTTGACACCATTAAATTCTACGCACCTTGAAATATTTTTTGGAATTTTTTCTTTTCTTTTTTTAAATTTTTAGTTAAATTTGAAAACATGACAAATTATGTGTTGAGC
The DNA here is from genome assembly GCA_015342445.1 of Digitaria exilis. NCBI lineage: Eukaryota > Viridiplantae > Streptophyta > Magnoliopsida > Poales > Poaceae > Digitaria > Digitaria exilis. Next base: position 656,740 of record JACEFO010001827.1, on the reverse strand, counting down.
CGGCTTACCGTCCAAACCGGCCGGCTTACCGTCCAAACCGCTCGGTTACTGACCCAAACCGGTCGGTTAGCCGTTCGTAACCGAGTACACGGGGGATTTGAGTTCAAAATTTGAATTTATCCGGTTTCCACCGGTTCCCACGGTAACCGGACCGGTTAGCCGCTACCGCCGGCCGGCGGTTCGGCCAACCGGTTCGGTTTTGTGAACCCTGGCCCTGTGTCACAACGGAAGACCCAAGGGCGAGGATGGCCGCCAGGCCAGTTGGCTAGCTGCTGGCCCCTCAAGGCCTCCCTTCAGGAGGTCGGGTGTTCGAAGCCCGGACGGCTCGAACTTTGGGAAAAAACCCCTCGCCCATCCTATGTTGCCAAAGCACAGTAAAGGCCGCCCGCTCGTGGGGTTGGGTCTCTGTGTCGGGTGGGGCGAAGGTTCGGTGGATTTTCTATACCTACGCGAAGATTTCTTCTTAAAGCAAAACTGTGGAGACGGTCGACCCCCGCAGGCCTAGCTTTTAACGGAAGACCCAAGGGCGACAATACTTTTGGGTTTGGGTAGTTCGAGAATCGAGATTCTCATTCTCCAGCAGCAAAACAATATGAGCCTGCTCGTGACTTGTGAGAGACTGGGTAGGAAAAAAAATGGAGATTCTCATTCTTCATTTTAGGGAAACGAAAACACATATACTGCAATACTAGAAAACAATAACCTATGCTATTATTTGCTTCGCTCACAATGATACCTGATTGTGCTTTTTAGATGTTTAGCTTTACTGATGCACTAGCAGAGCACCCCTGTCGCAATCAGCCATGCCCAGTACGAAACTGCCTATACGACTTCAGACTCCGAAAAAATGGGAATCGTCTGGGCACGTATTAGGGTGAGTTTAGATTGGTAGAAAAAAACACTGTAGATCCAAAAAAACACTGTAGGTCGTACTGAGAAGCGTGTTCTGTGAGTGTGAGGAATAGGATGAATAGAGAAAAGTTAAATGAATAGTGTTTTTTTTGGGTGAACTGAACCCACCCTTAGTATACCCGTGCTAAGCCCAATTCAATCTTACGAACATAGCATATAACCTACAGGCTACAGTTGCTCTGATAGTGGTGTCATCTCAAGAAAAATCAAAGTAACCAGCACCCAAGAATGCTCTGCCCAAACTCACTGGTGAAACTTCAACCACGAACCACTTAACCAAGGTTTATTATAGCCAGTTTTGAAGACCTAAATTGGTACAATCGTCTCGCATGGGCAACACTAATCACTTGTACCGTAAATTCCAAAGAGTAGTGCATCCCAGTAAAGAGAAGAACTACATCAGCAAGGCTGGAATGCTTATTGATGGTTTGATGGGTGGGCAGGAAGCTGAATGATCTGATTACAGAGCAGCGATGCACTCAATCTCAATCCTGGCGTTTAGTGGCAATGCTGCCACTTGGTAGGTTGAGCGGGCAGGCGCAGGAGCTGGGAAATCTGCAGCAAGAACATAAATATCTTCAGAAAACAAGCAAAAAAGATAAAGAACTACGCTACACCCTTTATGGTAATCTGAGCCAAACCACCCTCAGAGCTCCACGGTTAAAGAATCGAACGGCACACTAGGAAAGATAACACTAACTCAAGCTTACATTTGCCATAGACCTCATTCACTTTCTTGAAATCCTGCAGATCAGCCAACCTGCAGTACAAGAACAAAATCATTCCTAAAGATCACAATATCTTGAGCAAAACAGAAGTTTCGTGTAAAGAATATATGTATTACATTATTGTTGTCTTCACCACTGAAGAATAACTAGCTCCACTTGCTTTCAGTATTTCACCCATGTTCTTCATAACCTGTGACAGAAGAGAGCGTGTTACAGGCGGCTTCCGGTCCTGCAGGATGTCATGCAGGGTATTCCATTTCTGTATTTATCCTATATGAACTCAGTGTCGAAGTTTTAGGATATGGTATATAGTTTCATATATTGCGCGTGAAGGATGACGATTCTTTACACAGAGAAGCCTGAATTGCTTAGCGATGTTCTTTTTACGAGATCAATAAAGCTGTAAAAACTCAGAAACTAAACTGCAAATAGAAATAGTATAGAGTAATTCATATTTGGCACTCTGCTCCATCCAGATTTTGCAAAGCTAAAGAATTAAGGCTTTCACCTGCTCAGTTTGCTCCTCAACGTTTTCAGAGACAAACTTCCCGGTCTGAAAAAACAGGGTGTTCCACATTAGCGCTGGTAACCTACAACTAGAAAAGTGGCCAGTACAAACAATATAGAAAACCCAACAAAATGATAGAACAACAATTCAATAAGAAACCTCAGGATTCAGGCCAAGAACTCCAGAAACGAACACAAGATTGTTTGCTTTGATGGCCTGGGAATAAGGGCCTAGTGCTGCCGGTGCCTTCTCTGTCTGAACAGCCTCCTTTACTGCTAAGCAGATTAAAATTGAACTGTCAATATAGCATGTGAAATGATCCAAAAAGTTCAAACTTATTTTAGACTTCAGTCTTTAGAAGGATGCAAATGCCCTGCAGAATTGGAAGTGTAGGAGAAACACGTTGCGTTCGTTAGTTCAACATCAGCTCCAGCTCCCAAGTCATATACCACGTTAATAATGTTTGGGGCTTGAAGTTCTTTAGCCCTTAATTTTATGAAGTTTTAAAAATGACAGATATGCGTCCTTTTCAGCTTAACTGTATCTATTAGACAGAGCTAAGATTTTTGGGTGAATTCCAAGTGTTAAATTTCATGGTTCCCAATGACATATAACAAAATTTTCAATTGCTTAATGAACGCTTCATTGCATTTCAAGGCGCACATCACGATTGTAGCAAACATATGCTACCAAATGCAAATTGTATCATTCAGCACCAGTAAAGGTAATTTCTGACGTTGAGCCATGCATATTCCAAGTTACCGACTGATACGAAGGCAATAATCTTTTTTGAACGAACGATATGAAGGCAATAAACTTATTTCTAAGCTTTGTACTTACTTCTCAGTATATTCCGGAATCCACTAATCCCCTTAATAACATAAAGTACACCTCTCTGTTTATCTTTTCCTAGGGAAAATAAGATTATTTGTTTTGCCTATTAGTCATTGATGATGTCAGACGCACTGACCATCCAGCCGAGTCAGCAATCTATAACTTTGTAGTTGGTTATCGATGACTAAGCTTGCACTTCCATTTTATTTATTTTATTTGCCGAGAGAAAATGCTAACCTATACAGCAATGTTAACCAGTAATTCAGCATTGCACAAGTGCGGTTTACTGCCACCAAAAAGCTCCGACAGTCGAACTGCAGCGGCATTTCGACCAAATTCGCGGTACAGAACATGGACCAGTCCGTAGGCGACATTTAACAAACCTCACAGGAGGACTTGGGTAGAATGGGGAGAACGGGCCAGTGGGAGGGAGGGAGGGAGGGGAGTGGGAGGCGTCCGGGAGGCGTACCGGCCGCGGAGGTCGAGAGGGAGGCGGCGACGGGGCCGAATCGGCGGCCGCGAGCCCCGGCGAAGGAGATGGAGGATGCGGCGGCGGCCGCCGCGCCGAGCCTGGCGGGGACGGGCCCCGCGGCGGGCGAGGCGGCGGCGAACCTGGAGACGGCGGCGGCGCTCCACGCCATGGCTAGAACCCTACTGCCACCAACCGCGAGATTTCTGGCAGATTTTTCGTCGCGATATGGCTTGGCCTGGCCTGATCACGAGCCCGAGCCCTCGTCTGCTGCTGCTACTAGTAGTGGCCTGGCCGGCAGTAGTGGGGGCGATGGCGAGTTGGTGACGGGGCAATTGCGGAGAGGATTTTGCGTTCGCTTTTCGTTTGCGGGCGATTACGAATTCCGCTTTCGAGTGGTGCTTGCGGAGTCCTAGCTGGGCCAGGGGCTCCCCACAACATTGTTTGCTGGGCCGGGCCGCGAGGGAGAACAAGTACGGTACGGATGGAGCATTCAAGTTTTTTTTTTTAAAAAAAAAGATGGAACATTCAAAAAGTTTCAAACAATATTCGGCCGTGAAAAGGAACTTATTTTTTCGAATATAAAAGAACATGGAGATTCCACGATTTGGACAGAAAACCATAGCCTAGTTGTACTGGCAGTCTGGCGCCAGGCAAGCTAACGTGCACCCTAAACTAAAGCAGGCGCACGACGATGCAGGAGATGTCGTCCTGGCTGCCCCGGCGCACGGCCTCGTCGACGAGCCGCACCGCCGCCTTGCGTGCGTCCCGCGTCTCCCTCGCCTCCTCCACGGCCTCCTGGTTGGACATCACCTTCCACAGCCCGTCGCTGGCCACCACCACCAGCTCCGCGCCCTCGCCGACGTCCTCGATGCACACGTCCGGGTCCGAGCTGATGTGCTCCTTGATCGACCCGTCCCCGAACGCCCGCGACATGGCCAGCTGCGCGTCCACGCGCGGCACGTCTCCTGCAATGCCCCCCCACATATTACAGGTTAATTATGATCACATCCGTGTGATCTCTGTGTGTGTGTGTGTCATATACATTATACATACATACCGTAGATCTCGGTGACGAAGCCGCCGCGGCTCTCGATGGCGTCGCGCTCCCGGAGCGGCTCGTGGTCCACGGACAGCTGCCTGGCCGTGCCGCGGGCATCGCACAGCACGGCGCGGGAGTCGCCCACGTTCGCCACCACCAGCGTCTCGCCGTTGACCAGGATCACCGTCACCGCCGTTGACCCGCCGCGAGGGCGCCTGCTGCTTCCCTTCCCCTCGCCGTCGTCGTCGCCGCCCTTCGTCGTCTTGAGCACCTTGCGGTCCGTCCGGTGGTACGCACGCCGGATCGCCTCCATCGGCTCCGTCCAGAAATCAAAGTCCGGCTGCCACCCGCGCCGCGCCACGCGCCATGATGCACACGAGTCACGCAGCAACAGTTAATTGATGGAAGAACACGACAGCAGAGGCGAACGCAGTAAAGATTACGTACTTCGTTGAGGATGTTGTCGAAGAGGTGCTCGCGGAGGTAGGTGGCGACGTCGGCGCCGGAGTGGCCGTCGAAGACGGCGAAGAGGCCGACCTCGTTGCCGTCGTCGAGCTGCCGGAACTCGGCCACGTGGCGGTCCTCCATGCCATGTGGCATCCGGCCCTCCACAAGGTGGAACCCGTACGTCACCTTGCGGCGCCCCGACGAGGCCCGCCGGTGGCTCTTGCCTCTCCCCGTCTCGCGCACCGCCGCCTGCGCTTGCGCCGCCGCAAGGTCGCCGCCACTCTCCTATCCGACCGAACGACACGGGAGAAGAACACACACAGCATTCACGCGAGCTCGGATTATTCGGCGCCGAAGAGAGGACCGGTAGATGGAAAACTTACCTTGAGTTGCTGCAGGGAGGACATGTCGTCGATCGTTGATGGTCAGCTTGATCGGTCGAGCTCGAGTTCGTTCGTCACGGTCGCCGTCTCCGCTGTAGTGGTTTAATTTAATTACGTCGCCGTCTCCGGTTTATTTATAACAGAGGTGTCACTGGAGTTCACCGCGTGTTCTTCCTAGGGGGCGGCGCCGTGCGACACGTACGCGCTTCGCCGCCGTCGTGGAGGCACCTCGACGGAGCACCTGGCACCAGCCTCGTGAAGGTACTCGACGGTCGCCTGGTGTTCACAAGCTCACGACCCGGCATGGGTTGTTGCCGAATTGCGTTTGCTTACAAAAAAGAAAAGGGTAAAACTTGAGGAAAGCGTTTTCAGAACCGGCGGTCCAGCTCGCTCTCAAAGCCTGAATTAGTATTGAAACAGTTTTCAAGTGTCGAGCAATGGGTCTGCTAGCGTGAACACTGAATAGTCTCAAGCCCTGATCACAAGTTACACAACAGAAATCGCACATGTTAAGCAGATAAAGTTGCACCTTCACACTGTATATTCATAAATAATACCAAACGATCCCTGGTAGGAGCATGAGATTTACTTAAGCATGTTACTGTACTTTACAAAGTGAGACTTTAATTTTCCCCCCTAAATGACTTGAAATCTCCAGCCGTCCAATCCAGCCGCAAGCTCAACAACACTTACCACTCAATTGGGTCGAAGAACCACATGCTGTGAAAGTGCAAAAGGTGTTTGAGGAACACTCGTAACAAGCAGGGCAAACAATAACTAACCAAAACCACTTGCTCATCGGAACGGGGAAGAGAAGCTAATCTACCTTGATCTGTGTACGGTTATATGTGTAGGTGACATGTATGAGCTCGTCCATGGTCTGGATCACGGCAGGATACGAGAACTCCACGCCTTCAGTGTTCTCCAGCGTCAACACCTCGCACCATGAGATGCCGTCGTCCGAGGAGACGGCGACTTTGAGGGTGCCTCTGGAGACGGTGTTGTATGCAAGAGCAACTCTTCCATCCTTCATCTTGATTCCATCGATTCCTTCGATCGTGGGGTTTGTCAGATAAGCAAGGAGTGATATCATATATTGTTCCTAATATGAATGCAGAGAACTTGAACGTTCCTGATACCATATACCCCATAAGCAAAAAACATAATAATTTACTTCAACATACCGGAATTGGGGTTTGGAAGCTCAGTCTTGCGCACATAACCCCATGTTAATCCTCCATCACTGGAATCCGCCAGGCATACCCGACCGATGGTTTGGTAAGACCTCAGCAACATGCGAATAGTTCCATTACTGGTCTGGTAGGGGACAGGTTGAATCACTCCGAGTTTCTCATCTTCCACAAATATAGGACCATATTTCCGCCATGTCCGGCCAGCATCTTCTGTGACCTACATTGTTCAGACAACAGCAATGCATGATCTAAAGAATGCCTGTTTTCAGTCATTTTGTATATTATCTGATGAAAATAAGATTAAATGTGCACCTCAAGCCATGCACCCCAAGAGTCCCAGCTCTCAACGGATGATCCACATAGTACGCGTCCGTCATCAAGCAGAAAAGGCTGTATTAAAGAGTAAATTTGCTCAATAGCTTTTGGTAAGCGATGGATTCTTAAGTTGACAACAAAGGTTACTAAGTATTGCTGACTGCGAGCAGCTTTCTATCGAGGTATGTGATATGCTGTCTTTCACAACTTAAGAGCTAGCTTTGGTTAGGAAGCCCTAAATTCATGCATGCTTCTGCTTAATCCAAAGTCTGTTCTTACTTGGTAACATTTAATGTTACATATGAACAAGTGAGAGCAAGCTTATGCATACCTTGTTCTTAATAGGGCCAAGAATACCAGGAGGTAACTGCTCTCTCTGGGACCAGGAAATGCCACCATTGAGCGATCTTTTCATGGCACCACTCCAACTAAACAAGTTATGTCCAGAATTAGATGACAACATATGTATTTTCATAACTTTTTTTTGTTATATTTTCTGTTCCTCAATTTATTTACTTTGCTTCATTTTCAGCATTGTATAGAACGATTTGAGGATGCAAACATAGTTCTTACTTCTGGGGGTGTTCACCTATCTTGTAGAAGAGAAGCAACTCATGAGAAGGGAGCTGAAATAAAACGGGATTCCACATTGCCGTCGCATTTTCTTCATCAGCTACTACTGGAGGATGCCAGTAGCCATCCTAGAGAGGAATAGCAAGGATTACGATCCAAGGGTCACTCTATCTCTAAGGAAGAGAGTGTTCATATTTAGAGAAGTGAACCTACACTGTATCTCTGTGTCCAGATTTTGACATCAGGAGCACCCTCTATGGATCCACCAAAATATGAGATCAAAAAGTTATCTTTCTCAATCTACAATCACAAAATCACATCTAATCAATTCCAGGTATATTTCCTGAAATATCCTTAAAAAAGAAAATGTACCTCTACAATTGTGGAAGCATGACAGTTATTGAAAGGGCGACCAGCCGCTGGAAATGTGAACTCCTCTTTCACAATGCTCCAACTGGAAGTTGCATTTGTCAAACTTGTATTTATGTTATATGTGCCATGTTCGATCTGTTGCCCTGGCTTGCTATTACTCAGGTTAGTGGCATGCTCTGAAGATAAGTTCAGATTCCTATTTCAAGACAGCAACTATTGATGCAAAATGTTCTACTCGAATCCTTATCAAGCCCATAAAGGGGTGCATGTTCAGTCTTACTCTTGAGTTAAGGTAGTGCTCTGTGATGAGTCTGAGGATGGTATAATGGAGCTAAGGTGATTGCTGAAAAAGGTCCTGAATGGTGAATCAAAAGCTATAAGGAGCAAGGAAACCAGCATCACACAGGCTGCTATCTTCCATTTGTGTTGCTTGCTCAAGATTCTCAGCATTGCCATCTGCGGAGAATACCACAACCCGTTATCATTCAACATTACTTGGATAACAGCTGCAGTGAACTGACACAGTTAACATCCAACATTACTTGGATAACAGCTACAGTGAACTGACACGCACAGAATATAGCCACCTCATGTACATGAAAGGTAGACTGAGCAATAAAAATTGCAAGCATCAAAGCCTCTAGATAACCATCAGAAAGCAGGCATTTACATCTGGGGATCAAATCATATTTATGCAGCAGAGGTTTATATCTTGTGCATCCACATTTGTACATATGAATGCCACTGCACTCTGACTTGGCTCCTCTTGTCTCACACGACCATATGTCTACATCTTGTGCTAACTGAGTAATAACTGACAGAGGAATAGGCAGCACTGCGTCTGCATCCTTTTTGCCGCAAGGGCGGCGAGAATTTGCCATACATCTTTATTATTAGAAGAAAAACAAGAAAACAGAATCACATCAACTCTGAAGTCCGAACAACACAAACATGGCTCAGATCCCTCCTAAAACGAAACACGCTCAAAACGTTGCGCTGAAGTCTGCATCCTATGCACACGAACGACGTGTTTATTTTGCTCCGTCAAACACGCAACCCATAGATAGCAAAGGCGAGGCTACTCTACCTTCGATCAGGAGTCTGGATGGGGGGTGGCCATGGACACGACCAGGAAGATGACGAACTCACCAGTAACCAGCGAAGCGGGCAAGCGGCTAAGACCTGGATCGCCGGCGCCTGCCGTGCGCACCTAGCGGAGAGCTCAAGAAGCGACTGACCCCGACCGCATCTGGCTTTGTCCGCTGCCGCAGTGCCGGCGGCGGCGGTAGCCGGGTGCTAGCTCATCACATCACGCCGTGCCACTCACTCGTCTTTTTCAATTCCAAGACACTCTCAGTTGCGGCTAGTCGCCTTTCCCAGTTCCACCCCGTCCTGGTTCTTGCTTCCCTCGAAGGCCCATGATCCGAGAATCTGCAGTGCTTGCGGGCTTGCGGCCCATGGAAGCCTCGCTTCTCCGCCGGCCCAGGAACGCACCACACCTCCCGTCCCGTGCCGGCGTGCCGTAGGTAGGTGCCCGGCGCCGCACGTTTCTCTTCTCTCCCCTCGGAGGAGGGGCGACGGTTACAGTCACCGCACGGTTGGCCACCCACCTGCCACCTGCCGCGTAGACGACCCACTGACCAGTGGGGCCCGCGGCGCCGGGGGCGAGAGCTGACCGGGCCCACCGCGCCCATGTCACCTCTCACTCACGCGCACCGCGGTGGCATCCCCAAACCACGAGCCCTCCGTTTCGTACGGGCTCCCAAAAATCTCAACCCGTCTCGCTCTCTCTCTCCCCTCCCTTCTCTCTCCCCTAACGAAGAGGAGAGGGGGGGACGAAGGAAACCTCGCGGCGAGGGATCGCGGGAGGCGGAGGACCCGCGGCCGGAGGAGGTGGCTCGCGCCGGGGCCGTTCGAGGTGAGCGCTCCGCTTCCCCACGACCGGGCTCACTCGCTCGCTCGGAATTGGGTTCGGGATCCGGGGCGGGCAGGCTCTAGATGCGGCGGTAGGGTTCGATCCGGCCTGGCCCTGGTTTCATACTGGCCGGTGCGTGGATTAGATGCCGTGGCTCTACCGTTTCGTAGGTTGCATGCGGGATTGTTGTTACAATTGAGTCTTTATTGTTGCGCTTGGTTGATCTGTGTGGAAAACGGGAGTGAGGATCTGGGTCGGCTCTGGATTTAAGGACTGGACTTTATCCAATTCCACTCTCAGGAATCTCGAGTGGAATCTCTGGTACTCTGGCTACCTGCTCACTTTTTTCACTTGCTTTCTGTTTTTGGAAGATGTTAGGGGCTAGTCCTAGGCATTGTCGTGTCTAAGCATGGGAACGGTATTAATGTGCTGCTGTTGTTCTAATAAATATTGTCCTTACCGGATACAAGCTGAAATTCACCATGAACCAGCCTGTATCAGGCTGTTTTTTATGGATTGTACTATATGGCTTTTGTTTGTAAACCTCTCATAATATTTCTGTTGTGAATAACTTTGAACTAGAAGTGGAACTGCAGTGATAGGAACCATACTTTGACTCGTGGAATTGAGTGTGTGTGTTTTAAAAAATGCAGAACCTTTTGATTCATATTGCTATGATCACTGTGAAAAGCAGTAAAAGGCTTGCTGGTTTGCGCCCAACCTTCACTGTAGTATTTCTTTTGTCGCTCTTGTGGAGCTATGTAGTCTTAATGCTCTGTTCTCATGGTCAGCACACACTCCTGGTTTCCCTATAATTGACTTCAGAAATTCTGAGGCTATATTATGATATAAAAGGCGGGAGTTTATAAACTGCATAAAATACGGTTTACAAGACTTCAGATTCACATGATCGTATCAGGAACATCACTCTTCCCTTGTCCCCAGTACCTGCAGGGAAAGAACACTAAAATACAAAACCTCCTTTCACTTCATAATTGATCCGTCGTACTTTTATTGTTTGGCTACTGTACTCTCTTGTTTTTTGTTAAGATCTTCTCTTTAATGCAAAACTGGTTAGTTTTAAGCTAGCCAAAAAAAAAAAAAAAACCCTTCCTCCTTAGGAAGTAAGTGTTTGGGTATGTCTCCGCCAATTGCTTGCAAGAGCAAATGAGCATCATTTCAAAATTACGTTGAACCACATATAGTAAACTTTGATATGCAAAGAGGTCCTTAGGTTGTTGACATTAGTTCCTATGAGGTAATCCCACAGGACACCAAGAATGTGCTAATTTTGCTGCTTCAGTTATGGTAGTTTGTATCTGTTGTTGTTTCTAATGATTGTTTAGAACGCATTGAGTTATTCAGATGTACAGTCGAGCCAGTTATCTTATACGTTAATGTTATTCAAATTTGATCTTTGCTTTTTCAGATGGAGTACATATCCCCTGAGAGAAATCTGGAGGGGACTTGTGGAGATCCTGGACCGCTGTTTGGAGATCAAGACGGCAGCCTGTTGGACCACTTGGATTATCAAGGAGGAGGAATTCCACAACATGAGTCTCCAACACTTGATGATGGACTTTTAGTTGACCCCGTAGTTGCAATTCCGTATTTATCTACAGATTCTCTGCCCTTCATGAATGATCAAATCACATGCAGTGTTATGAAATCTATTCCAGCTAGTCCAGAATCATCACTGAAGCAGGTTCAAGAACATCTTAATGTGGAGTCCGTTATACAGCATGATGTGTCTGGACAAAATATTCACAATGGTAACTCTGAAGAACTGGTCACAGAAGTGGTTGGTTCAGTGCTGCCTCCGGAGGTGCCTGAAAGTATTGGTAATGATACATCGAACTTTCAACAAGAAACTACATATCACGGTGACTCTCTGTTAGCTGAAATTAATAATAAGGATTGCCAGCTTAACAATAGTAGTGCTGCTGATGACGAAAATCCAAACTCTCCTGTGCCTCAGATGGAACATGAGGACATGGAAAATTTACATGAGACTTCTCGCAATGAAAAGAGTGGATCAGAGGATGATCAAATGAATGGTAGGAAATCTAGCCCCATTGATGGTAGGGACAGAGAGAACTTTGACACTTCAGTTGAACCTCCCTCTTGGGAACAGATGGAGCAGGAAAATTCTGGTACTAGAAATGGCAGTTCAACTCCAGAAAATCAATCTGATTCTACTGTTGACAGGTTTGCTAGACTGGAAAGGGATACACCATCTCCAGATGGGAGGGCATCCCCTGACAGGTTTGCAAGACTAGAAAGGGACACACCATCACCAGATGGGAGGGTGTCTCCTCCAGTCAGAAGTCCTCATGCCCATCATCATGAGAAGGCAGAGTCACAACGTCATGCCAAAGATGTTGGAGATTTAGCTCATTCTGAAAGCCCACCAGCAAGACACCGGTGCCGATCTTCTGAAAAGCATGATCCTAGCCGCAAAAGAGCTTCTTCAAGGGAGATGTCTCCCCATGGACGACATCAGTCTCCTGTTGAGAGGAAAAGACGTAGAGAGTCTCGACATGGTGATGGGTCTCCTCAACGAAGATCAGTATCTCCCCGAAGAAGATCTACCCCCCCTCGGAGAAGATCCATATCCCCTCGAAGATCCTCACACAAGAGGAGGGACTCACCAAGGAGGGGTGACTCACCTAGGCGGAGGCACTCACCTAGGAGGAGGGAGTCACCCAGGAAGAGAGACTCTCCAAGGAGGAGGGAGTCACCAAAGAGGAGGAGGGACTCCCCAAGGAGGAGGGGTAGATCAAAATCAAGGTCACCTTCCAGAAAACATGATCGACGTAGAAAGGAACATGATAGATCAAGGTCAAGGTCCCCCCACCACAGAAGATCTCCAAGGTGATTCCTTGCCATGAGTAACTCATAGGCTAATAAATATGGATTGCTTTACATTATTTTATGAGGTTCATGTTTGTGATTTGATACTCTCTAGTCATGCATACTTGAATAGTACAGCTTTTGTATCATGTTCACATCGACTGTAGATTTTTTTTTTTTGCATGCACTTGATTATGTTTTCTGCCTTCTAGTTTATTTTCTTCTGCTCACTTTGTTGTTGTAGAAGGCATTCACCAAGGCGCAGGTCACCGTCATCAAGTCATCGTAATTATTCACCAAGAAAGCACCATTGGTCACCACCTGCCAACAGGAAGACTGGATTGGGTAAGCCTGGAAAGAATCTCTTTATTGCAGGATTTAGCTATGCTACCACTGAGCGAGATTTGGAGAAGAAATTTTGCAAATTTGGGCGCGTAAAGAGTGCACGTGTTGTTCGCGATAAACGGTATTTACTTTCATATCCTATCATCTTTCCTTTTGGTAATATTTTCAACAATATTTCTTGCAAGTCTTCTGCTTTCAGCAGCTCAAATAATCTTGTTTCGTAGGGAAGTGTCATCGTTGGATGAGACATGTTTTTCTGTCCAATCCAGAACTCATATTTTTATTTAAGATTTTTTTCTTTTGCAATTTATGGACACAGTGCACCTTACTGAAAGAATAATGGATAGCTCACATGGAAATTTGCTAGGCTACCATGTGAAGCTTCTTCAAATTTGAATAGAATGCTTGCTTTTGGTTTTGGGTGTATGAAGCTGTTGCAAAATTAGAATATTATAAATAGTGAGTTACTTAAACCATTCTTTAGTTTGGGTTCTATATTTCAACCAGCTATTTTGTAGGAAAGTCTATGTCATACCTAATGTTCAGCGTATTTGACTTCTAAAGCAGAGAATTGTGACATGAACCTTTTTTTCTTAGCTAAACATGGTACTTATCAGTGCGTTAAGCCAATACATCACAGCAAATTGCTATCTGAGCATCCTTGTTATATGGAACTGAAAGCAATGAAAGGTAGTGGGAATGGTGTGGGGGAGGGGAAAAGAGAGGTGTTTGACTGGCAATGTCCTTGATGTGTAATCATTTCCTTTCATGATTGTTGTCATTACAGCTGAGCATGCTAGAGTTTAATTGGCTTTATCCTGCCAATCCTACTAAAAAACTGAAGCGGTCAGCCATTGGAGTTGACCTGACTTACCTTTTACTGATCACCCATAGGAAAGCTTCTATTGCCTTGATGAGTGCTTTGGTACTTTTGTGCATTTTTTGAGGCGTCACTATCACCTAGCCAGATACTCAGAGAAAGAAAGGTGGAGGGAGAAGAGAGGGGACAAACTAGAGGGAAACTGGCTGGCAAGGCCAGGTAGATGCAGACTGCCGGATCTGGTGGCTGGTGGCCTATGCCTAGTCAGATGCGGCGCTTGATTTGGATGGGGATTACTACTGCAGCAGTCAATTTTAACGAGAGGGTGGGCTGGTGGCGTAGTTGACAGGGATAGAAGGGGAAGAGCGGGGGCAGCAGAAGGGGTGACCCAACTGGTAGATGTGGTGCATTGATCTTGGAGACGGGGAGGGGATGAGGAAGCGTAGCACATGTGGTGGGGACTGGGGCCACTTCACGAGCACCTTGGCGATTGGAAGGGGTTGACTCACCACACCACAGCTTAAAAACCACGATTGTATTATTATGACTTGATAAATTTTATTTGATTCAGTACCATATGCTACATTCCTACTATTTCTCAACATGCAGCAACTTATGAAAACCGATCGTCTTGCCTTGTACTCTGATGTCACTTGGTTAGAATGAACTCACTCAATACTGTTTCCATTCCTTATAGAACTGGAGATTCCCGGGGCTTTGGATTCTTATCATTGGAGAAGGATGAGGATGCTGACGCCGCAATTCGTGCTTGTGACGAGACTGAGTGGAATGGAAGGATCATTCTTGTGGAGAAGTCAAAGGCACCTGCATGGTGAATCCCCCACCTTGGAGCTGCGCACATCTTGGAGACTGAGTGGAATGGAAGGATCACGCTTGTTGCTTCAGTTTGCACAGATTTTACTGTGCAGAAAAAAGTAACCAATTATCGGTATGCCATACTCGGTACATGTCGCAAGTTCACGCGAATCTGGCTTTTGATGCTGTACTAGGAGTAAGAGTAATAATGCACTTCCTTGTTGACAGTTATGAAAGAATAAGATGTGACGTCACAACTTAGCTTGTTTCAGGGCCCTGCTGCTGATAAGAGGGACTTAGTGATACTACTACCTTTTTAGTGTCTGCAACCTCTACACTTGAAATGTGATACCGTGCCTGTTCATGAGCTCTCAGTTCACTCACCTTCGTCTTCGCCTTCATCATCGTCCTCGTCTCAGGTTCGCTCGCTGACGGCACTAATAGATACCGGGAGATTCAAGCTTGTGAGACTGTTGCTACTCAAGGATTGAGTTAGTAGTTGAATAATTTATAAATAGGCTTTATATGTTTCCATCCTCTGCACTCGCCATGTATTTGTGCTGACACGTTTTTTCTGCCTGTACTATTGAATTCTATCTGTCCACGCATCACTATTGAGGTCGATTTTGAGCTCTCACCATGAATTTGTGCTGACATGTTTCTTCTACTATTGAGTTCTATCTGTCCACGCATCAATCACTATTGAGGTCGATTGAGCTTGGATTCCAGTTTTCGTTTGCACGGGTGCCCGCGTTGAGTTTTTGTATGTATACGTTGTATTTTCTGTGCTCGTTCTTTTCTCTGTTGTGGTGGCCTCATTGTGGTTTGACCTGAGCATTTTGCGGGCCGGGTCTAATTCGGCTGGGCCGAGAAAAATAAGTGAAATTAATCATCTAGGCGGGCTTGGGCCAGTCCGAATTTTTTTCGGGCTTCGTTTTCGTTGTCTAGTCCTATCTTATTAGAAGGCATGGGCGGGCCAATCCCACCGGGCCGGGCCATAAA
This sequence comes from Digitaria exilis, assembly GCA_015342445.1. Classification (NCBI taxonomy): domain Eukaryota; kingdom Viridiplantae; phylum Streptophyta; class Magnoliopsida; order Poales; family Poaceae; genus Digitaria; species Digitaria exilis. Next base: position 641,213 of record JACEFO010001827.1, on the reverse strand, counting down.
TGCTCAGGTCTAATCATGGATGATCACGTGGGTCTTTTCAGTTTTCCTCAACGGTGGCAACTCAATTGCCGATTCAGAAGGACCAAATCCTTTTGCAATCTCTAGTTACATGTGGCGACATTTTATTATTATTTTTTTAAAAAAAGTTGACAATGTGTGGTATATGCCCCCTAGGAAACTACTCGCCGTGGTGTCGCTGAAGGCCAATGTACTAGGAAATAGGCGGCTCTCCGTGGTGTAGCTGTGGGCCAATGTACTACACTCTCACAAAAAAGAATGTAATTATGGAAATCATGCTCTGTTCAAAAAAGAATGCAATTATAGGAATCGTACCAATCGAAGTGTCTTATATACTATTGATACTTATTTTATACTAAGGGTGTTTGCATTTTTTTTAATATAAATTTGGTCAAAGTTCAAACCGTTTAACTTTTCGAAAACGAGAATTGTATTCGTTTTTGAACGGAGAGAGAGTAAGAAACAAGTGGCTTAGACAATGAAGAGTAGGGTAGGGTCGATAAAGAAACCTCCAAATGTATGCGTCGAAGTATCGAACCAAGGCGGCATTGCTTGTCCAGATTCACGAGCTCCGATCGATGCCGCCACTAGCGAGGCTCCAGATGCTAGCAAGTCGCAACGGTTTGCGCCAGAGCGCATTGCTTGATGCGTCGCACGTTGCTCGTCAGTGGAGTAAACAACTGCCCCTCCCTCTTATCTGAACCCCAGCTAGCTACTCCACCCAGCTGAGCTCAACCCTCCTTTTTCTCCTGATGTGCCTGTCGTTCAGCTTAAGGTAGTATCGATAATCAGCTGCTTATATTCTGAAAGACTTTTGCCTTTTGCAGACACCAATATAATCAATTGTGGGCGGCAGATAGTTGTCCTAGATGGAAATAAATTCAGCAATAATCATCAATGCCACCGCTCTACGTGCATTCACCCTGCCGGTTGAGTCCGTTGGGGGCTACCGACCGAGCGAGATATTAATCCTTTCCTCCCTGTCAAATCTTGGCGTCCGCCGCGGCAGAGATTGGGCGCCGAGCAAACGAGAACGTGTGCCATGTGCGTGCGCGTAACCAGCGTCCAAATCACGGCCTCTGTCGCGGCGCCACCCACCTTAACAACTTTCGTTTTTACAGGGCGCTTTGTCTCCTCTCCAACTGGGAATGGGAAGAACCGGTGCCACACGCATCGACATGGCCATCCTACCGACCTCTGCTCACAGTGACTCCATTAGTCCATTCTCAGCAACCAAAAAAGAAAAGAAAAGAAAAGTTGTTACATGATTATCATGACGAGGCAAAAAGGATTAAAGTCGTGGAAAAGGGATCATGACTAAGACGGCCAGACGGGGATTTAGGTATCCACACAGAGCACGATATGCGTTCGGTTTGTATAAGAATCCACGGCACCAGAATTTTATCAGAATCCACATTCCACAGGGCGAGATAAAACAGGCAGTCCTTAGATTTGTCATGAGTGCCGTACATGTCCATAAGCTTTGAAATTGCATGCAAGGGTTGCTAATGGCATGTACATAATAACTTATATTATAGAGGTATGTCCTCGTCGTCTACGAGGATTGATATTTCAAAAAGAAAGAAGACGAAGAAAAAGAAGCATGATCTTCGCTCAGCAATTATAGAAAGGGGAATGAGAAAAGATGAGAACGTTTGTGTGCTCTGCACGTCTAGTCGTCTAGTCCATGCCACCAGAAACATTCCCCGCCGGGAGAATCTTTGCGTGGTCAGGTAGTGTGTCACGCATGCAAACCATGTCGTCCTCGCGCAAGCTCAACGTTCACCTAGTCAACGAACAGGGTCGTTAATTTAAATTATCCATGGACAGGAGTAATCGTATCTCAAGATGCCACGTAATTGACTAAGTATTTCCTTAATCGCACTAGCTGTCAGGGAAGAATCGAAAGTTTACGCATTGCAATGGACTCAGAAAACGCGTAAGAAGATGACAAGCCAAAAGGGTCCGCTGTGATCTCGCATCTTGTACGATAATGCTCTGTTACGTTGCAAGTATATTATAGGTGTAGAGAGCCTGTATTTTTTATTTTGCGAGAGTAGAGAGCCTGTCTATTTCAAAGCACAGCATGATACACACACAAAAATATTTTTTTTAAAAAAAAATCTTAACCAAGCCTCTTCCAGGTTCAAGCATAGCAGGGGCAGCCACAACAAAATCTTCGATTTCTTTCTTACTCAAGCGTACTGCGGGCGACAGGTTCAAGCATACTAGTACACAATAGTTCGTGAAAGTAAATCATTTTTCTTTAAAAAATACTGTACATTAAAAAATTAGGCTTGCTCTACTCTGCAAACTTGCATATAGTGTGTTTGTAGTTAGTATACAAGCTAGGAAGGAGCATATTGTTGGATCATACCAATAGCCTGTGAATTCTTACAATTTGCATTCGTAATCTGCGAACTAGACATAAATTGACTTCAATGAAGATTAAACATGTTACATCATAATATGGACAACCCAGAGGGCCATTTCGCAAAACGGGCATACCATTCGCGTCCTCCCGTAAAGCAACGCAATTATCTAAACTGACAGCAAAGCAAAGCTTGGAGCTTTTCTCCAAACACGCCGCCCCCATTTCTTCTCCTTGTCAACCTTTTTCTTCGAGAAATTCGGCCTGGCCATTTTACCCGCTACGAGATCCCTGGCCCCGTGTGGATTAGTCGCTGTCACGATCGACGGGGGGCGCCAATTGCGGTGGCCACCACCCCCAATCCACTCCCCGCGGTCGCTGCGCCGAACTGTTCTTGCTATGCCCTCCTCCTGACCTGCTCCTCTCAGCTGCCCCCAAGATTTGATCTTTCAGACCCAGTTCCGAGCCTAGTTCTTCCTGCGGTGGAGGGTTGGTTTCTCCGCCTTCGTCTCAGTTGGTACGCGTCTCTGCCCGCCCAGTTCTTGATTTTTTGGATCAGGGAAGTTGCTGTGTGACTCCGTTCCGGGATTACAGTCCCTTTTTTAGTTCTTGGTAGCTTGGTAGATTTCACTCGGGCGCGAGTAGAATCTTTGTGTTTCCGGATCTGAAGTAGTGCAGCTTGATGTGTTACTATGTTACTCATGCCTCACGCACAAAACAGTCTACTTCTATACCTCCTCTTGTAGCAGTTTGTTCGTCTTTAATCTTGCGCTTCAGTTGTTATGGATTCTTGAATTCTTCGCACAGGGAAATTTTATTTAATTCGGAGCTGTTATATCATATTTTATCTTCCCGCCTGTCTTGATCAATCCATTACTACGATACGGAGTCCTGGGTCTTGTGGCTTCCTTTAATTTTCTCCCTGTGTCTCGGTGCTCACAGCCTTGTTGATGCTGTTGCTTTCAGTGGCCCTTTCCCTTGCTTCTTCTTTTTACCTAAATTTCCTTCTATACTTATCTCGCCTTATTGCTTCCAGTGTCATCAAAGAGTGGTAATCTGCCTTGTTTCCTTGCAGTGCTTGCGTTTCTTTAAATTGGATTCGGAGTAGAAAAAGGTCAACGTCGTGTCAGAGGCAATTCTTTGCATTGCTTCTTTTATACTCTTCAGCTGTTATTTATTGGGGCCTATTGTTTGGGTTTTGCTTACAGATCTAGTTTCGGCCATCTTATCTTGAATCGTGAGCTTGTGAAATTACAACATAAATGTGTCTTGAATGGCCTGCTTTGTTTTGACACAACTACACCCCTTGGGGATTGGGATCCCTGCAGGTTCAGTTCTTGATTAGCCTCATCTGCTCAGCAGTTGGGTTGGCTTGGAACTGGAAGGAATAATTTGACTAAAGAAATGGGGCAGTGTTGCAGCAGAGCTACGGCCCCAGATTCTGGACGAGGAGGTACCAATGGGTATGGCTATTCTAACCAGGCAAAGCCAGCACAAACACCTCCCAGTTACAATGCTCCTCAGCCACCGGCCGAGGTACGGTACACTCCGCCTGCAATGAACCCTCCAGTAGTCCCACCTGTAGTTGTCCCACCGAAGCCCACCGCAGACGCAATTCTTGGCAAGCCATATGAGGATGTGCGCACAGTCTACTCCCTCGGCAAGGAGCTTGGCCGGGGCCAATTCGGGGTGACATACCTCTGCACAGAGATTTCCACTGGTAGGCAGTATGCCTGCAAGTCCATCTCTAAGCGCAAGCTCACCAGCAAGGCTGACAAGGAGGACATTCGCAGGGAGATCCAGATCATGCAACATTTGTCTGGACAGCCAAACATTGTTGAGTTCAGGGGAGCGTACGAGGATAAGAGCAATGTGCATGTGGTGATGGAACTCTGCGCAGGCGGTGAGCTATTTGATCGAATCATTGCTAAAGGCCACTATACAGAAAGGGCAGCTGCTACAATCTGCAGAGCAGTTGTGAATGTTGTGAACATTTGCCACTTCATGGGAGTGATGCATCGTGATCTGAAACCAGAGAATTTCTTGCTCGCAACCAAGGATGAGAATGCAATGCTTAAGGCCACTGATTTCGGGCTTTCAGTCTTCATTGAAGAAGGTAATGTGAATATATATGATATGTGCACACTTGGAACATGCATTGGTTTGCAATAGCATTTATATATTTTTGAACATTGATCGGTTGAGGTTCGGGCTGTAGTTTTCAATTTTTCACATTGCTGTACAACCCAGCTAAGGCTAGCATTCCATACATAAGCTGGTTTAGAGTCATTAGTGCATATGGCACTTTTACTCGAAGCAGTTCAAGAGCTTGTGGATAATTGACACCATTCTGGGCATGTTACGTGCAACATTCTTTTTTTTTGTCACTGCAAAGTGTAAACAGAATGTGCCATAAAACTCAGTAACTTAAAGATCTGTTGATCCTGTCTAGCTTCAAAGAGAACCAGCCAAAACTGGTGATTTTTGCCATGTTCTGATTCAGGGTTGAGCACTGAAAACCACAAAGCTGGTTCTGTGTCAGCTATGACTTATGAGTAGCCAGTGGGAAGCCACTACCAAATCAGTAATGTTAGCTCAATGGTTTTTATGTTTGACTGGTTTGAAACATAGTCATGATCACATTGGGAATCTTATTTTCCCCTTAATAACAATTCTTCTATGTAGGGAGATATATAAATATTGTTGTGGATGATGGTAGCAGTTGCTGAATATATGACAATTGCTTGCTGTGGATGAGGGTAGCAATTGCAAAATATATGACAATTGCTTGCTGTGGATGAGGGTAGGAATTGCAAAATATATGACAATTGCTTGCTGTGGATGAGGGTAGGAATTGCAAAATATATGACAATTGCTTGCTGTGGGGGTGGTAGACTATTTTTTTTCCTGAGACATACAACAGTGATATTTACGGTTAGATTATTTTTTATGCTTTTGCTCCCTAATCTAAGAGAGTTGTTGTAACAAACTGCAGTAAGCTTTGATGATTAATACCATTGTTAGACCCTAAATTTCTGGCTTCGGGATTTCTCATTATCTCTTCACTGGCAATCTTTTGGACATAACAGGAAAGATGTACAGAGACATTGTTGGAAGTGCTTATTATGTTGCTCCTGAAGTCCTTAGGCGGAGCTATGGAAAAGAGATAGATGTCTGGAGTGCAGGTGTTATGTTGTACATTCTTCTCAGTGGCGTGCCTCCATTTTGGGCTGGTACATGTGCCTCTAGAGCCACTTTACTTCAATTTTTTTTGACATGTATACTATTAAGCAGCAATGCTATCCTCTTCTTTTTTTTATTTACCCTGCTTTGTTGTGTAGAAACTGAAAAGGGGATATTTGATGCTATTCTGCACGAGGAGATTGACTTTGAAAGTCAACCCTGGCCATCAATTTCTGAGAGTGCTAAAGACCTAGTTAGAAAGATGTTGACACGAGATCCAAAGAAAAGACTTACGTCGGGTCAAGTTCTTCGTAAGCTTCTTCCACTGCATTAATTTCAAAACTTAGTGATTTTTGAGAAATAATTATAGTAATTTGTGTATTAAATGCTTGATCAGAGCATCCTTGGCTCAGAGAAGGTGGAGACGCATCTGATAAGCCTATTGACAGTGCTGTTCTTTCTAGAATGAAGCAATTCAGAGCAATGAATAAGCTGAAAAAAATGGCTCTGAAGGTTATTATCTTCATATTTATGCTTGCTTACCTACTTGTTTTCTTCACTTGTGCTTATTAGCAAACATGTGTGCAGGTCATTGCTTCGAACCTTAATGAGGAAGAGATCAAGGGTTTGAAACAAATGTTCATGAACATGGACACGGACAACAGTGGTACAATCACATATGAAGAACTCAAAGCAGGATTAGCCAAACTTGGATCAAAGCTGTCAGAAGCTGAAGTGAAGCAGTTAATGGAGGCTGTATGTTCTGATCTGGAATTATGTTACATTACACTTTTGGAATCTTGTTCTTGACTTGCATGCTTACCTTTTGACCTCTTCCAGGCTGATGTTGATGGGAATGGATCCATTGACTATGTTGAGTTCATCACTGCCACAATGCATAGACACAGGCTCGAACGTGACGAGCATTTGTTCAAGGCATTCCAATACTTTGATAAAGATAACAGCGGGTGAGTACTTCAACTTCACATCTCAAATGCTAAGAAGTCACTTTCGTTACCATCAAAACTTGTCAAACTATTGGTTATATTATTATCACAGGTTCACATTTATTAGCGCCAATTTTTTATTCCAAAGTATGTCTTATGCATAAACTTTGTTTTGTTTAACATGGAGGATTACCTTGAAATTACGCAGCTTCATCACAAGAGATGAGCTAGAGTCAGCTTTGATTGAGCATGAGATGGGCGATACGAGTACGATAAAGGAGATCATATCAGAAGTCGACACAGACAATGTACGCTGCTTACTCTATCGTCTTTTCAGCTGTGTTACATTTATTCCTTCCATCTTCTTGATTTTGGTCATTTGCCTGTCCCAGGATGGGAGAATTAACTATGAGGAGTTTTGCGCAATGATGAGAGGAGGGATGCAGCAACCGATGAAGCTTAAATAGCCCGTTCCCATTGTAAAAACGGTGTAACCATTAGTGATTGTTCTTCGCTCTATTTCCTTCATGGTTGCTACTTGGTAGCTGGATTGAGGCTTACGATGGGCGTTACTTTGGCTTTGTTGAGAGATGGTTGTGTATATCTTCATTTTTTTGTGTTTTTTTTTTGCCTTGTAGTATGTTGAACGTCCCTTGCTTTCTTCTGTTCATGCAAGCACATCTAATAAAAAGTGCACTTTGCCTTTCGATTTGGTCTTTTAAATCTCGGTTTGAATTACATTATTATTTTTTAATATAATTGGAAAAGGTATGTTTAGATAGCCAAAATTCCTTAGTTGTTTCGCTGCTAAAATTGTATCTGCCCAAGTATTGATAAAGAAAATATACAAAACACGTATTTTTTCCTATCCATAACAAAATCGGCTTGCATTGCATTTTTTACTAGGCTATTACCTAGCGGTGTGCTGTGCATCAGCAACTTAAAAAAAATACTCCCTTTGTTCCAGCAACTTAAAAAAAATACTACTCCAGTTCATTTGATTTTTTTACCTCAAATTTAACCACTCGTCTTATTCAAAAAATTTACACAAATAGTCAAATTTAAGTCGTTCTTCAAATACTTATATTAATAAAGCAAGCCATAATAAAAAGTATGACATATTGCATAATTTTTATAAGACGAGCGATCAAACTTGATAGAAAAATCAAACAAACATAATTTGGGAGGTAGTATGCGCTAGAATGTTACCACTGCATAGATTATCTTTTAATTAAAAAGATACATAAAATAATCCGTACCAAGACACGTTTACTGTAGCTTTGTAGTCGCATATTGTCACCAAGAACAGGAATGGTATGTTTTTGAAGGTCCAAGTACAACAGGCACTCACTGATGCGTGATGGCTAATAAGTAAAAAGGAATACTGACCTAAAACACAACCGAGCTAAACTGTATTATAATACTATTTGCAACAATGCGCCCGAACATCCCAGGCCCAGCAAGTGCACAAATATTTGTCGAGGCGTTTGCTCTGTTAGATTGGCCGGCATCTAACGTCAACCACAAGGTGTCGAATGTGCGGCCCATACCATTTGACGCGTTCGACATGCTCCAAAGAGACGCTCCAAGATAGTCCTGCATTACAAAGGCCAGGGAATGGTGTAGAAAAGAATCAAGACTTCAGCACTGGCAGTGCTCACGGAGCGCAATAATAAATGATTGACGTCAGATCAAAGCATCAGTCACCGTTTTTACCGTGGGCTTTGGCAATATTACTGATGGATTCAACAACACTATCAAGCCACCGTGCCTCATCCGAGTCATTGACATTCCCATGTATATGCAATATTCCTCCTTCAACCCTACACATAGCAGCAGAGTAGGATCTGAACATGAGGATTCGTCATGCATCACATAGCAGCCAAGCAAATTGCCATTTTCCTTTTCCTTTTGGGGTACAAATTAATATTACACACAAGGGAACAGACATGTTTCCATGTGAGGCCATATTTTTCAATATTTCAACAAAAGAATCAACACTTGTTTACCAGCTTACCATGTTCAGTGCCTGACACACCGAAAGCACACCATATGCAGACATTTTCCGTGTGCATGACAACCTAACAGTGATGCTACTATTTGTTGCTGGTAACATGCAAAAAATTAGCCTGTATGCATGTTTTTGGAATATGTCAGCTAACGCCTCTAAGGTAGTTTTGCTGACAAGTAGAATTTAAAGAACATTTAGAATCATCTCAAACAATATTTTGCTGAAAATTGTTGCGGACACTTACAAACAGGTGGGTATGGTTGGTTATTGCAGAAGTGCAGAAGGGGTAGAAGACAGATATTAAAAGGGCTTGAGAAATACTCAACAATTATTGGAGGAAACTTTTGCTTAGACAGGGTATAATGCTATTGTTTTCTAGGACTAATATACACATTCCTCTGAACTCAATATGCTAGCGTGGCATCCTAAAAAATATTAGACTCAGCAAAGCCAGCAAGATGTACATCCAATTTCCCAACTGACTCTAAAACATTAGACTCAACAAAACCAGCTCAAACAATACTCAAATCTCCTTGACTGCAGGAGTCTGCTAGTGCAACAGAAACAATAACGTTGACCCCATGGGAGTAGGCCAACAGTCTTACTTAGGCCTGTACATATAATTCTATGTAATATTACAAGAAACACGGAATAAAATAAGCAACTGAAACAACTCAGTGATGCGGAGGGATCACCTTAAAGATGCAACAGCAGTGTCCCAGCTACATTCACTTGAAGGTAACAATCCAAGACAAACTCGATCAGCAACACCCTATTTCAAGTCCAGTAAGGAGAAAAAGATCAGGAGCCATCCTAGATTCCTAGTTCATGTATTACCCAAAAGATGAAATTAAATCCAGTACATACTTTGGGTGCAGTCACACGGTTATCTCCTTCAAGTACAAGACACCGGTCTTGTACATGGTTGTCACGAACATTGCGTCGAAGAGCCTCCAAAGCATGTGGATTCCATTCACATGCATAAACAAACTTTGCATTAGCCCTGCAAGAGCAAGAAATTTAGAACAGCATTTTGTAAATAAAAAACGTTAGACCAATGGTTATAACAGAAAACATACTTCACAAGAAATGGAAGAACAAAGTATCCAATTCCGGCAAACAAATCCACAACCACCTCATCTTTACAGTTAAGCTGCCCCATGCGAAGCTTCTCTGAACGATTACCAGAAGAAAACATACATTTTGTTGCATCAAGCGAATAACGGATGCCATTTTCATGATGTGTAACCCATCCATTATCGCCCAGAAGAAGTTCCAGTGTACTATCTCTTGTTCCATTTGGCATGATTTTACCCTGCACAAAAAGAGGACTGTGTAAATTATCTTGAAAGGAGGGAATGAGAAAATTGTTTGGTAGAGTAACCACAAGCATGCAGCATGCCTCAGAAGGCACACACTACTGGAGCAGCAATACCTAACATTGATACGTAATTAAGCATGAGACACCATACAAGATGTTCACTTAATTAAGAGCAGCAGCAGGACAACTAAAATTATCACTTAACTACACAAATAGGCGCTTAACTTCACAAGTGGTACGGTAATTATTCCCATTTCCAACTTAGAAAATAGAACACAGAATTCAACCAGCACTTACTTGACGTGCAAGACGCTGTGCGCCGAGTGACTTGGAAACTAATGGCCAGAGTTCCTCGCTAACTGATTCCCACAATGGATCCTTAAAACATGTTTTCGGGAGTATGATGATATCACCAAGTGTCTCCCACCTACACATCAGAATGAAACTTAAGCAACCAACCATAGTCGTAAAAGAAGATATATTCTTATCAGAGAAAACAAACCTTGTTGGGAGCTGCTCCAACAACTGAGAGGGCATTCCTTTAGTTTCCAGTAGAGAAGACACAAGTTCTTTCATTATAGTTTGAGGAGACTTGGAGGGTTTTCGGCTGATGGCTAGTTCATCTTTCAAAAAGATACCATTGCAAGATGACAAAGTTTCTAATGCATTTTGAAGAGATAGGCCGTCTCTGGCAAGCTTATTTTCAGTAAATGCTAACGATTCACCAGGGGTATATGAATCATCATGTTCCATCTTGATATGCTCATCAGTATTTAGGACATGGAAGGCTTCATTAACAGGAAAAAGAACATGACTGTTATCATGGCTCATTCGAACTTTCCTGGCAAGATCCAACCATCCAAACTTTTTCAGAATGTCTTTTGCTAATTTGGCATACTTCTTTTCCAGTTGAAAAATCAGAGGGCCTGAATCAGTAAAACCACCAGAACAAGCATCATTTTGTGACTTAATATCATGACCGATGATGCCATTTTGTTCATCTCTTGATAAGTCAAAAGTAGGCATTTCATCACAACTTTGTACAAGCATGCCATCCTTGTTGTCATCATTTTTAAACATAGACTCCATTGAATGCAGATCAACTATTATTGGTTGATTAAATTTGGTCCCAAATGCATAGCAAGATGCACCACCACCTAAAATAACAAGATCATCTTCAATGACAACTGATGAGCTACGGACACAGAGGCACTGGCTCAACAAGGGAATGGAGACAGAAAACCAGATTCCATGCTTTAAGTTCAGTAAAGTAACTTCTTGATTGTTTTCCGTAATAGGGCAACCACCAAGTATCCCAAGATAATTTTTGTAGACGAACATGCAATGTGAAAACCTAGGTGATGGAGTTCCACCATTTGTGCTTTCCTTGTTCCACCTAAGTGTTGTTGTATCAAAACTGTAGAAGTCCTTTAGTGGCCGTTGACCATCATGACCTCCAAACATGAATAGCTTTGAACCATGCGACACCAGAGAATGTGAGTGCCGTGCACACGGCCATTCGCCAGTAGCATCAATGGTGCTCCATTCCATACATTTTGTGTCAAATATATTCATGCAAGAATATATGCCTTCATTACTAACTCCGCCAAAGACGAATATTTTTGAAGCTGCTGCAGCTGCAGCATGCCGGTGCCTGCATAAAGAGAGAACTTTAATGAAAGGAATGAAGCCAACTCTTTTCTATCTATAGCGAACTGCAGGAAATTCCTGCTATATTCGAAGTTGCTTCATAAAATTGAAAGAACTGAGACAGAGAAGCAAAGTTTAAATATTTTATCTAAAATCGATGTTCTGAGTAAGTAGAAGGGAGGGACATCAAGGATTTCATCTAAACAGTACCTTGGGCGGAAGGTATTTCCACTGCACTCCAGTCTTAACCAGGTGTTCTCACTGCTTTGTAAAACCCAGACATCATCAAGAATTTCTGAAGGACCACCCCTACCTCCAATAACATAAGTGCTATTACCAACAGAAGTAAGCGTATGGCCCAGCCGTGGTGAAGGAAACTCTTTAAGGATCATTTCTGTCAACAAACCAGATTTGTGATCAAGCAGAAGGGAATAGTTTCTCCTTGAATGCCTTCCTGGTCCTCCAAAACCACCGAAAGTTAGGATCCGTTGCTCCTCTCCAACAGTAAAGACACAAGATGATTGACCCCATAAGAAGAGCTTCTCAATTGGTTCACCGCTAATCTTCAATTCAGCAGTGGATAGATGATATTTTTTGTTTCCTGGCAACTTCTCCTCCAACATTAATCTACATAGAATAGAACAGGAGATATAACCAAGGCTCACTCAAAGGCTCAGAGCTACTGGATTTTGGTCAGAAGACTAAAATATCCTAAATGGTGCAAGCCACGACTTCATTAATAGTGCAGGAAAATCATGTTTTAATAATACAATAAGATCAGCTAATCTGCTATAAGGAAAAAGAGCATTTTTTTTATTTAAATGAGATAGAAAAATGTGGTATACCTTAGTTCAGCTAACGTTCAACAAAATAATAGTTAAAGCATTATTTATAAAAACATGGAAACAAGTCTGTGGATGCAACATAGAACCACAGCATGCACTATAATACACCTTTTTTAAGGGAACAAGTGTCAATTGTCAAACATCCATTTCAGGGCCAAACAGCCAACAAATTTAAATGACAATCTACGAAAGAAAAATGGAAGGACAAGGTAAGAAAAAAGAGATATGAGAACATGCCGTTTAGCATTACCAAAACCATGCTCCACACCCTTGCTCCATGTAGAGTCTTGATTTTCAAAATACTGTGCTTCTAGCGAAACCTCACCAATTTCACTAGCACCTCTATCATCAGCATGACAGTTGTTCCTACCATTTCTCCTCTTCTTAACTAGGCAATCATCATTTATCTTGGCACCTTTATCCAGAGGTATCTTGACTTCAAGACCCAAGGAAGCCCTGTGATCAATAGGCTGACTGCTACTTCCATTACAACTGTCGGACAATCCTGACAAACCCTGGCAGTTTGATAGGAACACATGTTAAAAGAAAATTCTAGGAAAGCGATAACAATCAAGGTCATCATGATACTATATCAACCAAATTCGTATAGAACCTACAGACATACTTGTAACAGGATTGGTCACAGTTTAATCCTGGGGAATTCACAAATTCCAGAACATTTCTTATTTTCTTTTTTCCTTTTGTGAAGAGAAGGATTAGATTGAAGTTAGAAATTTCAAGGAAATGTATAGTGTATAAATGACGAAATAGATTATCTGACAAGTATCTGCAAATCAAGAAGTAAATTCTGCCATCTGCTAGAAAAATCTTAACCAGCTCATTAAGTAGGTTATATGAACAAAAGGGTTCCATAAATTATCTGTCAAAAGAAGCACCATCAGAGTTATTCTTCGACTAGTGAGTAATGGGCATTCATCAACAACAATTTTGCAATTACATAATACCCAAATATTTCAAACATATGTTTGCAATGTACTACCAACAAAAAAGTAAGAAAAAGTGCCAGTAACACAGTAAGACAAATAATGTATGTTAGTAAAGCTGGTAATGAACACAAACTAGCTCAGTACCTTAGTCTGCAAAAGATCTAGAAATCCATCCATTCGCTTTTTGTTTGCCTCCATTTTACAGTTGGCAATTCTAACAAGATAACGGATGTACTCTGGAGAAACAACGAGTTGATCAGTCTGTCCCAGTGGCACTTCCATACGAATCGAGCATCGTATTGCCACTATTGCACGTTTCTGCAAGCTTGTGATACCTACAAATGAGATTAATCAATTTATAAACTAACTTAATATGACATTCTCACAATTTTATAAACAAGTAACATCAAGACAAGTGAAAACCTCGCCTCAGCAATACATGGTACAAGAACCTTCACAGTGCACAGTGAGAAATACTTCACCATTTCAGGCAAAACCATCACCCAAAAATTAATATATCTCTAATACTACTATATGCAAAATTGAGTGTAAGGAACCATGTGATTATTTAAAAAAACGCGACCCTCGTTCCAACAAGGTGCCGTGCTTCCGACAGGAGTTGGGACGGGAGTTTCAACACGCTCTAACCGGTCCACAGCATGTAGCTTGGCAACCATGTGATTAGTCACAGATGGATTCAGAAATAACTCCACATTTCCATCAATTGAAATACTGTACAGAAGCACTGACTAAAAGAAGAATGCTAAAAGTTATTCGAGGAGTTCAAAACTCTACCCAACATACTAAGACAATACAGACGACGCAAGCTCACCTGATTCCCGGAACCCAGCGCTGATCGCGGCGGCGACGAGCGCCGCAGCTGAAACAGAGTCCCTGCACTCCACCGCCACGATCATAGGCTCGAACCTGAACACGAGCTCGTCCCCCGCCGCTGCCGAGCCGCTCCCACCGAACAGCTGCTCCACCACGGCGTCCGGGTCGGCCGGTTCGTGCGACACGTACACCCACCCGCCGCCGCGCGCCTTCTTCTTCGGCTTGGCGGCACCCTGGCCCTGGCCCTCCTGCGGCTGCGCGAGGACGGAGACGCGGCCGGAGCAGGAGGAGGTGGTGAAGAGGTCCGGGTGAGAGTTGAGAACCTCGAGAAGCGGGGCGATGGGAGCGTCGACGCCGCCCTTCGGGGACTTGTCCGGCGCCGGCGAGGAGAGCGCGGCGAGCGCCGCCGACTTCCGGCGAGCGAAATCCATGAGGAGATGGTACTGCTACTAGGGTTTGGGTTGGGCTTTTGCGAGGTTTAGGTAGCAGAGGGAGGGAAATCTATGCCGTTAAAGTCCAGCACATCACTGTATTTGGGCCGGAAAACAAATGGCCCGCTTAGGCCGGGCCGCAGGAAACGCAAGGCGGCCGTTGTACTAGAGAGGGAATGAAAGCACAGTGGCGCACGCAGCGGCGGCTTCCTTTAGTCCCACACTGCTTGTTGAAGTGAACGACGACAGGGAGTGCCACTATATAGGAGGGCCTGGAGCCAGCGCTGAAGAGCACGCAGCTGCGCAGTGGGCACAAAGCGAACTATTCTTTCGCCTTTTACTAAAGAATACCGTGTGCCCGCTGCAATAAGCAGCATACGCTTATTTTTGAAGGCCCCTCTCCCTGTGAGACGGGTCCCACCAAATCAGTCAGTTAAATGTTTATACTGCAAATGTTTATCGTTTCGGTCCCAGTTCCTAAATAGAATTGTTTTGAAGTCTCGTCTGATGTATAAGAGCAACTCTAGTGGAGACCAAATTTGAGCTTCTATATTGATTTTAGGGGTTAACAAAAAAATAGTTTAGGGGCTTCAAACTTTAGTGGGGTGACTAAATTTGGAGGGCCTCCAATTCTAGAGGCTTTGGACCAAAATTTGGTGGCCTCCCCAAAATGGGGGCTCATTTAGAGGCTTGACCTATCCTAAGCTCCTAAACCAATCTGGTGCTGCACTGTATGCTAAACTCTAATTTCTAACCACTAGACATCTAGACCCATCTGGTGTCACACTTTATGCTTCTCAGAGGAGTTGAGTTCTCTGATGCATTTGATCTCTTTCCCCAAAGTGCAAAAAAAGTTCAAGCCAGTGAGCAATAGTGTTGACTGTTGGGGTGGCTCCAGTGACATTGAGGAAAGACAATGTATGTGAACAGAGCATAGTAATATATATTTTTCCCAAATCGGCCTCGCTGACTCTGTAGTTCTACTGTTTTGCTAGTTGATTTGTCCATGTTCCTCTGATATGTAATTATGTACTTATCGGCATCACATGTAGCAGGTTACTCCTCGTAAAGACAAGTAATTGAAACCTTCGCAGCCTGACCACCATGTTTGTTTCCAAACAATCTATGAAGATAAAAACCTCCTTCTCCTGTAAGGGAAACCGAACAAATGTCACTGAAAGTATATTGAGTAACCCTTAATCTGGGAAAAAGAAGACCAAATCCAAGCAAGTAGATGTACCCCCCCCCCCCCCCTTTTTTTCTAAAATATAGCAATGGAAAATGAGCAGCTCAGAAGAAGCATTGGCTCGAAGGAATGCAAGAGGAAAACCCTCTAACGTCAACAGTTTCAGTAGCAATAGCAACACAACATGAGTGAGTGAAATAATCAATATGCAAATCTAGCAATTGCCTAGGTGACTCATATTTAGTCTGCAGCTATCAAACTAACAAATGAATGCAAATTAATTTTGGTATAGAAAAACACAGGAACAAAGACCAGAATAATACTTGGAAAGAAAATAATGAGTTCACAGTGCACATATCCACAACCTTGCAAATTGCATCAACACCACAATGCGCTTTTCCATCAACACTTCTGAACATCTTCTGGAAGACTTCCAGGATTGCTGTAGTTATAGGACAGTGTCATCAACCATCGGAAAATGCGAGGGGAACATAGAACTAGTAGTTGTAACCAATTTAAATGCTTGGAAGAAACCATTTTACCTCGACTGTCAGATTTAGCATGGGTGAAAAGGACAGTACTGTCTTGATCTTCTGTTCACATTGCACACAATCCTGGGGAAGGTAGCATTACATCACCATCCTGAAGGATGTTCCTAATGCATATGGTTCTTTACAGCATTTTGATCCATTTCAGATTTTGATTTCACAATACTGGTTTCCACCAGTTCATCACAAAGAGCAAGGGTTGACTCCAAATTGTCCTCATTAAAACTGAAATCAATATAAAAATTGTATACATCAGATTCAGCTGTCAAACCCTCCTTCCTCATCTCATCAAATAGCTTTCTTGCCTCAACAAATTTCTTCTTTTTATTCAGCAATCTTATAAGGGAACTGTAGGAGGTCGCAGTAAGTCTAAAACCCTTTTCTATCATTTCGTTGTGCAAATATAATGCTTCTTTCAAATTCCTTGCCTTGCAGTGTCCCTTGACTAATATATTGTATGTATTCTCATTTGGCGCCACCTCCAGAGAGCTCATCCCCTTATAGATCTCAGTGGCAGATTTCATGTTATTGCCAATGCAGTACTGCTTCATTAGACAATTGTAAGTTGCAGCATTTGGGCGGATGTTCTTCTCCAGCATCCATTCAAGCAGTTTCTTTCCTCCTTCTACCCTACCTGACATGCAAAAACCATTCATCAAAACATTATATGTCACAATAGTAGGCTTAATTCCTTTATCTAAGAACTCCTGCAAGAGGGTGTGAGCCCTGTCAAGCTCGCCTGACTTGCAGAGCGCATCGATAAGAGTTGTATATGTGTAAACATCCGGCTTAAGACCCGCTATATCCATGTCTGCCACAGTCCTCATGGCTTGCTCCATATTGCCAGACTTGCATAGGCCATTGATCAGGGAGTTGTATGTGCAAGCATTCAGTTCAAGCCCCTTGTTAGACATCTCATGCAATAGCTCATTAGCAGCCTGAACATCCCCTTGCTTGCACAGTCCATCTGACAAAGCTGTGTATGTCACCACATTCGGTGTCACTCCTCTCTGCACCATCGTATTATGCACTCGAAAGGCCTCTGCCATCTTCCCTCTCTTGCAGTACCCATCAATGAGCACTGTGTATGTGACCTCATCGACATCCAAGCACCTGGCCAACATTTCCTGAAGCACGTTTTCTGCCTCTTTCAGCTCACCAGCCCGGCAAAGCCCATTGATCAATGTCGTATATGTCACCCCATCAGTCGCCAAACCTGATTTCTGCATCTCATCAAACCACCTTCTTGCAGATACCAAATCCCCTTTACTACAGAAACCACTCAAGATTGTCGTATACACTGCCTCATCCAACATCACCTTACGCTGGACCATATCCTCCACCACCCTCAAAGCATCTGAAACCCGCCCTTGGTCGCACAATAATGCAACGACACTTGTATACACGGTTGCATTTGGCTCCACCCCTCTTGCCACCATTTCATCCAACAGTTTCACGGCGCTCGCCAGCTCACCAAGAGCACAGTAACCATGGACAAGAATCCCATACGTAATGACATCAGGCAGCAACACCATTTCATCGAACAGCTGTCGTGCGGCCTCCATGCGGCCAGCGCCACAGAGCACCTTGAGTAGTATATTGTAGGAGCAAATGTTCTTGTCTGGGAATTCTTGAAAGAACTCGATGGCTTCATCAAGAGGGAGGCGTGAGAGGACAGCGTTGCAGGCCTCTGTGGACGGGGAGATGGCGTACTGGCGGAGGCGGCGAAGTAGGGGCGCTGAGGGGAGGCACTGGAGGAGGAGGTCGAAGGAAGAGGGGTTCGAAGAGAAGGCCTTGTAGGTGGTGATGAAGTGCTCGACGAAATGCCGATGAGGCGAGGGGAAGCCAACGGCGCGAGCGAGGATGGCGCGCGCGGTGACCGCGTCGCCGCGGGCGGCGGCGAGGTGGGCGGCGATGGCGAAGCACCGGAGGAGGTGCGGATGGGGGTGCTGGTTACGGCGTGAGGGGAAGAGGAGTACGAGCGGGAGCAGGAAGCTGGCGTGGTCCGGGTGGGATGCGATGAGCTGTAGTGCGAGGAGGAGGTGGATCGGGCGGAGGAGGGGCAGGAAGGGGAGCGGCGGGAGGGTGCCGGGATGAGGCGAGGCGGCCACCGCGGCGGCGAGGCGGCGCGCGAGGGTGTCGTCCTCCGGCGAGTCGGGGCGGGGCGGGTGGTAGTCCGGGAACGGCCGGGGCGAGGCGGTGGCCGTGAGGGGCTCCGACTCAGCCGTCGGAGCGCGGCGGTGGGCGCGGCGGCGTGTGGGCGAGGAGGCGGCAGTGGCGTAGGAGCTGCCGGCGGAGCTCACGTGCCGGAAGGCTCGCGCGGGGGTCAGATGGGAGGAACGCTTCGCTGCTACTGCGGCGGCGGCGCGGCGGAGGAGCATCCGGCGGTTCCGTGTCCGGGAGTGATGCCCGCCGTGGCGGCGGCGGCGGCGGCGGGAGATGGGCGCTGGGTGGAAGAAGCCTGGAAGGCCAGCCAGACCCGAGAGCGCGCTGCGAGGAGCGAACTGAAGGATACAGAGAAAGCAGCTGGACCGTTGGATCAGATGATCATGTCGCTCATAGTAGAGCTCGGTTCAGATGTGTGCAGTGCAGCGCAGCGTTTGTTCAGTGATACTGCATGTCAGATGCTAGTCCCGTGAAAACTGTCTGATGCTTACAAAACATACTAGCTGCGTTTAGTTTAGGGTGGGAAAAAGTATTTTTTTTCTGAGTTGCGTGTTATGTGAGGGAATGCATAGGAAAGCAAAATTTTTAGGAATAGGAAAAAGTCTACATCACCCCCAACCTATGGAGGTTGGACTACATAACCCCTAACCTATGAAACGGTCTATATCACTCCCTCCCTGAACTTCTCAAAACCGATCAAATTACCTCCTAAACCAATTTTGAAAAATCATAGTAAATCACAGAAAAATAAAATGAAAAATCAAATTGTGTTGGACTCCAAATGAGTAGATACACACACTGAACATGTAATATGGTATGTTTTAATGCATTTTTTTACAACTATGGAGAAAAGCGTAGATCCAAAGCTATAGTGAAAAATATACTAAAGCATACCATATTACATGTTCAGTGTGTATATCTACTCATTTGGAGTCCAACACAATTGGATTTTCTATTTTATGATTTTTCTATGATTTACTATGATTTTTTAAAACTGCTTTAGGGGGTAATTTGATCGGTTTTGAGAAGTTCAGGGGGTGATATAGACCGTTTCATAGGTTGGGGGGTTACGTAGTCAAACCTCCATAGGTTGAGGGGTGATGTAGACTTTTTCCTTTAAGAATACGTGTTTTATGAGGAGGATGAATAGTAAGTAAAAAATACTTTTTGGAACTGAACATGACTGAACATAAATTCAGAAATCTGAAAATCACAAAGAGTTTTGTTGTCACAGGGAATTTATTTATACATGAAAAAGGAAAGGGCAAGGTCACGCCCAGATCGGACAGGAAAGGATACAGACAAAAGTGCAATGCAGATATGTCACGGTTCACTCGTTCAAGTGGTCAGCCAATTTACCAGGCTGTGTGTAGATAGGGGAGGGAAAAAAATATTTTTTTATTAGGATGCGTGTTATGTGAGGGGGATGAATAAGAGAGGTAGAAAAGGAATTTTCTAGGAAACGTGTTATATGTAATAGGAAGGAACTGAAAAGTACTTTTCTCGTACGTGAATATGGCCCAAACGATTTCACGCGCTGCTTCTGCTCCACTGCAGTCTGCAGTGGCAGGGCACAATACACATGATCCGCAAATACTAGAACTACTTCTCAAGTTGCATTGGAAGAAACAAAGCTCCGATGCACAATACCAACACATACTAATAGCACCTTTATTACCACAGGAAAATTTTCAAAAAAAACGGCGTACAAAACAGCACAACCCATGGATACTTTACAATGGCTTCTCTCCTCATTATTTGCCTGAGTTGTTAACATTGAAGAGTCTCTTCTTATTCCCATTATAGCCTTTTACAAAAAAAACAGATATTTACAGATTTGCATATGCGTTTTTATAGGTTCACTGCTGCCGCTTCACCAAGTTCCTCAGCACGTAGTGAAGGATCCCACCGTGGTTAAAGTAAGCCAGCTCCACCTGCAAAACCAACTTTTATTGTTAATTCTAGACAGTCTGGCGGCAAAGCACTTACTAATGGTTTTTGTAGCACAATTTCAGCAAATTAGCCAAAACATAAGGTATGTTGATTGTTTAGACGAATCGGTCCTATTTGTCACTCTTGGTACCAGTTGTATGTATATATATATAATCTATTTATAAGCTTGATAGGTAATTTGAAAGTCGATGCTTCATCTAATCATCTCATATAATGAGCTAAAACCCTAGTAGTGTTTGTTGTTCCACACCATTTACTGGATAACTTACCAGAGTATCAATCCGGAGCTTGCAGGTGAATGACTTGCCATTGTCAGTGACCACTTGGACATCCTGTCCCGGTTGTATTTCACTTACATTACTAGGGAGCCTTATCGTGTAGCGCTCATGGCCGGTGAGCCCCAGGGAATCAGCATCCTCCCCAGGCTTGAAGCACAGCGGTATCACCCCCATTCCCACTAGGTTGCTGCGGTGGATCCTCTCGAAACTCTTGGCGATCACTGCTTTCACCCCCTGACGACATAATATCATCAAAAAAATGTTGCAAATTCATGGTAACAGTGAAAAAATTCTGGTGATATGATGTGTAGGTACCAGTAACATAGGTCCCTTGGCAGCCCAGTCACGAGAACTTCCACTGCCGTATTCCTCTCCTGCCAGCACTATGGTGTGATATCCATCAGCTTTATATCTCTGTCACAGACATGACGAATGTGATGAGACTAATAGGATACTATGAGAAATACTCTTTTTTGCGGGTAATAATATGAGAAATACTCGTGGACAAAAAAAAAATGATCTTATAATTCAGCTGCATTTTGGAAGTCAGAAAATGGAAAATGTCAAGTATATACTTGAGTTGCCTTCACTGTTATCTAAGGTTCTTTGTTCAAATGATAAGTTTATACTAGTACTATATGATAATAAATTCAAACAGTGCTTGCATTAAGAACAAACTTCTCTTGGCGAACAAAAACTAACCATTGCAGCATCAAACACAAAAAGCTTCTCTCCGGTAGGGACATGAACAGTCTTTGGTCCAACTTCCCCATTTAACAGCCTATTCACAATCCTGATGTTTGCAAAGGTTCCTCGTGCCATCACTTCGTCATTGCCACGACGGCTTCCATATGAATTGAAATCCTTAGGCTGCACGCCACGCTCAAGGAGGTACTTGCCAGCTGGGCTGTCCCTGGGGATGCTCCCAGCTGGTGAGATGTGGTCAGTGGTGATGCTGTCACCGAATTTCAGCAGGCAATAGGCGTTCTCTACGCTCTGTGGACCTGGCGGAGTCGGTGTTATATCCTTGAAGAAAGGAGGATCATGAATGTAGGTGGAGTTGGGATCCCATGGAAAGCGTTTTGCTTTTGGAACAGATAATTGGTTCCACATCGGGTTGCCCTGCGTGATTGCTTCATAGGTGCTCCTAAACATGTCGGGCAACACACTTGATTGCTCAACCTGGAAATGTTATAATCCAACCACAATGAAAGATAAGTGCATTCTATATCTGGTAAATACATTATGATCAGTTTAGATTATTGCAGTAATTTTGAATTTACCTCTGCAATTTCTTCATTTGATGGCCATATGTCCTTGAAGTACACATCCTTCCCATCTTTTCCTTTCCCAATTGGCTCCTTCTCAAAATCAATATCAACCTGATGCAAATGTATATATGTTGAGGTGTTAAAATGAAATAGTTTATCTTGTGTTGGTTGCACCAGCAAAAAGAATCAATCAGGTAAATCACTGCTTACAGTTCCAGCAAGGGCATAGGCCACAACCAGAGGAGGGGAGGCAAGATAATTGGCCCGAACCAATGCATGAATTCGTCCTTCGAAGTTCCTGTTGCCAGATAGTACTGCAGCAGCAATGATGTCTGAAAAAAGCCATGCCAATAATATGGGATTTTATTCTCTGAAGTACAATAGAACATGAAAAAGACTGTAAATGTGATTAGTTAGTATGAAGTTACCATTGTCAGTAATTGCCTTAGCAACGTCTTCGTCAAGATCCCCAGAGTTACCAATACATGTTGTGCAGCCATATCCAATTAAGTTGAACCCTAGATGATCTAAATACTTTTGCAAGCCACTGATTTTGTGATAGAAGTCAGTTTTTTCCTGATTTGAAGATAATCAATATTTCAGGTTAAAACTACAAGGCCAGGGGAGGAATACTACCTTTTCTGCAGATATTTGGTCACTGCCCCAGAGCCTGGAGCAAGACTAGTTTTAATCCATGGATTAACCTGCCAATAGACCAAAGTTACCAAATGCATGCCATGTTAAGAAGTAATTTTTGAAACAATGAAGACTCACCTCAAGGCCAAGCTCACACGCCTTCTTTGCAACAAGGCCAGCACCAAGCATGACACTCGGATTCGAGGTGTTAGTGCAACTTGTTATTGCAGCAATCACAACACTACCATGTCTAATCTCGCCAGGCTGTCCATGGAAGGCGAACTTCACAACTTTATCATGTTGCTCTTTAGGCACGCCAAAGCCCTGTAATAGCCGAAGTGACCCTAAGTGAATATACTGTTCTGTCGATGGGTATGGATGCTGGCAACATTCAATAATACTGTTACCTTAAAACCAACTTTATTACCGAGACAGGCATGCCAATCTGCTTTCATGTCTTTCAGAGCAACACGGTCATGTGGCCTGTGCATAAATATGGTAAGGTATGACTAGCATCGTAAGATAAAAAAATACATCTAGAGAAAACAATCTTACCTTTTCGGACCTGAAACACATGGTTCAACATCTGCTAGGTCTAACTCTAGATAAGATGAGTAAATTCTTTCTGTTTGAGTCTGAAATTGCAATTGGAGTTAGACATATGTTTCTTGTTATATCCAAGATAGTTTGGATGATTCTAACCTTGTTGTAATCAACAAATATATTGTTAGCTCGAAGATATGCCTCCACCATCTCAACCTGTTTGTAAGGACATTATAATGCAAGAAAACTATTGGACCAAATCGAAATATTTTTAAGAAGACAGAGCCACTTTAGGTTGGAAGATGTAAGTAACCTTCTCATCACTTCTCCCTGTCAGCTTCAGGTATCCAAGGGTCACATGATCAACTGGGAAGAAGCCCATTGTTGCGCCATATTCTGGTGACATGTTAGCAATTGTTGCCCTGTTAGCAATTGCTAGCTCACTCATCCCCTCACCTACACGCAAAACCCACCCATTAGCGATAATTACTAAAACGGACAAATAAAATTGTACACAAACAAATTCTTACCATAAAACTCAACAAACTTGCCAACAACACCATGTTTCCTAAGAATTTGTGTCACCGTCAGGACTAGGTCAGTTGCAGTAACACCATCACGCAATTTCCCTGACAGTTTAAATCCAACTACACTAGGCAAGACCATGCTCATTGGCTGCCCATTCAGAAAAAAAAAATATTGCATCAGATAAAATCGAAAGAAAGGTGGATATTCAAACACAAATATCTTAAAGAATGGACATCTCTATGTATTACCTGACCAAGCATTGTTGCCTCTGCTTCAATCCCACCAACGCCCCAGCCGGCAACTCCCATTCCATCAATCATGGTTGTGTGAGAATCCGTTCCCAGCACACTGTCAGGATATAAAATGCCATTGGTATCGAGAACAACTCGCCCAAGATATTCAAGATTCACCTAAAAAGTAATAAAATAAGCATCAAATGAAACTCAAGATAGCATAACACAATTAATGCACACAAAAAAATTGGGAACGGAAAACTGTCTAGCTTAGAGCAAAAAAAACACCTGATGAACAATTCCTGATCCTGGTGGAACAATAAGCATATTATTGAATGCCATAGAGCCCCACCGAAGGAAGGCGAAGCGCTCCTTATTCCTGTCGAATTCACGCTGCATATTAGCTTGAAGAGCATTCTCTGATCTTACCACATCAGCTTGTACCGAATGATCGATTACAAGGTCCACTGGAATCTGCAAAGCAAATAACAAAAATGTGGTTTTTTGAGAAATATTAGAAGATGACCAGTCACATCACCATTCTTGCATGGCGGTCCTAATATCTTAAGTGTATTGAATTATGTCTACCAGGGGGTCAATCTTGCCAGGATCATCGCCCAGTCGGGCCATAGCATCACGCATGCTTGCAAGGTCAACAATAGCTGGGACACCAGTAAAATCCTTTCAAGAGAGGAAAGTGAACAGTTAGTCACTACATGAAGTGAACAATGAAATTAGGAAGGCCCCATGCAAACTACACACCTGCAGAAGAACACGAGCAGGCTTGAACGGTATCTCCACTAGCTTGGGAGCAGTATTCTCCCAATCAATTATATTCTCAACATCCTTCTCTGTAATCTGAAAACCATCACAGTTGCGGATGGCCGACTCAAGAAGATACCGGATCGAGTATGGTAATCTTTCTGAAAATGGAGTGCATAAATGAATTACAACTTGTAAGGTGTGTATGATGTATTTCCCTGGGGATGTTCATATTGCTGGGTATATAAACACCACAATATTGCTCGGCCATGAAGAGCTTTACCAATCCTAGGATCATTGAGGGCTGGCAAGCTGTAGTACTTCCCGTACTCTCCACCACCAGGCTTAGGGAGGCTTGTCAGGACATGCCCGAAGCGGCTATTACCCTCGGCTGCGGTCAGAACATAAGGCTATCAATGTTAAAGAGTGGTAATGAAAACACAAGCAACAACCATGAAGAATTGTAACCCGTAGATATTTGGAATTTATTCAAGGTGATATGATCAGTACAAATGGTTGCTTGTAACTACTCGATTGGGCCACCTAATTAAGCATGAATCATTAGTACTTTATAGTAGAACTTGAAATCTCTGAGCTATAGCTACTCAGAATATAAAGCCTATGGCAACTCTCCTCTTGTTGCATACACAGAAAGTGAACAGTAGTAGAACACTGTGTATGAACAACACCTTTTTTAGGAAAAAAATCGGATACTACGTTCTTTTTCTTTCTCTTTTTTTTTTAAACCATTGAACACCACCTCTCCCTCTCCCTCTCTGAGGCTCTCTGCAGAGCGCAGAGCAAGGGAGCAACAATGGCTGAGCACAAAGTACAAAGACGCATACCCATGGTGGCCAACCCGCGCGACGCAAACGCAGGCCGCTCGGTGACCGCAGCGCCCGAACAGCTCCCGCACGCGGCAGCCGTTCCGAAGGGGCGGGATGAGGCGGGCGCGTGGAGCCGACGCTCGGAGGAGGTCGCGAGGAAGCGCGCGGCCCCCGCGAGCGGGTCGGACACGGAGGATGAGGAGAAGGGGAGGCGGCGGAGGCTGTGGCGAAGCGTCGGGGCGGCCGCCGCTCTGTACATTGTCGCTGCGCGCCGCGGCGGTCACCGAGTGATAAGGACGGGGAGCTGCACCGCCTGCTGGAAGGAAAGGAAGGCTGCTTTGGAGGGAAAGGGAAGGCGCCATCCGCGCGCGCGAGAAGGTGCGCGAGGCAGAGGGTCCGCCGGCGCTGGGCCCCGGGAGGACAGGTGGGGGGCGCCCGGGCGTTCTGGATGGCGGCCTCGCGACGCTTCGTGAGCGCGTGTCAGTGTCCCGCTCCTCACTCACTTCTCGTCCCGAACTCCTGTGATGGTGACTGAGCTGGGGCATGGAGGCCAACATGCAGCCGTCGTCGTCTAGGTGGTGAATCAAGTGTTTGGAAGCCAACGTGACAGAGCCACAGAGGTTAAAGACTTGATGATGAGTTTGGAAGCCAACGTGACAGAGGTTAAAGACTTGATGATGAGTCTGGAAGAAAAGTTACTCTCCAAAGGCAAAGCCGAAGCTCTGTTCCCCTAGTTGGTGTCCTCCTTTGGCGTTCAGCCAGTCACAGCAGCATGTAATAGGCTAGATGTTCCTCTAAGCTTTTGTCATTTTGTGCGTTTAGCCTTTTCTTTCTCCTGTGCGGGGTGAGACCCTGTTTTCTCTCCACCGTGTGGGTGTGAGAACCTGAACTGTAACTGGAATGGTCTGCTTCTGTTGAAGTCAGACTGGGGCTATGCCCTGAACTCTAAAAAAATCAAGTGTTTGGACACTAACTAAAAATATTATAAAACTAATCAATGACATTTCAAGCTCAAACTGGCGCTTATTTTTTTTCTTCAGGTCAAAGTGTAATAGAAACAACAGAAACAGAAGTCAGCTTGAATAGAGCTTGGCTCGAATGAAAAACCTCGAGTGCTCGGGATCAGCTGACCCTGCAGGCTGAAGACCACAACATTTCCTCGATGCACCAGTCTATCGGCGGCGAGGCGCCGACGAGGACATGCAAAAAGGCTGTTGATAGGAACAAGCATGAGAACTACTGAAGTAGATTAACAAACGACCATTAAACCAGATAACAGTTAACAGGTACCATACATCATACATAGCCTCTGGTGGCAATGCTAGTACCAATCGCGAAGCAGCAGATGGATCTCACCGAAACCTTAAAAGAAAGAGTCAAGATCAGGCTCGTGAACGGAAGAAAGACACTATGAGCCCACTGCTTAGCACAGGGATTACCAAATCAACCCACTCCTCCGGTGGCGACCCTAGGTGCCGAATCGCGCGGACCCCGGTGTGAGTCTTAAGAATCACACGTCTAGCAAAGACT
The DNA here is from genome assembly GCA_015342445.1 of Digitaria exilis. Classification (NCBI taxonomy): domain Eukaryota; kingdom Viridiplantae; phylum Streptophyta; class Magnoliopsida; order Poales; family Poaceae; genus Digitaria; species Digitaria exilis. The sequence continues at coordinate 614,194 of JACEFO010001827.1, read as the reverse complement.
TCCGAGTGCGGAGAAAGTCAGGATCCGGAGGTTCACGGAGACGCACACGAGGCACGAAGGCTGTAGACGAGGAGAAGCAACATTCGAGTGTAAAAAGGGGACCACTGCGTTCGAAAATCCAGAGAATCATTTCCAAGGTAATCAGGCGGAGGTTCTTGATCAACGAAGGGATGATTCCAGGTGAATTTACATCATTCTGTCATTCTGTGTCCGAGTCTGAACTCGAGAGTTCTATAACAACATGCGTACGCGTCCACGTCGTCGACTTCATGGCATCGGTCAGCAGGACCGACTGCTCCTTAGTCTCGTCGGTTCTCCACACCCTGAAATCCTCAACGAAGAAACCATTGTCGTACCATCCATGAAGCATCGCCATCGAGAATGGCCCGCGCAAGTCTCCCCGAGGGTCCTCGTAGTGCCAAATAATCTGAGAGTCCAGGAGCCTCCGCATAGGCATGAGTGCGTCTGCATCGTCGGCTGCTCCTGTGGAGGCATCTGCGTTGAGGGAGTTCACCAAAATCACTCAGGTCAGGAAAGGGCAAGATACTCTATTAATGCTGACATATGGAATGGAGAACTGCAAGCCTACTACAGGCTTCAAAAACAAAAAAAAATAGTAATATCTGAACTACAGAATCGCATTGCCCTGATCTGTCTGCCTCTGTTAACTATAAATAATGGTCTAAATCTTTTTAGTTCTCACGCATAAAGTTCAGCACTTGCACTAGTTGTTGTACTGAGGCCATTACTATGAAACTAGGGGAAACATCTAGCATAGAAAAACAGAGGCCTCGTCATTTTGAGGAATTAGAATCTACTTAATAAAATAGGATATTTGTCTTGGATTGTGGCATTCCACAACTTTCTAAAGTATACATACAAGCTTATCTTAAATTCATGGGGTGGGAGATGAAAATTGATTATATAGATCCTCATGCTATATTTTTTAATGTGCAATTTATGACGCACTTTTTGACTCGCTTCCCTATAACATAACTGTACTACATGAAGATCTCTCCCATATGGCTGACAATAATATACAAATATATTCCACATACAACTATACTAGCTTAATTAATTCATGTCTAAATTATGATTATTAGAATGGAATTCAATTCCAAGGACCCAACACAGGGCCTGAAGGAAAAGGAACTATGTAAATTCCATTGTTCCATACCTCCCCCCCCCCCCTCCCTGCCCCCTCAACCGTATTAACAAAAGGAAATACATAAAGCCTAATCAACACTAGCACAGCCGCTGAATACCAACAGGTAGGTCAATTAAACAAACTGGCATTCTAGACATGGTTTCAGATATGCACAATCCATTCGAAAACCAAGTAAAAAAAATGGACATCTATGAAGGCAGACACAAAGGTCAATGAAGTCATCATGAACTGTGCGCTGCTCTATCCAGCTCTAGCTGATACACACTCCAATGTTACACGTAAATGATATGGTATTCAACATTCCATGGGATAAATCATTTCACAAAGAATCACAGTGAATAATTTGACTGCATAACACATAATCTGTATTCTGTACACTAGGAAGACAAGCAAGCAAAAGTACCTCTGGTGTAGAAACCCGCAAAGGGATAAATCTGAAAGTCACTGGCACCTTGGCACAGCAGCCTTGGCTGCATTGATTCAAGATGGATCATGAACACACCAGCCTCAATCCACACAAATATTGCGTTGCTCTCCTCATGAAACCCCAGCAATGACGGCTGTTTCTGCAAACCCTTCCTCGGGGGGAGGCAGCCGTCCAGTTGAACGGACCTGTACATGGACCATCCACAGGCGTCCGCAATGTTCCTCTTCCACAGCTTGATGCTGACTTCTGTCACCACGGCGAGCCCAAGTTCCTTTGCCTCAGTCAGCACAAGCTGGCATTGCCAGTACAGAAACCCGGCTGTATATGCGGGCATTGAGATCACAGCCAAATTGCATGTCACCGCGTCGAATTCAAGGATGCCGCTCCCTGGAATCAACCAGTACACGCCATTGCCGGCAAGTGTGCCAAGCTTGCTCACGTTGCCGGTCATAAACACGGACGGTGCCTGCACGGTGATGATGTGGCTCCACGCACTAGACTCTGACGAGTAGACGGCGGCAACAGCCCGCCTTGGATGAGTTGACCACCACACCACGACTACTTGGAATTGGCTGGACCGGCAGTCATCCACATGGCCACAGGAGCAGAGCACCGCCCCGTGGCGAATGTTCCCAGCATCCGGAGGCAGGGGCACGCGGCGGAGCGGCCGGTCATGGGGTCCCACACGAGGACCTCGCGGCGGGGAGCCATCGGGCCGAGGAGGAGCGCCCGGCCGTGGCGGCAGTCGAGGAACCTCCAGTTCCGGTGATCCTGGCCGCACGGCATGCGGAAGAGCGAGGCTGGGACGCGGTCAGGCGGGTCGACGGCGGCGACGAAGCGGTGGTCGGGGCCGCCGAGGTTGGTGTTGTTGTGGAATAAGCCGAGGACAGGCGCCGCGCGGTGGAATGCGCGGAACTCGCGGAGGAAATGCGGGGAGGTGAGGAAGCCGCGCCAGCGCCTGCAGACCAGGGAGGCGTGGGGGAGGGAGGAGGGCCCCGGCGGGAGGCGGCGGAGTATCACGGGAAGGAGGTCGTCGCTGTCCAGCACCGAAGACGAGGACGGCCGTGGCCGGCAGCGGGGGATGGGCTCGGGCTCGGGGACCTCGGGCCCGTACTCCGGCTCGCGTTCGGACATTTTGGGTGGCCTAAGCAGATCGACGGCAGCCAGATTCAAGCTTTAGAGTGTGTTTAGATTGTAGGAAAAAACACTGTAGCATAAGAAAAACACTGTAGCATTCGCTGGAAAACGTGTTTTGTGAGGGGGGAATAGTGAAAAGTTGGAATGAATAGTGAAAAGTTGAAATGAATAGTGAAAACGTGTTTTGTGAGGGGGGAATAGTGAAAAGTTGGAATGAATAGTGAAAAGTTGAAATGAATAGTGAATAGTTGGGAATCTGAACATGGCCTTAGGGTTTCCTCCAACAGGTTCTATGAGGCTGAACAAAGCAGTGAGGAGAGGGGGGATTCGATATGGGCGCGAGCTACAGCTACTGAACTTGCAGTGAGGGAGGACTAGAACGGTTGGACCCGCAACGCGCCCCCTACCAACGTCTCCACAAAGATCAACCAACAAAAACAGCGTGGGTAACTATTGACGTCAACACGAATCACAAGTTAACAACACATCCTTGCATGAAAAGGGCACCATATGAGGTATTTGTTTGGCATTTACAAAGCAGACATTAAAACACATCCGAGCAAGTTGTAACACTGAAATGAGAGATGCACTAAGGCCATGTTCAGATTCCCAACTTTTCACTATTCATTCCAACTTTTCACTATCCATTCCAACTTTTCACTATTCCTCCCTCACAAAACACGTTTCCAAATGCTACAGTGTTTTTCTTATGCTACAGTATTTTTTCCTACAATCTAAACACACCCTAATAAGGTAACAATTTCAAACACACATTGTTGCAGAAACATTTGTAAGGTGAGCAGTCTGTCACAAGTGCAAGACGCCATCTTGTTTCTCAATGCAAATTTTAATATCTGCAGGCATAAATCAGTTGGGTTAATCCAGCACTAATGTATTATTCTAGAGCCAATAATTCCAAAGGTACACAAGGAAGAAAAGTCCATCCGAGCATGTTAGGCTTCTTGCCAACAAATCGAAACAATAAGTCCTTTCGATCATTGCCAGCAATCTGAGAAGGATTCAGAATCGTATTGATCATCAATTTCATGGTTTGCTGGCACCCGTCACCCGGACTCTTTGCAATCAAAGTGCATTCAACGTGTATCCATTCATCCATGTCCCCTAACAAGAATCACGGTGGGTTTAGTTATTGATTAAAGCAGCTGGAGAGGAATGGAACATAATGTTGATTTCACGATGGTTGTCAGGTTCTTACTTGAGCTGACAATATAATATAGTGTCTGGTTAGTTATCCAGATAACTAATTGCACATTTTAAAGCTACAAGTAGACAACGTTTGACCAGAAATTAACCGGAGGGTGTAGCCAACTTCTTTATATGATATGGAAAAGTAAATCTACCGCAAATCTGAAGTTTATAAAGGTTTCTCCAGGCTTGTTTCATTACTATAGAAAAGTAAATCTCTAAAAATGATATAGATAGATCTTTACAGCTAGACATATATTCAACAGTGAATAGTATATGATCATGAATGATATCTTCCAGCAAAGAGACAAAAATACAAAAAAAACAGATATATCCTTTGCTACCCTTTGCAAAGACAAAAAAAATGAAGTTTCAGCCAGTCACAGGTACCAATTCTGCAAAAATCTAGAATAAGAAATACTGAAATAATAGTCTAAGGAGGAAAAAATGAAGTTGTTCACTTTTTAAAGATGACTAAGAAATAGATATATGTCAGCGGTTGAAGCTGCAGTAAGCACTTAGCATAAAGGAAATGAAATGAGACTGATCTGAGGTGTCCATGCACAACAACTGCTTATCTAAAAATAGTGTTTTTATGTTACTATCCACAATGACAAGGATGCTTTCATGTTACTGTTTCATTTTTGGTTTGTACATGTGAATATATATAGTTATATATATAGCATTGAGAGCCTAACAAGTAAAGAACACCAAACCTGCTTCATGTGGTTGTATAGGCTACAATAAGCAAATTCGATTGTGTTCCTTCTCAGATTTTGAGACCATTTTTAGCCCAGTTACCATCGCAAAAGTAGACGGCGTGCAAGAGAAACTGCAATTACCCTCGCACCATGCCGCAGCTACAACATCACCCTCACGTTGCAGCAACATACAGCACCAATGGAACTGTTATCTTGCAGCTGCAAGCAACCTGGAAATTAGCAACTATAACTTGTTAACTTGATGAAAGTAAACTACAATGGCAGTAACTCATAGTGGCAAACTAATGCAGCATATTTGTTTTTAAAAAAAAAGTAATTTAAACTTCAAGATAGCATGTCTAAAACATTGTTTGACTTATAGGCCAGTTTACTTTGCACAGAAAGCAACACAACATGGTTGAGTTACTGCAGAAACCATATTAGTATCAGTAACCATATATTTCAGGGAAGGATTCAGATCTGAAGAACTTATAAAATTTAAGAATGTATAACCTTCTCGCCAGCGTCTATTAGGTTATCTACTCCACCCATATTCATATTGTTCATTTTAGCACTATTGCTTTTCTACAGACATTCATCCTAAGCACCAGTTCATACTATCAAATGCATTGATGCATATCATCTGCACACTACAGATTTAAGAATGCATAACCTTCTCTTCATACCATCCAATAAATGGTAAGCTTCAGATAACATTAACACAATTAAACCTGACTAAAACAGAGTATTTAGTCAGCATTGGATTTGTTTTTTTAGCCACCTCATTAAAATAGACATAACACACCTAAATTCCAACAATAATAGAATATAGGCAGCCACTATAAAAAAAAGGCACAACAAATAAAATATAGGCATCCACTTGAAAAAAGCACATGAAATAAAATATAAGCAGAAACTAAATTTCCGTAATAATAAAATCTAAAGCCAGCAGAGATATTAAATAATTAGAAATCGCTTCACTTTTAGAATTCAAACAATGCAGGTTAGGTACTCCACTCACTACAGAATGTGCACTCACCCAATATTCACATATCAAATCCACAGGGCACAAAGCAAAGAAAGGCAGCTCTGTCTGTTTACTCTTTCATTTTAAAACAGAAACTATTATACATCTATTTTTCAGACCTATTTTGTTCAAACAGCAGCACATTTGAAAAGAGATAGATGTGCACCAAAGGAGGCCACACACTCTTCTACGTCAAAACACAGTCTAGTACAACACATGTGACCTGAAATAAAGTATATTTCCCTTCCTACAGATATAATCACCCAGAAAAAAAAGAAACTACTGTAATGTTCAACGGCTACCACCCACACCCAGCCATACTTGCATACTGATTTCCACAGAATGCTAAGCAGACCTAATAACGAAACATGAATCTTTTACCCTATGCATAGCAAAGCAGGTAGCTCACCACAAAAAAAAATGCAAGATGTAATAAATCTCGTTTCACAAAGAAGGGCACAAAGAAACTCACTGCATGGATAACACAGGCACATGAAAATGTCTAGCGGTCAGACTAAATCACCCTAAGATCTCGCTGACCCGATCCAAGAAGATTCCTGTAGGCACAAAGAAGAGCATTCGATGCTGTCAATGAACATCCACACCCCCAGCATAGGGTAGTTGCACCTCTGTGTATGTAGCGCCACGTGTCATAGAAATTCCATGCACTACATAAATTACTGTATTGCAATTGCCTGTATCAGTACATATAATTACCAATGATTGCAAGGAACTATACTTGTATGGTCCAATATAATTAGGTAGGCAAGGAAAATATGCAATAAGTTTGGAAAGGAAGTTGTGCTCTTCCAGTTTTCTGAACATCTCAAGATCGTCGAGAAACTCACAACAATAAATGTTGTATCAATGAAGATTTCAGAATCAAATGCATACCTGCTGGTCCTTGAGCTGTAGCATTGCTGACCGTCTGAACAATTATATATCAAATCATTTGCCATGAGGTAATCCTCCTGCAGGGGCGGTTGGTCAGAGAAAACGTCGAGCACCACGCAAGCGCTATGCAAACATTGGGATTGGGAGGAGAGTAGCGCACAAACCTAATTGCAGATGTCGATCTGGGCCCCTGGGCATGTTGATTCCGTACTTCCCATCAACTTCACGCCATGCAGCACAACACAATCCAAAATCCCTAATCCATCAGCCTGACCTCCGAAATAGCAGCACCAACAAATCCAAGAAATCCAATGAAAAATGGGAGGGCAAACTGCTGGATCTTGGGGGCGAGGGGCACCTGGTACTCGTGGATTTTGAGGTGGCGGAGCTGTTGGTGTTGCCATCTCCCGGCGACGGAGAGGGCGCGCGATGCAAGCATCCCGAGCGATCCACGAACCATGGCTGCGGCCGAGCTGGCTCTTCCGATCCAGAAACCCTTCAACCGGAGGCGAGAATGGACGAGTAGGGAGTGGCGGTGGCTGGGGAAGGCCCGTGCAGCGTCATGGCCGACTGGTATGCGTCGCCCATCTCCGAGCCGCACCCCACGCCGGCCTGGATCCAGCGGGAGCAGGCAGCGGTGTAGAGGGGGAACGGAGGCGGACGGGGAGGGAGAAGGGGTGGGGAGGCGGCGGTGGCGGCAGGAGCAGGGAGAGAGGGCGGCGGGGGAGAGGAGTGGGGCTGTGAGGGAGTTAGGGTTCGTGCCTTCGTGGGGGGAGGGGGGTGTTAGCCGGGGTGGGGTGGTGGGAGGGGTTTTTCGTAAAACGGCCGCTGCGCAATGTGTACGTCATGAGATGCGGATATAGCCCGCTCACTGATAGTGGGCTAACCGCACCGGGGGACCCAGCAATCAGCCTCCGTGGCGGCCGAGCGGGGCGTGTGGAGAGGCGCGCGGGGCAGCAGCGTGCGGCCGATGGCGCCCAGCGCTTGCGCGCGCTCGCCTCTCAGGTGCTACGTGTCGAGTAGCGGGGGCACGAGGAGGCCCGGGAAACGTGGAGAGAAGAGAAAATCGGGGGCATCTTTTAAGAACTTTGATTGAGGACCGAGCAGAGAGGCACAAAATACTATATGGGACCAAGTGGGTTGGGTTGGTTCCAACTCAGTTTTTAGTTGGGTTGAATCCATATCATCATGTTTAGATCGAAGGATTGGATTCAACCCGGTTTTTGATTGGTTGGAGGGTTGACAAGAGTGGGTAGGATGTCATTTTAACACCGTTCGGTACAATCATTTATGGGACCCATCTGTCATCCACAGCTCCACTCATCTTCTCCCTCCTCTGTCTTCTCCTTGCTCTGTTTTCTTCTCTTCCCTCTAGTCAAAAACTGCTAGCGGCATAGGTGAAATTAGTTTGGTTTTGTTGAATCATAACACAATTACTTGCAAGCAAAGATTCGTTGTTGTCTTACGAACTGATTTTACAACTCACATTCGTGGATCTATGCAAGGATGAGCCACATCAAAAAGGGAAATAAATTGACTTGGCAGTTTACGAGCTCTGTAATGGCCGCCCCTTGCCTCGCGCCTGGCACCCCGTACACCCGCTCCTGGACGTCGCAGCTCACCAGCGGCCCCGTATGGCCGCGGCCTCGCCTCGCCCGCGTCAGGCCACCGCTGCTCAGTGGCCTCACCTCGCTCGCATCCCTGTTCGCCCGATCCTGGCCACCGCCGCTCGCCTGCAGCCCGCTCCAGTCGCACGGGGCCTCGCCTTGCCTCGCCAGCGTCCGGCTGCCACTGCTCAGCCGCTGCCACTGCTCACCGGCACTCAGCCACTGCCACCACTCGTCGGCGCTCCTGCGACGGAATAAGACGGCGGGCAGACGGGGTCAAAGTGGGTCGACCCCGTCCGCTCGTTTTGAGGGGATGAGATGAACACGCATCTACAAGGAATATGCTCTACAGGATCTATCCCAACCCACATCAACTTTCATCCAAACATGGGTCAACCTGGGTCCAACCCATCCTAACCCTCTCCAACCCTATATCCAAACACATGTTAGAACCTAACCAATGGGCATTTTGATCTTTGTGGACTTTCCTATTCATCACTTTTTAGAAAATACGTTTTTTTTTAAAAGTTTCTGTTGTAAAACAAGCCGGACTCAATCTCAGGATATAGAAGCTGAGATTCCTAGTAGGAGAGGAACTAGAAGTCCTAGTCCTAGTCCGGATTGTTTGTGGGCTCTTACCAAACTATAGGATAGTTTTCGGAGTATATATACAAGGGAGATCTTCATTGTAAATCATCCAATTCAGAAATAAATATTTGTCCCTCATACTTGTGTCTCATTGTGTTCTTGTGATTGTTGAGAGAGAGAGGCGATCCGACGTTGACGACGTGTTTTACAACACGTTATCCGCACGCTGCTCTACATCGACATCGACGGAGTTGACGCACAAAGAAGCACTGCTTCGGCACCATCGACCAGTACATCTACGCCGACTTCGAAGACGCCGAGAACCTCGACGTCGTCTACGTTTGATCGGCATCAACTCGACATCACGCTGGCAGGTCCCATTGGCTCAGCCGAACTGACCTACGCGACAGCTTCGTTTTCCTCTACGCGAAAAACCGAGGTACCGATACGATTGAAAGTAGATTAGATTGGTTCTGATCTGCTTGCATAGATATTCTTCTAGATTAGTCTTATCTATGCTTAAACTAGCGTAGCTAATCACGGGAATAGTGGTCGGAATAGTGCGTGGATCAAGAAAAGAAAAGGGGAAAGAGGATTTCGCCGGAACAGAAACGCTAAAGAATCCGGAGTTACATAGCACCGACGCGAAGATCGGTAGCCAAATCACACAGATCAACTCGCAGATTGATTTCCAAAATAGAAGGGATAAACAAACGGGCCTGCAAGTCCAACCCAAACACAAGTCCTAACCCTAGAGCCATGAATGCCAAGATTCGCAACCAGCAAATCGACTTGCCTCAGCATAACCGAGCCGTCGCCCGTAGCCATGCCGAGCTCGCTGGCAGCAGACGCCTGTAGTTGCACCGAGCCGAGCAAACCGCCGTCGTTGCGTCGCGCCGAGCCAAGCAAGCCGTCGCTGCTGCCTGTAGCCTTGTCGTGCCAAGCAGAGCAAACCAACGCCGCCGCCTGTAGCTGCGTTGCACCAAGGTGCTCGGTTTGTGGCCTAGTCACCGCTCGCGGCCACGCTGCAGAGCGTCGTCGCCAGAAGCAGAAGGAGGAAGAAAGGAGAGGCCGGCGGCTGGGGTAGGGAGACTGGAGAAAGGATGGGGGGATTAGGGTTTTTCCTTCATCTTATACTAGACAGATGGGCCATATGGGCCTGCCTGGCATGTCGGCCCAGCTAGTCCAAGAAACCCGAGAAAAAAAACCCTGCATGGTTATTTTATGAAACACCCCTCTGCAGAATCCTAATTTATGACCACATAATAGAAAACTTGCAGTTTAATCCGGCTGAGATAGAATTGAATTTTGTTTTACAGAATAACCCCTGTAAAATAATAGTTTATAGAATTAATCTACTGTTTTTATGTTATTATTATAATTACACATAAATTCAGTTATTTTGAACCTTTTAATCATAGCAACATGGTTATAGGTATATAAGCTCTCTATTAATTAAAATCCCCCTTGGCTCATGTTTGATTTTCTTTTCCTAACAAAAGTTAATGGATAAGATAATCATGAAGTACAAACCATTAATGTTAGAAAACTGTACTATATTTATTTAAGCATACACTCCACCTTATTTTTGTAATACTACTTGTTTACCTGCAGTAAACTAATATGCATATTATTATTATTTTTTATCACGTAGAAAATGTCTGACCTTGTGAAAAGAGAAATCACTGAGCTGGCCCCGAATGGCAGCAACTACCTCTCTTGGTCCTTAGATGCTGAGATTGTCTTGGATGGGAAAAATCTCCTGCATGCGATTAAACCCACTAATGACAAAGCTGCAACAAGTGCTGAAAGAGCGGCAAGCTTTGCACTTTCTCAGACATCACATAAGCTCATCATTGAAGAATGAGTATATGACTGAACGTGACCCCATAGTCTTGTGGAATGCATTGCATGAACGTTTTGAAAAGATGGAGACTGTACTACTCCCTCGAGTGAAACGCGAATGGCAGAATCTTTGCTATCAAGACTACAAGACTGTGGAGGAATACAATGCCAAACTCTATGGGATTGTCACACGCATGAAGTTGTGTGGCATTACACTGAAAGAATCTGATCTCATAGAGAAGACCCTGTCCACATTCCATCCTAAAGCATCATACTTGAGCCGCCAGTATAAAAAAGAAAATTACAAGAAGTACATTGACCTTAGTAATGCTTTACAGCAAGACCAAGGTGAAGATGAAGAGTTGATGCAGAATCATCTAACTCGTCCAACTGGCAGCTTAAAGCTTGAAGCAAATGTTGTTTCTTCATCACAGAAGAATGAAGGAAAAGGGAAGATGCCACAGAAGGCACCATGGAAAGTAAAGAATAAGAAGTTCAACAAGAAGAAGGGACAGTGGAAATCAAAGAAGATTCCACCAGGGGGAGAATATGGCAAACAGGACCAAGAATGCTATAAGTGTGGGATGAAAGGACATTGGTCTAGAATTTCTCGCACACCTAAGCATATAGTGCAACTCTATCAAGAACTCAAAGGTCAGCTTAAAAGGAAGAATGAACATGAAGCTCATTTTGTTTCAAGCCGGAAGTTTGAACAAGGTGAATGTTCAAAGTCGAAGGAAATGGAGATTGACTCTTTCAAGCATGAAGAGAAGAATGAAGCTCCAACTGCTGAAGAAAATCCTGAAGATATGTTAGTAGACATCAAACCTACTGACACTGTGGATGACATCCTGAAGAATTTAGAAAATAAAATTCAGCAAGAAGAAGATGAAGATGATGATCTTCTAGGAGAAGAGCTTGAAGATATGCACGGGGACTCTATTTGAGTTTTCCAAATTGTACCCAACTATCTAGTAGTATAGTGGTTATAGTATTACATTAAGTATTTTAAAATTCCAGCATGAATTTGTGGTTTGGAGTCAGCTCATGTAGAGCTTAATTATGTAATAAGTGTCTTGCAGACAAATTTATGCTTTAATAAATTTTTAGTATAAAGTATTTGTTTTTGTGTGTTCTATTCTAAAGCATATATCTATTGTTTACATAATCTGAATGAATTATATTTGTTTTATTATAGAACTTTGTGGAGTACAAATGGCTATGGAAGAGGAATTATGTCTTGTAGATAGTTGCACAACTAACACAATCCTTAGGGATACAAGATATTTTCAAACTCTCAGAAAGAATGATGAAAATATTACTACTACCACTGGCAGTGGTATGCAAATAGTTGGCACGGGTAGAGCCACTATAATTCTCCCTAATGGAACTGAATTAGTAATCCAAGATGCATTACTTTATCCTCAATCAACCAGAACGTTGCTTTCATTCAAGGATATACGTGCAAATGATTTACATGTGGAAACAAATGATGATAATGGCGATGAATGCCTAATCATGACTAAGAAAATAGGAGACAACAAGAAGATTGTCGAAACTTTTCCTTCCATGCGCCGAGCATTGTACTACACTTACATTAAGCCTATTCACAAACATGTTACTATGCAAACAATTATTGGTAAAAATGAGTCATACAGAATATGGCACGATCGTTTAGGACATCCTAGTCTAAGTATGATGAAAAGAATTACTAACAACTCCAATGGTCATAGTCTAAAGAAAAATGATTTCCCTAATAATGAAGATTTTGTGTGCATTGCATGCGCCAAAGGGAAACTCATAACTCGACCCTCGAAATTAAAAGTAAGAGATGAACCACCAGCATTCCTGAATCGAATTCAGGGTGATATTTGTGGTCCGATTAGTCCTCTATCAGGGCCATTTCGGTATTTTCTGGTGTTAATTGATGCTTCAACGAAATGGAGCCATGTATGTCTTCTCTCTACTGGAAATCATGCTTTTGCACGATTAATTTCCCAAATAATTCAATTACGAGCCAACTTCCCAGATTTAAGAATTCAATCCATCAGAATGGATAATGCTGGTGAGTTTACCTCGAAGGTATTCAATGATTATTGTATGGATTTGGGAATTAAAGTTGAGCACTCTGTGCCACATGTGCATAGACAAAATGGTCTAGCAGAATCATTAATTAAAAGGATCAAGTTAATAGCAAGACCATTGATACAGAATTGTCAGCTACCTTCCACTTGTTGGGGGCATGCTGTACTGCACGCAGCAGCATTAATACAACTTAGACCATCTGCATATCATGAAGTATCACCGATACAATTAGTGCGAAAAATTGAACCAAATATTTCCCATCTGCGTAAATTTGGATGTGCTGGATACATTCCAATACCACCACCTCAGCGAACCACAATGGGACCTCAGCGCAAGCTGGGAATCTATGTCGGATTTGAAAGCCCATCAATAATAAAATATTTATAGCCATTAACTGGTGATTTGCATACGGCTCAGTTCGCTGACAGTATTTTTAATGAAGATCATTTCCCGGCATTAGGGGGGAAAGTATCTCGCTAGGGACGAATGCCGAGAAATAACATGGGAAAGTACAGGTATCCTAGGAATGGATCCTCGCACTAAAGAAACTGAACACGAAGTTCAAAGTATTATTGATTTGCAAAGAATTGCAAACGAGCTGCCTGAAGCCTTCACTAACAATAAAGGGATTATGAAATCTCACATACCTGCAGTAAACGCACCAGAAAGAATATAAATACCACACGAAGTGGATGAAATGGAATTCCAAGAAAATTCTACATTGGCTCCTCATACCCTGAAGAGGGGGAGACAGAGTAGAAATATTAATAATGGTGCATCTACTCAGACTATAGCTTCAGGGAGACGTCCTAAGAGGCTTAAGACTGGGCAGAATGGAAATAATAAGAAAAGTGAAGGTACACGTGAAGTGACAACTAGTGAGATTGCGCACGCTAAAAATACTCACTTTGAAAGGCCAGAAATTCCTGATTTAAATATAATAATTAATCAGGATGAATGTGAAAGAATATTGGAAAATTCAACAAACTATGTTGAAACATGAGAAATATATGATAGAAAGACTACTAATGTCGACATATATTTTTGCTGAGAAGATTGCAAAAATTGATCTAGATCCGGAGCCGAAGTCATTAATAGAATGCAAGAAGCGTTCTGACCGGCCCAAATGGAAAGAAGCAATCGCAGCTGAATTATTCTCGCTTAATAAAAGAAAAGTATTTGGTCCTGTAGATCGAACCCCTGAAGGGGTATTCCCTGTAGGACATAAATGGGTTTTCGTTCGAAAGAGAGACGAAAATAACCAGGTGGTGAGATATAAAGCGAGACTAGTAGCACAAGGGTTTACGCAGAGACCCGGCATCGATTTCGATGAAACTTATTCTCCTGTGATGGATGGAATCACATTCCGGTACTTAATATCTATGGCAGCAAGCACGAAATTGCAGATGAAATTAATGGATGTTGTGACTGCATATTTATATGGGTCACTTGATGCTAATATTTATATGAAAGTCCCTGAAGGAATTACTGTCCCAGACCCAGCAAAACGTAACAGGTATTGTGTAAAATTGCAAAGATCACTTTATGGCTTAAAACAATCTGGAAGAATGTGGTATAATCGTCTTAGCGATTTTCTCGAAGAAAAGGGATTCCTGAAGAACGATGATTGTCCTTGTGTGTTCATATGAAAATCTAAGCAAGGTTTTTGTATAATATCAGTTTATGTTGATGACCTGAATGTCATAGGAACCACAGAGGATATTAAAGAAGCTAGTTCATACCTAAAATCTGAATTTGAAATGAAGGATTTAGGTAAAACAACTTTTTGTTTGGGCCTACAGCTTGAACATACCCAAGAAGGGATTTTAATGCACCAGTCTGCTTATACCAAGAAGGTACTAGAGAAATTTCATCATGAAAATGCACACCCAGAACGTACACCCATGATGGGGCGATCTCTTGACAGAGAGAAAGACCCTTTTGGACCAAGAGAAGAGGGGGAGGAATTGTTGGGATCAGGATATTCCTACTTAAGTGCCATTGGAGCTTTAATGTACCTAGCAAATGGTACCAGGCCTGATATCACATTTGCTGTCAACCTACTTGCAAGGTTCAGCTCGGCTCCAACCAAAAGGCATTGGAATGGCATTAAAAGAATCCTCAGATACCTAAGAGGTACGATCGATCTTGGATTATATTTCCAGAAGAAACAAGATCTCAGCATAATTGGGTATACGGACGCAGGGTATTTATCTGATCCCCATAATGCACTATCACAGACTGGATATTTATTTCTTAGTGGTGGAACAACTATTTCTTGGAAATCAGCTAAGCAAACTATGGTAGCGACATCTACTAACCACTCTGAAATTATAGCACTATATGAAGCAGCCAAAGAATGCACTTGGCTTCGGCGTGTCCATTAACATGTACAGAATGCATGTGGAATAACAATAGCGCCTACTCCAACTATTATCTATGAAGATAATTCAGCTTGTATTGCACAAATACAATCAGGGTATGTAAAGTCAAATATCACGAAGCATATTTCACCTAAATACTTATATACGCATAAATTACAAAAGAATGGAGAAATAATGGTGACTCGTGTCAAATCTTGTGATAATCTTGCAGATGTATTCACAAAAGTAGTATCTCGACCAATTTTTGAGAAATGTATTCGTGGACTTGGCATGAGAAGACTAAGAGAAATACAATAATCAGGGGGAGAACATCTTGATTAAATCCTGATAAAATATGTCGAGCAGACATAATAATATTCTAGAAGAATATTAAATAAAATCTTGAAGATTATATAATTATTGTACTCCTTTTCCTACTATGAGTTTTTCTGAAGTTTCTCATAAAGGTTTTAATGAGGCAATATAAAGTGCAAATGACAAGTACGGTATATATGTACTCTTTTCTCCAATTAACCGTTTTTCCCACTGGGTTTTCGGATGGAGTTTTTAATGAGGCATAGATATTGTGGTAATCGCCCAAGGGGGAGCGTTGTAAAACAAGCCGGACTCAATCTCAGGATATAAAGCTGAGATTCCCAGTAGGAGAGGAACTAGAAGTCCTAGTCCTAGTCTGGATTGTTTGTGGGCTCTTACCAAACTATAGGATAGTTTTCGGAGTATATATACAAGGGAGATCTTCATTGTAAATCATCCAATTCAGAAATAAATATTTGTCCCTCGTACTTGTGTCTCATTGTGTTCTTGTGATTGTTGAGAGAGAGGCGATCCGACGTTGACGACGTGTTTTACAACAGTTTCCTTCAATTTCTCTTTATATTCATCCCTCTCACATAACATGTTTCTCAGAAAAAGTTCTTTTCCACCCTCCCAAACTAAACAGTGGAAGGTGTTATTGCCCACGTTAGTTAGGTTGTGTAGTGTTTATTGCCCGTTGGTTAGGTTCTCTAGTATTTAAAAATCCCGATGCTTTGGGCCTTCGAAGTCCGAATCATTTGTTGTGGGCTAAATGAACTACGGGCCTATGGCCATGTTTGGTTCACTGGGAAGATTATAATTCAGATTATTATAGGCAAAAGATCTAGAGGGGAAAAACACTATGTGAGGCGTTTGGCATCCTAGAATTATGGTCATAACTTTTTTCTCAGAAATCCGTTACTTTTATATGTTAATAGAAATAGCCGACGAATTAACATGTTACACTGATTATTGATTTTGATAAAGGAAAAGTAAATTTATATTTGTAACGACTTCGATCTTATTTTTCGAATTTATGAACTCAGAGCGAGTAAACAAGTTCTAAAGCTACTAGTATCACCGAAAAAAGCAGTGATAGTTTTTTTTTTATCATGTGCGCCTAATATATTGCAGCAGCGGCTATTTATGAATCTGCTATAGCTGCCGTGCAGGTAGTGGTGCTGCGGCTGCAGCTGCACAACAAACTAAACTCCTCCATATAGTATACAAACTTAGTTATTATTTTTATATATGTGAAAAAAATTTAATACATTTCATACTTACCATATAATATAACTACAAATAACGAAAAAACAATCATATGTATCTTTCTAAAATGACGGTGACTCTTAATAGTACCATGTCCTACTAAGCGGACTCATGAAAGAGTGCATGGGTCCACCTCAACAACATGCGGGTCTCACATGGGGTACACTTAAATGATATCAAATGGGGCTAGAATTAACGAGGGAGCTCCAAATCTAAAAGGATCAGTATATGTAGTAGTCTAAAGGATAAGTTATGGTTTTATTAACCATGTGAGATTATATAATTCTATGAACAAATAAACATACGCTATGTGGGTTTAATGCATGCTAGCAATTAGGAGGGACCATAGACAACTTGTTTGTTGGATGACGAAGTAGGTGTTATGTTTGTAAGGTGCTACGCACTTTTATATAAAGAAGAAACACCATTGAATAAAACTAGGTTGCGACTTGGAGCCGGATCCGGAAGCCATTTTTTCCGGCTCCATTCACTATGTCTACGTGTCTTGTTTTTCGTTCTGGTTTCATGCTCCAATGTGTTATACAATGTTTAATAGTGCTGCTATTGTAGCGTTTGGAGTCGGAGAAGATATTTTTTTCGGGCTCCATTAATTTTATGTCTTATTTGTTGTTCCCGATCCATCAATTTGACTTTCATGCCAATCTCGAGATACCATTTCGTTTGGTATGAAAATGTGCCCACATCTATCTCACATTATCCTATTAAAATGGGGGTGGGGGCAAAGCTTTGCCTACGCTTTGGCTTGCTAAAACTATATAGGAAGCCAATTTTTTACAACGAGCCAATCACCCTAATTTTGCCTACAGTTAAGGGTGCGTTTAGTTTGGAAAATTTTTTCTAAAAAAATACTATTCATCCAACTTTTGTCTATTCATCTCATCCCTTCTCCTCACAGAACACTATCCATCTACCGTATTTTTTGGGTATTTTCGGAGAATCTGAATTCGGGCCGATTCTGTCCCGGGCCGGAGCCCACTGGAGTGTACGGTGACCGGTCTCGATGGCTCTCGAGTCTCAGCAGGTCCGGTCCGGCCTCCAGACAGAAGGTCAGAGACCGAACCGCCCTTCAAATGGTCCAAACTCCAAATCGAGCCACCCTCTTTCCATTTTCTCACTGCCTTCCCCGTCGCGACTCGCGAAATGCCCGGCGCCGCCACTCTCCGATCGCGCGCTGCCGTCGCGGCCGCCGCGTGCCTCGCGGTCCTCGCCGCGGCGGCTCTTCTCCACCGCAGGCGCCGCCGGAACCGGGCGCCCGCCTCGCCTCGCCGCCTCGGGGCCGGGGGGCGGCGGGGGCGCCCCCGCCGCGCCTGCGAGGAGGAGGAGAAGCCGCAGGCTCGGTTCAAGCGCGTGCTCGCGGACAACTCCTACTCTCCATTCAAGCACCTGCGCCGCCAGGTCGCTCAGCCCGGTGGCGCAGAAGGGGAGGCACCCCCGTTACCATCTCAAGGTGCGGGCCCCTGCAGTCCTGGTCCTGCCTGAGTGCCTGTGGAGACCTCGGCATTGCCGTCATACGAGTCGTATCCGTATGTTTGTTTTACGAATGCAATTTGGCGTGTTTTTTCTGTCTCTGGGGCATTTTGTCGAACACCTGAGGCAAAGGTTGAACCGAGTTTGACTAGGAAATACTATGTAGCAGCCTTCTAGCTGATTGCATATTCTGATAGCAGCACATGCAGGATTTTAAGTACCGATGTTTCGTCTGGGTGTCAATTTTCTTTGTTTTTGGCACATCCTATCATAACTGCCTCGTGCATTCATGTAAAATGCTGGTCTCTTGCATGCTTCTATTTCTTCATGCCAGTTTAGTGATGGACGAATAGTGGCATAGTGTTGCAGGCTTGCAGATGGGCTCCAGGTCATGCCTGATTATTGTTGGTATCATTTGGAACAGTAATAGCTTCTTTGTCTGGACTCTGGAGAGCTTGGCTCAAGTAACTTGTACATTGTACTGCAACTGCTGTCTCTATTTTACTCAAGGAAACTCAAAGCTGTCACTAGGAATTAGTAGCAATGGGGATGCAGAGATGGCAAAGGTGCCATGCTGGATGCTCATTGTATATAAGTGTTGCCACCACATATGAAACTTGATATCTAGCATATTGAAAGCTGATTGCTTGTAGGTCCACATTGCACCATGATTTTGTGGTTCTACAGTCTATTTTTATTTATGCAGAATCATCAGAAAGAGTCCACCCATTTGAGGATGAAATCACATCTTTGCTAAACAATCCCCCTGATTTTCATAACTCTACGCTGGGTGACCAATGCCCCGAAATGAATACTTCATATAATTGGGTTGATACAGAAGCTCAACTGGAGCATTTGGCAAGATTGTTGACCGAGGAAAAAGCTTTTGCTGTTGATACAGAGCAACATAGTGTTCGGTCTTTCCTAGGATATACTGCACTGATGCAGGTAATTACTGGTAGATGCACCCACAACTTTCTGCCTTTATAAGTTTGCTATTTTTTTTAACGTAGAGTTATTTTATTTTAGATCTCTACCCAGAAGGAGGATTATCTGATAGACACAATTGCATTGCATGATGCAATGGGCATTCTACGACCAGTGTTTGCCAATCCTTCAATCTGTAAGGTAACACATCTTTGAAACTGCTGTCAATGGTAAACCCTTATTTTCATTTCAGTGTTGCTTTTGTTGTTATGCAGCTTATGCTTGAGTTGAGATAGCCCTTAACCCTTTGTAATTTATTAGCATGTCGACTTTAAACTTTAAGCTCTATTACAATACAAGCAAAGTTGATGCCATGAACTCTATTTACATGTCACTGAAATGTAACTGAGTCTACTATTGGGATATGCATTAGAGGTATATAAGCTGTAGGACATCCCGATGCCAACAAATTATTATTTTTTCCTTTACTTTGTTGTGTGCTATAGTTACTAAGCCTGGAATAAAAGATTTTATGGTTTGGGAGACATCCTAAATACACATCTCTTTTTCCTTATATTGTAGATCTTCCATGGAGCTGATAATGATGTTCTTTGGCTTCAAAGGGATTTTCATATTTATGTCGTCAATATGTTTGATACTGCCAAGGTAAGTAATAGTATATTAATAGTATATGTCTTGGTTGACACATTTCAAGTGATTCTGCAAAGATTTTATGGTTTGCAACACTTTTTATATTATTTGCTTGCTAGACCCTTTTTTTTTACAACCGGTTGTGTCATGCATTACGTAGTTTGACACTGCATTTTCACAAGGAACAATCCTGTGCAAACAGTTTAATATTTTTATCATTTTAAATTTGTTTAATATAACATCTCATGTATACCTGTTGTAATTGCTATAACGAAATGAAAGAAATATGAACAACTGGAAATCAACAAGCAACATTATCATCTAAAAAATACAAAAAAATACCCCCTCCCCCCCACCCCCCACCCCCACCCCCCAAAAAAGATTGTATCACATATAGTTTTTCAGCTGGGACTTGTGAGTGTGCAGTTGTGTCAGTAATTCTTTTCTCTCTTTACACTAGCACGGAACTTTTTTTTCTTTCTCGGCCCCTCACTCCCAAAGGCTGTGTTAGGTGTCCTCTTCCCATTTCTGAGTTATGGTCTTAGCTAGTTTTTTCTCATGCTATGAATGCATGCAACTTCTCTTAGTTTCATTTATCTACACTGATTTTGTTTCAGGCATGTGAAATTTTGTCGAAACCACAGAAATCATTAGCATATTTGCTTGAAGTATATTGTGGCGTGACCACAGACAAGACAATGCAGGTAAGTAGTTGTTCATGATCAGCTTAAAAATACCATGCTTAGTAAAGCCACTCAGTTGTTAATGCTAATTGACCTTATTCATTGCTAAGTTCTGTACCTAATTAGTGCTCTTGTGCGTCCCAGTTTCTAGATTAACCTCTAAGTATTTCAGCAACTAAAGGAATAGTTAGTGGTGCTTTACACCAATCCAGAAAAGATTGATACTTCCACAAGAGAATGGAAAATATGATGCAAAATTCCTTTAAAAGGTGCATTCTGACACCAGAAATGATATCCTTTCCTATTTTGTTTCACTCCCAGCGTGAAGATTGGAGATTGCGCCCTCTGACACCAGAAATGATTGAGTATGCTCGCACTGATGCTCACTACCTGTTGTACATTGCAAATTGTTTGGCATCGGAGCTCCATGCAAAAGCCTGTGGTATGTTCTAAGTACTATATTGACTTTTCTCTTCCTATGGCAGTTATCGAATATATTTGAATTTCTATCCCAGAGTTAGGGGTCCTAGTTCTCTGAAGTTTTTATACTAATTTCACATGGTCTGATGAGCATGATTTCTTTGGATGGTTGGCTCTTGAGTTGGACAAATTTCTGTTTGATATTCTTTCTATGCACATGGAAGACATAGCAGCTCTGGTACACTCATTGCTAGCATCAGCGTTCAGAAATTTTGAAATGCATTATTTCTGGAACAGATGATTCGCAAATATAAATTGTGAAAAAAGAAAAGTAAAAAGTAAATTTAAGAGGACCACCGGGGGGGGGGGTGTGATGCCCTGCAGAATAAGGTTTCGAATGGTAAGCAATGTGTCTTCTGTATATATTCCTGATGTGTAGTCAAGAAATGGAATTGGAGTAGTATTAAGGGGACCAAGGAAGGCACATGACAGCGATGCCGTATCGATGACATCCTAGTGCTCAACAGCAGAAATTGATGGTTGAACCCTCATAAAGATTTGAATAGTCCTAAAGAATTTCTCTTTTCTTGTCAACGTCAAATCACATAGTCATATGGTGGTACCTTTTGGCCTTTATCACATGTCTCAAGTATTTGATCAGCTTAAATATTTAATCAGATTCATCCAGTGATAGACTCAATTTTTTCTTCGAGGCTAGACATCGCTCAAATATGGTCTGCATGCAACTGTATGCAAAAGAAATTGAGTGTCCTCCTGGAGCTTCCAGTGCAACATCTATTCTCACACGAAATTTGCAAACTCATGGGCTTGACTCCAAAAGGTCTAGTGAAGTCAAGGTGCTTGTTTTCTTAATTCACTGTTTCATTGTAGAGCGTCTTCTGGTTATCTTTCCAGCCAGCAGTTTTAACATTTTTGTTCCTGATTTATTAATCATCTGTATTTTCAGGATCTTGTTTGGAAATTTTGTGCATGGAGGGACTTAATGGTCAGTCAACACACAACTATTTTAATTGCTTATTTGTTTATATCTTTACCTACCTTTGATTTCGGGTCAAATAACCAATATTTTCAAATTGATGAGCCAAGTTCAGTTGCCTGGGCACTGACTAGTCATGCTAAGTCAACAACTAGGTTGACTACTCGGCCTTTTGACCCAGGTTTGCCGCTGCCTAGTTGGCTACACAGCTACCTATACCTACTGTAAATTTAAGAAACCCATATACCGAGGGCATTAAGATCTTGCCAAGCATGGAATAAGGACTACAGAGAACACAAACAAATAGATAAAAAAGAAAACTGCAATTTGTGTCTCTCTGTGTATATATACATTGGCAGATTTCTACTGGGATGAGATTATCAATACCGAATTATTGGCGGCAAGTCGGTTGCTCAAAATTGTCAGTTAGTCTGGTGACCAGTCTAATAGGCTATCTAGTTGAGTCCACGCACAATCGACGTCCAATGACAGATTTGTTGATTAGTCATTGAAAACACTGCAGACATGAAGGTTTAAACCAGAAACTTTAAGTATTTCTCTTAGAAAGTTCTACACCTTGTTCTTTACTGGTAAAATGCATTTATTTCAATGGGCCCCTTGTATACAATTCACTGGAATGACATATTTCTATGTGCTCGCCTAGGACAATCTTACATATCTGCAGTTATGTAGCTGTGGTCTGTTCTTCGTTCTAATATCTCCTAATAACGCCGGTTTTGGGTCATTCCAGGCTCGGATGCATGATGAAAGCTTACGATATGTCCTGTCAGACCAAGCTATAGCTGCCCTTTCTATTAGTCTTCCAAAAGGCTCAACAGAGGTGTTTACTGTCATAGCAGATACTGACGTAAGCATTTCTAGTATGTACCCCTCCTCGTCATCATCACCTATTCTTGTTGCTCATGTTGAAGAACTTTGTTATCTGCTGGAGAACACCACTACCAGCATGGACACCATCTTTATACAGCTGCTAGAGAAGTATAAAGATCCAAGTGGATTATGTCGACTATCAGTTTATAATTATAACCTTATAACACACCTAAGTTTGAAGCAAACAAATATGTTTTCCTTTGCTCCAAGTGGAGAAAAGTTGCTGACAGCACCACCCAATAAAAAAGCGTCACGGGATTTATTCATTAAAAAGTTCTCCTGCAAGTCCCCAGTATATCACAATTGCAGGATCTATGCGAGTGATGGAAGACTACTTTGCTACTGTGACCGCAAAAAATTGGAATGGTGTGTCTCTTAAATATACACTCATGAACTATTTACATGTACATAGCATCAATGAAGAGTTATTTTTTCAAACTGACAGGCTCTTCTATCTCAGGTATGTTCAACGCAATTTGGCAAAATTAATTGAAGATAGTCCTCCAGCAATCATGCTTCTATTTGAACCTAAAGGTCGTCCGGAGGATGAAGATAATGAGTTTTATATTCAGAGCAAGAAAAATATTTGTGTTGGATGTGGAGAAAAGAGCCACTATATTAGATATAGAATAATACCATCATGCTACAGGATGCATTTTCCAGAGCATCTGAAGAGCCATCGTTCACATGATATTGTACTTCTCTGTGTAGACTGTCATGAAATTGCTCATTCAGCAGCTGAGAAATACAAGAGGCGAGTAGCAGAAGAATTTGGGATACCCCTTTTTGTGCAAAAGATATTGAACTCGGGTGATATAAGTCTGATTACCGATGCATCAGTATCTGAAGGTAAATTGGATGGAACAGGTGTCTCGCCATTGCAGCTAAGGACTGCTGCGATGGCTCTTCTACGGCACGGATCCACTATGCCATTGAAGAGATGTGAAGAGCTAATGCAGGTGACAACATCCTTTTGGTTTACAGTTTCCTGAGTTGTGACATTGCAGTGTCAATGTGCCTATTTTGTACTACTTGTCCATATTCTTTCCTGGTTACATACGGAGTATGTAATTGTGCTTACCTGTAGATCTTTGTTCCCAATCCATTCATTTCATTGCAGATTGTAAAATCGTACTATGGCGGTAGGGATGTGACTCCTGAAGATCTCGAGATGGCATTACTTGTTGGCATGAGTCCCCATGAGCGAAGGCGTCTTGAGAAGAAAAAGGGTTATTCATTTAAATTTCAGGCTCAAAATATCATTACAAAGAGCAGCAGCAACACCATCTCAGAAAACAGTGGACATGGATCAGAAAATAATCATGCCTTATCTGAGCAATTTCCTGAGAATGGAACTGAGAGTAAGGGTCAACAGGAGTTTGATGAGACACAGAGTCTAAGCCAGCTAGAGGATTTAGCCTTGAGCCAGGGAAGTTTAAGTTTGCCAGTCAGTACGGAGGATACCACATTTGATCATGACATTGTGACACATGATACAGATGCTGGGCAGCTAGAAAATGGAGTGCACTCTCCTGCGAACGGCCATCTCGACAAGGATCCATCCATCTGTAACAATTCTAATCAGGCCATTTCTAAGAACGCCGAGAAGATATCGCTGCTGGGTCATGGGCATCATGGTAAACAAGTTGTGGAGCTTTTGCTTTCCAACGGTGGTGAGGAAGCAATTAACCAGTTCTGCCAAAAGTGGAGGCAGATCTTTGTTGAAGCTGTTCACCCACGCTACTTACCTTCTGGCTGGAATATCAACCATAGGTTAGTTGGCTACTTGGCTTTCATACACACCCTTCTCTTTTGTGATTTTTTTTGTTTGGAAAACCTTGTTTCCTATGCACACTTATCGGTTACATAACGTTTTGAACTTTCTGGTGCTTAGAATAGGCCAAGATATCAGCTACTCCCTCCCCTCGTTTTTTTTCAAGTGCTAAGCCCTGTGCCCAGTGACCTTCGAAGATCTTTCTGTGTCGTGATGCTTTTTTGTTTTTTTTTGTCCACACTTCCTTTTGATCATCAGATATTTACTGTAATCTGCACGTCCTCTTCTGTGGTGCAGTGGACGGCGGGATTTTGGTGACTTCAGTGTGTACAAGCCAGCAAAGAGTGGGGCTCCAACCCGAGCCGATTAGGCTATGGATCTCCTCAATACGTTTACTGTTGTTGTACCCTCAGGTTAAATTTACTTTCCAGAATAGTTTGCATTCCATCAAGCCTGATCTTTGGACTTCAACGGTTGTACTACTGTACTAGTAGCTTGCTTTATCTTGAAATACCAGTTTCATCTACTTTGTTAATGTTACATACTGTACTTGTTTGCCATGAACTTTGCATCGTAGAAAATCACCTGTGAACTTTGTCTCAGCGGATTGCACCATCAAAGTCTCGTTTTGAACTCAGGAATTGAGCTGAAATTGTTATGTTCCACATAGGTTTGCTATTCTTCAAGTTTGTTTGAAACACAGAAAGCATGAGTGATTTTCACAGGAAACAATTTGATTCCTGTGTACAAATGTGGTCATAGGGTGTTTGTGGTATTTACCATGGGATATCCTGAGTAGGATCCCGCTATCCAATATTCCTTTATTTCCGCAAAGGATTATTTCTGCTTTTCAGATTTTTTCATTCCTGACAAGCCAAAAATGTAGCAGCAGCAGCAGCCAGCAGGGCAGCCAGGTCGGCGGAGCCACATGATCCTCGCCCAATCGCCGTCACTGCCCCTCCACCACTCACCCCGGCTTGAATACCCACACCGTGCTCAATCTCCACCCAAACCCAATCCTTCCAAATCCATTTCCCTCCCTCCCATCCCTCCCCACCTCCCTGTCCACTTCCTCCCAGCCGCAGTCGCCGCCGCCGCCGGTGATCCCCAGTCGCCGCGGACAACCAGCCAGCCATGTCGTGCTCCCACCTCTCCACCGCCTGGTCCTCCTCGGCGCTGGCCAGCAGCGCCTCCTCCACCCGGCGGCGCTCCTCCGCCCCGCGCTCCGGCGGCAGCGGCCTGGTGGTGCGGTGCTCCCTCCGCGAGCTCCGCAGCCGCATCGACTCCGTCCGCAACACGCAGAAGATCACCGAGGCCATGAAGCTCGTGGCCGCCGCCAAGGTCCGGCGCGCGCAGGAGGCCGTCGTCTCCTCCCGCCCCTTCTCGGAGGCCCTCGTCGAGGTGCTCTACAACATGAACCAGGAGATCCAGACGGAGGACATCGACCTCCCGCTCACCCGCACCCGCCCCGTCAAGAAGGTGGCGCTCGTGGTCCTCACCGGCGAGCGCGGCCTCTGCGGCAGCTTCAACAACAACGTGCTCAAGAAGGCGGACACCCGCATCGACGAGCTCAAGCAGCTGGGCCTCCAGTACACCGTCATCAGCGTGGGCAAGAAGGGCAACGCCTACTTCCAGCGCCGCCCCTACATCCCGCTGGAGCGGGAGCTGGAGGTGAACGGCGTGCCCACCGTGAAGGACTCGCAGGCCATCTGCGACCTGGTCTACTCGCTCTTCGTCTCCGAGGAGGTGGACAAGGTGGAGCTGCTCTACTCCAAGTTCGTGTCCCTGGTGCGCTCCGACCCAATCATCCAGACGCTGCTGCCCATGTCCCCCAAGGGCGAGATCTGCGACGTCAATGGCGTCTGCGTGGACGCCACCGAGGACGAGCTGTTCCGCCTCACCACCAAGGAGGGGAAGCTCACCGTGGAGCGTGAGAAGGTGAAGATCGAGACGCAGCCCTTCTCCCCCGTGGTGCAGTTCGAGCAGGACCCCGTGCAGATCCTCGACGCGCTGCTCCCGCTCTACCTCAACAGCCAGATCCTCCGTGCCCTGCAGGAGTCGCTCGCCAGCGAGCTCGCCGCCCGGATGAGCGCCATGAGCAGCGCCACCGACAACGCCATCGAGCTCCGCAAGAACCTCTCCATCGCCTACAATCGCCAGCGCCAGGCCAAGATCACCGGGGAGATCCTCGAGATCGTCGCCGGCGCTGACGCCCTCGCCGGCTAAGCTGAGCTGAGCCATCCTCCTTGTTCTCCTTAAGCTGTGAGCCGAGCTGAGCCGGTGGTGCCGTTCTTGGTGCGGTGCTCCTGCTATATATAATTCTTTTTCTCATCTTCTTGCTGTTCAGTCTTGTCTGTAATTCCTGATAGCACAAACACAAGGGAGTTCTGTGTTCCATGCTCGTCGTGATGCCGCGCCTCGCGAGATACACCACAATTTCAATTCTGAGATGCCAAATGTATAATCCGAGTATCTTAATCTTGGAATTCTCCACTTGTCTCGTTTACGATTTACAACGGGTTCTAATGTGCAACGCCCATCAAACTTCAGCCAAAAAAAAAAACGCCGAGGTACTCATAGGAATGATGATTGATTATATCTCATCACAAGAATTGCAACAAGATTATCAATTCTCTCGTCGATCACCTTCAGCATCCTCCACTACCGGTTGTGAGGAGCCATTTACAATCGATCCAACCCTACATTCTATAACTTGCTTCTTTCATGAAGGGCAAAAGTAAAAGAAAGATATTTCATAGTGTTTTTTTTTAAAAAAATTAGAATGTTTCTTGTTAAATTCATACAAATTTATGAGTCTTCTTGCTTCTCTTAAAAATGGCAAAGACAAAAGGTTGAAATGTGGGAACTTCATAGGCGACAACAAAAATACTTTATGTAACTACTCCCCTCATTTTGGCTTGTTCTAAGTTAAGCTCTTCTGAATTTGATCAAACTTATAGAAAAAAGGACAATAAGTTTAAGATGCAAACGGATCCATTATCAATATTTTGTTTAATTATTCGACGTGATAAATGTTAATAATCTTCTCTATAAATTTGGTCAAACTTAGACTAGTTTGATTTAGAACAAACCAAAATGTCTTGTATTCCAAGACGGGGAAGTATAGGACTTACACAATAGAATATTTTTTAGGCAAACAAGAAAGAGTTTTGCGTTTATAACACAATTAGGTTAACTAAGAGGTCAGCTTTATATGTCCACTACCTGCATATATGTCACGTTCTAATATGGAACATGCTTTACATATCCTTAAAGATATGAGTAATTAAAAACCTAAGCTATTTTGGCATAATTTGACACAGGACACCCCTGTCACCCCAGCGTGGCACCGTAGCATTTTATTGCTGGAGCACCAGGTGCAGGCAACGTGTGGCTTGGACGTTCCCCAGTTCCCTTGGACCGGTTCCACCATCTCGGGCGTGGACCGCCGCTAGACTCCACCGGCCGCCGCGACCGGCGCGCTCCTCCCCCCCTACCCGGAAACCCTCCCCAGCCCACCCCTTCCGTGACACGTGGCTCCGCTAGGCGGAGAAGAGGGTTCTAGCTACCGGCGACCGGCGGGCTCGGCGAGGGCAGCGCTCCTCAAGGCCGAGGGCGGGGTAGCGCTGGCGCCGGAGGCCAAGGGGTAATACCAACGGAGCTTCAGGCGCTCTCCCGCAGGCTGGCGAGGGCACCGCGGCGACCAACCGGCCCCAAGGGCGCTGTTTCCTTTTGTGCGGTAAGCCTGTCACAGTGCGGACTCGTGCTGTTTGCCCCCTGGGCCCTGCTATTGTTGTGAAATCGAATTCAGCCTTGGTTATAGCGTGATACACGGTGGCGTTTCGGTTCTGTTTGTTGATGGAGCAGTCGCGCTTGGGAAACCTTTGCTGAATTGCGAATGCAGTACCAATTCAAGCTCCATTTATTTTCCATTCCACACTAGACAAGATTCAGTTTTGTGCTTGTGCTTCTATTGTTAGATCTTTGTCTGTTCAATTCTGTTGTTGGTGATGGTCTGAGGAGCCGGAGGCTGAGGGTTTATCAATTTCCTTGGTTTAGTGATGACTGATGATCCAATGAACTGGGTTTAGCTGTATCTTTCTTTTTCTGACAAAAGTACAAGTTTGGAATTTATAAGCTCTGCCGTGTATGGTATCATGTGGCAGAGCAAAGCCATCGTGTGTCCATCACCCACTAGCACCGTCTATGTCTTATTGATGCGTCTAACATCCTAATTCCTATGTATAATTGGGACTTTTAATCTTTTATTACAACTTTCTTGTTCAAGATTTCCCCTTTTATTAGATCAAATGTTTTGATTTATGCATCTTACATGGAATATGAATGTTGCAGCAGTTGACTTATTGATGGAGCTAGCTGGTTAGGACTTAAGAATGGACAGCAGTCAAGATTCCCAAGAAGAGAGGCATCCAAGAAGGGAGAATGGTGAAGAGACAGAAAAGACTGCTGATTATGGAAATGCTTTGAGTCGCAAGGAGGCAACAGAAGAGCTCCTTGGTTGCGTGGTCCATAGTGAGGAAGAGGCATACAGACTGTACTGTGACTATGGGCATCGCATCGGTTTTAGTGTGCGGAAGGGCAAGCAGTCTTACTTTATTGGTACCAAGAATATTCGAACAAAGGATTACTACTGCTCAAAGGAAGGGCTTAAGTATGATGAGCCTGTTACAGAAGCAAATTTTAATCGACCAGACACAAGAACTAACTGCAAAGCAATGATCCGCTTTAGAGTTGACGAGAAGGGCCAATGGACAGTTATACGCTTTGTTCCTGTGCATAATCACCAATTGGCGAAACCTGGGGAAAGGCACATGCTGAGGTCAGCCAAGTCGCTTGCTGTTGGCAAATCAGGTGTTATAGATCCATCAGCATCTACAGAGTCACATCCAATAAATGGTTTCTCCGATACGATTGAAGATGATACAGCTGAGAATTCAGGGTATACTATAAGGGATTGTTACAATCAGGCGGGCATGCAGGGTATAACAGTAATTGAGGCAGGAGACGGCCAAAGTCTTGTCAGCTATTTCAAACGTAGAACCAATGAGGAAGGCATGTTTTATTGGGATGTCCAAGTTGACCAAGAAGGGCGCATGACTAACTTCTTCTACAGGGATGGTAAATGCAGAAATGATTATGACTGCTTTGGAGATGCTATCATATTTGATACAACCTACCGCACGAATAAATACAACTTGATATGTGCCCCATTTGTTGGTGTTGACCACCACTGGCAGAATGTTGTTTTCGGCTGTGCATTCTTGTTAGATGAGTCTGTAGCTTCCTATGTCTGGGTATTTAAATCATTCTTGGAGTCAATGGGAGGCCAATCTCCAAAATCAATATTCACTGATCAGGATGAAGCTATCATGCAAGCAATTGAGCAGGTTTTCCCTAACACACAACATTGCTTTTCCTACTGGCATATTCTGAAGAATGCACAATCTCACTTAGGCTCACTGAATACGTCACAAGCATTTCAAAATTTGTTTACCAAGTGTATGCAAGGATCTGACTCAGAAGAGGATTTTGAGGATTCATGGACTTCAATGCTCCGTGAATACAAATTACAGGATAATAGCTGGCTCATCGACCTTCATAGGTTCCGTCATAAATGGTGCTCAGCATTTAACAAAGATACCTTTGATGGTGGGATTAATTCTTCTCAGTGGGGGGAGATTTCAAACAATATTCTCAGTGGAGTTTCTGATGACAATACCTCGCTTACACGTTTTGCGCTCTTGCTAGAAAGGGTTGTCAAGGATCTACGTAGAAATGAATCTGAAGAGGATTTTCGCTGTAGCCAGACTGCTCCAGTTCGTGCAGTTAAGCACAGTACAGTTTTGAAGCAGGCTGCAGAATCATATACACATCGGATCTACAAATTATTTGAGGCAGAATTTCTGGATGGATGTGGAGCAACTTCATGCCATGAAACGTCAAGTGGTGGGAATTTGTTGAGGTTTGAAATTACGATGCAGGGGAGAGGTTCAAAAGTATGGGCTGTCGCTCTTGACACTTCCACCATGGAGATCACCTGTGGTTGCAGGAAATTTGAAAGGATGGGTCTTCTTTGTTCGCATGCCCTCAAAGTCTTCACCCTGCAGAATGTGGACACAATTCCAGAAAAATATGTTTTGAAACGATGGACAAAAGATGCCAGGAGAAGCATGTATAAACTTGCTCAAGATGATTCAACCCAACAAGAATGCACAGAGGCTGAACTTGCATATCGCAATCGGGCAATGCAGTACGCATATAACCTAATTATAAAGAGCCAGGAACTGGAAGAATCAAGAAAAATATTCTGGGACTCCCTTGAAACTGGAGAGAAGGCACTAGAAGTATTCTTTGAAATGAGAAACGTGCACACTCTAGCTGCCAAAGATGCTAGTAATAGAGAGAAAAAGAAGAAAAAACCATCAAAAGGACCAAACTCAAGTAAGTAATAATTTTAACTCCCTCAAGTCCTCATAGAGCCACCAATTTATTCAAAGTTATACCCTATTATGCAGAAAAAGCAAAACAAGTACCAGCAGCATCCTCAACTGCCCAGGAGCTAATTATCCAAACTAATGAGCATCAATATCAATCATCACAAGATGCTCCGGGTAATGCAACAATTGGAAGGCCATATTACTATCAGGTACACAGAAATAAGTTATTTTCTGTTCACTTTTTGGCATTACCAAATCTTGTACTTACATGCTTCATGTTCAGCAGGCTTTTCCAACTGCCCCTATGCAACCAAACCAGATGTACATTCATCCAAATATGCACGGAATGCCCCTGTGCACACCACAGGTATTCTAATTGATAGACTGGCCTCAGCATATTTCGCTTACCTTGCAGAGATCAGTACAAGGTCATGTGATTTGTCAAGGATGGGTGTTGCACTTCTTTATTCTTTAACCTTTCTTCTTGCTTCGGAATATTGATTGCAATAGGCCTGTTTATGGATGGCTCTCTGTTCTCGTAACAAGTATAGTAAATGAATGTTGACCTACTATGCTAACCGTATGGTCATGGGCGTGCTACAGTAACTGGGCAACCAAGTGCATGGCACCTTCCTGCTCCTCCATGACAGCTCATTCTGAGCTGTTATAGTGCCCCAAAGCACGCTGTGTCATGCAGAAGAAAATAATAATTTGTGGCACATGCAGAAGATGCATTACTTCTTAGATTGCTTTGGGCCTTCTTTTAGAGAAAAATACTCTTGATGTAGTTGATGGAAAGTTTAATGCATGATCCACTGTTTGTAAGACCTTTTTTTTTAGACAACTGTTTGCAAGACCTTGAGAGATAACAGAAGCACACAAAGACACAGATAATACTAACTGTAGCATATACATGGGCATGAACTTCAACTAGGCAACATTGATGTAATTACAAAAAAAAATATTCTGCTCTGAACTTATTCCCCCTTGTTTTTATTATGTCCAGCAGGATCATCTGTCTGCATATGCTGCAATACGCCCCAATTCAAATTTTGGTGGTGCCAAGAACATCTGAAGGATACTAAGGTATGCAATGTCCTCACAATTTTATGTGTGTCGTGTGATGTACAGAACTATTTCCTTGTCTAATTGCTCTTCTGCCACTTCTGGCAAGAGGATGCACGTCTCAAATGCTGAACATCAGAGCTGGATACCAGTCCTGTCCTGGACTGATATTGGTGTTTGTAGAGATATAACTGGTGTTTACACTTAAACAATGCCTGTTCTACACATGATACCAACCCATACTGTAGTCATCTCGGTCTCGGGGATTACATGCTGATGTCTTGGTACAGTAATTTCCAGGTTCCTCTGGATGCTGCTGGAAAACGTTATTCGTGGATTACAGCTACTTGTTCCAGCTTGAACTCTGTCGACTATTTATGTGGGCCTGACAGTGCTTCTTCACGTTGGTCGATTCGACCTCTTCTGATCTTCAGGGAAGTGGCTATTCTGGGCTTCTGGCTGTTGCTGGCAAGCACTTCTGCATAGAGAAGTGGCTTGCTATTAATCTCAGGCAGGCAATTTCAGGCTTGTAAATTGTAAGTCGTGAGAGCTTGGGAGTTGGGTCATATTGATCTCTGCAGAATCAGAATCCAGTTGCAAACCACACAGATGTATTCTCTTGTGCGAAAAGCTGTTTCGGCTCAAACACAATCCTGTCGGTGGCACCAGGCACCTGTTCACCTCCTGGGTTCTTGCGATGTGGCGGCGGTTCTTCGGTAATCAGAACCTACGGAAATCTCTATTCTTGCATGATCCCGGCTGTACGTCAAAGCAAGCGGCGGGATGGGGAGTTGCTCGTTGGCCGTTGCCCGGCCAGCACGGAGTGCTCCCTGGCCCCTGACCACTGTATTTTGGTTATGGATTCTGATTTGTAGTGTATCTGTGTGCTGCCTACCTGTTGATGTAATGCAATCTGTTCTGACCCTTCCTCGTGGAGTCGTGGTCGATGGAACGAGGAGAATAACGGTCATCCCATCCCCGGAACATGAGACTGCATCGGTGCATCTGATCTCAGGACGCTTTTGTTCCTGGTTTTTGCACATGATCTCAGGACGCTTTTGTTCCTGGTTTTTGCACATTGTAAGATGGGACCAACGACTTCCTTCATTTCAAATTATAATTCGTTTGATTCTTTTTATCCCAAATTTGATTGCCCACCTTATCAAAAAAATTTACGCAAACATATTCTTAAAAAAAATTGTTAACAAAGGTCATAACAATAAATATGGTATTTTACCAAATTTTTTTTAATAAGGTGAGTGGTTAAACTTTGGATCAAAAAGTCAAATGAATTATAATTTGAAACATAGGTATAAATATATGTCGTTTAGGATAAGCAAATTAGTGTACCTTTAGAGATTATTCTTTATTGGACCCTAGAAAAGGTACACATTCCTTTCTTGGGCCTAAAGTTTTTCGTTCATTTCTTGGCTAAAACATCTTCTTTCATTTCTTTCTTGGCCCTACCACCCTTTAGATGCTTAACGGTGTTAACTAGGATATGAAAAGACATCTTTGCCCTCATGAGTGGATGCACATGAAACAAAATTTATGGACGGCGGGACCAAGAAAGGAATGGAAGAAGAAGTTTTGGCCAAGAAAGGAACAAAAGCTTTTTCAAGGCCAAGAAAGGGATGGGTACTTTTCTAGAGCTATAAGAAACAATATGACTTGTCCTAAGCGAAGATATATAATATATATGAAAACAGAGGGAGTAAGTACATATGCGAAATTTCAGATTAATTAATAAGTGCCGCCGGGTGGTACTGACAGAGATTACTACAATCTACAGCAGTACTGCGATGGCTAATGGCTACTACTTAGATAAACAAGCAGAAGCAGCAGCTGGTGCTACTACTACTGATGCATGCATGGCTGCGCCAATTAAGCTAGATGGCCGTCCTAGCTAGCTACTCCCTCCGTCCTAAATTGTAAGTCATTCCAATATTTTTGGAGAGTCAAACTTTTTTTTATGTTTGACCATAATTATAGAGTAAATTAGAAAAAATTATAGAACCAAATAGATATAATCTAAAAATATACTTAATGAAGAAGGTAAT
Organism: Digitaria exilis; assembly: GCA_015342445.1. Lineage (NCBI taxonomy): Eukaryota > Viridiplantae > Streptophyta > Magnoliopsida > Poales > Poaceae > Digitaria > Digitaria exilis. The sequence goes on along the minus strand of JACEFO010001827.1, from coordinate 580,148 downwards.
GGTATTTATTTGGTACCATAAATCTTAGTACTTCGTTATATAAATTTGGTCAAAGTTGAGATAATTTGACTCTCTAAGAATCTTGGAATGACTTACAATTTGGGACGGAGGAGTAGTATCTTCAATCTTGTCTCAGCATCCGGGAGGAGAGGAGGCTTCCGGTTCCGGGCCTGTGCCGCCCGACACATAGTGCGTGGCGGGGACCGCGCGCGGCGCATTCGCGTTCGCGACGATCTGGTCCCTCCGGACGCGCACGGTGGCGAAGGGCACGGGCAGGGACAGGGACAGGGACAGGGACGACGCGCCCTCGTAAACCACCTCCAGGCATCCGTCCTCGTCCACGCCGGAGACCACCACGGCGCGCACGAGCGCCCCGGGCTGCGTCGCCGCCGCCGCCGTTCCCGCGCTCGCCGCCACGGGCGCGCGGACGAGCACCCGCGCGCCGACGTCGAGCCCCGTGGCGACCGCGGCGGGGGCGCCTCTTCCGTCGTCTCCCGCGCTGGCATCCCGCGGGGCCTCGTCGCTGTCGCAGGCGGCCGCCAGCGCCAGCAGCGCAACGCGATTCTGGCACCGCCCTGGCGCGGGTGGCGGCGTACTCCTGCCGCGGAGGTCGGCGCGCGGGTGGCGGCCGCCAGCTTCGACGGAGGAGGACTTGGCGGCTGCCTCGGCGGCGAGCTTCTTGAGCCTCCGCAGGTTGGCGGACGGGATCGTCATGGCATGGTGGGTACTGGCCTTGGGTAGCAAGCTTCTTCGAGTGGCGGAGGCCGGAGTGCGTGCGTGCAGACAGTGGGAGTGCTGCGTTCAGATCGGAAGTGAAAAATACTTTTGTTCATCTTGCTATATGAACAGTATATTAGGAAGCGTGTTCTGTGAGTGGAATGAATAGAAAAAACTGGTTTGGAGAAGTATGAATCTGAACACAGCTAGCGGGGCGAGTGTTGTGCTACACGATTGCACGGACACATCGGCGCCCTCATTTATAACTGCCAGGTAGCACAGGAGCATTTGATAGTCGCTCAAGGAAGCCAAAAAGCCTGTGCCAGTTGCCAGCAGATCAGCAGCCTTCTGCAGCTCTGCTTCTGCTCCATTGTTCTTGACTTCTTGACAGAGTGTGGTGTGCTCCACAAGGAGCTGAATAGCTAGCCTGCCGTCCAACATGTCGTTTCCTAGATCAATGCCGTTTACAAACTTTCTCGAAAATATTAATATAGCGCCGTTTACACTCTCGGCTTTCATTTTTTTTTCCGAGGGGAATTTCCCTTTGAATTTTTACATCTGACGTGGCAAACGCAATATGCAAAGTAAATACCAACCTCTTTCAAAATAATTGACAACTTTGAATTTATTTTACACTTTGATGAACTATATATCATCAAGTAGGTAACTATGTAGAGGAAAATAAACATCTCAAATTTGTGACAAGTGGTATTGTATATTGGTGTGATATGTACTTCTACTCTCTCCGTTGCATATTATAGTTTGTTTTACCTTTTTATCCTAAGTTTGACCAGTCAAATTTAAGTAGATATTGATGTACTTTGATTAATGAAGCAAGCCATAACAAAAAAAATATGATATATTGTATATTTTTTAATAATATGAGTAATTAACTATAATTTGGAACGGATGTAGTATATGTCTATGCAAAATATTTATATGTAAGACGCACAGTCAAACTTTGAATAGTAAGTCAAAGTTATCAGTTATTTAAAAAATAGTGGGGACACATCGAGGGCTGAGCCGATGAGGCCAGGAGGGTGCCTGGACGACTGAAGCCTACCCCCTCCGTCCCATAAAAGATGACGTTCTGAGATGCGTGCACGTGTTAGTTTCTCAACCTTGACTCGATTTGTAGAAAAATATGTGTAATATTTATATCTCTAATAAATTTGTTAAAAATTAGATTTAAATATCTATCTAATGATATTCATGGTGTATTATAAATATGAATATTATTTTATACATAATTCGCTAATATTGAAAGATGCTATTTTTTATAGGAAGCGAGAATGACATCTATGTCGGAACGGAGGGAGCAAGGACTAAGGAGTAACGTCCTGGCAACTTGGCAACCAAGGAAGTTACTTGTCAGTCATGAACGAGTAGGTTATATTTCCATATGTACCGGTAGTTTCAAAAACTTTTTCAGTTCATGAAATTGAAGCTAGAAGTGAACCACGAGTGCTTAAAATTTAAATAGGTCACTTGGCATTTGTTTCTGACTAAAAATAAATATTTAGATAACATTATTATTTTGATCCAAAAACTAATGTGTCGCGAATTTTGTACGTGATGTTAACGATTTGCTCTCTCCGTTCTCAAACATATATCATTTAGGATAAGCCAATAAATTAAAAAAATAAACTAATACACTGGTCAAAACGACATATATTTAATGAGTGGGGAGTATTTCTTTACTTGAACACACACGAGTTGAACTGTTGTACTACGCCAACTCTTTCTTCAACATCGTGGTAGGTGGCAATTAACGATCAATGATCTCTGACCGACATGATGTCAATACAAAAAATGGTACATGGTACAAGTTTTGATCTCACGTTATATGAGTAACTTCAAGATACTTTCTACATCCATCCTAATTATTAGGAATAGAGAATATGATGAAAAAAAAACCCTCCAACAGCTTGTTTAAGTGGTTATCCAAATATAAATACAATGTATTTCAGATTTATCCCTAGCCAAAGATAGATAACGAAAATATATCTCTATAGTGTAGACAAGGTATATAAAAGGTGTTGGAGATTGAAACGTATAGAAAGCTTTATATGTAAATGAATCTCCAAATTATATCTAGAGAGCGAAATATCAAAAGACTTTTGGAGACGCTCAGCTTCTCCAAATTACACTGGCGAAATTCCCATTTAGCTAGCTATTTAGCTTTTCAAGGGGTGGAAACCAACAGGCTAGTCAAATATTCATTTTCATATCTAACTCTCCCCTCTTCTCTCCAACCCATTGTCGCATGGCTCCACAAAGCCATCTCCTCCCCTCCTCCTCTCCTCCACATACATGGCGCTCGACCCCTGCGCCCTGGAAACTTGATGCATTTCCGCCTCCGGCCCGTCGCTCAGCACATCCGCCCTGACAACTCATCACACATCCACGCGAGGCATTTCCCTTCTGGGAGAAGATGATGCGTCGTCCATTCCATGCGAGGCACTTGTTTGGTTGGAACCCTAAGAAAGCTGTCTAGGCCCGGCAACAATCTTAGGCGTTGGATTTTGATGGCATGAGGTTAGATGGTTTTGCCCAGCTAGCTAGTGAGCTATCTGGCAGGCAACAACCATACAAACCCTTAGTGTACTGTGCATACCTCATCATGTATGAGGTTAATCGACTCTTCCATCTTTTTCCTATCGTGTCTCACACGCAAACATGTGGTGATGTGATTGCAGTGTTTATAGCTGTGTGTTTTGCCGTGTTTAGTTACCAAAAGTACTTTTTACTTCTTATTCATCCCCCTCACAGAATACGCATCCCCAAAAATTCTTTTTTCACCTTTCCTATTCATCCCCCTCACATAACACGCATCCCAGAAAAAAAAGTATTTTTTCTCCATCAACTAAACACGGCCGATCTAAGCTGCGCATCCGCGGATGAATAGCAATCTGTTGAATTTGCGTGAAAGAAATAACTACCTGTGGATTAGTTCGGATTGATGGGCCGTACGTTTAGCAATCTTCGCGCCAAGGTAACCTGGTGAGTCCGAACTTCTGAAATCTGTATCCTAGTCCTCCCGAAAAAGAAATGAAGAGATTTTCACAAAAAAAAGAAGAAATGAAGAGAAAATAAAAAAACATTTCCCCTAAATTCCGAGTCCGATCGAGGCATCGAGCTGGCAGTCTGTCTCCGACGACGCTGACTTTGAGAGCTGGGCTACATAACCTTCGTCCCGACCCCTTATTCGCACGTCCAGTTCAGAGAGAACACTAATTGCCATCCTTCTCTCCGGCCCTAATCACCACCCCTTCTGCAGTTCTTCTCGTCCAGATCCCCGGACAGCCGCCATGCCCACCATGACAATGATGTCCCCTGCCATGCGCAGGCTGCGCCGCGAGGGTATCGAGATCAGACGGAGGATGACGACGGCCCTCGCGCCGACAGGAGCCATCTCCAAGAACAAGAAACCCTCACCGCCGCCGCCGTATGCTTCTGTCCTCGCTTTGCCTGCGCCGCTGCCGCGTCCCATCCCCGCGCCTACAGCTACGCGCCCGCCCTCGCCGCCGTCGTATCCGAATCCGGCGGAGGTCGCCGTCGTCAAGAAGAGCAAGCGCATCGGGAAGGGGGCGCAGGTGCGCGTGCGCACGCGGGTCGGCACGGCGGCGTGCACGGGGCAGCCCATCGTGCTCTGGCTCCGCGCCGTCGTCGACGCCGAGGAGGACGACGACGGCTGCCTCCACGTCACCTACAGCTACGCCAACGGCAAGCTCCCACGTGTCGCGCGCGTCGCCCTGAGCGACGTCAGGATGCATCATGATGACGACGCCGGCGGCGCTGCTTCGTCCGGTGGTTCTTCTTCCACCGTCACCACCAGCGACGACTGCCGCTCTGCGCGGGCGCCGTCACAGCAGAGTAAGGCGGCGCCACCGCGACGGCCGACGGTCGCCGGGAAGAAGCTGCCGTTGCCGAAGAAGTACGAGAAGGAGATGAAGAGCACGTCCAAGGCTATCCTAGGCTGCGGGTAGTTTGTAGCTTAGCTGGTAGGGCTTAGCGCATCGCAAGATCATGCGGCCTCTGATTCATCATGTTTTGCTTGTGAATCGTGGTAAATTGGTAATGGAATGTAAGACAACACCGTGCCATTGTAGCATCACTACTACTTAGGACTCAGGAATCAGCTGGAGTCCAGGTCAAGTTCTGTTGTATTTGTATGTATTCAGATTATTTTTTGTCCGGGTTAAGTTTGTCTTAGTTCGGGTTGAATATCATGTATTCCTCTTGTTATGAAAACATGATGGTTTGGATAACTTTGTATCTGTAGTATTTTGGATTAAACATAGTTACATACTCAACTCTCTGATAACTTGTACTGTAGCTTTCAAGGCTTCAAGGGATTGATCGTCGAGATCGTTTAGTCTTCTCAATGTCGGCCCGTCATTGAACCTTCTCCAAAATTCAGAAAACCGTATGGGCTCTGAAAGTACGTACAAAAAATGGATTATGACTTCGTACTCGACACATGCTACTAAAGTATGGTATATTCACTTCGCACAATACTAGTACTACGCTACTTACTTGACTGAACATGCATCTGAAAAGCTATAATATAAATTAACAGCGGATGGACAGAGAAAACGACAGAACAGAAACATACTTTACCTGCATCAAATATAAGTGCATTGGGCTGTAGTAATCAAACCATTCATGTTTATTCGTTTTTGGCTGCTCCGCGGCCACGGCCGACTGTCGCCGGGAAGAAGTTGCCCTTGCTGAAGTGAAGAAGTACGAGAAGGAGATGAAGAGCAGGTCCAGAATGTCCAATTAATGCTATGTTAAGCTGATGCAGTTAGCTGTAGGCTTGCACTGTAGCATTCTGTTGTAAGGAAAGGGCGTCGACAACTCAACATCGCAGTCGTTCCCTTTGTTCTGACCTTGTGGTTTGCTGTGATCGTAGGGCCCGAACATTGTGCCAGGGGCCATGTTGTCTTTTGCCATGCCTCCTGCAGGCCATTTGCGCCCCCCCCCCCCACCCCACCCCACCCCACACACACGCAAAAAAAAACAGATTGCAGGCTTGTTGGAGGAAAAAAATTTGAAAACAAAAGGCTGTTTAAGAAATCAATCAAGGACACAAACAAATATCAACGGGACACGGGACAGTAGCGAACAGAGAACTCACACTGGTTTCACACACACACACACACAAAAAAACTCACACTTTCGTCGTGGCATCCTCGCAGGTGTGTCTCGACTCTCGATTCCAGTCGCTTTCATCTCCCTGCTGGGGCTGCTCGCCGTCGTCCATCGCGTCGTCTTCCAGGAACTTTCATTCCTTGACTTCTGATTCCCGGCGGCGGCCATGCCTTCCCGTCCCTGCCGTTCCTCTCCCCTTTGGACACTAGCTATACCACCACTCACGCCGCACTCGTCGACAACCAGATCAAAGCTTCGATTTTTGCCGCCACTTAAGCATGGCGGCCACGCCGGGATCTCCAGGGAAGACGGACTCCGAGGCCGAGCCGTTCTCTCCCTCTGTCTTCCTCGACCTTCCCCCGACGCCCCGCCCCGTCGGCGACGGCGCGGCCTCCTCGGACGACCTCGTGCTCCCCTTCATCTCCCGCATGCTCATGGAGGAGGACATGGACGACAAGTTCTTCTACCACTACCCCGACCACCCTGCTCTCCTCCAGGCCCAGCAGCCATACGCCCAGATCCTCTCCGCCGCGGCCGCCGCCGCTCCGGGTTCCTTCACCGCCAACAACGGCGGAGGCGGACCCTGCACCTTATCGGCGTCCTCTGACGACGCCCCGTCGTTTGTAGGGGTGGATGAGTTCACTGCACACGAAGCCAACCAACTCTTCTTGCCCCAACAAGACACGGCCCGCTCGAGTTTCCCGAACGGTGGCGGCGGCGGCGGCGGCGCGGACATCGAGAGTTCGGGGTTGTTGTATGGGGCGGAGGAGGCAACTACAGCGACCACCTCCCCTCCCACCGGTGATGGGGAACACGGCGCGCCGCTAGCCTCGACCTTCTTCAGTGGCCAGAACAGGGTAAGCATGGACATGCTCAACGAGGCGTTCCTCAGGGGCAGGGAGGAGGCCAAGAAATTCTTGCCCACTGACAACATCCTTCTCGTCGAGGCTGGAGGTAGCAAGCTTTCGCAAGGGATTGCCGCCGGCGAAGTGAGGAATGCCAATGAAGACAAAGTGGACAGAATTGGGGGCAATGGCGGCCGGGGCTGCAAGAACCGGTGTAATTGGCAATACTTGGAGACAGAGACGACGGCTAGGAGCACCAAGCTGATGGTGCCTGAGCCGGAGGAAACAGGTGAGGTGATTGATGAAATAATCGTCAATGAGTACCGCTTGTGCCTCAGCGGAATGCTGGACCTGCGCATCCCCATGGACGGCAGCAAGGATGGGAAGAAAATCAGGAAGGGGAAAAGAAATTCGGCGCTTGGAGGGCAGAGCTCGAACGAGGTGGTGGACTTGCACACATTGCTCATCCACTGTGCACAGGCAGTGTCCATGGATGATCGTCAGAGTGCGACCGTGCTACTTAGGCGGATCAGGCAGCATTCATCACCAATTGGAGACGCCAATCAAAGGCTGGCGCATTGCTTCGCAGAGGGGCTGGAGGCACGAATGGCAGGCATGGGGAGCCAGGTGTACAAGTCGCTCAAGGCGAAGCGCACCTCGCTTGTGGAGTTCCTCAAAGCATATCAACTGTACCTAACAGTTTGCTGCTTCAAGATGATGGCATACAGGTTCTCCAACATGAGCATCGCCAATGTTGTTGCTGGGAGGAAAAAGTTGCACATTGTGGATTACGGTGTTCGTTATGGGATCCAGTGGCCAAGCTTGCTAGGCTGGTTAGCTACTCGGGAGGGTGGACCACCGGAGGTGAGGATCACCGGCATTGATCTTCCCCAACCGGGGTTCCGACCAGCTGCTCAGATTGAGGAGACAGGGCGCCGGCTCAGCAAATGTGCACACCAGTTTAGTATACCATTCAGGTTCCAAAGCATCGCGGCTAAGTGGGAGACGGTTTGTGTTGATGACCTGAACATTGACCCAGAAGAGGTACTCATCGTAAATGGTCTGTTTGATTTTGGGAACTTGATGGATGAGGGTGTCGATATACATAGTCCGAGCCCTAGGGATGGTGTCCTCGGTAACATCCGAAAGATGCGGCCAGATGTGTTTATCCTTTGTAATGTCAATGGCTCCCATGGGGCGCCATTCTTTGTAGCACGGTTCAGGGAGGTACTGTTCTTTTTCTCAGCACTGTTTGACATGCTTGATGCTACTGTCCCAAGGGACAATGACCAACGCTTGCTGGTCGAGCGAGACCTCTTTGGACGATTTGCCCTGAATGTCATTGCCTGTGAGGGCTCAGATAGGGTGGAGCGCCACGAGACATATAAGCAATGGCAAGTGCGGAACCACCGGGCAGGACTCAGACAGCTACCGTTGGATCTAGATATTGTCAAGGTAGTGAGGAAGAAGGCCAAGGATAGCTATCACAAGGATTTTGTCATTGATGTGGATCACCAGTGGCTCTTGCAAGGGTGGAAGGGACGCATAATCTGTGCCCTGTCAACGTGGGTCGCAGCTAATGCTTTCTCAAAACATTAGCTGCTTTTCTTCACCCATTCTGGGAGTGAGATATCAACAACTGTTCATCCTTGAAAAAGAGATTAAATTACTTTTTAAGTTTGTTAGTGATGTTGTGAATGCTTAAAGCTGCATGAGTTGTTACCATTTTCTGACGCAGAACTCATGTTGATCTACAACAAACTGAAGAACCGTGGGGGTTTGTTTTCTAGCACTATAGCTGTATGAGTGCTCGTTATTATACCTGTCGTTTGCTCTGTCCATCCTTGCACTAGAGCTTTTCAGATACATGAGCTAGAGTGATAGTAGTACGCAAATATTCAGTTAGGAGTGTTGCACATGTTGAATAGATCATTATTTATTAACCATAATTTGGGTTTAGTGTATTATGTCTGCCGATTTCTCTTGTTGCAAAAGGACAGCCGTTTCACTTTTGTGGGCAGAGAAACATATAGCTGTTACTCTGTTTTCAAGTACATTTTGTTTGTTAGCAGAGTTGCAGACTCTTTGTTTGCAAAGGCTTTACATGACAGTAGCCAATATAGACAAGTATGCTGTTTATATAACTAACTAATGTAATAGAGAATCGCAAGAGGAAATGGGAGGCAAAGTTTACTATACCTGCATTGGATGCAAATATGTATTTCCGAGTCAAGACAAGAATTTGAGCTAATAGAAACGAAGGTGGCCATGCCATCCAACTTCGTACAATTCGGATTGTATAAACTAGAAACATGGGAGCTGCTACAGTACTCCAGTTACCTCCTAACATGGGAGCTTCTACAGTACTCCAGTTACCTCCTAGGAGGTAAGACATCAAACAAATATAAGGCATTGAATTTTAGGAGACAAAAAAATATAAAAAGAAAAAAAAAACGATCATCCCGGTATGGAACTGCCTATGCATGCCACTCCGGAACTGCCGTCCTCCCCGGCACGCACGTCGCTCAGACGCTCTCATCGTTTTTGTGCGGTTGTGCCAGAGAGAACACGCCCCAGGTTCCGGATAGGCAACTCAACATGAAAAGGATTTCGTGTACATGTATACGTGTATGCACCACCACAATGAACAACAATTGTGCACACATGTTTGTCAGTGCACCTACGCGATGGCTATACGCCAAGTTCAGGGGTGATCTCTATTTTATCCTCATAATTAATCTCTTTCCAATCAAGAGAGCAAATATACTATGCACAAAAGTGCTCCGGCCATGATCCATCTAATTAACTTGTCACACATGTCACGTTTTTTTACAACATTTCCGTGTCACATTCACAGAAAAAGGAGCACCGATGTCACTGTCTTTTTTAACAAAGAGCAATGGCGGTGAGGTAACAGGAAAATAAACATGTTAGATCTAAAACATATGTATATAATAAACATTAAACCTATTACTTCTTATGAGGTAATACATCGTTAGATCAACGGTCCACGATCATTTTGGAGTACCTTAGCAAAGCTCAAGAAACATGCATTGTCCACGAAACCACTGATCCATTTTTGCATCGACAGGTGCTCGATTACGATCTACTATGTAATAAGCACACGGGTCTCTCCTCCGATTGACTCTGTTTTATCCTTGGTTTTGAACAACTAGTGTAGAGTGTAAGCATCAGTCCATGCGTGCTTGCATCATACTGTAGTGCATGGTGGCTGAATTTTCTGAAAAATGCTCGGACTACAAGATCTGCTGTGTTCTGTCATGGAGGGGGGGGATGCAGGTTGCCTTGCCATGTAAGTTGCAAAATTAGATGACCAATTTGTCATGTTTTGTAGCTGAACTTCGAAATAGTTTACGGCAATCTAGTGATCACTATTTCTTTTTACATTTTGATTGTTTCTATTTCATTGGAAATTTAAGGGACGAAATGTTCAAAACATAACTTTTGGCTTCATGAATAACTTTAAGTATAATGAGTTTATCTTCATTTGTTATATGACTAGAAAAAGAGTTTCATTAGATCCGATTTGATGGTCATTTTGTCTGACTTAACTGACAAAAGTGATACAATTGTCAAATTAGGGCTTGTTTAGATGAAAAAATTGGTGACAAGTTGGTGAAAGTTGGTGCTAAGTTGGTATTTTCAATAAGAGGGACACTGTTGTTAGTGTGTCAAGCTGGTGGAAAGTTAGGAAACTAAACAAGGCCTGAGAAAATAAAGTTAGAACATGATATAAGGGGAAAATACTTTGAGAGTGTATCCTATGGAAACCACGTTTCCATGGAAACTATAGAAACTCCATGCAAAACCATTCGATGTCCATCCGATGACTAGAAAAAGAGATGGATAATTTTTCAAATAACCCCTCCCACACATCCCTACAGTCTGGTTCTGTTCCCTCCGTTACGTTTCCGTCGCCCCCTCCGTCCCCACGTTCCCTTCCGTCATGACCCAACACCGATCGAATATGCGCCGCCGAGGCCCGATCCCCTGGAAGCGGACGCCGCGACCTCGGTGCCCCGAAGCCCTGAACGATGGCGTGCATGGAGTCTTCCTTGTCTTCCCTCTTCCGGCGCGACCAAGGACGTGCGGTCCCAACCTGCTTTGGATTGTCGCCGACGTGCAAGACCGTGCGTGCACCATCGTCCATGGCGGCAGCGTTCAGAAGGTCGCGGGTGGCGTCCTCCATGGCGGCGGCGGCAAGAGGCGTGAGTGCACTGTTGTCCATGACACAAGGCGATAGGAGGCCGACTTGATTGCTTGTCCATGGGGTCGTCGTCCAGGGCGCCGTCCGGGCTCCGAGATTGGTTGGCTCGTCGCGGCGAGGTCGAGGCGAGGATTGCCCGCGGCAACTTCTAGGATCACGAGAACTTCCAACGTGGATAGCAACAGACCACTTCCAGGATCACGGGAACTTCCAACGGGGAGAGCAACGGATCCCTGTAATAGACCGACGGGAGCGACGGAACGGATCCCTGAAACTGGACGGAGTAGTATGAGTGGGGGTTTATTTGGAAAATTATCTCACCTCTTTCCTAGTCATTGGATGGACATTCAATGATCTTGGGTGGAGTTTTCATAGTTTCTATGGGAACCTGATTTCCATAGGATACACTCCCAAATACTTTAATATTAAAAAATAAATCAAATCGTGTTAAATAAGGAATTTTCTCTTTTTTATTTACAAAGGCATTTTGTGGGATAACGATGGAGTTGGTGAAATGGTGATGAACCCATTCAACCTAACCAAATTAAACAAATTGTTTTTTTTAGAGTTATAGGGCATCGCCCCAGTCTTACTTTATTAAGCAGACCAAGTTCAGTTACAGCACATGAAACTTCAAGTTTGATCAAGAGCAGGAAAATGCATTACATCTTTTTCTAGAGAACCAAGGACATCTCAACATAAGAGCATTGTGCTCAGCTTGGGACGTTTCAACGGTCTTCAGTAGATTCTGCCTTCAGGGTTCAGTAACGGTATCAGGTGCGCACAGTGGCGAAGCTAGAGCGAAATGGAGGGGGGGGGGTGCGAGGTATTACCACAAGTGCAAGTCAATTTGCCAATGCAAATGATGTTTTTAAGGAAAAATATCCATTATCACCCTCAACTGTCGTGCGGTGCTCAATTCCGGCCACTAATTAATAAAATATCCATTTTAGTCCCTCAATCCACGCAATGACATATCACGTATAATGAGGAGTGAGGATGATCCTAAGATAAAAGTTGAAGGACTAAAAAAATAGACATTTCGATCAATAGTTTAGGTATGAAAGTGAACTTAAAAGTAATTGTTTAGGACAAAATGACCATTTTCATCGTTGGGGATGAAATTGGGTCTAAAAATAAACTTTAAGGACAAAAATGGTGATTTTAGTATTTCAAGGACAAAATCGAGTTTAGGGTGATTGTTGAGGGATAAAATAGTTATTCTGCATTTATTAACAAACGTTATTAAATATAACTGCTATTCGATAATCATGCACAACTCCTGCTTAGTTTGTTAAAGAACAAGAGAAAAGATAGCCATACAAAATTAGATTTAAAGGAGAGATAAAGGTCTTTTTAAATAAAAATTTTCACTATTGTAATCTTGTTCGAAAAGATAATTTTGCAAACTCGTTCCTGGCTGGTGTCCACTACTCGGCATGCAAGGAGGTGTGATTGCAGCGGGCCAAAGGAAGGGAGGCAGGAGACAACAAAAACGAGGTGTAGATTGATTTGTTTCTCGCCTAAACTGCATGCTTTGTATGTATTGGATTAAATCACATAATAGCTTTTTTTTCTTTTGTGTGCTCTGCTAGACTCGTAGCAATTTTTTTCTTTTGTCTGGTCTTCTGGCTGCTGGGGGGTGCATTGCACTGAGCCATGGGGGGTGCATATATGGTAATATAATGTTAGTTATAACTAAAAAATGTTTTTCAGGGGGTGCAGCTGCACCCCCTGTTCACTACGTAGCTTCGCCCCTGGGTGCGCAGGTGCTTGTGCCTCGTTCCATTCACCTTCTAGGTTCATCACAAAGTTGAACAGCTCTTGTCTCAGGGGTTCTGCTAGGAGCCCAATCTCGCCGGTTGTGCAGCTAACCATCTCATTTTGTTTAGCTTCTGCTCTAGCTCTTGTCGGTTCACTGTAGGGCATAGCAGCTTCCAGCTTGCTATTAGGCCAGCAATGCTTCTCATCAGTGATGGCACATCTCTCCATAGTCCACCCTGAAAACAAATGGAGTTTCTCAGCTTCCATAACCCCACAGGGCCGCTGAAGAGAAATTGTTATTAACTATATGCTTCTTACTAAGCCATAATTCTCCCACAGATTGAAAATTATTCCCACAACCTATCTCTAGAACTTCAGAAATAATAAGCCACATTTGCTTTGCTACTACACAGTAAAAAAAAAGATGACTCACAGATTCCTTTTCAGAGCAGAAAAGACATCTATCATCGTTGATGCTTTTCTTTTTTTTCACATTGTCTCTAGTTAAGGTCCTGTTTTTTGTTAGAAGCCATATGAAAAAATGTACTCAGAGGAGGAATCTTAAGGCTCCATATGGCTGGGAGATAGACTGGGATGGCTCCTCTATTATTAATAACCTTATATAGAGACTGGGAAGAGTATTCTCCTTTGGAATTGAAGGTCCATATCATATTATCTTGCTCATCAGAGAAGACAATAGTTGAGGCTAGTTGGACTATCTCTTCCCACTTTCTAAATAGAGTCTCATTAAAAGTTCTTCTAAAGGTGCATTTTAGGTCATGACCATCCCAAAGCTCTTGCATTGTGCTATTCTTTTCATTTACCACAACATAGATGTCCCAGTACTGAATGGCTAGGCTGGAGGTACCTATCCAGTTATCCTCCCAAAATCTAATTTTCCTACCATTGCCTATTTTCCACCTAAAACCCATTTTGGCAGCATTGGCCGCCCACATCAAGCCCTTAAAGAATTGAGAGGCACCAGCAGTATTGGAACAAAAGATATTTGGGTTTTCAGTATTGTATTTCGCATCTATGATATGCCTCCAAAGTTTATCATTGTCTATCTGGTACCTCTTCAACCAAGATCCTAGCAGGCAAAGGTTAAGCTCTCTAAGGTTAGGGATTCCCAAGCCCCCAAATTCTTTGCACATGCTAATAGACTCCCAGTTGGCTAAGTGCCATCTGTGTTTCTCCTCATTATCATTCCATAGGAAATTTGCCATATGGGTTGAAAGAGTTTTGATGGCCCATTTGGGAAACTTAATGAAAGACAAGAGGTATACTGGAATGGAGGCTAGACATGTTTTGATCAAAATGACTCTGGCAGCTTGAGAGAGGAGCTTGCCCTTCCAGCCTTCTATCTTTTTTAGGATTTTGTCCACTAGGGGATGGATGTCCTCCCTCCTAAGCTTATCATAGTGTAGTGGAATACCTAGGTATTTGATTGGGAAGGTCCCCACAGGACACCCAAAAATGTGAGCTATCCTATGAATCTCATTCTGTCCTAGGTTGAGTGGGATCATCTCACTCTTGTTAAAGTTGATCCTCATCCCAGAAATTTGTTCAAACCATGCTAAGGTTCCTTTTAGAATTTTCAGGTATGCTTCATCTGTGTCCGAGAAGAGGATAGTATCATCTGCATATTGCAGTGATATTACCCCTTGGTTTCTAATATTTGTCAGGAGACCACTAATTAAATTATTTGCAGCCTTCATTAACATTCTGGTTAACACATCTCCCACTAGGTTGAACAACATTGGGGAGAGAGGAACTCCTTGTCTAAGACCCTTCCCAGTTGGGAAGAAATTACTATCATTACCATTGAGGGTTACTCCCACATAGCCACCCCTTATCAGACTTTGAATCCAATCGATCCAAGTAGCACTAAATCCTCTGGACTGAAGGAGGCTTTCTCATAGTCTAATTTTAGTACTATGCCCTTTTCCTTTTGTTTATGAATACTGTGCACTACCTCATGTGCCACCACTACACTTTCCAAGATATATCTACCTTTAATGAAAGCACTTTGTTGTTGAGCTATTAGTCTATTAGCAATGTTTCCTAATCTGATGGTAAGAACTTTAGAGAAGATTTTAAAGCTACAATTACAAAGAAATTGTTTTTTTTTAAAAGATAAGGGTCCACCACTCCACCTGTTTCTCCATCTGTACTTGAACAGAAGATCTGAAGAAGAGAGAAACCATCCCCTTCGCCGTGGTAGCGCCGCCGCCCGGCGGTCGCATCCAGCCCCCTTCTTCGAGCCTTCCCTCCTTGACTTCCTCTCCTTCACTCTCTTTCTTCCCTGGCAGGCATCCATGTCGCCCCTCCCCAATTCAGTTGTCCATGCCTCCCTCCAGTGGACACTGCCACCACTAGCCGCACTCGTCGTCAAGCCTCGATTTTTACCGCCGGTCAGGTATGGCCGACACGCCGGAGGAGTTCCGGGGGCAGGGGGACACCGAGCTGTTCTCGCCTTCCGTCTTCCTCGACCTTCCCCCAACGCCCTGCCCTCCCGAGCGCGACGACGTGGAGAACCCGCCTGGCTCCTCCGACGACCTCGTGCTCCCCTTCATCTCGCGCTTGCTCATGGAGGATGACATCGACGACGAGCTCTTCCACCAGTGCCCGGACCACCTCGCGCTCCTTCAGGTCCAGCAACCCTACGCCCAGATTCTCTCCGACGCCTCCGCCGCCGCCCCCTGCTGCTCCAATTCCACCGCCGCCGCCAACGGAAACGGCGCCGACACGCTCCTGCCGTCCTCCGGCGCCCCCGAATTTGCCAACGCCACCTGGCCCTACGACCCAGTCCTGCTCTCCCAGCTGCTCCTGTCCACGCCCTACCCCGACATGGGAATAGGACACGCCGACATCACCGCCGACGATGTCAATCAGTTCTTGCCCCAACAAGAAGGTACCACCGTTGGCTTCCATCAGAGCAGGGTAACAATGGACATGCTCAACCTGGCGTTCCTCAGGGGCATAGAGGAGGCCAAGAAATTCTTGCCCACTGGCAACAACCTTCTTGTCAGCCTCCAGGCCACCTCTGAAGAGCACCAGCCATGGGACAGCAGGTTGTTGCACGGCTCTGCCGCCTGCCAAGTGAGGAAGGATGATGAAGTGGATGAAATGTCATTGTTGCAAGGAGTTGGTAGTGGCGGAGGCCGCAAGAACCGGCGTAATTGGGATGACTTGCAGTTGCAGGCCGAGATGGGCAGGAACAGCAAGCTGATGGTGCCGGAACCGGAGGAAACTGGTGAGACGATCGATGAAATAATCATCAATGATTTTCGCTTGTGTATCAATGAAATGCAGGGGCTGAGCATCACGATGGGTAGCAGCGAGGATGAGAAGAACACCGGGAAAGGGAATGGGAAGCCGGCTCAGGGAAAGCAGAGCTCACATGAGGCTGTTGACTTGCGCACACTACTCATCCACTGTGCTCAGGCTGTGTCTATGGACGACCGCCACAGTGCAACTGAACTACTTGGTCAGATCAAGCAGCACTCCTCACCGACGGGCGACTCCAATCAGAGGTTGGCACATTGTTTTGCCGAGGGACTGGAGGACGGCTAGCAGGCACGGGGAGCCAAGTGTACAAGTCGCTCATGGCAAAGCGCACCTCATCACTTGTGGACTACCTCAAAGCCTATCAGTTGTACCTAAGAGCTTCCTGCTTCAAGATGATGGGATATAAGTTCTCCAACATGACCATCGCCAAAGCCAGCGCTGGGAGGAGAAAGGTGCACATTGTGGACTATGGCATGCATCACGCCCTCCAGTGGTCGAGCTTGCTTGCTTGGTTGGGTACTATGGAGGATGGTCCTCCTGAGGTGAGGTTCACTGGCATCGACCTTCCCCGGCCTGGTTTCCGTCCGGCTGCTCTCATTGAGGAGACTGGGCGCCGGCTCAGCAAATGTGCCCATCAGTTCAGTGTGCCATTCAAGTTCCATAGCATCATGAAAAAATGGGAAGCTGTTACCGTTGATGATCTGAATATTGACACTGATGAGCTACTCATCGTCAATAGTATGTTTCATTTTGGAAACTTGCTGGATGATACCATCGATATATACAGCCCGAGCCCCCGGGATATGGTCCTCAGTAACATCCAAAAGATGCGGCCAGATATTTTTATCCTTTGTATTAAGAATGCTTCATCTGGTGCACCATTCTTTGTAACACGGTTCCGTGAGGCTCTGTTCTATTACTCAGCAATATTTGACATGCTTGATGCTACAATCCCACGGGACAGTGACCATCGCTTGTTGCTTGAGCGAGACTTCTTGGGCCAGAGTGCCCTGAATGTCATCGCCTGTGAGGGATCGGATAGGGTGGAACGCCTTGAGACATATAAGAAATGGCAGGTGCGGAATCACCGGGCAGGGCTGAGGCAGCTACCGTTGGACCCAGATGTTGTTAAGGTCATAACAAAGAATGTCAAGGACAGATACCACAAGGACTTCGTCATTGATGTGGATCAACAATGGCTCCTAGAAGGGTGGAAGGGGCGCATACTGTGTGCCATGTCGACGTGGGTTGCAGATGATGCTGTCTCAAAACATTAACGGTTTTCTTCATCTATTCTGGGAGTGAGATATTGCTAATGACTTTCTTGGAGTTGAGGTGGAATTAATGGGCTATGAATAAGTAGATACAATTATAATGTCCTGAAATGTACAATAATCTCTCTCTCTCTCTCTCTCTCTCTCTTCTTTTTGCCAGTATATGTCTGTGTGAGTGTATATTATTTCGTGGCTTCATGCAATTTTACAGAGTAACTTCTTGAAATTCAATGTGCTGGACCTATGCTGTGGAGTTTACTTCCACTGCACCAAGTTTTAAGCGCTTCCCTTCCATCTGGAAACATTAAATAGGTGCATGACTTAGTGTGAATGTTTCACTGGTTATTCAGAGCATTGATTTCTTCATTTTTCATATTTTGTGATTGTTTGAAATGAAAAATTAATGATGTTAATCCCCCTGTTTTCCCTATGTTTCAATTTTCCCAGGAGATTCCTGACTACTTTCCTTTATTCCTTCATTCAGACAAGTACAAGTGTACAACTACAGGAAATCACCAGATTCGAAAGATTAGTGTTGTTTCTGCAACTACTAAAGTATGTTCACATCAGCATATCTGTATCTTAGTTTCCTTTATGCTAATTGCATAGTTCAATTGCTGAATCCGTTGGGGTTTCTCATATGATCTTTTTGCTTTAGAGGCACCCGTAGTTTACCCATGAGTATTTCTATTCGTAGGTCAGATTGCTGGCCTTTGGCATATCTCTCTCTCTCTTTTTCATAAACGTACTATATTAGATTCATTATTCATACTATCTCTTGCAGGTTTGCGAGTATCACTAATTCGGATAATCAGTTGGGCAGGGGAAAGAAAAACGAATAAACATGAATGATTTGATTACTTCAGGCTAATGCACTTATATTTGATGCAGGTAAAAGTATGTTTCTGTTATTCTGTCGTTTTCTCTGATATTTGATGCAGTCTAAATTAGATTTGATACAAAACTGTATTCCAGAATGGACAATAAGAATTTGCTATCCAAAGAAATGAAGGTGGGCATGCCATCCAGCTTTGTACATGTAATCTGTAAGTAATCCAGATTGAATGAACAGAAAGCATGTGTCGAGTACGAAGTCATAATCCATTTTGTAGGGATGCTCAAGTACTACTTGTGCGCAAACATAGAGCTGTGGGTTCTGCTCTGCTAAGATCGGTTCTGTCCTCTGCTTTGATTAACTGGTGTAGTACGCACGACCAGTTGAATCCGGTTTGCTTGCATCATATTGTCAGGATTTTATTTTTTGCCAGGGGCCATAAAAAGAAATGGACCCTTGGAGAAGGTTCAATGGCAGGCCGACATTGAGAAGACTAAACGATCTCGAGTTCTCGACGATCAATCCAGTACAAGTTATCAGAGAGTTGAGTATGTAACTATGTTTAATCCAAAATACTACAGATACAAAGTTATCCAAACCATCATGTTTTCATAACAAGAGGAATACATGATATTCAATCCGAACTAAGACAAACTTAACCCGCACAAAAAATAATCTGAATGCATACAAATACAACAGAACTTGACCTGGACTCCAGCTGATTCCTGAGTCCTGAGTAGTAGTGATGCTACAATGGCACGGTGTTGTCTTACATTCCATTACCAATTTACCACGATTCACAAGCTGACAAGCAAAACATGATGAATCAGAGGCCGCATGATCTTGCGATGCGTTAAGCCCTACCAGCTAAGCTACAAACTAGCCGCAGCTAGGATAGCCTTGGACATGCTCTTCATCTCCTTCTCGTACTTCTTCAGCAACGGCAGCTTCTTCCCAGCGACAGTTGGCCGTCGTGGAACAGCCTTACTCCGCTGCAGCGGCCGCCGCGCAGAGCGGTCGTCCTCGTTGGTGACAGTGGAAGAAGAACCACCTGACGAAGCAGCGCCGCCCTCGGCGGCGTGCGGCACGTCATCATGGTGCATCCTGACGTCGCTCGGGGCGACGCGCGCGACACGTGGGAGCTTGCCGTTGGCGTAGCTGTAGGTGACGTGGAGGCAGCCGTCGACCTCCTCCTCGGTGTCGACGACGGCGCGGAGCCAGAGCACGATGGGCTGCCCCGTGCACGCCGCCGTGCCGACCCGCGTGCGCACGCGCACCTGCGCCCCCTTCCGGATGCGCGTACTCTTGACGACGGCGACCTCCGCCGGATTCGGATCCGACGGCGGCGAGGGCGGGCGCGTAGCTGTAGGCGCGGGGATGGAACGCGGCAGCGGCGCAGGCAAAGCGAGGACAGAAGCATACGGTGGCGGCGGTGAGGGCTTCTTGTTCTTGGAGATGGCTCCTGTCGGCGCGAGGGCCGTCGTCATCCTCTGTCTGATCTCGATACCCTGGCGGCGCAGCCTGCGCATGGCGGGGGAGAGCACCGTCATGGTGGGCATGGCGGCTGTCCGGGGATGATCAGGACGAGAAGAACTGAAGAAGGGGGTGCCGATTAGGGCTGGAGAGAAGGATCGCAAGCAGTCTTCTCTCTGAACTGGACGTGCGAATAAGGGGTCGGGACGAAGGTTATATAGCCGAGCTCTCAAAGTCAGCGTCGTCGGAGACAGACTGCCAGCTCGATGCCTCGATCGGACTCGGAATTTGGCGAAATGCTTTTTTTATTTTCTCTTCATTTCTTTTCTTTTTTGTTTTGTGCAATTCTCTTCATTTCTTTTTCGGGAGGGCTAGGATACAGATTTCAGAAGTTCGGACTCACCAGGTTACCTTGGCGCGAAGACTGCTAAACGGCCCAGCAATCCGAACTAAACCACATGTAGCTATTTCTTTCGCGCAAATTCAGCAGATTGCTATTCATCCGCGGATGCGCAACTTAGGACAAACACACCTATAAACACTGCAATCAAATCGCGTGTGAGACACGATGGGAAAAGGATGAAAGAGTCGATTAACCTCGTACATGACGAGGTATGCATAGTACACTAAGGGTTTGTATGGTTGTTGCCTGCCAGATACTCCCTCTGTCCCAAATTGTGAGTCGTTTAATTTTTTTACCTCAACTTTATCCACTTATTTTATTAAAAAATTTATGCAAGTAGTCAAATTTAAGTTACTAAAGCTAGCTATAATAAAAAAATATGATATTTTGCAAAAAAAATTAAATAAGATGAGTGTCAAAGTTGGGGTAAAAAAGTCAAACGAGTTACAATTTGAGACGGATCGAGGGAGTAGATCACTAGCTAGGCAGCACAAACCTCCAACCTCATGCCACCAAAATCTAACGCCTAAGATTGTTGCCGGGCCTAGACAGCTTTCTTATGGTTCTGTCGGGTACCTGCAAAAGGGGTACCCCAATCTAGGCCCAAAACTACTTGGCATCAAGGCCCGCAACGACATTGACCTGGCTCAACAGCCCAGCAAAGGCCCGCCATCGCTACGAGTCCTCGGGACCCATCCAGCTCGAGGTAAACGACCACCCTCGAGCGGGTGGTTTCCGTCTCGATCGAGGCTCGGCGGCCTCGACCCTCACCCTCGAGCGGGCGGTTTCCTTCTCGTTCGAGGGTTGGCGAGCTCGAGCTTGCCATCCAAGCTCGAGCCGACCTCGCCGGGAACGACGCCCAACGCACTACGATCCATCAGAGTCATCATGACGCGGTCAAAAAGCAGGGATCACTGCTCCACGCCATCACCTACTCCCGGAGAGGACATCGGTCAAATCCACTCGCAACAGTGAACTCTGAGCGCCATGCTGCGCGCCAGACCTAACCCTGCCAGCAGCACTGTGCCAACCACTCCTTTGACTTTACCCCCCTACGGACGCACAGTCACCCTCGAAGGCAGCCTCGAAGGAGACCATGGAACACCGTGCGCAAGACACCACCCTCGACGCCGTGAACTGTCACGAGAAGGAAGGACAATACGTCAGCCCCTGCCATGTCGTCAGCGGAGTTGGAAGGCGCGATTCCCGCTCACGTACGGCGCGGCATGGACGAACAGTGCACTTAGCGACAAACACATGTACTCGCACCCCGCTCCCCTTGGTCTATAAAAGGGGAAGGGAAGCCCATGCGAAGGGCAAGGAGAAGAGCACGAAGACACGCAGAGAACACAAGTCTCATACGCACCCACACACCATAGCCTGGGACTTAGGAGCTTATCTCATTCTCCCACCTTGCTTGTAAACCCCTACTACAAGCAACACGTAACCAGGTGCATCGCACCACTGCTGGACGTACGGCCCCGTGGCCGGAACCAGGATAAAACCTCGTCTCCCACTCTCGCCATCAGGAAAGCGAGTGGTTAGCACCGCAATCACTCGTCGGTGCCGGTGCGACCAAATCAGGCACCGACAGGTTCTAACCAAACAAGCCCTAAACGTCACACCGATGTGTGTGCCGTACACCTATACAGAATATACCCCACAGAGAACAATGACACCTTTTATCATAAATATATATGATCTATACACTAATCAATCGACTTGTGCTCCCTAAGAAACACACAATAACATTGGCCCAGACCAGCCCGAATCATAGTGTCAAATACATTTTGGGCTCCAAATGTCTAAAGCATAAGGTTTACATTGTCGAAGTAAACTTATTGCACCATGCATCACTGACTGGACGTGTCGAACTCTTCATCCAACATCCCCTGAAGTGAAGTCCATCAGTGCGGTGCACTATGTAGGAAACAATGGTGACACATATATGAGACGCTGGTTAAAACCGCGTCTCTAATGACATATGGGTGACGCTTGCTAAAATCCCGCGTCACCTATAGTTGCTCACGAGCAACACACGTCACCTATACACCCATATAGGAGGCGTGGTATTTAGACAAGCGTCACCCATAATATGGGTGACGCTTGTTAAGAAACTCGCGTCACCTATATATCTTACTATGGGAGACACTGTTCAACAACCAGCGTCACCCATAACAAGGGTGACGCTTGTCAGCAAACTCGCGTCACCTATATATTTCACTATGGGAGACGCTGGTTAACAACACACGTCACCTATGTTTTTTTTTGTTTTTTTCATTCACTATAATATTATTGGTGACGCGGGTTGAAGATATTAGGAGACGCGGGCTACCCGCGTCACTTATATATCTCACTATGATGACGCTGATTTTTCACGTCACCTAAAAATAGTGACGCTGCGAACTAGCGTCACCTATACCATCTCTTACATAGTGGTGCTGCACGGCGCCGGCAGTTGCTTGCATGGCTAGACGATGGAGGCTCACCGGCTGACACATCACCAGCTTTGGGGGCTTACGTCTATTTTGCATGTATCTACTAAAAATATTTGTGATTTACAGCCACAAACCAATATGACGGAATGAATTAACTACGATGTTTCTCTCTCTCCTCGCGAGGCATGCTTGATCCGACCAGGAAATATGTAGCAAACTCTGGCACCAGCTAGGTTATGGTAACCAAAACTTTATTGTAAATGAAAAAGTCCAAGTTAATCCCCTCAACTATAAGCAAAGTCCACATAACCTCCTAAACTTTTTTTTGGTTTATTTTACCCCCTAAACTATGTTATTTGGCCTATTTTACCCCTAATACAATTTCTCTTTTTTATTTTTTCATGTACAAGTGTCATATTACGTTCAAATTTTGGGAGATGATAGTAGACATCACATGATAGAAAAATATAAAATGATTTTTTATCATTATTTTGATGGGGTAATATATTTAATAATTAATTGATCCTTATGACACGATATTATACAAAAACTAGTGACGAAAAAATCATAATATATTTTTTTGACAATCATGCAAAATTTTAAATTAAAATTCAACTTGTGCATGGAGAAATAAAAAAGATAAATTGTATTAGGTGGTAGAATACACCATGTGACATAGTTTAGGGGGTAATGAACCAAAAGATAGTTTAGGGGCTATGTGAACTTTGCTTATAGTTGAGGGGAGTAATATAGATTTTTTCCTATTGTAAAACCGGGATGATTCATTTGTTGTATTTTTTTAGCGAAGTCCATTTACCTAAATTGTTATTTCATGAAACTAGCCTTTTATTTTTTATTATTTCAATTGGAGCCCAAACCCACCCTGCCACCACTTTCGTCCCAGCCATGTGTGTGTGCCACTATCGTGCATACTATTGGCCCCGCCTCTCGCTCAGCTTCGATGGTTCCTCTACCATTGCGCATCCTATGACGACCTGATCTAGCTACCTCTATGGGAGCAATCCTTCCCCCCCCCCCCCACCCAGAAAAAAAATGGACAATGGTAAAACGAACATGGATGAAATTCGTTGGGATAGGACGTCTCAACATGCTTACGTCTATTTGCATGCATCAAAAGGCCAAAGGTATGGATCTCTCTCACTCACTCATGGGTCTCTCTCTCACACACACACTCATGGGCAATGGTAGTCAACTCTGATTCCAGCTATGTTTTGTGGTAACAGATATGATGATTGTCTCCCATATTTCTCATCATGTTTTTTTAGCAAAGTCCACTTGTATTTCTTAAATTAATTTTCTCTAAAAGCAATCTTACATTTTATTATTTTGGTATGCATCCAAAATAGACTAGATAAGCATTCACAACAAGAAGCATGAAGGATCCTTAATCTAGTCCCAACCCCCCATTCCCCCACCCCCTTTTGTGTGTGGACACCGCCATTTCCATCCCAACCATATGCATACTATTGTGCCGGCCCTCCCGCTAAACGTCAATGGCTTCTCTACCATTGTGCGTCCTATGTGCACTGAACTATGACCAATGAAATAAAATGAAAAAAAAACCATTGAAGAAGAACGCTCCAACATGGTTACATCTTGCATATATGTACTGAAAATATGTGTGAATTGCAGCCGTGAAACAATGAGATCAAAGGAGTTGGCTACGATCTTTGTCTCTCTCTCTCTCCTCATGAGACATGCTTGATCCAGCGAGAAAATAGGTAGCCACCTCTGGCACCAGCTTGACTTTGTGGAAACCAAAAATTTATTGAAAAACAGAAATGATTCCTTCGTTGTATTTTTATAGCAAAGTCCATTTGTATGTCCTAAATTGTTTTTTCATCAAACTAGCCTTTGATTTCTGTCAAAATCATGTGTGCCTCTACCGTGAATACAATTGCCCCCCACCACCCCACCCCCACTCAGCTCTGATGGATCCTCTACCATTGGATCAATCTCTTCTGCGTGTGAGGATGGACAAAATGGTCAATAAAAATGGATAGGACATTTCAGCATGCTTACGTCTATCTACATGCACCAACTGAAACAATTGTAATTTATTTGAGTGAAACAATAGGCCAGATGTATTGATTACTTTGTGTCTCTCTCTCTCTCCTCGTGGCAATGGTAGTCAAGTCTGATTCTTGCTAGGTTTTGTGGTAACCGATATGATTCTATCGCCATGTTTCTTGGTGGGTTTTTAGTAAAGTTCATTTGTACTTCTTAAATTATTTTTCTCTAAAAAGCAATCTTACATTTTATTATTGAGTAAAGTGCATACATCATACGTGAAGTTCCATCATTGTTTTATTTGGTCTAACAAGTTGTGAATGTTGCACCCACATACATGAAGTTGCATCGTTGTATCATTTTGGTCCAACAACTTGTAAATGCTACACCCATAGTACACTAAGTTGTTCACGATGCGTATATACAATCGAGTATACATTAAAAATCCATATTTTGTAGGTGTAGCACACATAACAAGACTTGGAACATATACAATCCACTACTTTATTATTTTTTCTCATTTTATTTTTTAGATGATATTTTTTAATCCTGGTCTGGTGTATATTGAACATGAGAATATATCTTTTTTTATAAATGATCATCTACCTATTCCCTATCACAACACATGAAATAAAAATATTTTTAGTAGATCGTGGATTGCACAAAACAATATTAACACATTATCTTGGATCTTGTCTCAATTATATCATACGATTTTATATGTTGTTTGATTGTAACTCATTACCGAAATGAAACATGAGAATTTTTGTGTTTGGTGTCATGTATTCTTCTAGCAACTCCTCAGCAGCATGCATGTCGCGTCTTTAAAATACAGATTCAAGTGTATAGTGGGTTGTATATGCCCATTGTAAACAACTTCATTTATGGCGAGTTCAATGTTTACAATTTGTTGGACTAAAATTATACAACGATACAACTTCATGTATGTGAGTGCTATATTTACAGCTTATTGGGCCAAAATGATACAGCGATGCAACTTCATGTATGGTGGATGCACTTCACACTTTATTATTTCAATCTGCATCCAAAACAGACTAGATGAACATTCACAACAAGACACGCGAAGGATTCCTAATCTAATCCCAACCCCCACCCTCCACCTCTTATGCGCGGACGACACCATTTCCATCCCAACCATGTGCTCCACGCATCCACTTGCATCGTCGTCCTTCGTCTCTGGCCAGATCGATGCTCACTACTACCCATCACTAAGCTTCCTTCTAAGTCGGCAGAGCTCCCTAACTAAAGCTCTAACCTTGCAACAGAATACTACGACTCCCGCTCAACTCCGATGGATCCTCTACCACTGGATCAATCTTCTGCGCGTGAAGATGGACAATGGTCAACAAAAATGAGTGAAATTCATTGTAGAACGATGTTTCAACGTGTTTACGTCTATCTACATGCATCAACAGAAACATTTGTCATTTATTTGAGTGAAACAATAAGGCCAGAGGTGCTGATTACAACTTGCCAACACACGTTGCCAGGTCTGATTCTAGCGATTCGATTCTAGCTAGGTTTTGTGGTAACTGATATGATTCTCTCGCATTTTTCTCTCGCTGTGGATTTTTAGTTAAGTCCATTTGTATTTCTTAAATTGTTTTTTTCTCTAAAAAGCAATCTTACATTATTTCAGTCTGCATCCAAAACAGACTAGATGAACATAGAAACACGAAGGATTCCTAATCCCAACGCCCATCCTCTACCTCTTATGCGCGGACGCCGCCATTTCCATCGCAACCATGTGCTCCGCCATCAGCGCCCTTCGTCTCTGCAGGCCAGATCCATGCTGACACTGCTACCCACTGTTACAGGAGAGCTCTCAAACCAAAGCCCTAACCTTGCTACAGGATACTACAACTCCCACTGTTACATCACAGTAGTAAACACTAGCACTACTGCACTGTTGCCACTCGCACACCAAGCTAGTAGCTGCCCCGCTTGTTGCATCTCCCGTTCGGCAGACTCGTCTTCTGTTCCCCGGCGCCCCGGAGAGACGTCGTCGCAGATCCTAAAGCCTCTCTCTTCGCCGGACGCGGTGGGGCCGGTACGGCGGCCGACGCCGCCGGCTTGGTAGCAGCAGCAGCAACCGGCCTTATTACCGGCAGGACGACCTGGTCCCTCGAAATGCGCACGACGGAGGAGGGGTCGTGGGGCGGGAACTCGCCGTCGAAGACGACGTCGAGGTAGCTCTCCCCGTACCGGTCCTCCACCTCGCCGGAGACTACCTCGGCGCCGAGCGAGGCGAGGGCGCGCTGCCCCGCCGGCGTCGACGACACCGGCATGGTGACGAGCACCCGTTCTCCGACCACCAGGCGGCGGGCAGGAGGCGCCGCCGGCAGATCAGCAGGACGCTGGATCGCCCGACCGGACGACGCTGGTGGTGGCGCGGTGGAGACGCCGCGCTTGCCGGACGGCGAGGAGAAGGCGGCTGGAACCGGCGGCGCCGCCGGACGGATCACGCGCACTTTGTCGCGGCCGTTGCCGTCGTTTCCTCCCGCGGTGGCGCGACGCTTGCTGCCGGACGACGGCGCCGAGGCTAGCTGGACGACGCGCCCCAGTGCACGGGCGCCGCCGTCTCCGGCGGGACGACGGAGGAGCACGGGAGGCGCCGCCGATGGCGCTGCGACCTGCGAGGCCCTAGAGGCGGCGGCGGCCTGCTTCAGCCTGCGCATGGTGGCGGACGGGATGGTCATGGTGCGCATGGTGGCTGCGAAGGCGAGCAGAAACCTCGCCGGGGAGGGAGGAGGAGGGGGAGGGGGGGGGGGGGCTGGACGCTAGCTATAGCACACAGGCATGTCGTGCCCCCTCCCTCACTTACTTATAGCTGGTGTGGAGTGTGGTAATTAAGCAGTGGAGTAGTAAATCGACGGACGGTAGCTGGAGTCGAAGGCAGTAAATTAAATGCATACAGCTCACTCTTAAAAAAATCAGGAATTTGTTTCCCACAAAACGGGGAAACAATTCAGAGAATTCCTTGGGTTTTCAGAATTTTCATGAACAAGTCATGAAAGACAGAGATCTGCCTGCACTTTCTCATTCGTAGCATCTATATTATATATACAGAAAAACTATCTGAATCTTATATAGTGAAAAATAAAATAAATCATATACTTAGTCTCTTGAAATCAGGCGATATCTCAGGTAACGTGCATGAGGCTTAAATTCATAGCATCGAATATCTCCTCCGGGTTTGAGGAAAAAATGGTCGAATTCCTAGAATAATACTGGGGAAAAACCATCCAAGAACTAGCACGGTGGTAGAGGAAGCAGTGAGTTGCCTTCCAAAATCCTAGAATGAGGTTTTGGAAGACAACTCGGGCCACACCATGGTTCACATGTAATGATCTTGGTGGAGGTTACAACGGTTATAAAGATTTATTATTTGGAATATAGTTACTAAGAGAAGGCAAAGTAGGAATTGATTTTTTATAGAGAGCAGGGATTGACCACCACTGACAGCGGTGGACGAGTCCCGTAGATAAAGATGAGAAACTAGGCACCTACTAAATTACATCATTTTTAATAGAGGGAAGAGAGCACGAGAAATGACGTCATGCATGACTGAACCGGTCATTACAATACTTACCTGGCATTGTCGCATAGTAAAATTTAACACCACTGCCACCTACGCGGTCTACACCGTCCACTTGCCAACACACGTTGCCAGAGTCTCACCACCCTGCATACAATGCATCATCGTCGTCTTCTTGGCTACCATCGGTGGCCTCTCTCTAGCAACTACCATGGTGTTGGAGGAAGCGGTGAGTTGCCTTCCAAAACCGTAGAACGAGGTTTTGGAAGGCAACTAGAGCCACACCATGGTTCACATGTAATGATCTCGGTGCAGGTGACAACGGTTATAAAGATTTATTATTTGGAATATAGTTACTAGGAGAAGGCAAAGTAGGAATTGATTTTGATAGAGAGCAGGGATTCACCACCACAGACAGCGGTGGACGAGAGTCCCTTAGATAAAGATGAAAAACTAGGCGCCTACTAAATTACGTCGTCTTTAATAGAGGGAAGAGAGCACGAGAAATGACGTCATGACTGAACCGGTCATTACAACACTTACCTGGCATTGCCACATAGTAAAATTTAACACCCCTGCCACCTACACCGTCCATTGGCCACCACACATTGCCAGGGTCTCACCACCCTGCCTACAATACATCGTTGTCGTCTTGTTGGCTACCATCGGTGGCCTCTCTCTGGCGACCTCACATTAGACATATTTGAACAACCATGGTTTAGTTCATCGCGAGCGCGACAAAAGTGGTTAGGCATGGCGAGGAAGGAATTAAATTGTGGCATGTAGTTACCGCGTTTGCCTCACACAACACATAATATTGCAAAAAATATATGATTCATTTTTTTTGCGAGTCTTTTTTTGTTACATTGATTTTTATTGATCATGTCACACAATGAACATTCAAATACAATTTTAAGAGCATCTCCAAGAGCCTCTTTAAAACATCTAGGTTCTCCAAATATTAAAAATATCATGTAAAAACTGAATCCAACAGAGTTGGTATCTTCCTCTCTGTTTCCTTACTCGGTATCCAAATTTCGTCGCCTTGCATATTTACCTAGGCCGAGCGGCTCGCCATCTCCCCAGCGCCTAGCCCTCCCTCCTCCTGTGCACCCCCCTCTCCGTGCTCCTGCGCGCGTACCACTTCCCGTGCAGGGGCTTCAGAACAAATCGCAAACCTACTGACACCAGCCAAATACAGATTCGATGGCAGCATGATGAGGCTTTGGTGCAGAACAAATGGTGAAGCTATAGTCCACGTGCAAGATGGGTGGCAGACATAGTATTCCAAATGGGCGGCCCGGCCCTAGCCCGGCCCTAGCCCGAAGAAGCACGACACTATCCGGCCCGACCCTATCAGGCACGATGGCACCATCGTGTCGTGCCGTTTCGGGTCGTCGTGCCTAACTAGCGGCCCAGACACGACACTAACGCCAATTTTTCGTGTCGTGCCGGCACTAAGCACAACGAGCACGAAATCTAGGCACGACACTAACATGCACTAATATGAAAACCCTTCACCAAATCAGCAGATAACCAATTTTCATCACAGCATATCAAATTCACCAGATCAGAGACAAGAAAACACTCAAAATTTGAAAAGTTTGATCTGGTGCAATGGCTGCCTCATTAAAAACACATCTAGGTAAAACTCACACCGCGTGAGAAACCCTAGATAGGAAAAAAGAGTGCAACCCAGCTAAATCAATTCAAATATAGTTCAAGTCTTCAAGGTTATTACAGACCATGTTCAGTTACAAAAATCAACTTTCAGTTGGACCATCTAGATATAACTCAGAGTAACATTCCTCTTCAAGTGCTTTGTCCTCCACCAGTTGCTGAAGCCTTGCATCTGCAGCTTCCCAATCCTTGGTGCAGGTGAGAATCTCCACCATATCCGGGCTCAATCGTCGCCGTCGCTCCTCAATGATCCTGCCAGTAGTACTAAAAACAGACTCTGAAGATACGGTAGAAACAGGTACAGTCAAAACATCTCTAGCTAAGATTGAAAGGACAGGATAAGTAAGTTTATGTTCATGCCACCAGCTGATGATGCTAAAATTATCACCAAATTCAGAGACAGTGTCACTGTCCAAGTAGGTAGTCAGTTCATTGCCAATACCCAAAGAAGCTCCAGCTGATGCACTAGTGGTTGCTGCTTGCAGCAAGGAACCAGCACTAGTTCTTCTAGATAGAGAGAGAGGAGTAGACAAAGAGTTACCACTTTCAGGAGTAGAAAAAATATCAGATTCACCTTCATCATCAGCATAAATGTCATCCCAAGCACTTTTTTTCTTACCAGCAGTGGGGGGTTGAGTAGGTGTTCTCATTTTAATTGCACCAAACTTGTCATCGTATCTCTTAAACATGGTATTAAGTTGAGCCCTTACCTCAGTCAAGTAACAATAATAATCAACACCAAGAAGCTTACCTAGCAACTTGAGAACACCATTGAAACCCTTCAATTTAGCTCTAGGATCCAAGATGAAAGCAAAAGAATAAAGCATAGGAATGTCCTTCCAGTACTTAATATAAACATCTTTCATGCGAGTAACAACAGGCCTAAGCAACGAATCATTCTCATTGCTCTTGAAGTGCTTGCATATCAAAATCATATGATGCAACATAAGAGGAGAGGTAGGGTAATAAACACCAGAAAGTGCAACGGTGGCGTCATAAAACAAATCAAGGAATTCAAACATTTTTCTCAGCAACAATCCAGTGATCATCTGTTAAAAGTCTAGACTCATTCTCAGCTCTAGGATAGTTGCTGTTAATGAAGACAGAAAAATTTTGCTTATAAGGGAGCAAATGCTTAAGCATGAGATATGTTGAGTTCCACCTCACATCCATATCCAAACCAAACTTTCTAGGACGAGCATTAACAGCAATACAAAACCTCTTAAAGTTTGCAATGCGCTGGTTTGAAGAATTCAAAAAATAAACAGCAGAGCGAATGTCCTCAAGACAGCTCTTAATCACATCCAGAGCACTTTTAACCATTAGGTTTAGTATGTGACATGCGCAACGCTGATGCAAGAAGAGTGTGCCAATATAACTAGAAAGTTTAGAAGCTAAAGATTCAATGGTGCCTTCATAGGAACCAACATAACAAGACAGTTTAGGAGCTAATTTTTTCATAGCTTTGGTATTAGAATAAGCATTGTCCAAAGTAACAGAAAAGACCTTAGGAGTTAAACCATACTCCTCTAAAATAGCAGAAACACGCTCTGCAATGTTCTCGCCAGAATGAGATTCATCAATCAACCTAAACCCAATTACCCTCTTCTCCAATTGCCAATCAGGATTAACATAGTGAGCAACAACACTAAGGTAATCCTCCTTAGCATTGCCAGACCAAATATCAGAAGTGAGAGCAACAGATGAAACACCAACCAAATTTTCAATAAGCTTAACACGCAAACCATTAAAGTACTTGATTAAATCTCTAGCTGTGGTTTGTGCAGAGACATGATTAAATCTAGGATTATGAGCACGCTTTATATACTCCTCAAAAGCAGAAGATGCACCAAAACAGAGAGGAAGATCCAATCTAGCAATCAAACGACATAACTCAGTACGAGCTACTTCAGCACTATACTCCCAGTGACGAACACTACCATCAGAACTGAACGAAAGCAGAGACTGAGATTGGCGAATGCTTGCCTTTCTAGCATCGCAAACCTGAACATGCCGCAAGAGATGGCCAGTACCAATAGTAGAACGACCAGCATAAACATGGCCACAATGAAAGCATTTGGCATCGGTTCTTACCCTCTTACCATTGATGACCTCGTAGAGCTTCTCGAAGTCATTCCAAGCGTCGGAGGTAAGCTTCCGTTTCCTCCTGCCTTCGCCGTCGACAGGAGGGACGGCGCCGGTGGGCGAGGGAGGGACGCCTTGGCCGACGGCGGTACCGCCATCGCCATCACCGACCTCGATTGGAACACTAGCAGATCCAAAGAGCTCTTCCCAATCCGCTTCGAGGTCACTCTCATCATCGCCACGCAGGCCTTGCATACGAAGGTCCTCGTTGATGGAGTGACCCTGCTCCTCGTCCTCACCGTCGCTGGACATCGTTCGAACGGAGCACCAGAGCGGCCGAGTCGGCCCCCTAGTTCCTCAACGCCTGCAACAAGAAGAACAAGTGAGCAAAAAGTAGAAGTGGACGAGATCTAGGGTTAGGGTTAGAGGATGAAGCTCTTACCGACGATTTCGGAGCACCAGAGCAACGGTGAGGTCGACGAACCACAGATCCAAGCAGGCGATGACGAGAATCGACCGGCAAACTACTGGATCTAGAGTCAAACGAGTCGAATCGAGCTCGAGCTCGGGCGCCGTCAAGAGGAGACAAGGAGTCGAGGAGTGGAGGACGAGAGAAAGAGAGGGGAAACGGCCGGATGCGAGAGACGGGTAGGGTTTCGGGGGGCGCCGGTGGCTTGCGGCTTTATATAGCCCCCCTCCAACGGCCGGATCCAACGGTCGAAATGACCTGGATCCAACGGCCGGGAGAAGGGGAGGGGGAAGCAGGCTCCTGGGCCGATGGGGGTGTAAAATTTAATGGGCCGCCACCGGGCCGTGCCTCGGGCCGGCACTATAGGCCGGGGTGGTGGCCCAAGCACTAACGCCCCATTGGGCCGGGCCGGGCCGTAGCACAATCGACCGTGCCTCGGGCCGGGCTAGGGCCGTGCTTTTTAGTACCGGGCCTCGGGCCGCCCATCGGGCCTGGCCCATTTGGAATACTATAGTGGCAGAAGGAGGATTTATGGCGGGGCAGGATCAATCAGATGCCAATATGATCGAGCACATCTCTTAGGGCGACGATGGACCGGTGCAGGTGCAGTGCAGCGTGACGCGCTTAGGTAAAAGCTAAAATCTGTAAATTTAGCTAATATTTTACAGAGGTTCTTAGGGATACTCTAATTCTCTTGTTTATGTTGCATAAGTGCTCGTTTGGATTTCTTAGGGCTCGTTTGGATAAAAGGAGGAATGGGGGATACCAGATAGTCTGCCAGCCAGCCCATTTGTTCACCACGTCCACGTGCATCCCACCCATGGGCCGGATGAGGCCCCGTTCGAGGAAAAACCTGCGCCAAACCT
Organism: Digitaria exilis; assembly: GCA_015342445.1. NCBI lineage: Eukaryota > Viridiplantae > Streptophyta > Magnoliopsida > Poales > Poaceae > Digitaria > Digitaria exilis. The sequence goes on along the minus strand of JACEFO010001827.1, from coordinate 547,033 downwards.
TAATCCATAACCGCTTTCACTCTCCCGCGCGGTTGGTTGCCTTGCCTCGCTAAACGCTAACTTCCTCTTCCACCAACAAACAGAGATCAATCAACTCTTCAAAAAAAAAAATACAGTGATCAAGAACAGAGTGGCCATGGAGTACTCCGCTGATCAAGAACACCGGATGCAGGAGCACCACCACAACCACCACCATGGCCACCGGAGGAGCACTGCAACTGGATCCCCCAACGGTTCTACCTCATCCGCGACGCGCAACCCGATAATCAGGAGGGCTCACGGCATGGTCCGATCCCTGATGCCATCCTGCTTCGTCATCCACGGCGGCCCACCGCCGCTTTCGCCATCGCCGCCGGCGAAGGTGCACCATGTCTGGCCTGGAAGAAACGTAAGCATGCATGGTCCTCTATGAAGATCTATCGGTCCGTGCTATTCTTTCCTTGCGCGCTCTGAGAATTGAAATTCAGGGACGACGGTTCATTCAGTCAGGTGTATGCATGCGACTGCTGCATATAGCATTGCAAACTGGATTGTTATTATGCTCAGTTCGACAGGCAATATAAATCAACTGATGTTTCAGGTGTTTTTCTTGGATGGCCGCGTGATCTGTAGCCCCGACCCGCGAGGCCTGATCCTGTCAGCCATGGCACTTCTCCTCTCCGAGTGGATTTTCTTGACCGACGTCGTCGATCCGTCGGCACCGCACCGGATCCTCATCTCTGCATCCTCCATGATCCTATCGGCAACCGTCAGTGCATATCACCGCAACCTCATCGTGAATTCGCACAGTTCACGCTTTGTTAGTTGTCACATGCATGATAGGGATTATTGCAGTCATCAGACATTCAGACTTCAGAAACTAAGGTTACTAATGACATGTTTGTTCATAGGCGACTGCAAGTTTGCTACTGGCTGCGACAAGCGACCCCGGAATCATACCAAGAAACCCGTTTTCACCGTCTGAAGAAGAAGGAACAAGTGCTGTCACAAGGGCTCCGACTCGATTCGTCGTTGTCAACGGTGTCGAAATGAGGCTGAAGTTTTGCCGGACCTGCAAGATCGACCGCCCTCCGAGAAGCTCCCACTGCACCGTCTGCGACAACTGCGTCGACAAGTTCGATCACCACTGCCCCTTGATAAGCCAGTGTATAGGGCTGGTAAGATCGATCCTGCTAGCTGCCACAACATCTTTTATCACATATATCGCTTGCAAAATCTTCAGATCAAACGGGTAAAGACGTACAGTAATGCCTGGTGTGGTGTTTAAAATCCTTTGCTTCTGCAGAGAAACTACAGGTTCTACTTGCTGTTGTTGGGCTCGGCGTTGACGTTCTACACGTTCATGTTCACGTTCTCAGTGAGACGAATTAGAGCCAAGATGAAAATTACCAATGCAGGATTCTTCAGTTTGGTCAGAACTTTGCCTGAACCACTTGTTCTTGCAGCATTCAGCTTCATGGCTATCTGTGTCATTGTGTGCCTTCTGGCCTTCCATGTATTTCTCCTAGCCAAAAACACGGTAACTCTAAATATCGTTTTTCTTCATATTTTAATATGCTTGCTATGATGATAATGAGTTGCCTTCGTCTTGTGGTTATGCAGACGAGCCATGAGATGGACAGAGGAAGGTATCACAGCTCGCCCAATCCTTACGACAAAGGAGCGCTGGCAAACATCAGGGAGTGCCTGTTCGAGGAACTGCCGCCTCCTAGAGTAGATTTCAGAGCTGCTGCGACCGAGCCAAACTTGGGTTGGGTAGGTGGCGAGCTCTCCCACTCCTTCAGCTGACGCCGGCAGGCTATCAATGCAGGATCGTTCGCTCCTGAGAAATTTGTAGAAAGGCTGTTGTAATCGTGCTAGTTTGAGAAAAGTTGACGAACCAAGAATCCTTTTTATGGCAAAACATCCATAAGTAGGGGTATGTTTGGTTGTCGGCCACAATTTGCCACGCCTAAGGTTAGTAATTTGCCACACCGTGGCAAGCCACACCATGTGGCAAAAACAAGCTGTTTGGTTCATGACTAAGGTGTGGTAAAAATAGTTTGGTTGTTGTTTGGATTGGTACCACAAATGTTTGGCAAAAAGTTGTGTCATGTGTTTGGTTGCTAGCCATATGTGAATAGAAAGGGCTTAATTCCATAGCTGATAAATAGTTACACGTAGAATAAGCACATTACTCATACAATTAGTTAGTAAGGTCATAAACCCATTTCATGCCATGTATAATATGAGCTCTTTTACTGTGATTGTAAAGTACTGATGACACTTAGAGGTACTTTTCTTACCAAAATTTCGTAGACCATGATCTTGAAATCATAATTAAAAAACTAATTTTTTAAAAAAATTAGGTACCGGGCCCACAATTTTTATACTTAGTCTCACCTATTTAGTACGTGCTATATAATATCATGGTAAAAAAAGGAAATACTTAGACTGGGTCACTTATCCAATATAAAGACAATAAAAAATACATTAGAATACATTTATTTTTAATTAAAAGCCTCAAATCGGCTGTTTGATTAGTTAGTGAAGGAAGAGAACTGTCTAATCAAATCGGTCAGCAAATAAATTTCTAGTGGTTCTGCCTGGCTATTGTGCTTCCACGACCCACATCTTCGATCTGCTTTCTAATGCGCAACTGTGGGCCAAGAAATTATGTAGATCAGGAAAAAAAATAGATACAGAGGTGGTGGTACCTGGTAAGAGGAGATGAGCTTGCACAGCTTTCAGGTGAGGGGGAGCGGAGATCACCCAGCAGCCAGCAACATGCACGGGGATTCTTTTTGTCGCCGATGGTGGCGGCGCCACGAAGGCTGTGGCATCAAAAAGGAGCGCCACATTTTGGCGGAGAAAAACGGTGGCAAGGAGGACCTGTGGCCGTGGCGTGCCTATGTTTATTGCCCAACCAAACACTGACCAAACTATGTGTGGCAAACCTAAAGTTAGGCATGGCAAGATGTCTTTTGATGGAGATTTCTAACCAAAATTTCTCCTCTGATGAACACCGAAGTTTGCCGAAACGACGCGACAACGTGACCCGACAGCAGCTTCAGAACTCTACCTGGGCGCTCATCAAGAATCCCTATACCAGCGGCGGTACGCACACGCGTAGCATCGGCGCCAGATAAAACCAAGCTCGATCTCAAATCGACTCACGGCTGGCCGCCTGGCAGTCTGGCACTGCCACTGCCAGACTTCACATCGATCCCGTCGATCGGTGGCGCGTAGCTCGCGCCTCTCATCAAAAGAATACTCACCCACAGGCGGCTCGATCCGCGGCGAGGCTTGATCGCATTGCCATTCAGGCCGGCATGTCGGGCTCCTGCAGGCAGGGAATCTGGCCATCTGGGGCGCGCGGCATCGATCAGCAATGCAGCAGCGGCATCCATGGCAGCCAGGGGAATCTGAACCTCCTGCCGCCCAATCGCCGGCCTCCCTCGTCTTGTCACCTTCGTTCCTTATCCATCCACTTGTATACACTTCTTGCTTGCTGCTGCTGCTACTAGTTTTGTTTGGTTGTACGTACAATACAACGTGCTGGCGAGTATACCAGCTACAATTGTATGCAGTGTACATGTAGCATGTGTGTATACAGTATTACGTACTCGCGCTGGAAAAAGCTAGTACTCAGCTAGAGGACCCTTGATGCAAATGGAATATGCATGTGTGTGATGTGAATCATGTGATGTGCTTGGTCAGATGGGGCAACACACCCACTGCTACTTCTAGCTATAGTGTGGAGCAGCTGTCTACGGAGTAGAGCAGTAGGAGTAGTAGAGTACCTCACAAAAAAAAAATTAGAGTATCTCACAAGCACAGTGAATCTCTTCCGCACAAGCACAGTGTATCTCTTGCGCACAAGCACAGTGTGCTGCTTGCAAGCCGCTACACATTCATGTCAAATAATCCTGCAAAATTCAAGTGAAATTCATGTGTTCCAAACAGAATTTGAACCACAAAAAATAAATCGACCAATTATTGTTGTCGGCATATATCAAACTTGCCATGACAAAACGCAGCAAGGCATTCAGAGCGACGGAGATGGAAGGCGAAACCACGCACCCACCCGTGGGACTGCTGGTCGGTGCGCGGCCTTTGCAATCTTGTCCCCGTCCACCGCGCTCCCCCACGGTGGGCCCTGTGTCACCTCGCCTGTGACAAATATACCTCCCGGCCGGCCAGCCAGCACCGAGCGCTCGCATCGCCCCAATTGTTGCCACCTCCAGAGCAGCAGCAGCAGCAACAAGCAACACACCCACACACAAAGCTCTCTCTGTCGTCTCCATGGCCGGAGTGCGAGAAGAAGAGTTCGACGAGGGCGATGTGTGGGACATGCTGCAGGGCGGCGATCACCAGACCGCCACCGGCGAGGTGGCGGCGCTCGTGGCGACTCCTCCAAGGAGTAGAAGGGACAGAAGCACCGGCAAGGACAAGAAGAAGGCACCCGGCGTGGCCAAGAGCGACGGCGCGACGACGACGACGAGGAGGTCGTCGGCGCCGGTGGCCATCCCGGCCGGCGGCGGGAGCTCGTCGAGGCGTGGCGGCGCGGAGGACGACGAGGAGGACGGTGGCGAGATGCTGCCACCGCACGAGTGGCTGGCGAGGAAGATGGAGCGGATGGGCGTGGCGTCGTCGCCGCCGGACGAGGCGTGCAGGGGCCGGAGCAAGGGCCGCGAGCTCGCCAAGGTCAGGGACGCCGTGCTCCCCAAGACCGCCTTCTCCGATCATCAGTAGCTGCTTCATGATGAGCTAGCTACTAGGAGATCCATCAGGTTTCCATGCATGCAATGCACTCACACTGCAAGCAGCTTTGAATTGTGACGATGCAACAATGTACCACGAAGATGATGCAAATAGGCGTTTAGCTGCTGAATCATCCTAGCCTATTGACGTGCTCGACTATTAGCTTGCTTATTTAGTTTGGAGGGGAGTAGTACTATCATATGCATGATGGGTGGTGATTTTGCTACTTACTGTACCACGCATGTAAGGTTTGCCTTAAGTAATTAGTATCGCGCTATATATGCTTGTAACGTGTTTGCGCCAAACCATCACCGACTAGTCCGGCCTATGTGGTTTAATGAAATTCAAATGTGACTCCTCGTCCTCTTTTGACTTCTCAAAAGGAAGAATTGCAGTTATTAGCTGTTATAAAGGATCTAAAGATCACGCATTATTGGGTTTTTGATGTAACAAGGTAGCTACCTTGAGCTGTTGCTTTGGTCCCATGAATGTAAGCACATAGTATGACGTGTGCTATGGACTAGTTTGTACTATACTTTGTAGGCTGCATGCCATGCATTCAGCCACAGCACAGTGAGCCACATGGCTTGTCTGACCTGCTCCCTTCATGACCTGACCTTATCTGGTCCTGGCCCTGCTGGCTTCTTCTCTTATTCTTTTCTGTTGGTTTTTTGCAAGCTTTTTTAGATATATAGTAATGGAAACTGCTGTTGCCCATGCTTCTTAAAATGCACTTAGCGTTGTATACATATATGGCCGCTGATGTTCCAAGACAAGAAAAGGATAATGAGCAACAGGAATTATGATTAATGTTAATCACAATAAACGCTCAAGAATGCTGCTAGCTGCACGCCTAAGAAACACGACATTTTCTAAGGCCTCGGTGGGTTTCATATGCTAGTGTCTGATGTCTGAATAGATTCATGTTTAAAAAAAAACTTTTTGAAATGATTTATTTTGTAGTACCTCTTACAATAGTTCAAGAGCAATTAACAGTTACATTGTATTTTTTCAAAGACTTTTTAAATCCTAATACACTTTAGATGAAGAAAACGAAGAGAGTACGGTATATGCTACCGACACTAGAGAATTCAGGATCATGTATTCATGTGGGGTAGTTTGGATTTCGATTTCGTATCCTCCTTCGAATATCTGGTATTCTCTTCTCCCTCTCCCTGTCTCCCACAAGTTGCTATTCACTGTATCACGATCTGAACCGGAAAAGGAAAAGAAAGGCTGCGCAACATACATTTTCTCATCTGTAACTATTGGGCCAGGCCCAACGGGCTCCTTAATGCACGAAGCTTGATCGGGGCCCACGAAGTGCAGCTCACAATCGATCTAAAAAAAATTGCCAAATTGTGAGTTTGTTTCGGAAGTCAATATACTCGTCAATTTTCCGAAGCAAAAGGAAAAATCATTAATGTTTCTTAAATTTCTGTTACAAAATAAATCTTTCGAGCCTAATCCTTTTTGTTTGCCAATTTGGATGAGATAACGAAGTCTAATTCTTATTGCAATTATAATCCGATCAAATCCATCGCCTAATTGCGTGAACAAGAGTCGTTACGTAACGCAATACAGCAGGAGCTCAAGGGGCCTGCCGTAAAAGCCCTGCAAGAGAGGCCCAGATAAATAGCAGCGACACGCCAACCCCACCGAACCCTACCGCGATTTCGTTCCCCTTCCCCTCCCGGTTGCTTCCGCCGATCGACTTGCCCCCACTCGATTCCGCGGGCGCCTCGACCCGATCGGCTCCACCGATCCCCGCCCCCGCTGCGCGCTTCGATCGGTGAGCCACTCGATCGCTTTCCCCCAAAAGAGCCGCCGGAATTCCGGAGGAATCGGCGGGTTTCTCTTGTGCAGTTCGTCAGTTCAGTGACCTGACCTTTCTCCACCGATTTGGTATTTGACCAGGTTGCTGAAGTTAGTGGATGGCCAAGGCTTCCTTCAAGATGGAGCACGAGTTGGGTTTGTTTGCTTTTCTTCTCTCGCGCGCTGTTAATTTTTTTGCTTTGAAATCGGGGTTCTCGACTGTGGTAGATTGGTTTGAACTTGCCGATTGCGGTAGGTTTGATTGAACCTTGTCCGTGGTAGTTTATTGATTTGAATTCGTACTGACGGTAGTAATTGGATTGTACTTTTAATCTTTTGTAAATGTGTAGTCAATTGGATTGAACTTTTAAGAGCGGCAGATTGGATTGGACTGTCGATGGTAGCAGATTGGACTGAACTATGATGTTTTGACCTTAGAGCTGTGGCTTTTCCTATCAAGAGGCATGTGCATAATTTCTTAGAGGTGTATTTGTTGAAATTTGTGCGGTAGTGCCATGTGATTGACTTGAGTTGACCGAATGATAACCTTTTTCTTCTGATGGAGATTGGGCTTTGGATCTTTTATTTAAGTTTACTGCTTGTGGTAATATAGATAGGTTTGAAAATTTTGCAATACCCTGTTCATGATTAATAATCCTGCAGTATGGGATACTGCTGTTGTGTGCATCTTTCAATAATCAGTTGCATGCTGTCACATGAGCTCTTATATGATAAACTGGCATTGCAAGTGATTGCTTTGTTGCTAAGTTGAAACACTCTCTACTTTGAGAGGTCAGATTTTATATGCACTTGTGAAATTATGTATGATTGCAAGTTTGAATTGTGTGATGTGCTGTTATGGTTTAGGGCGCTTTATTTTTTTTTCTACATTCAGCTTTTGAATTGAAGGGCGGCCCTGGTGCAGCGGTAGTGCCTTACGGTCTGTAACCGGAAGGTCCAGGGTTCGAGCCCCAGCCTCTGCACTTTGTGCAGGTAAGGCTGTGCGCATACATCCCTTCCCCAGACCCCGCGCAGTGCGGGAGCCTACGGCACTGGGTACGCCCTTTATTCAGCTTTTGAATTGTCATAAAATTGTTTCTATCTTGACTTCTTAGGGAATATGCATGGCAGTAATTTGGTTTTATTCTGGCACACAACTTTTCAAGTGTACAACTGTAAATATAAATTTAGTCAAGCTGTGTCCTGACCTTGATTTGTTTATGCCTTTTGTTTGCAAAATGCTTTGTTTTTTCTTTATATTGTATTCTGAATCTTGATTAATGTTACAGAAAAGAGACAGAATGAATCTGCCAGGATCAGGGAGAAGTACCCAGACAGAATTCCTGTAAGACTTTAAGCAATTTGTCTGAATTTTTTGCTAAATGTGTGTTTCCTTGATTGCTTATCCTGTGATCGATTCAGGTGATCGTTGAGAAAGCTGGCAAGACTGATGTTCCAGATATCGATAAAAAGAAGTAAGTTGTCATCTTCATATCTACTCCTGTTATGTTATTTGCTTAATATCTCCCCTTATGCTTAGCCATACGCAGCGTCCAGCGCATTCAAATAAAATACAACCAAGTTCTTAGGCCTGTATTTTCCCATGATTTCATTGGTTCCTAAATTCACATCATGGTATGTTAACCTTTTTTGCTTCTGCAGGTACCTTGTCCCTGCTGATCTCACCGTTGGCCAGTTTGTCTATGTGGTGAGGAAGAGGATCAAGCTGAGCCCAGAGAAGGCCATCTTTGTCTTTGTCAAGAACACCTTGCCTCCAACTGGTACAAATCGAACAAACCTTGTTGATTCACCATTGCCCCATATTCCGTCTACATGCTAGGTTTTCCACGTTTTCCTTATATTGCCAATTTGCCATTCTGTCGATTCAGCCTCTTTGATGTCTGCGATCTACGAGGAGAACAAGGATGAAGACGGATTCCTCTACATGACTTACAGTGGCGAGAACACCTTCGGCTCTGCCTAAGCAACAACCCCCCTCGTCACTGTAAATAAACAATCGTGATCAGGCCGCCGCTGCTGCTGTCGTAAACATGTGTATATACACGTCGTCTCTAGTATGCTGCCGGATTGCTTGAATGGTTTAATGCGTCCTTAGGGTTTAAGTTTTTTCGGCGTTATAAAGTTGGAATGGCCCCTTGGTACTGAATACTATTTGCTTCTTGATTGGAACATTTGCTATTCCATTCTTTGTGGACTTGCCTCCTGGCTCGTTCTGTTGCGTGCGTGTTCGACGCTATCTCTGTTCATTCTATTCGTTTTATAAATTGACACTGGTGCCGGCTGAGTCTTATGTTTTTCTGGTTGAACCGATAGAATCCCGTTGCTCTACACGGTTAATGAATAATGACAATTAGCATATCGTATTGTATGACAATTAGCATATCGTATTGTATTGTTTTTTGGCTCGGTGAGTGAGGTAGCCACGCGTGGCCTGCTTGCTTATAAACTACTAATTGAAGTGAGGGTGTTGAGCGATGTTGGGGTGGAAGTGTACACTGGTGGTTAGTGGTTCCGAATTCCAATCATGTGAGTCCTGCATGATTGGTGAAGCTGTTGGCGGTGCAGCATCATGAATGTTCTTTGTGGAGTACTATAATTGCGTGTTTTTGCATAATTGCGCTGTTGGTGAGCACGCGGCAGGCGTTCAGATTTCAAAGTATCCACTGTAGATTTAGATAAAACCACTATAGCAAGTCCTGGAAAGCGTGGTATGTAAGTGGGAGGAATAGTATGAATAGAGAAAAGTTGGAATAAATAGTGTTTAGTTGAAAATCTGAACACAGCCTCGTTCATTGGAGATGCGTGATTCAGCTGAAGAATCAGGTGACATTGATCCGCTTCCCACCGAGCTGGTAATTGTTTGCGTGGTGATGCAGCCGCAGATTCACCATGGCCAGGGGCTCATCGCATGGGCCATGCCAGATTGGCAGCTCTTATCCCTTTGAAGCAAGGATCTCCTGTGCCGACCGCCGCGCTTCTGCCCGCGACACGCGGCGGAGCGAGGCGGCGAGGCGAGATTGGGAGAGAGCACAGAGATGGAGCCGCGGAGAAGATCCGGGGCGCGAGGACTGAGGGGAGAGGAGGGGCGTGCAGTGCAGAAACAGACAGGACCGGGCGTCCGGGCCCAGGGGCCTCGTGCAACAACGTCTACGTTGCCCCGTCGACAAACCCGATGCAGCAACGCCTCCTCCCACAGTATTCTATCCGGCCATCCGTGGCCTCCCTAGTTGTTACCGTTCGTGACAGCCGTGGCCTCCCTAGTTCTTACCGTTCGTGACAGCGTGCCGTTATGACGGCTGTATACACCAGTCAGGTAGTCGTAGTAGTACTGCAGTACTGCTGGCAAGTGGACTACTTGGATTACCATTATACTACTTTTATATCACATGGTTCTAGGTTTTTTTTAATAATGTTTTATACGCCTGTTTTTCACTGGTGGTGTGTAGTGCTACGCGTCCATGACTTACATGATTACTCATCCATCTCAAATTGTAAGTCGTTTGAAATTTAGGACGGATCTAGTACATTAGTAGCAAAGCAACTAAAATCATTGCCGCCGCTACATAAGTGTGTTTAGTCCTTGTGCATCACTGAGCGGTGTCCTTTTTTTCCCCCTTTTCCTCCTGCATGGCTGCATCTGAGACACGATAGATGATTATGATCAGAATCCTACCCAGAAGACTGATGGCCTCAGATCCGGCCCGTCGGTGACGGTGAGTATGTGACGCCTTAATTGGGTAGCTGCATTGGATCGGCACCGCGCAACGCCATCATCACGCACAACGCCATGCATGAACACCCACGCACGGGGTGGTCCGGTACGGGGACGGAGCAGCGTCCCCGTCACAGGTGACTCTTGTTTTTTTTTTCTCTCTCTTTTCTACTAGAAAAAACTGGACGGTGAGTGGGCCCTAATGCAGCAGCAAGGCCCAAATCTGTAGCAGGAGCAGTAGTTCGTCCTACACTCAGCATGGATGGAGGATTCCAAGGCAGGAAAGAAAACAAAGCGAAAGCAAAGGAAAGGAAAGCGATCTGAATGTGATCCGAATGAAGAAATCCAACCGCCTTCTCACATCCCCAACAAAGGAGATCCTCCCACGAAGTAGTAAAAAAAAAAGAAGTAGGGTAGCGTAGCATCAGATGATTCAGATCAAAGTTCACAGGCGAGTATCCGACCTGCTGCCTTGCCACCACCGGTCTCAACTCTCAAAGAAGGGGGTGAGGCGAGATTCTCGTACGTACCAAAAAAGAAAAAGGCAAAAGCAAACGACCTAAAGAGTTAGGTTTCTATTTTTTCTATTTCTTTTTTTTTTTGTTCACGGACTTTTCATGCAGCATCCTGTATGCTGCACATACCAGCAAACCGATTTGATTCTAGAAAATGATTTATTAATCCCGGTAAAAATGAACTAGAGTAAACATGAGATTCTAGAGTGTAATTTCGGGGCTTCTTCATCTGGGTTGCCTTGCCTCCGCTGTAGATGACGCACATCATTGTTAGCTAATATCTTCAAGACTTTAACTGTAGAGCACATCGTTAAACATTTTTTTCCCTGCAAATCTGTGGAGGGCCTTAATCCAAAAGTGGGGGAAAAAAAGAGAGAAGTAGAAAAAGCAAAAGGAGTAAGCAGTCGGCTGTTGACCCAGAATCAAGAAGGGAAAGAAAACGGGATATATGCAGCGGCGGCTTGAATAAAGTGAAGACGTGGCCCACAGAATCCGGCCCAGCCCGGCCCGGGCCCACTCCTTCAAAAAAAGCTGGATTTGTCGTACTACCCCCTTCCCGGCAGTCAGCAAACCCCACGTCGAGCCGAGCACTTTACGCTTTTTTTCCTAATGACCTGACACTTGGTGTTTATATCCTTTGTAGCAATTTCCCTACTTCTATTGTCCTTTGTTTTCGCGTCAAAAACTTATGAGTGTGGTTGTGCAATTACAGCCTTGATCATATGAGCAAACGGTGTCAGTTTTAGTTCAGGGCTGTGTTCAGATTGCAAACTAATCACTGTAGCTAAAAACAACACTGCAGCTATGTCGTAGGAAGTGTGTTCTGTGAGTGAGAAGAATAATATGAATAGGAAAAAGTTAAAATGAATAGTGTTCAGTTCGAAATTTAAATAAGGTCTCAATAAAATTCGTTAAAGAGCAAAAGTACAAAAATCGCACAAGGTACTGGGTTGATCTTCTCTCACATGTTGCGAGTCTATACATATAAAAGTAGATATACGCGTGCCTATCTAAACTCTTGTTTTTTAATCGTCTCGTTTTCACGATATTGTAATTGTACCCACGACCACAAGCTACAGTGGGTGAGAAAAGAAAATTTCTTCATTAATTAGGGTTAATTAGATACGCACCATTATAATTTTTCTATTTTTAAGGTACGCCACTACTTCTCGTATAATAGGAGGGAGGTCATTACAACTTTACGGATATTTGAAATATGCCATTATGCACGTATTTGATACCACTGAACCCACCTATAGGTGTACAAACACTGTTTATATTTCCGTATGGACCAAACTACCCCTGGGACGTATCCACCCACCCGTCGCTTACACATGGGACCCACACGTCATCAACTTCATCTTCCTCCATCCTTTTCTTCCCCAATTTTTCTCCAACTCATCTGCGCCATGGACGGTGGCCTGGGTGGCACGGCGAGCTCCCTCAACGTGGAGCCCCTGCTGGTGCTGCTGGTGCGGCCCGAGCGGAGCAGGCGTCACGCGGCCCTTGCTCCTCCATCGACGCGCTGCTGCCCGTGCTCCTGGCTGCACCCCGCTGGCCGCTGGGATGAGAGAAAGAGCTCCTGGCTACACCCCGCTGGGGATGGGAGAGAGAATTTGATTCCCAAAAAAAACTTGATTTTGTTCAGTCACATCGCACCTAATGTCAAGCAGCTACATGTGCACCAGAAAATCCTCCGCCCTCACATCCAATGCGTACCTGGTATTGGTGGCGAGCAAAAATCCAATGAATCCGAACCGGCCGTTCGGAGAGAGGTTGGGGGATTGGATAGGGCGGGGCAAAGGGGCCGCCGTCGGGGATTGGAGGGCAGCGCGCGCGAATATCCAAGCACGGGGACCGTGGCGCGAGCTCCCCGCCGCGCCGGCATCAGCTGGCCGCGGCGCGACCTTGCAGCGAGGTGGCCTGGCGGTGGAGGTGGAGGCACACCCCACGGAGCGGCAGCAGAGGAGGAGCAGGTGGAGGTGGCGAGGGAGACCTCCGCGCGGTGGAGGAGCCGAAGGAGCAGGAGGCGCACACGAGAGATGAACTGAGGAAGAAGATGAATAGATGAAGAAGAGACGAGGAAGGAGATGACAGGTGGGTCCCACGTGTAAGCGACGGGAGGGTGGAGGTGTACCAGGGGCATTTTGGTCATATGGAAATATGAAAAGTGTTTGTACGCGTGCAGGTGGGTCCGATAGCATTAAATACATATATAATGGCATATCTCAAATATCGACAGATTTGTTATGGCATCCCTCCTATCACGCGAGAAGTAATAGTGTGGCCTAAAAACGAAAAAGTTGTAATGGTGTGTATCACAATTAACCCCATTAATTATTGTAGCGAGTAATAGTATACCACCTATGGCCCCATGGGCCTGGGCATGGCGCATGGGCCCAAGCAATTAATATTTACCACAACTTGACCCAGCCCGGCCCGGTTTCCACCCTCCCCTTTCTTGCCCCCCCCAACGGTTGCACGTTTCCCCACTCCACTCCAGTCCACACCACACCACGAGCACCACACGCCGAGCTCCTCTGCCGAGCTCAGAGCCCAAGAAGAACCGCGAGAATCCCAAGTGCCCGGCCAACAACTCCCGCCTCCCCGAGCAGGCAATGCCCGTCCAGGATCCCTCCTCCTCGCCCTCCGCCGCTGGCGGCGGCGCGCGGCCGAAGCGCACGTCGTCGGCGCCGATCCGGCCCGCCGAATACGCGCACAGCCCGGCGCACCACTGTGTCGCGCTGCGCAACGCCTCGGGGCTGCAGGCCATCCTCGCGGGCCTCCCGCCGCTCGCGCACCCGTCGCGCGTCCGCACCGCCGCCGACGCCGCCAGGGAGGCCCGCCTCGCGTCCTCCGTCGCGGCGGCGCTCGACCGCCGCGACGTCCCCGGCGGGGACACTGCGCTCCACCTCGCAGTCCGGCTCCGGCTGCCCTCCCTGGCCTCCGCGCTCGCCGCCGCGGGGGCGGACCCCACCCTGCAGAACCACGCCGGGTGGACCCCACTCCAGGAGGCGCTCTGCCTCGGGTGCAGGGACATCGCCGCCTGCCTCCTCCGCGCGCACCGCCTCGCCGCCTGGGCCAAGCTCCGCCGCCGGGCGCCCGCGCTCTCCGCCGCGCTGCGCCGGGTCCAGGATTTCTACCTCGAGGTGGATTTCCACTTCGAGAGCTCCGTCGTGCCGCTGCTCTCGCGCGCCGCGCCCTCCGACACCTACCGCATTTGGAAGCGCGGCGCGGACCTGCGCGCGGACACTACACTCGCCGGCTTCGACGGCCTCCGCATCCGCCGAGCCGACCACTCGTTCCTCTTCTTCGGCGAGGAGGCCAGCGCGGGCGGTCGCCGCCTGCCCCCGGGTTCGCTGCTCGTGCTCCACCGTGGCCGGCGCGAGGTGCACGACGCGTTCGCGGCGGCGGCGGCCGCGGGCGACGAGGACGCCGCCACCTCCGATGCCGCCGCCTACCGGCCGGGGCTCAACATCTCCTCCGCGAGGCTCGTGCCGAGGACCACCTGGCTGCGGAAAGAGAAGACGGAGAACGTCGGCGAGTGGAAGGCGCGGGTGTTCGACGTCCACAACGTCGTCTTCTCCTTCCGCACCCTCAAGGCCGCGAGTGCCGGGCGCAAGGATTTCACCTTCGAGCTCGCCGGAGACGATGACGGCGGCGACGACGACGACGACGAGTTCCTGCCGCTGGAGATCCGGGACGACGACGAAGACGGCGACTTCCTGGTTGCCGACATCCCGCCGCCGCCTGCGCGGCGCAGCTGCTACGTGCCCGGCCGGCGCAGTGTGGCGGGGCCGCCCTCGCACTTGGGCACCCCGCAGAGGCGGAGGAACAGCGTGGATGTGCCGCGGCGGCTGCCGGCGTGCGCATCTGTGGGGCGCGGCGAAGACGGCATCTTCGGCCGGCACTCAGGCACAAAGACGACGGGGGGTGCCAAGTGGAAGGAGGAGGAGACGGTGAAGACGCTGCGGCCGTCGGTGTGGCTCACGGAGGACTTCCCTTTGAGCGTCGACGAATTCCTGCCGCTGCTGGACATTCTGGCCAGCCGCGTGCGCGCCGTGCGCCGGCTCCGGGAGCTGCTCACCACCAAGTTTCCACCAGGGACGTTCCCCGTGAAGGTAACAGCACTAATTCAGCTCTCCTGCTCACTCAAGAACACCGAAATTCTTCTAATTTCCAATGGCTGCCCAATTCTGCGAATAAAAAATGCGTCCGTAGTTTAACAAAGTATTCAATCAGTTCGTGTAGTGGTAAACTGGATGTACAATCCGCTATTTACTCCACATCTGGTTGCAGATTTTATTGTCCAGAGGGTTTTAAGGCCTTGTGGATCTTCATTGCTATGATTAGGACAGTTCAGTTGTCCATATAGGAAGTTGATGCAGAATTGTTGGTGTGCTGGCCTGAACCTGTGGAGAGTAATCCCCAGGGAAAAGCAAAAAAGGTCAAAAACTGTGGAGACTGGAGATTGATAGTTTCAACGGTTCTTCACTGTTAGTATATTGCCGAACAGTACAAATTCGACCTTAGTAAATGTGAGACAGGCAAAAATTGAAGGGGATTTATTCAGCGGAGTTACTCACCTGAACACTGCATCAAACATACTTGATGTCTTGATGAATGCCAGAGAATTTCTAAGAAAATGAAAGCTTGATTGTAATAGCAAAACCTGTCGTGTTGGAAGTAAAAACTTGTTTGGTAGGAGTATATACAGCATGGGGCACTTTAAATTCACTCCGTTTCACTGAAGTGGTGTTCACTTGAAGTGCAGACACAACCACTGCTGAAACATAGCAACCTGTCTGCACCTTTAGGTTTTAGCTGTTCCTTGCCTAGTAAATTGTACGGTACCATTAAGCTGTGAAGACTGTGTGCTCCATTTGCTATTTGTGATGGATTATCTTGTTCATAAATCATTTTTGTACTCCCAGATACAATGCAGCTGTTGGCTAATATCATACCTGTGCATTGAGCTGATTGATTGGTTTTGTGGTCCATGCAGGTTGCGATCCCTGTTGTGCCGACGGTGAGGGTGGTCATCACATTCACCAAGTTCGTCCCCCTCATCGAGCCGGAGGAGTTCTTCACGCCGATGTCGAGCCCCAGCCTGTTGGCGAGCCCAGGGCCAGGAAGCATCATGGCCAAGCCCGACACCCACAAGAGCTCATACCTGAAATGGGGCTCGAGGAACGCCAGATCGAAGCCCACTAACCTGTCACAGGTCGCGGACAATGCCGACCCCTTCACGGTGCCGAGCGACTACACCTGGGTGAACAGCCTCGGGTCCAAGAACCATGACAAGAAGTCGTCCAAGTCCAAGAAGGGCAAGACTAAGGAGACCTCTAGAGATTGATCCATCTAGTGGTGTTGTGGAAGTGAAATCTGTGCACAAACTGTTGCCCAGAATCTGTAATTACCAAGCATCTGGGCCGTGCCTCTCCTTTAGGGTGGTTTAGCTTGCCGGAGTCAGGGGTTAGAGATTATCAAACTAGGCCTACTATTTTCGTTCCTCTCTTCACCAGCTCCTCTGGTCACCGATTGTTTAGCAATGTGTTGTAAAACCTGGCACTACCAAAACGCAAGAATTCCAATGCTAGTTCTGGCACATACATCATTGTCAGCTGTATCTCCTCTGGTTTCTGCAAAAGGTTTGTCGATGGATGAACACAGGACACATTTGGCATTGGAACAATTCTGAAGACAAAACCTGCCTGAACTGCCTGAAGTATATATTGCACTGTTTTTGTGTGCTTGCATGAGATGGATGATTCCCTTGTGCATCTGAAAGTACAAAACATGCAGTACTATGAGATATTTGACCAAGAAAAGCGAGGAGGGTGGATAGATTGATGGAGTAGAAGGGCGTGCATTTTGCAGTGATCGATGAATCGATGGTTCCTTTTTTTTTTTCTCTTGTGCAGGCCAGGCCTACTATGCATGATGGCTGTGGGCACTGATGGGCCTGTTTGCTTGCAGTGCAGATGCAATCCCTGTGTTTCGTGTCCGCGCTTTGCAAGACAGAATCATCGGCCTACTTGCAGTAGGCTTTACCGGGTAGTGGTGCTCTCCACAAACATTCCCCACTGTCACAAATGCAGCTGGCATACGCTGATATGCCAGAGTTCTTCCCCATGGAATTTCGGAAACTTTCTAGCATTTGTCTTGCTTATTTCCAGACGCCAGTGGAAAATGGCTAGCCTTTTTTTTTATAGTGAAACAAAGGTGGTCCTCCCATGGTGAAATGGACAAACAAGACGCATTTTGTTTTGTTTCAGCCTTTTCAGTGAAAACAAACAACTGCCGTCGTATGTGGTCCTTCAGAAATGAGCAGGAACATGTACTCCGTCAGTTCACGTTTATTTCCCATTTTTTCCCCCACGGTTGTGACTTGTGAGTCCTAAAGGAAATCAATGGGTTTGTGATCCTAAACCAACCAAATCAAATAACCAAGGATGCGGTCCATCATCGGCATCGGTTGAAGGCAAGCTTTAACCTTCGGCGTGCTAACCTGAAGTGCACTTGTGGTAAATTTTCTTTAGATTTTTAGTTCTTGTTCCAAGTTTATACAGCTTTCAATCTAACTCTCTTCCAAGTTTAATACAATTTTCAATTTGTTTGCAAACAAAATTCGAGTGTGATAACTGATAATACTGCAATTCTGCAAAGCCTTTGGCATCATCACAGCTTAAGTTGAGGATACATGAGCATTTCATAAGAGCAACATGGATATCTGGTGCACTGAGATTTGGGAGTTGAATAACTAATGGATGCTCCTATAAACGTGTAAAGTAAGCGAAGTTGGCAGGTATTTTACGTACCTAGTGGGCATTCTAGCGTCCGTTGGCACACACACAAAGAGGCTAGAGGCCTCCCTGTTCTTCTTACAATCAGAATACATTATCCAAGCCGTAGTGTTTTTTTTTCCCTCTCTCTCGTTCAGTGTTTCATCAGTTTGTCACTCGCAAAGCGAGGACATCACATCTACTAGTACGAGGCCATCTACAGTTTTACACCAGCGCCCTAGTAGACCACTAAGGTCAAATCTTTGTGTTCGTTCAAACAACCTGGACAAAAATTGTTGAAAGTAGGGGAAAAGCGATACGTAGAACACAGGGCGGGCAAGAAAAAAAAAAGAAGACTGGGTTCAGATGGAAAAAATACTTTTTACTTTCTATTTATCCCCTTCACATAACACGTTTTTGTAGAAAAAATTTTTTTTACCTTTTCTATTCATCTCTCTCACGTAATACGTTTTCCAGGAGAAAAAAGTATTTTCTCTCGTTTGGCTAAACACAGCCAAGATGCAGGCAAAGGGTAAAGGGAGTGATGATGTGATGCTTCCGGCAGGCGCCGGTCGCATGTCAACGTCAAATAGTTGACGTGATCTTGCCATCCTGGTGTATAGCCTGCGGGCCGTGGCGTGTGTGTGAGTTCGTCGTCGTCGCCTCGCTCGTCCCGCAGCTAGTTCACGGGAGATTTCTGAGCTATGTTTACATTAAAAAGTTCTTTTTAAAC
This sequence comes from Digitaria exilis, assembly GCA_015342445.1. Taxonomy (NCBI): domain Eukaryota; kingdom Viridiplantae; phylum Streptophyta; class Magnoliopsida; order Poales; family Poaceae; genus Digitaria; species Digitaria exilis. The sequence continues at coordinate 528,709 of JACEFO010001827.1, read as the reverse complement.
GTATTCTAGAAAACACGTATTCTAGAAAAGTTCTTCTCTAATTCTTTTTAACTTTCTATTTATCTCTTACATAACACGTTTCGCAGAAAAAATTCTCCCCTCAAATTTCATATGCATAACGCATCACCTCACCAGCAGGACGGTCGGAAGACTGCCGCGTTCCTGACCGGCTGACCGTGTCCTCATTTGACCGGAGTACTTGCCTACAGTCCGTTACCGTGGGAGTACGCAAGAGACAAAAAAAAAAAAAAACCCTACTCAAAGTGCGCACACTTTTGTAACTTGGCAAGTCACTTCCTACGTCATACGTATCGCCTCTCCAAAAGACTCTCCAACACACACTGACGCAAAGCTCACCATGCATTCATCGCTGGTTCACTGCAATTAAGCCGTTGTAAATAATCAAAGCTTGCCGAGGAGCAACGGAAAAACTGACTCATATACAGATTGACTAGCCTGGATCATCTCTATCTCTGCAATTGAATCCTGCCTGGATCCAAACTGGATCATCTGAGCCACCTCGCCTGTAATTCTCAGCAGTTGGATCTTGTTGATCGGCCGTACGTAATTCTCGGTGAGGCACGGCAGCTAGCGTGACGAAATAATGCTTACCTCCCAGAACTCACGTCGGCGTGACGAAGGCTGATGGCGGCGGCGCGGAGCATCGCGAGGAGAATTCGGTTGGGTTTCCCGGCCCGACGGCGTTTACCAGCATTTAAACTTGGCGCCCTCGTCAGTATCGTCAGCTTAGTCAGAGTTAGCAACCTTGCCTTCCTTTGCTGTATTTAGTTGCAGAAGTTCTTTGGACTTTACTATTCACCCCTCTCAGAAAACACGTTTTTCATAAAAGTTCCCCTCAAATTCTCTTCAATTTTCCTATTCATTCCTTTCACAGAACACGTTTCCTAGAAAAAGTTCTTTTCTTCCCCGCCAACTAAACGTGCCCCTTGTCTTCTTCCTGCTCTCTGAATTCCACCATCATTTCCTATCCACTCCAATGGCTCACCTGTATGCTTGGATGTCTGAACTACGTTCTGAATACCTTCTGTTTGCAAAACCACCACAAAGCACAGGCATGTGCATTGGTCAGAAGTTCAGAGTTCAGGTATAGAAACGCTGAGAAGAGTTTCCTCGTACATTCAGAGCTGCAGCATGCCAACATGTTGTGGATCCGATGTGAGGCGGGAATCCAGAGTTCAGGTGCAAAAGAGTTCATCAGAATTTTCTCAAACAACCATGTCTTAATGCACAGGAAGATAACTCTCAAACACTTCTGACGGTGGCTTCTTCAGTTCCAGCAAATCTGCTTGTTCTATTTTTCTTATGTCAATCATACAATCAGCGATGATTTGGTACAGCATCAAGCACCTACTCCGGATGAAATCACAACAAGGGGAAAAAAGACATCAGTGGTGGATTAATCCAGCACCGATGCTCCTCTAAGTTGAAGGGCGGTGAATCAATCCAGCACCGACGGCCCCGCCATGGCCGGGCTCCCGACGTGAAATCAAGCTCGCGGCTGCTTTGAAGGCGACGAACCGCGGGCCTCATGGCCTTTATTTCCCTGTCCTTTCTGCGGTAGGGAGAGGGAGGGGACAGGAGAGCGGACTGGAGCGTAGACCGGACCTATGGATTGAACAGGACAGGGCAGGTGGATTCCGGCAGGGAGGGAGACGGCGGCCGGACACGGACGGGACGAGCCGAGCAAAAGCAGGGGGCTCTAAGCAAAATACAGGGGTATAGATGTACATATTTGGATCGCGACAATTGATCGCGATCCATATTAGGGGCCTATATGTAAATTACCGGACTCTTTAATATGTGGATCGCGAGTCCACGACTATTAATCGCGATCCAAAACAGGGGTTATCTATAAATTATAGGTCCTATTTCTTTATATTTGGATACGACGAGAGAGCAATTTGGAAATATTTGCAGTCGGCGACATCGTTGACCCAGGCGAGGTCACGCCGCCGCTTCCGGCCTCCGCGAGGCGAGCCCCGCGCCGGGCCGCCATGCATCCCTTGCTCGCCCTCAGTAGAGTTCGCGTGCCAAGACGCCGTCTCGAGGCCCCCTCGCGCGCCGCTGCTAATGGCCCTGCCCCGTCGGGAGATGAGATTCTACCCCAAAGGCCGGCGCGTTGAGAGCGCCCAGACCCCAGAGACGGTGAGGGGCCGAGGGCTCATCGTGTTCAGGGACAAAAGACTAGCCTTATAGTATGAGGACTGCCCCCACCTTATATGTTGTGCTTCCCCACCATCAATTACCGATGTGGGACTAAATCTAACACTTCTTTCAGCTGATCTTTCGCTAGGCACTAAAAGTTATTATGTCCATGTGACATACCAGGTACAAACTGTAACTCAGCAGTTTATATAACTCTTCATGCATTTTCTCCTGAATATAGAGCTCAAATGGTACAGTCGTTGGGGGCAATGATGCCCCAATTCTTCTAAAAAAAGTGTACTTAAAGCAGTTCCCCTTAAAAGGTCTCAAGATGCAATCGAGGTTGCCATCCTTTCACAGGTTTTATACATATTGCCACCCTGAAACTCGAAGGACCTATCCATTCTAATTCACTCACTAACTGATATGCTGTTGAGTCTTCATTTGCCGACAAAGCTATTCATCCTAGAGAACCCATTCGTTGGAAGCTTTCATCAGAGATATAACTTACTTCTTAGGCACAATTTGCAGATTGCGCAATAATTACAGATGGATGCAGAACTATGTCTCCTAGCTTCGCAGACAATTTTCAGCCATCCGCAGGTTCTGCTTAAAACTGAATACTCTGATGGCAACTAGCAACTTTTGTTGTCCATCAAAGCTTTACGTGTGGGCGGCCTGCCTTGCTACATCTCCTCGAACTAGATGGAGTTTTGAAAAAAAAATGGGGGCTGGCCAAATATACAATCATGATAATTTTATAGGAAAAGCTCCGAAATAGAGAACAATTAGAGCATACAATAGTCCTGTGTGTGTATCAACTGCGAGTGCTGCATGCATGATCTTGCTAAATGCAAGTATTCACTTTAATTCAGGCGTTTCAAAAAAAAAAATGAAGATCATGGAGCTGCTGGTGCTGAGGTACCTGTAAAACATGGGCTTTGCTATGGTACTCCAGAGTCACCATGCACCGTCCATTTAGATAGATCTAGATGTTTAAAATAACATATTACCTCTTAGGAGGTAATAGATATATTTTAATTTGAAAAATAAGAAAAATATATTTGGATTAGATCTAACTTCCATTCGGCCATATCAGATCTAACAAAAGAGGGACATCACTTTTTTTCCCTTGCTAAAATAAATTAAACTTGACATGTCTGTTTCTTTTTACCCATGATTATGTGAACATGACAATTCATTTTTTTCCCTACCTGAACATGACATGGCCATTTCTTCTTATCCACAATATGAACATGATAATTAAGGTTAGCGGTAACATTTAGAGGAAATATCAGAACTGTACTAGATAGGACCATATAGTTTAATCCAATATATATTGCACACGTACCATATATTTATATAATAACTGCAAAGATTTTTCATTTGGGAAAGCAGTTGGCTCGACAAGCCCCTTTGCGAGGATGAGTAACGGCTCCACATCGCTCGCCAGAAAATGCGGGGGAGCTCCACCATACTGCCGGTCTTTTCTTTTTCTTTTCTAGATTATTGTCTCTTCTATTTAAAAATCAACGGCTCTGATTTATTTGAACTCTTACCTCTTAGGAGGTAAGCCAGAGTACTGTAGCATTGCCCGTAAAACATTGCATGCTCCTTTTTGTATATTGGATTTTCCTCTATGTGATTTTTTTGATAACTTTTGCAGATTATATCCAAGAAAACATTGAGGGATGCTGGAGTTGTAGGCAGTGCTCGAGCAGCAGAATTGTATGTGCCTGGCTGCCTGCAACTTTCGGTTAGTAAAAACTTTTGGTATGGTTCCCTAAAAAAAACTTTAGGTATGCTATATGTGCTAAGTTTATTTCTTTGACAAGAGAGCTACATAATGATGGGTATACTTTTGTTGTGGATACTCAAAATTTCATCCTATTTATTTTCCTTTCTCCCTTTTATCCATGTTGCCATCATGAACCACTGAACAAAGGTGATGAATATACATTGCTCGTAAGGTGTCTTTTTCCCGTTGATTCTTGTGATTGGTATACATTACTCAAAAGTTTGTTCATTTGATCTGAGAGGCAACTCATCAGAGATCAATTTGGCAGGTTATCTGGTTTTAGTATATACTGATGTGCTGCCACTCTGATTGTCATGTTATCAAATATTTTGTTCCTCACAAATGCTCAGCTTCACCTCATTCAGATATTTAACAGAGCAAGAAACAAACATTTTTGCAGGATGCTCCACCTAATGTCACAAGATGCCTGATAATGGCCAGAACCGCTAACATTCCGAAAGAATATGGCCAATTGAGGTACCTACTACCTAGGAATTACATTTTACAATCAAGTGTTTGATGATGCAATGCAACTTAGCTATGTCAGTGTACCAGACAAGCATTGTTTTCGGTCTTGAAGAAGGCCCTGGGACACTTGACAATTCCTTTTAGTGGCATTTTGGAAGAGAGATTCAAATTTGACAAAGGTGATACTGGGATCAAATTACCCTGAATTCAAATTTCTTTCAGGATTCCTTGTTTGCAAGTTGAAATTAGTTCTGAATCCTTGACTTTCCATTCCTGACCTGAAGATTGAGTGCAACCAGACAGGAGCAAACCATTGACATTGAGGATTCTCGGAACTGCAAGGTACGCTAATATACTTTCACAGAGTTATTTCTTTCTGTAAAATAATTACTTGAATATGCTATCTCGGGACTAAAATCTATGTGGATGTGCTATCCATGTATTATCTTTCTCCTGTTTCATTTTCTGTGGTCGCACCAACTATACAATCCCTCTGGCCCGATACTGACAACGATCATGTTTCTCTTCTTCGATGTGCAAAATTGTCTGGAACTTATTGAGAATTACTTCCACAACTTTAAATCTAATGGAACTTCCACAACTTTAAATCTAATGGAAAAAAATGATAGTAACAGTTGTAACTATTTGTACAGATCCTTTCCACTGCTTATGGAAGCATTATCCAAGAACTTATGTTTCTGCAGATGACACTATGTACTAGCGTCAGATTAGGACAACCACTCATATTTTTCTCAAGACGAACGATTCTAACATTTGCAGATGACACTATGTACCAGCATCTGAATCGCTCTCTTGAGTTATTAACCTGAAGATGTTCGCTCTGTGCAGGAAATCGCAAAGTTTCCTGCGTGTGCTTGGCTGCTATCCATTGCACAAGTATACTGCATCAAGCTCATCAGTTGATCCACCTTGAAGACCATAGCCAGAGATGGTTACCATTTGCTGTCGGTGAAACAGCAAGGTGCTCAGTGAAAAGCATGAGAACTGATGCTCCGTTACGTTAAAGCAAATTTATCCCGTTTATAGGCAATCGAGCCCTATTCCTGTTGTCAGATGCAATGATGCATGTGTGGATGCAAAAAAGTTTTTGTGAAGTTTTGAGGGAAATATGTTTCAGATGTTTCTGAGAAACATATGGTCTGATTTAATATCCAAACAGAAACAAGCGCCATGAATTCTGAACTGCCTAGCGTGCATCTTTATGCTGCTACTGGAAAAGCGAGATAGATGGAACAGGGCATGTGTGATCGATGGGGCCTTTTCCTTGCGTGCATGATGGCAATGCCGCCGCTGCCGCTGCAGACGTCGTTTCGCACGGGACATGCATGCCCGTTGTTCGTGTTTGTGTGCCCGCTCTTTGCAAGGCAAAATCATTGGCGCCTTGCCGTGCGTAGATGCATGCCTGCCACAAAACAAACAATTTTTCACCCTCTTTTATGAACGCGACTGCAAATTTCTCATTTGCAGTGCGGCAGGTGGAAATGTTCTAAATAGTATCCTCGAGTGCACAAAGAGAATCCAACTATTTTGGGGGAATTCAGGTTGTTATGGTAGGATAGAATTTGCTAGAGTTGATCCATTGCAATCTCCCCGATACGGTTCCATCTAGGATCGCTGATAATCTAAATCCATCTTGTAGTCTTTCTAAACCACACAAAGATCGATCGCAATGACATATTCATAGTTTATGCAGGTTTCTATAAATATATGTTTTTTAGAACTTCTATATAAATATATAAATGGGATCTATAAAGAGAAAGGGGAAAAGAATCGTTGATGATACAAACCATGTGTGCTTGGGCCACAAATCTAATTCCAATAGCGGCCCAGGACGAAAACGGCCCAAACGCCCGAAAATTTCAAAACATCCCGCCCTTGTTTTTCTCCTCCCCGGAAGGAAAGCAATAATCACCTAGGCGAAACAAACCCTCCTGCCAGACCCGCACCCGGCCCCACCAGTCAGTATCTCGCAAAACGGCAAGCCGCGTCACTCGCAGCGGCCGCAACCGAGACGCCCCTCTTCCCCAACATTTTTTTATACCCGGCCGCCCAACCCTCGCCCCCAATCTCCAACGTCTCTCCAGCTCGCCTCGCGTTCACATCGCCTCGTCTCCGATCCTCCCTCCCCTCTCGGCGGCGATCTAGGGTTTCCCCACCGTTCTCCGGCGATCCCGACGCCCATGGAGGCGCTCTCCCTCATCGACGTCTCCGCCGAGGACGATCTCCTCTTCGACCTCGCCACTCCGCCCCCGGCCCCGCCGCGTCATCCCGATCCGACCCACGGAGGTGAGGGTTACCATTCCGCCCCCCATTTGGAGAATTACTATGGATGAATCGCGGGATTGGTGCTTGTTGCGACTTGGATCTGATGGGCGGCGATTTTGTTTTTTAGGGTCCCTGGTGGGCGCCGAGGCGGCCCCTCATGCAGTCCCCGCAGATGGTTCTCCAGCCGCGGCGAGCCGGACTGCGGATCCGGACGGTGTGACGGAGGAGCATGCGGCCCCCGAGCGGACGGAGTCCCCTAAGCAACGGAAGGTCAAGAAGGGGGTGAACCTCCGCAAGAGCTTGGCCTGGGACAGCGCCTTTTTTACCAGCGAAGGTTCGCTTTCGTTCTGATTTATCCCTGTCAACATCCATGAAACCAAAGTTTCTTTTCTAGAATTGTCACGTTTGGTTACAGCCTTACAGGCTTGTGTGCCCTGCCATGTATGCCTGTAATCTCATGTATGTGTACAGTACCTTTTATTCTGTCATAGTTTTGGTTGCCACTTGCTGTAGTAAACTTGCACGTATTAACTTGCTGAAGGTTGCAAGTATCTGATAACTGTACAAATGCCCTCGAATAAAATGTTTCTTCTGTACCTATCATTTTTTTTTTGTTTTAGATTCTTGTGTCCTGAACATTGAGTTCCCTATTTTCTTTTGAAATTACTGCTGTCTCGTAGTACATTTCTGAATTCAGATGATGCAGATGGATAACAGCTCTTTATGCCTTCAATCTTTGCAGGTGTTCTGGACACTGAAGAATTGGCCATGGCAAATAGCACATTTCGCAGGACACAGGGTTCAAGATTGCCTGGAATCGTAGAAGAAATGAGAAAATCTGGGGATTCAACTTCAACTCTGGACAGTGAAGTTTGGGCTACGGAAAGCCTTGATACTCAGCTGTTTGACAGTGTCCGTGCTTCCATCCAAAAATCTCTTGCAAAGCCCAATAAAGTTCCAGGCGGACCTGCTGGTAGCTCGAAGCCCCCGAAGGCCACAGCAAATGGTCCTCGTATTGCAGGTAAAAAACCTCACATACTGACACGACATGTTACTTAGCATCTAAAATTGCAACACTAGTGGCATTTATCTGCCGTTGGTAACTGATGTTTATTACTGCTTCCAGCCAGGGTTGATCGGATGCCTCAGACTAAGGTATGTTAACCCACTTGATCATTATCTATTCCCAAATTTTTGTGGCTAGTGATCATTACTATTCGTCAGCTAACATTTACTTATCATCAGATAAGGGACCCTGTTTCAACAAGCCAAGGAGCTGTTGGTGGCAAACAAAGGCCCCAAGTCAGCTCAAAAATGTCTGCAGCTGCTAGAGTGGTATGCCCATGTCTGAAACTACTCAGTAATCACAACTGACTGCTACAGTTCGACCATTAACATGCAATTGGATTTGTGTTTTCTATTTTGACATTTATTGTAGATTAGTAACTAAGCTTTTACGAAATGTATTGATATGATATATCCTATTTTCTGAAGCTGCCTGAGATTTGTAGGTAGAACTAGTTACGCCCATGTCTGAAATTACTCAGTAATCACAACTGACTGCTACAGTTCGACCATTAACATGCAATTGGATTTGTGTTTTCTGTTTTGACATTTATTGTAGATTAGTAACAAAGCTCATAGGAAATGTATTGATATGATATATCCTATTTTCTGAAGGTGCCTGAGATTTGTAAGTAGAACTAGTTACGCATCGGGCTGCCTTGTCTAAGAGCTAATATATCCCATCTAAAATAATGTCTGGGTTATCTACCTGAACATGCAATCACAATCCCATTGTATCCTGGAGGTCCACAAATTGAAATGTTAATAACAAGAATCTGGCAAATTTTGTAATTTTTCCTTAATTTTTTTTTGTTTTCTTGCTTTCCTTATTTAAACTTCATTTTGTGTAATGTTGTAATCTCAGTTTCATATTTATTCTTTGCATGAGAAGAATTTACCAGGAGCTGCAGAAGCAAAGACATCGTCAAAGCCTCCTAGGGCGCTGCCAAGAGTTGCTGTGATGAGATCTTCAACTAATACAGCTATTACTCCTGCGACTTTAGATAAAAGAAGCAGCACTGGTGCGTGAAATGGCATACAATGTTTATTCTGCCATAATATTGATATATACTTAGCCCAATATGTATTTCCTCTTTCAGGGGGTGTTGTCAATAGGCCAGCAGCTGCTAAAGCTGCCAATACTTCTGCTAGTAGGCGACTTGGTCGGGTTACAGTTGAGAAATCAGGTGCATTAACATCAACAAATTCTTCCTCCTGTGGTTTGGATACTAGGGACAAGGCAAAAACAAAATCAACCCTAAGCAACCCAATTAGGACTGCTCAGAGGGTCCCTGTTCGTTCATCATCAAAACCTGATACCAGCAGACCTCTCCCACCAAGATCAGGGAGCAAGATCCCAACTAGGGGTCATGTTGGTCGTGCATCCCCAACCATTTCACCTCACAGCTCTGTGGACAGCATGAGCTCTGTTATATCTGGGGCTTCGACAGCTTCTACTATAGGGAAGATGAGCCATACGTCCGAGAGTTTGAATACACTGTCCCCCTCTCTCAGGAAGAGCAATGACTGCCCATTGACCCCAAAGCTTAGGCCTACTACTGTCAAAGAGGGACATTCAGCATGTGCAGATAGTTCAAACGCGAGTAAAGATGTAACCAACCAGGGAAAAGGTTTTAAGCCGACGGGATTGCGAAGGCCGACACCTAAGATTGGCTATTTTGATGCTGTATGTGCATTTATTTTTATAATCTTTCCCTTACAGTAATTTTTATTTTATTTATGTGCTTCTAATAAACGCACTTTGTATGGCTTCAGGAAAAATCCATTGAACATAACATGGGTGCACAGGTGCAACAGCAACCAATGAAGATCCAGTGCCTGCTACCTGCCACACCAACAGCCTCTAGCATTGCTAAACAGGAATCAAAACTGAATGCAGCAGCTCTTGAGGAACATGATCCTCCTCTTGAAGTTATGACCCAACCTGAAGCTGTATGTACATGCTTTTTTTATGTTCTTTCCCTAGCAGTAGTTGCAATCAGTGTGCTTCTAACTACCTTGCTGTGCATGTCTTCAGGATAAATCCATTGACCAAAGCGTTGATGCACCAGTGCCCCTTATGGAGATCCAGTGTTTGCACCCTGCCACACCGACCTCTCAGGCGTCATCTAACATTTGTCGTCAAGAAACAAAACGTATAGCATCGCCCTTTGAGGAGATCAATGCTTCCAAGAGTAAGGCGACAAAGGCAGTACCCGTCGAAGCAGTGAAAGTTGGAGTAGATCCCCTTAAGGTCGCCAAACTTGAAGCGTGCCTTCACCAGGCTGATCTGGTGGTGGCTGCAGACACTCCAAAGGAGAACATTCCCACAGATCACCAGAATGTCCAGGCCAATGTTGACACGAGTTCATTAGTTGATCTGTTGACCCAGAAGCTGTCTTCCATTTCCCTTGGGGAGGCCACCCCTAACCTGGCCTCTTGATACAGTAAAGAATGGGTTTCAAATGGTATGCTGCTGGTTGTTTCTGATTACATCCTTGTTATCTATAGGCAACCGGAGCTGCTGACCCCAATTTCACTTAACACTTGCATGTGGTATTTCAGCAATCGAGGAAGTGTTACAAGTGTAAAATCCTTTTGCACAGGGCTGGATAGTTGTAGATCTTTGCTTTCCAATTGTATGCATAAGCACCTGATCCTGGTTTTGTTTATTGGCTTATTGCTGATTTGCGAGTAAAGCATATGTGGTAATATGATTTTGGTTTTCTTTGTGTGGATTCTACTTCTGCTAAGTACTGGTGTAGCACTCGGATAACTTCAGCACTATTAGCAATGATAACATGTATGAGCAGTCTTCCTCAGGTGATTAATGGTGGCTACTTTGTTATGGATGGCATTTCATTGGATTTATCCCACCAGGCACCAGCATTTCATTTGCATAGTTGCATGGCAGATCATTCTTTTGCTCTGTTGGACTGAGTTCTGTCCGTAAAGCTTGGGCCCTTTGCTCCATGCTTTTCTCAATTATCCTCTCTGCCTCGTGTGCTGTTGATTTCTATATGGTCTTTTTCCCCTGCCTTTGTTTGTCGATTGGCCATTGGTTTGGTTGGGGCCTTGGGGATGGAAACTTCTCCCGATAAACATTCAATGTATCTCGTGGAAGCTCTTCCCGTCCACGTTCATCTCCTATTTGCACTGTTCTTGATGTTGATTTGTGATTAGTACCATGATATACACCTGGGAGTGGGAGGCCCCTCCTAGTTTGCTTGACCAAGAGGTGGCACTGCTGCTACAGTACTGGTCCTTATGAGGCTGTACTGCTTGCTTAGGGGGCGAACAAGTGCTCTGCACCTTCTAGATTTTTTTTTTTCATTTGGCGTAACCTACTACTAGCTTTATTTAGCTAATGAATATTTATTTGAAACACGCTGTCTCAGGCACTATTTGTTTATTTATTCAACAACCATAGCAGTAAAAGCAAGCACTAGCTCGCCTCTCTCGCTGAGACGCAGCTCGCGTGCAGATTGGAGCTTTAGATTGGGACGGGCTCAAGGAACAGGGCTGCGATGAGGCCCTTGAGGTCAGCGCCGAAGGTGTAGGCGTCCCTGCCGCCGAGGTACATGACCTCCATCGTCCTCGCCAGGTTCACAACCAGCTCCGCCGCGGGGAGCACCGCCACGGGGACGTCCCCCATGCACCACTCGTTGATCCGCCGCCACGCACGCTCCGCCATCCCAGCGATCGCCGCCGCGGCGTCCTCGACGGTCACGCCGTGCTCCCTCGCGTAGCACTCCACAGAGCTGGCCACGTCCTCCTGGTTCTTTCCCAACTGCAACGCTTACATAATAAGCACGGACATGTGAGCGAGAGCCTACGACGACCATGCACGTTTTTCTTTTCGCTTAATCTAAAATGAAGCTATAATTAAGCCGGCATGAAACGACCTTGTAAGAAGCGATGTCGTTGAGGTAGCGAGTGATCTCTGCGCCGGCGCTGACCACGTCAGGGACACCAATGGCCCACTCGAAAACCTCCTTGGTTGCCACGTCGTCACCGGCGCCGAGGAGCAGCACGACGGCCATGGCAGGGAACAAGGAGGACATGGCGGACACCTGAAGGTGCTCGTCGAAGCTCGGCGCGTACTTCTCCCTCGACCATTTGGCCTCGTCCAGGAAGTAATTGGACAACGACTTAACCTCAATTTGTAGAAGCAGTAAGACATTTGTTTATACCGAAATTTTAATTCGTATGACTTTCCTAATTTGATAGATCGTCTTATTTAAAAAATATATATAAATATAATAAAAAATATTTTAAAAATTTATCAATAAAGTAAGCTATAACAGAAAATATGATATGTTAGACTTGGTAAATTCTATGACTTTCATATTTACTCGTACCACTTTGGTTGTGTATGCCATGCGGAATTTCACGTCCTGTCCCAAACAATCCTCAAACTCTTTGAAGCTTGTCAAGAGTCTGATGTAGAACATGTGCAGGTACTCCGGTAAAATAGCTACCGCGCTTTCATCCCATCTGCAAGGTAATTAATGATTATTGTTCCGCCTACTAAATCATTGAGAAATTTTATTATTTAACCCTAGAAGATGACTCCATTCCCTTGGTTTTGAATCAATAATTATATTGCTCATATCACATTGTGTTCTAACTTTATTTCATTATTTGACATTTTTATCACCCTTGTTAGTTAAGTGAGGCAAAAAAAAACACTAAATCATCTCCAAAATTACCAAAATCTTTTCTAAAATTCAAACAAATGAAGATGAACTCATTATGCTTAAAAACACATATATAACTTTGTGGTTTGAAAATTTTAATTCATCAAACAAAGTTATGTTTAAAATTTATCAGAATCTTTATGGTACAAAATACTTTCAAAACATATCGGAAAGCAACTAATATTTCTCACATGGGATGTAGTACTTTATAAAAATATTTTCTATTATAATTACATTGAGAATTATATTTTTTCTAAAATTTCTCAAATTTTTCATTCTTCATATTTCTATATGTAACTTCTGAGGAATATTAGCTATTTCTATAATTTTTAAAAGTATTAGGATGTCATAAAGTTCTGATAAGTTTGAAAAATAGCATAATTTGGTTAATTTTATTTTCAAAACTATAAAGGCTCTTGTGTATTTTTAATAAAGTTAGGTTTATCTTCGTTTGTTTTATCACTAAGAAAACTTTCATAATTTTTGGAGGTCGTTTTGCCCAACTTAGCTTATAGAAGGGACCGAAACATCCAATAGAGAATCAAAATTAGAACTCGTGACACATTAGGGAGGAAAAATTTGTCAGGGTCAAGAAAAATTAAGTTGTACCTTTGTATAGCTTCATTCAGTTTGCAGCACTCCTCCAAGGTGGCATGGACATCGTACGTGTCGTCCATCATGGACAATAGCCCGGCCGTCTTTGCAAACATCATCCGGGCACGCGAGTACTTGGCCTCATGGAACACTCCACAGGTCCAGAAGTAGTTCTCCACTAGGCGGTCTCGAGCATAGCGTAGCTTCACCGTGCTGTAAGTATGTTTCCACCACCTACATATTCAAGAAAATTGCAGCATCCAACAAAATATAACGGATCAAGGGTGTCCCATATATAATCGTCATTTTTTTATCATATCCTGGGAGAAATTTGCATGGACAAAAGAGCTAGAAAATTTCAGCTTACAATGTGAGGTCCTTAAGCTCCTTGAGGTGAAGAGACCTGAGGAGGTTGAAGTCCAGCCTTGCCAGCTCCAGTAGCACGCCCCTGTGCCCCTCTTCCTCCTCGTACTCGGCGACGTACCGCATCGTTTCCAACCTCTTGGGGAACCTTGGGAGAGGGATCTCAAGTGCGCGAGACACCTGCTCCGCCAATGGCGATCCGAGCTCACCTTTCATGGCCTCGAGGTGGCCCCTTGAGAAGGCGATGGCCTCGTCCAGCGCGTCCTCGCCCGGGGCAGCTAGGTGTGCCGCGTTGTACAGGCTCAGCAAGCCCCTTGGGTCACTCACCAGGCTTGTGCTAAAACCTCCCGTGGCATCTGTGAACTTGCCAAATACATCTGCAGTAGCGTACGTAGATGACATGCTTACAAAGTTCCACACATACCAGGACAATTTCTTTTGAACTCATGTAAGCCGTTATTTGGCAAAAAAAAAAGAGATGGGGTCATATTTAAGATTGACTTCGAAAAGGCATATGATAAGGTGAAGTGGTCTTTTTTACAACAAACCTTACGTATGAAAGGCTTCTCCACCAAATGGTGTAGATGGATTCAAAGCATGGTCGCCGGGGGAAGTGTTGGGATCAAAGTCAATGATGATGTTGGTCCATATTTCCAAACCAGACGGGGCCTCAGGCAAGGGGATCCTATGTCACCAATATTATTTAACATCGTAGCTGATATGCTAGCTCTTCTTATTAATAGAGCAAAAGCCGATGGACAAATAAGAGGAGTCATCCCACATCTCATAGATGATGGTTTGTCGATCCTTCAATATGCGGATGACACCATCCTCTTTATTGATCATGACCCAGAACAGGCACAAAATCTAAAACTGTTGCTTTGTGCTTTTGAGCAACTATCTGGGCTTAAGATAAATTTCCATAAGAGTGAGATCTTTTGCTATGGGGCAGCCAAAGAGATGGAATCCTATTATACTAACCTCTTTGGCTGCACTGCAGGGGACTATCCCTTCAGATATCTGGGGATCCCAATGCACCATAGACAACTCCTGAATTCAGAATGGAGAAGAGTCGAGGATCGTTTTGAACAAAAACTCTCTTGTTGGAAAGCGAAATATCTATCCTATGGGGGAAGACTCATTCTGCTTAATTCGGTTTTAAGCAGTCTGCCCATGTTTATGATGTCCTTTTTTGAGTTACCTAAAGGGGTTCTCAAAAACTTGGATCATTTCAGATCCAGGTTTTTCTGGCAAGGTTCTTCTCAAAAACATAGATACAGACTTGCCAGATGGGACATCTTATGTCGTCCCAAGGACCAAGGGGGTCTAGGCATTTTAGATTTACAATTACAGAACAAATGCCTATTGGCTAAATGGTTAGTAAATCTACTAAACACAGATGGCTTGTGGCAGTCCTTACTCAGGAATAAATACCTAAGTTCAAAGGCTCTCACACATGTCACAGCTAGACCGACTGACTCCCACTTTTGGAGAGGCCTCATGCGTATAAAAGAAGAGGTCTTATCCAACGGTTCCTTCATTATCAAAGATGGGACCGACACGCGGTTTTGGGATGACACATGGGTAGGAGATAAGCAACTCAAAGTTAGATATCCTAATTTATATAATATAGTATGAGACCCTCATGCGACTGTTTCAAAAGTGATGGGTTCAAGTACTCCTAATTTATCTTTTAGGAGGTCTTTAGTGGATAATAAACTTGTTGAGTGGCTTAGTTTAGTAGCACGTATCTCTCATGTTCAATTGGTGGATGGTCCAGATTATTTTAAATGGTCCTTAACTAGATCCGGGAATTTCTCCGTTCGATCTATGTATCTTCATCTCATTGATGCACAACCACCTTTTAATCATAAAGGGATATGGAAGATAAGAGTTCCTCTAAAGATTAAAATTTTTCTTTGGTTCTTGAAAAGAAGAGTTGTCTTAACAAAGGACAATTTAGCCAGGAAAAACTGGAAAGGGAGTCAAAAATGTATTAGCTGTAATAGGAATGAGACTATCCAACACCTCTTCCTAGATTGTCCCTTCTCCAGAATGATTTGGAGGATTATCTTCTATGCTACTAATTTAACCCAACCCAGTAATATAAACCATATTTTTGGTACATGGCTTAGTAATCAAAATAAAAAGATTAAAGGTCTCATTTGGGTTGGGGTTGCTGCACTTTGCTGGGCGATCTGGCGTTGCCGGAATGATGTCATTTTTAATAAATCAAAGACTAACTCCATTATGCAGGTTATCTTCAGGGGAGCATACTGGTTACGCTCCTGGGCACAGCTGCAGAGTGAAGAGCAAGCCAAGGACTCCCTCTCTCTGATGAGTAAGAAATTAGAGATGATTGCTTTAGAGATTTCACATAGAGGGTGGAAGCATTTATATCGTTTGCTTTAGTTTCCTTGTCATGTTTAAAAGACAGTGGTTTGCTTCTCGTCTTTTGTAAACTCGTTGTAATAAGTGGCTGTATACATCCACGGATGTAGAGGCCGGATATTTTATCCTTTATCTAAAAAAAATTAATATATCTCCCTCTGTCCCATAATATTTGCATTTCTAGGACCAAGCACGCAAACCAATGCTACGTGTAAAATTACGAAATTACCTCTTATCCAAACAATATATGGTTCTCATGTTGGTTCCACCTAAATGTACGTGGGTCTCACCTAAATAATATGTGGGTCCCGCCTAAACATTACGCAGGTCACACGTGGGTACAGCCTAAATATCGCGTGGGCCCAGCTAAACATATATGGGTCCCACCTAAATAGTACTCCCACCGGGTTGGTAAAGGAAGACATTTAAGACATTGACACGGTCTCCAAAACACAACTTTGACTAATACTTTTTAGTATAAAATATTTGTAAAATATATTTTAAAATTACTTTTCTGAAACTATATTTCAATACAAATCTACTCATATTATTTTTATATTGCTAGACTTAATACTTAAAAAATTATTTACAGTCAAATTTTACAAAGTTTGACTTAGGACAATCTCAAAACGTCATCCTTTACCAATATGGAGGGAATACTATCCTATAATGTTGCAACCATTGTACCCTGAGAAAAACGAGAGTGTGTAATTATTTTGGTACAAATTTTGAACTCTACAAGTGCAAATATTATAGGACGGAGGAAATATATTTTTTTAAAAAAACTTACCTGGAGATACCCAAAGACCGTGTTGCCTAAGCAGTCGAAAACGAAGAGAAACGATGTGGATGTCACTAGAGCTGCTATGATCCAGGTCCTCATCACTGTGGGCCCGGGCTAACGCCACGTCGATCTTCTCGCGGAAGTAATCGTCTATGCCGAGGCGTTCGTATACGTGGCCAAACGGGCCGTGCCGGCCCGGCACGGCACTAGCACGACCTCGGCACGCCACTACGTGGCACGGCACTATACGGCATGCCAATGAACCGTGCCGTGCCTTATAGTGCCGCCGTGCCGAGGTGGCGGCACTAGCACGACCCTACAAGGGTTTAGGCGTGCCGTGCCGTGCCGGCGGCACTATGAGCACTATCGTGCTGAACAGAGAAAGAGATCGACTCAAAATGTGGAAATCAAAGAAAATATCACATGAATCACCAAAAATCCATCACATAACCCAAATCGATTACACAAATCCATCAAGAACTTCATATCTCATGCCAAATCCAACAAATTGATTGTTTTCCATGAATCCCAGCCGGAGCCCTTGGCGGCGGCGGTGGCGGCCGGCGCGGCTCCCAGCAGGGAAACCTCGGCAACTCTGCGAGGCAGTCGGCGACCCGGCGCGGCCACGCGTGGCTCGTGACGGCGACTTTCGGCGGCGGACGACGGTGACTCCCACCGACGGACGATGGTGCGCAGGCGCGCTCTCGAGGGCAGGCAGGCGGTGGAGCAGAGGGGTAGGCACGGTGGAGCAGAGGAGTAGATGGGGCGCCAGGGCAGTGGTTGAGCAGAGGCAGGCGACGGCGACTCCCAGCGCCTGGAGCTGGATCCAGGCGGAGAGGGGTAGGCGGGCGGCGGCGGCTGGCTGTGGGAGAGGGGGAGGAGTAAGGGAATTTAGGGTTTGGGAAGGTTTTATATGGGATAATCGGGCCGTTGTCGGGCCATTAACGGGCCGATGTCGGGCCGGCCATTTTTCGTGCCGTGCCCGTGCTAGTGCCGCGGGCCGAGATGGTGGCCCAGGCACGGCACTGGGCCCGGCACTAGCACGGCACTGGCACTACGACCATCGGGCCGGGCCGTGCTAGAGCCGTGCCAAATAGGGCCGTGCTAGTGCCGGCCCAACGGGCCTGGCCCGTTTGGCCATCTATAGGCGTTCGAGCGTGTCCACCAGCTTCAGTGTGTCGGCTGCACTCATGGTCATGGCCTCGAACATCTGGCGCACTTCCTCTCTGAGGCGATTAACCCTCTCTGTCATCCACTCCTCCGACCTCTGCAAGGGTATAAGTGCAGAGACTGACATGGTGGAATTTGCTGAAAATATGATGTGAACAAGGAGTCATGGAGATGCGATATTTGCAAATGAATGTATATTTCAATTAATGCCTGGGAGACATGAGGTGTGTATGTGACAAAGAAGTCGTTCCACATGCAGGGTCCAAAGGCGGCGGCGCTGCCACCGCCGGTGGCCGCTGCTGGGTCGCTGGCCGGAGGACCACCGGAGGCGTTGCTTGGAGTCATATCGATCTGTGTTTAATTTAGACCTGGCCAGTATCTATAGAGCTTCTTTCGCTCCACCTAATAATTGCATGCACTGCCGGAAGATGGTGTCCGGGACGGACAGTAGAGAAAATGAATCGAGCATCGTTTTGGGGGAAGCGACACGTATCAAACGTGGGGGTGGGGGTGTCCTCATCCCGATCAAGATTTGACGAGGATGGTGGTCCTTTGGGTTCTTCCTAGGGAGGGAAAATACAAGTGTTGAAATTGTGGGTTTGTTGACATGTGACTGTTTTAGTTATAGTTTTGTGTTTCGTGAGTACTTCCTCGGTGTCAAAAAAATAATTCGTTGGAACAAGAGCCCCATGGTTTATCATCGAGAAGAAGTAAGGTCTAGTAAAAAACCTCGAGCCCATCTACGTTAGCGTGAATTTTGTTTTTAAAAAAACAGCCCTATAAGCTCCTGCAAGGAATCAAGCCGGCTCTACTGGCACGACCATGTCACTCAGCCACTCTAGCCAACTCCGCTAGAGGACACCAGCAACTCTTGCCTTAAAAAAATAGAGAAAAGTCTATTTTTCACCTTTCAACTGTTATAGAAGTCTGATTTTCAATCTCAAACTACAAAACCGGAAGGTCATCCAACTATCCAAACCATGCAAAATTGGCCCTCTGGGTGGTTTTGAGGGTGGTTTTGGATTTTATTGAAATAACTGAAATATTATTTAAAATTTGAAAAAACATAACTAATTCATTTTGGGCCAAAAAAATATGAAATCAGCGCTAGAAGTTCTATTAAAATGCAACTAACCTATTGGCACATTATTTAATGTTATTTGAATAGTATATATTTATATTAATAGTGTCTTATTGTTTTTTTCTAAAAATAATTAAAATGAAAGTAAATAATATGCAAATAACTTCTAATGGTGCACCAACATATAGGTCACATTTTTAGAAAAAAAAATTGGCAGTGGATTCATATTTTTATAATTAAAAATAAAGTATTTATGATTTTTTAAATATAAATTTTTTTTTAAATTTTTTTGGAAAATACAAAACCACCTTCAAAACCCAGGCTGCAGAAACCTCTGATCGAATGCATGGTCGAGCGCGCTTGATTGCACGACCTTTCAGTAAGCCAATCTGAAGCTTGTGGAAGGCTAAAGCTTGGTTGCATATTCGTTTGTCTGTCAGCTGTGAAGCAGAATTGTGATGTTTGTTGGGTCATGTGGAGACTCTGAGTAGTTCCAAAATTTTTTAGTACCAAAATGGTCATCAACTCATCATGGAGGTGCATTGTTTGAAGCACTCTAAACATAATTGAGAATCATGGTTTTGTCCTATCCCAAGCCCCACGTTGGACCTGTCCTTACTTCAATTTAACGATAAAATAAATCTATCTTACTTGCAGTAACTTTGGTCTCTTATATTTGATCTCCTTTTTCGCTTTGGTTCAAAGCTCTGGAGGATTAATCACAACAATAATTAAGGTCCTTGATTTAGATGGTGTTTAGATCCAGGGGCTAAAGTTTAGCCTTGTCACATCGAATCTTCTTCGGATGCTAATTAGAGGACTAAAAATAAACTAATTATAAAATTTATTGCAGAGGCCCTGGGTTCATGAGTTGGATCTATTAAGTCTAACTAATACATCATTAGCGCATGTTTATTGTAGCAACACAATATCAAATTATTGATTAATTAGACGCAATAGATTCATCTTGTGAATTAGCCTCCATCTATGTACTTTATTTTTAATTAGCTCGTGTTTAGTCCTCCAAATGAGCAACAAAAAAATTTGATGTGATAGGGGCTAAACTTTAGTTAGGGGATCCAAACACCTTAGACCAAAAGAAAAACAAATGAGAAAATTAAATTAGACTCTTCATGAACAAAACGTGCTGAACACTAAAGGTAGCCAAACTTATCTGTTGCAAATAAGTCTAGGATGATGTGGAATGATAGAACTTATTTTTGTCACTGTTCCCCAACGTGTATGGTTTCAAAGGGAACAAACAACTATCAACATTCTTTTCATGGTGGGAGTGTCCAACTTCTCGTCTTCCGTTACTTGTGCAATTTAGGTGGCAATATTTCTTCTTCTTTTCCTCAGTGTTATATATCTTTAGTATTCTACACATTCTTACACATTTCCTTCATTCCTTACAATAAAGAATATCCTTCTCATAAATGTATCAGTTCTCTTTCATATAATGCAGAATGAATGACAACCTCATTTTATCTATATTTTATTCTTTTATCCTTGTAAATTGATATAGACCTCAGGTATGAAGAAGTAAGGCATAATATAGAGTTCTACTAATACTATAAATTTTATATTGTAGACAGTTAAAAGAGTTGTCTTGTAAAGTTGCCCCAGAAGTATATAATGGACAGTAGAATTCATAGATGGGTAGAGCCTAATCAGAAACCAACTAGTGCCCATATTCAATATACCAACACAAGACCATATATCATAATAGACATAGTGTATTACTGTATTCAGGGGTTCAAACATGTTTAAATCATTGTCAACTTCGAGTTCCTGATCTCTATAAAACCCCACCAACCAACCAATCTACTACCTCAAGAATCCCTCAGTAGGGTGTCTGTAGCGATCTCACCCGAGAAATGGGCCCACTTAAGTATATTTCACCTTCCATTGGTGCTAATACACGAAAATGTTCCCAAGTGCGGATTCGACCGTCGAGTCAAGCTCGACCATCGGCTACTGAAGATCGTCCGTCCATACACTCACTCGAAGGTGAGTTCCAAAGATCACATCATTCCACAATTCAAATTACAACAAGTCTTAGAGTTATTACAACCAAATTGAAATGATAAGTAAATAGTTTGAGTTCATGCAGCGGAAAGTAAACGAGATACTAGCGACGATCCATAGTATCGTCACGATGAAGTCAGCCGTGACGCTACTCCTCACGATCCTCGGGAGAGGTCGGCTCCCACTCGATGCTGTAACCAGGAGGAAGCTGGGAGGCCCAAGCCATAGAGGCAGCTACCTCCTGAGGGGATGGTCCTGAAAATTTAGCCACAAGCAAGGCTGAGTATACTAGTTATACTCAACAAGACTTAACCGACTGGTGATCACTACATCACCGACTCCTACGATGAGAGGCTGTTTGGCTAGTGGGGTTCTTTTGCCAAAAGCGACTAAGCTGTTTTCTACTTTCTTTATTTTGATTTTAATTTCTTTAGTCTATCCATTCTAGGTGAGCCTAGCTAAACAATCAAGTTTTGCAATACAATTATTCCATACAAAGATTTCATCCTTCCAAGTTTCACTTCATAATATGTCATACATCGGTCAAGCAGTCTCATTAACCGCGAGAAGCGGACAGTTCGAACCGAATTTACTACCTGGCCAGGGAAAACCCACACATACGGAATGGTTGGAAATGCCAACACACCCCAATCCTTTCTCATCAATCCACAATTCGGAACCGGGTCCATTTCCTCAGGATAAAGGTTTACTGCTTCACTCACAGTCTCACGCATATATCCACAAGTGTACGGCAGGGGAAAACAATGGTTTCCAAGGAGAGATGGCTATCGGCCCTAGCTGCTTCATTCTGATACCGGGACTTACCGGTCCCATAAACCGTGCATATATGTGGTACGTTCAAACGCTTGACACAAAAGTACCACATGTTTCCAATTAACCATCGATAGACGGGTAACTACAACCATCCGTCCATCATCTCTAGTGTTTCTGATATGAGTAGACATACAACTCCTATATCTCGCGAATGTCGGAAACATTCGACTTCTATCGGTCTTAAGCATAGCAACTATCGAACCTAGCATACTAGTGTTCAATCAACGGAACCTATGATCATGCAATCTAGGGTTTCATTCAACTCCTTGAAACTTAAATGCACAAACATATAATCAAGTAAATCGCGTAAGTAAAGTTAGGTTATGCTCCGGGGCTTGCCTTCCGGCTCGAAGCGGTACTCCTGCTCGGGGCTTGGATCCACGTGCACCACGTTCACCTCGGACTCCTGGGCGATCTCCTCAGCAGCGGGGACTAGCTCGTAGACTCCGTCGGCGAGACCCGAATCTACACGAAATGCATGCAATGCTTAAGTATCGAGATTAAAATAGTTAGGATTTATTTAAATCTTGTTTAGTGAGTTGGAAAGGATAAACATTAATTATAAGTGAATATACCCTTTTCATTTTGAACCTTTACTTTGATTTTAGAGTTTTAGGTTTTTCTCTTTTCTTTTCTTTTTCTTCTCTTTTCCTTTCTTTTTCTTCTCTTTTTTTTTCTTTTCACTTATTCAAGTCCCTTTTCGATTATTCAAAAGGTGAACTTAGGAAATTTATGTTCATGTTCCATTTGGCCAGAGGCTTGCTCATGCCAAGGCAGGAGCTTAGCCCAAAGTTTGGCTCAAGATAATTTTTCTATAATTTATTAAAATTATTCTTATCTTTTTGCCTAAAAACAAACTAAAATCCTACAAAAATAACTACAAGGTTTTTGTCCAAACCACTTGGCACAGTGACTTAGGGTACCAAGGGTGACCTCTCTGCAAGTTTGCATGTGATTTTGATTTATGGTTAGTTTTGTGGAATTTCACCATGTTTAAACTACCAAAAATCATTTAGCCATTTTCCAGTGTCCAAAAATTACCATTTTCATTTTTCTAAGGTTTCTAATGTCTTTATTAATTTTCTGTGTGAAGGAGGTGATTGTTCACTGAGTAATTTATTTTCTGTGATTTATTTGCCAAAACAGCAGGGTATATGTTTGGAAAATCATAACCCTAAATCCACTGGGAATTTTTGTGCACCCTTTGCGCATTAGGCTAATGATAATCATCCTAATAACATATCCAAAGCTCAGCTCCAGTGCATGTGTAGATTTTGAACTATGATGAAATGTGCTCAAACTGATTTGAATTTATAATTCAAAATCTACAGCTCAACTGAGTGAGGTGCAAAGGAAGAAGTTGGCCTTCTAGATTCACTGGTCACTACAAAATTGGTTTGGCATTTTTCTGATTTTTCTACGATTTTCTACGAATTTTTGAAGATCTCAGCGAATTAAACCTAAAACACAGAATCTATTTTACGCGAGGAACCCTGGAAGTTTTGAATCTATTACAAACAAGTCCCTGCATTTTGCGCTCGGCCCCCTGGAAAGAGGTTGAAGACACAACGAGGTCCTCGAGTTCGCCGGCGTGGTTACGCCGGCCAAACGGCGGCGAGACCGGGCCGGGGAAGTGGGGGGAAATGGAGAGGGGCTCACCGTGATTCGCTTGAGCTAGGTCTCGAGGTCGGGGATGGCCGGAATCACGGTCAGCGACGGCGGTGGCGGCTCGGCTTGCTCCGGCGAGCGGCGACCGGCGGCGTCGAGGTCGGAGAGGCTCGGGGAAGCGGTCGGTGAGCACCAGCGTGGCACGAGGAAACTAATGGTGCCCTCGGTTCGGCTGGAGGAGGAGTAGAGCGGGCTGTGCACGTGCGCGGCGGCGGAGAGCTCGGTTAACTCCGGCGAGCTACGCCAGCGGCTCTGGTGGGGGAAGCGGGTCGGGAATGGCTCGGTGAGTGGCAGTGGAGGATAGGGAAGCTCGTGAGAGCCTTGGTTTGACCGGGGAAGCAACGGCGAGGGCTGCCCACGAGAGCAAGCTCGGCGGCGGCTCTGCGAGCTCCGGTGAGGTTTTCCGCACACGAGAGGAAGGGAATGGCTCTGAGCTTTAACGGGGAAGGAAGAGGGAGGTTAGGGCAGCTCGGGCAAGGTCGGAGGGACGGCCGCGGGCAGCTGGGCAGGCGTGCAGCGGCAGCGGCTCTGTCGCGGCCCGGTGGCGCCGTGCGCGGCGTCAGCGCGGCGCAGGCGAGGACGGCAGGCGCGCGTGGGCGACGAGAGAGGACAGGGCAGGGAGGAAAAGGGCACGCGTGGCGAGACATTTGCACGGCGGACCGGTGGATAACGACGGCGGCGGATTTGCCCGGCGGTCCATGGCGGCGGCGCGGCGACAGCTCAAGAGCTCGCCTCGGGTCAGCGCTACAGGGCGCCTCTGGCCACGTGGGCTGGCCAGACGCATGCACCGTGAGCGGGGACACACGGCCGTGCTATTGGTTGGCGCAGTCGAGGCCGGACGGCGGCAGGCGGCTGCCGGCGGCGAGCGCGGCACGCGCGAGCGCGGCGCTGGCAACCCGTGAGCGCGCCGTGAGCGGTGCAAAGGTCAACTGATTGGCATGGCTCAAATTCCAAAAATTTGAACTGAACTTCGAAACGTGTCAAATTAAAAGTTGGAGTTTGGGATGTGGGACTCAACTTTCGAGCTTGGACTAGGCGCTTCGACCATGCGCTTCGAGCTTGGATCGCAAGCTCGAGCTTTCCGAGCCTCGAGCGTGACGGAAACGCCACTCGAGGGTGAATGCCCCACTCTAGCTTGGCTGCGGAGCCTCGAGGGTGACGGAAACGCCACTAGAGGGTGAATGCCCCCCTCGAGCTTGGCTGCGGAGCCTCGAGGGTGACGGAAACGCCACTCGAGGGTGAATGCCCCCCTCGAGCTTGGCTGCGGAGCCTCGAGGGTGACGGAAACGCCACTCGAGGGTGAATGCCCCCCTCGAGCTTGGCTGCGGAGCCTCGAGGGTGACGGAAACGCCACTCGAGGGTGAATGCCCCCCTCGAGCTTGGCTGCGGAGCGTGATCGTGACGCGAGCGAGCAGCGAGCTGCAGGGCGCGGCAGAGGCTCGCGTTGGGTCAAACGCGTGCGCCATGATGCGAGACACGTCGCTGCGCTGCTGGCCGGCGCAGGGGGGGCAGCAACGGCAGCAGGGCACGGGCGGCACGGCGCGGGCTTGCAAGAGCGCACGCGCGAGCTCCGGGAGCGCGTGCTCACGGCTCAAAAGCCGATTTGGTGAGCAAGCTCCAAACTCAAAATTTTTAAACTGAACTCGTGAAAGTGTGAACATGAAAGTTGTAGAAGGGATAGTGGGACACCTCTCTGCACTGGAGATTTTGATAAAAAGTTGAAAATTTGGCCGTGATTCAAAAGGGGGTAAATCCCTGTTTTGAACTGAATTTCTGAATTTCGAGGGGCTAAAAGGCAAAATTGGCCAAAGTGCCAATTGAGGAAAAGCTCAGAAATGTGAAGCTGTACAACTTTGCTTTTTGGAGATTTTGATGTTCTGAGGTAAAATCTCGAGTTTTGGCTAAGATTCCATTTCAGCTTTTGAATTTGAATTGAAAAATTCAAATTCCAAAGTTAGGGTCTGAAATTTGAGATGCTTCCAAACATTTTTAGGCTATGGTTTCAAAAGGGAAGATGCTTGGTTTGGTCTCTCCTTCAAATTTTGCATTGGCCAAAATTCAAGTTCTTATATAAAATTTAAAGGTTTTTGTTTTGCCTCTTTTTGGGGTGTTTTTAATTTCTTATCGAATTCCTTTTAGCATTTCTTTTGATTTCTTTCTTTCAATTAACCTTGGTTAGGCTTGATTACTTGTTTAGCTTAGCTTAATCATTGTTTTAGTGTTAATTAACACCAGGGGTGTTACAGCCTACCCCCCTTAAAAAGAATCTCGTCCCGAGATTCGGAGGAGGAGAAAAATGGAACTTTTCACTAGAAAGAAAAGGCGTTACTCAAAGAACACAGATACAACACACCAAAGTCCTACAAGATTCACAACTCGAAGATGATAACTGATACAAGATCTCTCAGACGGCATCACGGCGCTCATGCGGGAGCGGGCGATGAATGTAGATATGGAAAGCTAAGATTATCAAGATCTCGCATAGGAAACAAAAGTAGTATACCAACACTGTCCACTGAACTCCGGGACCAATCGGGGGAAGGAAAGGGAAGGACATGGATGGTGGCGAAGGTTGAATCCTTCCTTGCTTGTCGACTTCAATCTTGCGGAATCCTCTGGTGGCTTCTGCTCGAATTTCTTCGGTGAGGTTGGGGTCGTGGATCTTGGTGAAGCAGCAAGGTAGGTTGCGAAGGGGGCACTTCCTTGTGGCTTCACGAAGAGGTGGAGGCGTAGCTTGCTCAGCGAGGAAGAGACACACGGTGGGGGTGGATGACTTGGGCACCGTGGAGGCTGCCGGAGGGAAACGAGAATGGCGGAGTTGTGTTGCTCAAGTGGAGCGGCTTGGAGTGGTGGTAGCCGGTGGAGGGGTCACCTTTATCGCCGGTTGGGGTGGAGGAATGGTGCTGTCGTGTCGACATCGTCAGGTAGGGGCCGACGGGGCGATGGCGTGAGGGTGGCGCATGGCGCGGTAGTGGCCGGCATCGAGATGCCCTGGCGATGGGATGGTGGTACGGCGACGAGTACGTGGGCGAGGGTGGTGGGGAAAATGATGGCGACTATGGCGAACTGGTGAACGAGGCAAAGCACACGATGCAAGGATACGGAGGGGGTCAACTGGCCCGTGAGACCTTGCGGTGATGGCGGGAAAAACAGGGTAGGCGGTCCTTGAAATGGCCAGTCATGGGTAGGATGCTTAAACATATAGAAGTCAAGGTAATGTAGTTTAAGGTATTAATGCCGAGGGAGGTTTGTGTAATTAAAATTACGTCCCAACGAGAAGTGGTGAAAACAACTTAATCAAGACATGAAATTTGAAGTGTACTGAATCAGAGATAAAAAGGTTTGGACGGTAACACACCATAATGGAATAGGACATGGTTCAGGCTCGGAATCCAAGATTTCTACTATTGACTGAAGTTAGTGCGTGGAAAATGATCCTCTTACGCTCGAAGTTGTCGGTCCACCATTATTTTAGCCACTTACATGACTGATCATGGAGAAAGATAACACGAAAAGTAACCATAGGTCTATCTGTTTTCCGTCTCCCAAGAGAAAACAACTGGATTTAAAGGGCTGGACCAAGAAAAGTGGAGGGAAGTCGTTACATTTTCTTGCTTCAAGGGAATTGTCAAAGAGCAGAGTATACGGGAAAGATATCGGAGCTTTGAATGAAAGGACAACTTTGGTGGACAGATAGCGTGCTCGTAGATGAAAAGCGGTAGCTCCCAGCTCCAACATTTGAAAGTTTTTATCCTTGTTTGGGAAAGAAAAACTAGTGCCCACTAACTGTGACATTCATCTTAGCACCAAAATTACTTGGAAGGGGTTGAAAATTTAGTTTCACCATCGCTGCTTTGTTGTTTTTCGTAAGCCGAGGTGTATGATTTAGGGCATAACTTGAATTATAATAATCCAAGTCCTTATTTTTGGCGTGACATTTGTTTATAAAAATTTCACACAACTTTGTTATTTGAATTTAGGACAGGTTCAACTGATATGGGGGTATAGAATGATATTTCATTTTGTTGTCCCTTGTAGATTTCAGCAACACAAGGTTACAATTTAATTCATAAATTTGATTTGATCGGTTGGGTTTTGACTCTCTTAAGTTTATTATTATTCCGGTTTTAGTTAAGAGATGCATGCAAGACCTAACGTCCTCACATCTTAAGTCAGACTTGACTTTCGGAGTTAGTGCCGGTGGCTAGGCATAGACGCGTCTCTCTCTATAGGTCTAGTCGGACTCCTATTCGTAAACCTTACGTACCAGTCAGAGGAATTTCGGCGAAAGTCTTTTAAGATTGGGTTTCATGGAAGAACAAACATCACTCCTAAGTTAGACTATGCCACCTAACAAAGCGCAACCCTTAACCCTTAAGGACTTCACGTACTAGTTTTATCCTTAACGTTCCTATACGTTTCATTCCTTTTGCTTAGGCGCAATGGAATCGGGGTTTGGTAGATTTTATTTTAGAAAACATTGGTTAGGGTCTGATGCTTTCTTTGGTGCGTATGAACGTCGGCTCTGATACCAGCTGTAGCGATCTCACCCGAGAAATGGGCCCACTTAAGTATATTTCACCTTCCATTGGTGCTAATACACGAAAATGTTCCCAAGTGCGGATTCGACCGTCGAGTCAAGCTCGACCATCGGCTACTGAAGATCGTCCGTCCATACACTCACTCGAAGGTGAGTTCCAAAGATCACATCATTCCACAATTCAAATTACAACAAGTCTTAGAGTTATTACAACCAAATTGAAATGATAAGTAAATAGTTTGAGTTCATGCAGCGGAAAGTAAACGAGATACTAGCGACGATCCATAGTATCGTCACGATGAAGTCAGCCGTGACGCTACTCCTCACGATCCTCGGGAGAGGTCGGCTCCCACTCGATGCTGTAACCAGGAGGAAGCTGGGAGGCCCAAGCCATAGAGGCAGCTACCTCCTGAGGGGATGGTCCTGAAAATTTAGCCACAAGCAAGGCTGAGTATACTAGTTATACTCAACAAGACTTAACCGACTGGTGATCACTACATCACCGACTCCTACGATGAGAGGCTGTTTGGCTAGTGGGGTTCTTTTGCCAAAAGCGACTAAGCTGTTTTCTACTTTCTTTATTTTGATTTTAATTTCTTTAGTCTATCCATTCTAGGTGAGCCTAGCTAAACAATCAAGTTTTGCAATACAATTATTCCATACAAAGATTTCATCCTTCCAAGTTTCACTTCATAATATGTCATACATCGGTCAAGCAGTCTCATTAACCGCGAGAAGCGGACAGTTCGAACCGAATTTACTACCTGGCCAGGGAAAACCCACACATACGGAATGGTTGGAAATGCCAACACACCCCAATCCTTTCTCATCAATCCACAATTCGGAACCGGGTCCATTTCCTCAGGATAAAGGTTTACTGCTTCACTCACAGTCTCACGCATATATCCACAAGTGTACGGCAGGGGAAAACAATGGTTTCCAAGGAGAGATGGCTATCGGCCCTAGCTGCTTCATTCTGATACCGGGACTTACCGGTCCCATAAACCGTGCATATATGTGGTACGTTCAAACGCTTGACACAAAAGTACCACATGTTTCCAATTAACCATCGATAGACGGGTAACTACAACCATCCGTCCATCATCTCTAGTGTTTCTGATATGAGTAGACATACAACTCCTATATCTCGCGAATGTCGGAAACATTCGACTTCTATCGGTCTTAAGCATAGCAACTATCGAACCTAGCATACTAGTGTTCAATCAACGGAACCTATGATCATGCAATCTAGGGTTTCATTCAACTCCTTGAAACTTAAATGCACAAACATATAATCAAGTAAATCGCGTAAGTAAAGTTAGGTTATGCTCCGGGGCTTGCCTTCCGGCTCGAAGCGGTACTCCTGCTCGGGGCTTGGATCCACGTGCACCACGTTCACCTCGGACTCCTGGGCGATCTCCTCAGCAGCGGGGACTAGCTCGTAGACTCCGTCGGCGAGACCCGAATCTACACGAAATGCATGCAATGCTTAAGTATCGAGATTAAAATAGTTAGGATTTATTTAAATCTTGTTTAGTGAGTTGGAAAGGATAAACATTAATTATAAGTGAATATACCCTTTTCATTTTGAACCTTTACTTTGATTTTAGAGTTTTAGGTTTTTCTCTTTTCTTTTCTTTTTCTTCTCTTTTCCTTTCTTTTTCTTCTCTTTTTTTTTTCTTTTCACTTATTCAAGTCCCTTTTCGATTATTCAAAAGGTGAACTTAGGAAATTTATGTTCATGTTCCATTTGGCCAGAGGCTTGCTCATGCCAAGGCAGGAGCTTAGCCCAAAGTTTGGCTCAAGATAATTTTTCTATAATTTATTAAAATTATTCTTATCTTTTTGCCTAAAAACAAACTAAAATCCTACAAAAATAACTACAAGGTTTTTGTCCAAACCACTTGGCACAGTGACTTAGGGTACCAAGGGTGACCTCTCTGCAAGTTTGCATGTGATTTTGATTTATGGTTAGTTTTGTGGAATTTCACCATGTTTAAACTACCAAAAATCATTTAGCCATTTTCCAGTGTCCAAAAATTACCATTTTCATTTTTCTAAGGTTTCTAATGTCTTTATTAATTTTCTGTGTGAAGGAGGTGATTGTTCACTGAGTAATTTATTTTCTGTGATTTATTTGCCAAAACAGCAGGGTATATGTTTGGAAAATCATAACCCTAAATCCACTGGGAATTTTTGTGCACCCTTTGCGCATTAGGCTAATGATAATCATCCTAATAACATATCCAAAGCTCAGCTCCAGTGCATGTGTAGATTTTGAACTATGATGAAATGTGCTCAAACTGATTTGAATTTATAATTCAAAATCTACAGCTCAACTGAGTGAGGTGCAAAGGAAGAAGTTGGCCTTCTAGATTCACTGGTCACTACAAAATTGGTTTGGCATTTTTCTGATTTTTCTACGATTTTCTACGAATTTTTGAAGATCTCAGCGAATTAAACCTAAAACACAGAATCTATTTTACGCGAGGAACCCTGGAAGTTTTGAATCTATTACAAACAAGTCCCTGCATTTTGCGCGCGGCCCCCTGGAAAGAGGTTGAAGACACAACGAGGTCCTCGAGTGGTTACGCCGGCCAAACGGCGGCGAGACCGGGCCGGGGAAGTGGGGGGAAATGGAGAGGGGCTCACCGTGATTCGCTTGAGCTAGGTCTCGAGGTCGGGGATGGCCGGAATCACGGTCAGCGACGGCGGTGGCGGCTCGGCTTGCTCCGGCGAGCGGCGACCGGCGGCGTCGAGGTCGGAGAGGCTCGGGGAAGCGGTCGGTGAGCACCAGCGTGGCACGAGGAAACTAATGGTGCCCTCGGTTCGGCTGGAGGAGGAGTAGAGCGGGCTGTGCACGTGCGCGGCGGCGGAGAGCTCGGTTAACTCCGGCGAGCTACGCCAGCGGCTCTGGTGGGGGAAGCGGGTCGGGAATGGCTCGGTGAGTGGCAGTGGAGGATAGGGAAGCTCGTGAGAGCCTTGGTTTGACCGGGGAAGCAACGGCGAGGGCTGCCCACGAGAGCAAGCTCGGCGGCGGCTCTGCGAGCTCCGGTGAGGTTTTCCGCACACGAGAGGAAGGGAATGGCTCTGAGCTTTAACGGGGAAGGAAGAGGGAGGTTAGGGCAGCTCGGGCAAGGTCGGAGGGACGGCCGCGGGCAGCTGGGCAGGCGTGCAGCGGCAGCGGCTCTGTCGCGGCCCGGTGGCGCCGTGCGCGGCGTCAGCGCGGCGCAGGCGAGGACGGCAGGCGCGCGTGGGCGACGAGAGAGGACAGGGCAGGGAGGAAAAGGGCACGCGTGGCGAGACATTTGCACGGCGGACCGGTGGATAACGACGGCGGCGGATTTGCCCGGCGGTCCATGGCGGCGGCGCGGCGACAGCTCAAGAGCTCGCCTCGGGTCAGCGCTACAGGGCGCCTCTGGCCACGTGGGCTGGCCAGACGCATGCACCGTGAGCGGGGACACACGGCCGTGCTATTGGTTGGCGCAGTCGAGGCCGGACGGCGGCAGGCGGCTGCCGGCGGCGAGCGCGGCACGCGCGAGCGCGGCGCTGGCAACCCGTGAGCGCGCCGTGAGCGGTGCAAAGGTCAACTGATTGGCATGGCTCAAATTCCAAAAATTTGAACTGAACTTCGAAACGTGTCAAATTAAAAGTTGGAGTTTGGGATGTGGGACTCAACTTTCGAGCTTGGACTAGGCGCTTCGACCATGCGCTTCGAGCTTGGATCGCAAGCTCGAGCTTTCCGAGCCTCGAGCGTGACGCAAACGCCACTCGAGGGTGAATGCCCCCCTCGAGCTTGGCTGCGGAGCCTCGAGGGTGACGGAAACGCCACTCGAGGGTGAATGCCCCCCTCGAGCTTGGCTGCGGAGCCTCGAGGGTGACGGAAACGCCACTCGAGGGTGAATGCCCCCCTCGAGCTTGGCTGCGGAGCATGATCGTGACGCGAGCGAGCAGCGAGCTGCAGGGCGCGGCAGAGGCTCGCGTTGGGTCAAACGCGTGCGCCATGATGCGAGACACGTCGCTGCGCTGCTGGCCGGCGCAGGGGGGGCAGCAACGGCAGCAGGGCACGGGCGGCACGGCGCGGGCTTGCAAGAGCGCACGCGCGAGCTCCGGGAGCGCGTGCTCACGGCTCAAAAGCCGATTTGGTGAGCAAGCTCCAAACTCAAAATTTTTAAACTGAACTCGTGAAAGTGTGAACATGAAAGTTGTAGAAGGGATAGTGGGACACCTCTCTGCACTGGAGATTTTGATAAAAAGTTGAAAATTTGGCCGTGATTCAAAAGGGGGTAAATCCCTGTTTTGAACTGAATTTCTGAATTTCGAGGGGCTAAAAGGCAAAATTGGCCAAAGTGCCAATTGAGGAAAAGCTCAGAAATGTGAAGCTGTACAACTTTGCTTTTTGGAGATTTTGATGTTCTGAGGTAAAATCTCGAGTTTTGGCTAAGATTCCATTTCAGCTTTTGAATTTGAATTGAAAAATTCAAATTCCAAAGTTAGGGTCTGAAATTTGAGCTGCTTCCAAACATTTTTAGGCTATGGTTTCAAAAGGGAAGATGCTTGGTTTGGTCTCTCCTTCAAATTTTGCATTGGCCAAAATTCAAGTTCTTATATAAAATTTAAAGGTTTTTGTTTTGCCTCTTTTTGGGGTGTTTTTAATTTCTTATCGAATTCCTTTTAGCATTTCTTTTGATTTCTTTCTTTCAATTAACCTTGGTTAGGCTTGATTACTTGTTTAGCTTAGCTTAATCATTGTTTTAGTGTTAATTAACACCAGGGGTGTTACAGTGTCAGCCTAAACACTGATATGATCTGACACGCCAAGTAGCGAACTGGTGAATCCTCTGGTTTGATGGCCGATCAACTTCAGTTCGCATTTGAATAAGCTGCTACGTTTGCTTCAGCTCCTTGGTTTTTTGCGGATAGTGTAGGCAACCTTGACCATCACCTCGCAAACTCCATGATCCATCTCAAACACAGAGGAAAATAGAGGGTCCAATCTAAGTAGGATATGTTCCTCGTGATCTGAGATGAAGAGGTGCACAACTCCAACAACTAACGTTGCAATGCCAACAGTCAATAACACCAACACGCTAGCAACAATTTCAATTACTCGTACCTGCACTAACAGAACGGGTCTATACGACTAACAACTACTTAGGAATGAATGAAGACTAATCGGCTTCATCGACAACTTTCTAAGGGTGCGTGATACGTCCAGGAGTTTGTCTGCCTGAATGTAAGGTAACACACCGACTCCAGCTTCTCCTATTCGAACCAAAGTAAAGCTCAATCATTCCTTTTACTATGATATGCTTTAATATATTTGATTAAACTTGTTATCAATACTGTCAGTATCACACCTAATTTATAAGGATGAAACTGAATGTCAACCACAACTATGCTAGGTCAATAATTATAGTATCCTATATAAACAATAACTTTTTATTATAAAATGATCTAAAGTCTAAAACAAATGTTACAACACATATCTAACAGTGTGGGTCTTCTATCGGTGCATATAAGCAATTGCAGCGGCATATCAACATTTGGCGAGCTGGCCAAGGAGTTTTTTTTACCCCAGTACATGAGTGGCACTCTAGTCGACAGATTGAGTGTCACTAGTATGTCGGCTTCACTATTTTTATTTTATAAGGATATGTGCATTGTAGATATGCAGAGGACGGGAGTTTTAAGATCTTCGTATCAACTCAATGTAACGATGTTAAAATCAATAAAACAGTATGGGTCTTCAATCAATCTATATGCAATCATCCGAGGTGCGTCAGTCTAATACGAACCATTAAGCTATCAGTAGATGCTGCGCTAAAGAAGAGTAAAACAAACCGCCAACATCGACCTGCCACCGTAATCGCTATTGATGGGCTTGCAACAAGCATGTACATCATGCTTTAAAGTTCAGAGGAAAAGTATTATTGTTGCCATGGAGGAAAAGCCGCAGACAGAACTCCCTCCGTTTCAGAATATAGCTACATTGAGTATTCAAAATTTATCTCAAATATAAATCATTACAGGCTTTCAGGAGAGATAATCCAAGGTAATCCAATGGGTGAAACAATCTCTCCTAATAAGATTGCACATAAGTATGACACTTGCTTAAAGCTAGAATTCATTGTAGGAACACATTGAATCAGTGAACCATCACCCATAGAGAGAATTGGCAACATTTTTGCATGCATGCCATTTGAACTTTAGGAATCGATGAAAAGGACAAGTTCCTGGCTTCCAGCCAAGCATATCATGAACAAAAGACGCAATTTCATTCAGAAGTGTGGCCACTGGCCACTGCTCTACCCTAACACTATTCAATGCTGAACCATTTACAACCAACATACATTTTGACATGGGCTTACATAAGGTTGACCACGAGATCTACGCTACCAAAAGAACGATTTATCTCCTAAATTCTGGTGCCAAAATTTCCACCAAAGAAACCTGTATTGTGGTCAGAGATGAGGGCAAAGTATCTGGATCGTGGGCATGCTAGTATGCTACCTACATATGTGCCACCAAAGCATTTGTACAAATGCTGGATTCTAAACTCCTGTTAGAATGCCCAGTAGACATGATTGATTCCAAGCAGTGTTCATCCATCCATTTTTTGGGGTTTTTGTACAACTGCGGGATGGGTTGATGAAATTGCAATGATGCCATGTTACATGTGAAGTCCCAATCCCTGTCAATTGTTGCCAATATATGTAATGGATGTCCCAATGCTGTTTTCACCCTGTTTCGCGCCTGAGCTCGACACTTGGTGTTTCTGACATACAACCTAGCAGTCACATGTATTCATTGTATTTTTCCCATCTCATAACTGCAACGCTAGATCTGGCTGTTGTGCTTCCAAATTGATGCCAGACGACTGTCGAGCTGGTGGTGAACCTGGAGATGGGAACCCAATGTTCAAGTCTGGGCGGAGTACGTCCTTGCTTGGCTTTTGTTGCATATGGGGAACCAGCCCTTGCCATTGAGATTGGCCCTGCGATCTCATGAAATCTGGCTGGACCAACTGGGGAAATATTACCAAACCGTTGTTTTGAACCGGGCTTTCTCTAACTACCTGAACAGGTTGCCTAAAGAACTGAGGTACCACACTTATTTTCATATCATCAGAAGAACGACCATTAGCAAATGGCATCTTCCAAGCAGAATTATTGTCAGGGAGAGTCGGGCTAACAATGGCTGGTTTGTTCTCTGTAGAAGCACCAAATGAGATCCAAGATTGGGCCGATGGAGCAGATGCAATGCTCTGATTCTCCCTAACAGCTCCTGGAAATGCTGAGAACATGTTTCGGGAAGCATCAAGACCTCTATTTGGTATAGATGCAAGGCCAGGCATTGCTGCTAAGCCTACTGATTTAGCATGGTCACTGACGTTCTTTTCTCCATTCAAACTCATAGCAAAAGTTGCAGCATTTACTGCTTGACTTTTATTGACGAGCCCAGCACTGGTTGATGGTCTACTTTTGTTGGATGTTCCAACTTTCCCATCACCAGGTCGTCCATGGTACACCCACGCAGCTTCATTTCTGGGCTGTGGTACAGTCACTTCTTGTGGCTGGAAGAAGGGTTTTGGTTGCCCGATTGAAGCCGACAAATCATGCACACCAGACAAAGCTGGTGCTTGCGATTGGAAGAAGTGTTTAATCTGCCCATTTGAAGGCGCATCATGCACACCAGAAGAAGCAGCTGCTTGTGGCTGGAATAAGTGTGTCGGCTTTTCATTGGAAGGTATAGCATGCACACCAGAAGCTGCTGCTGCTGATTGTGACTGGAAGAAGTGCTTAGTCTGTCCATTTGATGAAGGCATATCATGGACACCAGAAGAAGCACCTTTTGAGCACTCAAGCCGCTGTGGTGCCAATTCAATAGGGGAATTCCTTTTTAATGACTCAGCTTTTCTCATTTCTTGAGTTCTAGGTGATTCTGCTCGGTGGAAAAAGGGTCTAGGTTGGCCAACCATTTTGTTCAGGGCAGGTATATCAGGCACACCAGAAGCTCCTTTCTGTGGTTTCATATCCATATGGCGTGCAGTGGAAGATGAGTTGCCTTTTCTCATTTGATCATTGGCTGTTCTTTTGGTCTTTGCAACATTACCAGACACCCTATGATTCTCATGCGATGATAATGCGTCAGTGCTCCTGTGTTGCGGCTCAGCAGTAACACCAAATAATCTAGGCTTAAATTCTGGACTCTCAAGTGGCCCAGGGACACCAACTACATTAGCGCTAGTAGTTATCCGGAGTAGACTCAAATCCTTTGGATTACCACTTTCTGTTGGCCTGAGCCTTTCATTATCCCTAGGCAGTGAAGCATTCCTTCGCACATTTGCCTCAGAGCTCTTCAGATGTCTAGATTGATCATTCACAACAAGAATAGATGGTAATGGAGGCTCGTATTCTCCAACCCAACCACGACCATACTTTACTTCAGCAGGTAATGCGTGCCGGATGCGCTCAGAAGCAATTCTCCATCCCTGAGCACCAAGCGAACCAGCAAAACGAGCCAGACTTCTTGCGTACACATAGGAGTGCTCAGCATCAAGCCCAACCTGCAAGGAACATTTAACCATATGAGCTCACCTAAAGAAAAAAAAAAAAGAAAAGGACCAATAATTTCTGATAAGTTAAGCTTTGATTTAACACAGCTGCATCAACATACATTAACAAGTTCTTTTGGTTCCATGGAGAATATGTCAAAAACCGGGTCAGATTCCACTGAAGGCTGTTCCTCATAAGTATCATAAGTTTTCCGTCTAGTCTCATCCACCACAATTGACTTGTAGCTAGGTTTGGCTGAAAAAAAAAGAAAGAAAGAATGACATTAGAATTATAAAATGAAGCTGAATTTTGTTTAGCTGTACAGCAATAATCAATTGAGGTAGTGAATGGCTTAATTTCCTTTTAAATACTCCCTCCATCCATTTTGTAGGGTGCATTTAGAATGGAAATCTTTAAAGTAGTTTTTTATGTTGTCACATTATACTATCAATTGCTAGAAAAACAACATAATAATAAAAGCACTTTAAAATATCAACCTGCTGATAGAACTTTTGTACACTAAACATGCATGTAATTTAACTTCTCTATAAACAAATCAAAATACTCCTATAAGGTTGGACAAGTCTACCATATGCAACTCAACTAAGGCTTTAAGATTCAGTTATCTTGATTACAATCAAGACCAAAGCTTCTTGTGGTGCAACAATATAGCAATTAACTCCAGGGATCAATGACAGCCTATAACTGGCCCCGGTTCAAAGCCAAGGTACTCTTCTTTAAGACAAAATAAGAGGAATATCTCTCCGTCTGGTCGAGTTTTTTTTATTATGATCACGTACCTTAAGGATCAACCTACCAAATTCTATACAAAAACCTAAATATATGTCATACTAATAACCATAACCTTTCTGCATGCCTGGTTTCCTATTTTGATGCGCACATCACCTTTATCCGTATCATTGCCTTGAACTGATCTATTGTATCGATATAGGTAACAAAATTCTAATTTAAAATTGCAATACTCGGGCATCTATGCAAAGTATAGAAACCAGGTCCTAAAAATAATTGATCGCACCAGTAGAGAAGCTGGTTCAGGAATACAACCAGAAAATAAAATAGTACCAGAAATATCGTCGGTCTTCTCAGATCTTATTTCATCTAATGGAGAGCTGATATCTTTGTCCAAAACCCCATTGGCAACACTAGAGCCTGCAGGTTCAGTAGCATTAGCCTGCGACATGCTCAAGCCATTAGAGCCACCATCTCCAGCAGAAGCAATAGTCGCAGCAGAGATATCTGAACCCATGGCATCTTGGCTATTCAAACGAGCTGGTTTCTTATCAGGCTCTCCATGGCAAGAGTTACCCATATCATCTTGTGCATCTCTGCAACTAGGTTTCTGAGATGACTCCCAGTGGCAATTGCCCAGGTCCTCGCTATTTCGACTAATGGGATTCTTAGCCAGCCTTTCTGTGGATAAGAAGCCCACATCTTCAAAACTTGTGCAAATAGGATCCTCGACAGGCTCCTTGCGGGATGAGAAATCTGGATCTTCTCTATTTGAGGAAATTGGCTTCTTAATATGTTTTTTTTGGGATGAGAAGTCAATCTTTGAACTCTGGGGAGTGGTTTTCTTGACTTGCTGTTTGTGGAAAGTGGAGCTGTCATCATTTTCTGAATTCTTGGAGACAACTTTCCTAACTTGCCCTCTGCCAAATGTGGAGCTGAGGTCATCCTCCGGATTTCTGGAGAACAGTTTTTTAGGCCGCTCTTTGTGAAACGAGGAACTTAGACCATCCTCTGGATTTCTGGAGATGGGTTTCTTTACTCGCTCTTTGTGGGATAAATAACTCTCATCCTGTGAATTCCTGGGCACAGGTTTCTTAACTTGATCTTTGAAGTTTATATCATCCTCCAAATTTTTTGGGTTGGGTCTCTTAGCTTGCTCTTTGCGGGACAGCAAGTCTAGATCATCATCCGGATACCTCAGAACAGGCTTTTTAATTGGATCTCTATTGCAGGAGCTTGGTCTAGCTTTCTGTTCAATCTTTATGTGGTGGTTTTCTATAGGTATGCCCTCATCCCTCAGTTCTTGAAACTTCTTTCTTGCTAGCTCTTGTATGGAATGGGCCTACATGAACAAGAATAGCATGAAAATGTTTAATACCAGTAGTCAAATTATGGTATTGTAGGACTATAAATTTTTTAGGGACTCTATACCTGTCTGAAGTAAATTGTATCAGGTGCATTGTATTGCATTGCATTGCTGCAAATTAAGAAGACATCGTCCTGCAACAAAAGAAAAACATTTCACACAATCCGATCAATTATTTGTGTGCATTGGTTGGTGGTCATAATTTTATGAGACATGTTAGGCGCTGGTCACTCCCGAAAGGAAAATAAGAAATATACCAAGTGCTTTGACTTTTCAACACAAATTTGTAAACACAAGCCCAGATCCCATTCCATTCAGTTATGTGTTTTGTGCTTAATTCATGGGCATTCACATCCGCTTCAACGCTTTTGCTTGAAAAGTTGAGTTATGGGCATAGTTTGATAATAAGCACCCCTGCAATACCACATAGGCACATACAGAGTAGACCTGGGTGGACAAGGGGGCAGATCAATGTCGTGGAACTGAATACTTGGTTACACAGCATAGACAGAATATGCACTATTTTATGCAGGTACAGCCCTCCTCACGTAAAGAAATCAAAGTGTTATCCGAACACAATGGAACTAGCTAACTGCTCCCTCTACTCATAAAAGAGTATTTTGGAATAGCAATACCTTAGACGGTTAGACTACTAATTACTAGCATAAAAGAGTAAAAAAACAGCAAAACCCTAACATTTTGAAACTAAAGTCCAAGACCTAGCTGTTCCGCTTTCAAAAGTTCAATCAAAATATTAAAACGGTATTGATGGTCAAAGTTTGAACATGTTCACTGTGTGCAACCCAAACATACCTTTATTGTGACTGAGGGGTTACATTCTAGACTTTCAGGCTAACAGGTCAGTTCAACTCAATCCACATTCGAACCAAGATTGTTTTATCTGAATATTCTTCAATTTCAATGAACTGTTTTAAGTTATTCTCAAGATGTTTCATGTTTCAGATTCATTGATAAATCCTTTACTAGGACTGACAATAGTATAGCACCCAGGCTCTATGCAAAAGAAAAACAAAACAAAAAAACAGAAAAGAGATGCTTAGGGCCTTGCCTCAAGTCCAACAGAACTGGTTTATCACATAGCCTGGAGTTGTTCACATTAGCAAACAATAGTGATCCCACACAGACTCAGTACTTCTAAGAAATCACTGGCACTGGAATTATATTGGTGCAACACACAGCTGTTTGTGCTAACAAGATAAAGCTGTAGGCAGTGTGAAAAACCTATTTTGAAAAAGGTAGCCTTTTGCAGGGTAGAATAGTATCCGTTAACCATTTGCATGACACAGTATTTGGTCTATCAACAAAAAAGGTTTGCATGAAGTTTATTGCACGAACCAAGAAAGAGGATGGTATCCACCTGCCTCGTAAAAAAAGTTGAGAGTGAAAGGCGAGACCTATAAATCAAGAAATGCAGTTCCAAATGCGTGATAAAATGGAACGTATAGCTACCTCGCTACATTTGTCAAGCTGCACGACACACATGATTCTCTAAAGGAAAGTCCAATGGATCACAGATTAGTTGCTGTGTTGGAAGATCATTACAGGTGGAGTTCACTAGGAGACAAAAATAGAATGAACTGAAAAGTGGGATTTCTCCTAACTACGTTATCCATCAACGCAAACAACCAAACCAAGAAATAGCAACACAAGTACACAACGCTGATGATTCTCTTTCAAGCTCGGCATACGCCAAAGAAAGTCATCTGACCTCAAATTGCTCAAATGAGCGGTATGCGTTCCTGGCAAGTTTCCTCCTGACTGTACTGAAGTCCATTGGGTGCTCAATCACATCATGATAATCAGGCAACTGCGTCAATCAACAGCCACATAATCAACACTCAGTAACCCATTTAAAAAATTGGCAACTCAAGCAAGCATGGCAAATGAACAAGAACTCTCTCACCTCCTCCGGATCCACTGGCTCCGCAAACACACCGTACGTATCCTTCCTGCGAAATCAAACAGTGGCAAAAGGAAGAAAAATCGAGCACATTAAACCTCAATGCAATAAATCCCGTTTTGCGCCGAACGGAAATATGTGAACCACAAACTTTTGCAGCTTCTCGAGAATCGTCTCAAGCGCCTTCCGGTCCGGCAGTGGCGTCGTCCTCGCAGTCCCTAAATCCAGCATACAGGGGAAAAAATTCAAAAATTTGATACAATAAAATGGTGGTCAAAAATAAAAATCGCATCATTAAGCAAACAGAGTAGAGCGACGAGCAAGCAAATCGGACCTGGCACCGGGAGCCGCTTTGTCCGCGGCGCGCTTGCTGGGTCGCTTCTCCCACCACTACCAACCTGCCAATCGAGCAGATCTAGCGTTAGCAAGCAGCTGAGTGGTGAAGCAAAGTCAAGACTGACAGCTTATCCGTCGCCATGGCCCACCTCGCGATGGCGAGATCTGTCGGCGCGCGGCTCGATCCGGCGCTTCTTGGGCGGCTTGACCTGCTCATCGTCGCCGCTGCCGTCCCCGCCCACCTCGGAGTCGTCCGAGTACGAGGGGGGCGGTGGAGCCCGGCGGTGCTGCTGGTCTGGGGGCAGCTGGGAGAGCTTGACAACGAGCTTGAGCTTGCGCCGGCGGCGGTCGGAGGACGACGAGCCCCCACCGCCGCCGTCGGCGCCAGAGTCGGAGCTGGATGGCTCCGGCGACGGCCTCCGTTGGCGGGGGCGCGAGGGCGAGGACGACGGCGAGGAGGGGAAAGGGAAGAAGTCGTCGACGAGCGGGCGGGAGGAAACAGCGGCGGCGCGGCGCGGGCGGAGCGAGCGGCGGGGCGGCGGCGAAGGCGAGCGGCCGCCGCGGTGGTGGTGGAGCATCTGGGACGAGGGGGCGCCGACCCTCCGGCGCGCGGGCTGGTGGTGGTGCCTCTCCGGCGACGGCGACGGAGATGGCGACGGCGACCGCGGCATGGCTGCCTGCCTGCTGCCGTCCGCGTCTTGGCCTCCTTGGGGTTTGGTTTGCTTGGCTTCTTTTTCTTGCTCGCCTTTCCTCTTTTTTTTTTTCTCTTCCCTACGGCTGCTTTTGTTTGTTAATTCTATGGCTTGCGTCTCTGCGTGTCCATCTCTCTCCTCTTCCTCTCTCTATCTCTCTCTTCCCTAGCTTCCATACACACTCTCTCTCCCTATCCCTATCTCTTCTCTCTCCTAGCGACTTGCACCAACCACTACGGCGATTAGTCTACTTTTGCTGCTCTCCCTCTCTCTCCTCCGGGAAGACGATGAGCTTGGTCCATGGAAAGGGTGAAATTATTGCCGACTGCGTTAGTACAGTAGAATTAAATTAGCTAATATTTTTCTGCCAGAGTTTTGTGATGGAGTATTAATTATTAAACATTTTAAAGAGGAAAGTTTTTTAAAGTATAATAAATATGTTAGTTACACAATGAATAACTATCAGCCTTTCGGCTAGCTATAGCTGCAAAAGCAGCAGAAGCAGCCATGACAGCTAGAAGCGCCAGCCAGCCGAACAAGCTGTATAAAAGTTTAGGCAGATTTTCCATGTTAAGAACTAATTAATTTTTGACTTCATAGCATATTTTTGGGCATAAAAATTATTGGTTAAGCTTAAATCTCAATATATTTTTAGCTTGGATTCTAGAGGATTGGTTCCCGTAAGGTTGTTATTTTAGTATTATCTCCATCCAAAATTAATGTGCCTTAAGTGTTGGGCATCGATCGGTTTGTTGAATGCATGGTATATGTTTAACATTTCATTATTTATATTTGTGCAGTACTTCTATTTGAACTAAAATCCATAGGTAGTTTAAACGCAATGGTTATAGAAATTGTCATTTTGTTTTC
Organism: Digitaria exilis; assembly: GCA_015342445.1. Taxonomy (NCBI): domain Eukaryota; kingdom Viridiplantae; phylum Streptophyta; class Magnoliopsida; order Poales; family Poaceae; genus Digitaria; species Digitaria exilis. The sequence continues at coordinate 486,280 of JACEFO010001827.1, read as the reverse complement.
CAACTTGAATATTCAGACATGTTTATACCTAAATCAAAGCCTGTTTATACCTAAATCAAAGCCTTGAAAAGTTCGACTAGGCCAGAGCCAAGGTTTAGGGACCGTGTAAGCAAGAAATTACATTATAAATCTGGCCCTATTATGATCTTATATAAAAAAAATTCCGAACATGTAACCAAGTATTTGAACAGCCAGATTGCCGCCAAAGAGGTCGAGACCGGAGATCTGAGGTTGTTGCATGGGTTTTGGTCCATGGGCCAGGTCTACATAGTTGATGGACCACGTCGCTTTCAGATTTCTCTCTCCTATTATTTTTTCCATCTGCTTTCGATCTTTTCTGACAGCACGACAACTTCCGGTCCTTTGTTTATTCGATATAAATCCATTCCCGTCTTTGCCGGGGTCCAGTTTCTCTTTCCCACATGGCCTGCTAGGGGCACACGATTTACTTTACACCACGAAATTTCGCTTGGTCTCCTTGGATTTTATATTGCTTTTTGTTTAATCTTTTGTTGACTAGCGAGCACATGATGTCGGTTTTCAATTCCAAGCACAAAGGCGCGGCAATTTATATGAGCATGCCATTATTTTTTAAGTAAACATGATTTTGTGCAAAGGTTTGTATAGTCAAAGGCGATTACATGTTGTCTACTTGTCAAGTACTAGGTTGGATCTATCATCTACGTAAACACTAAGATGCATGCCAGTCTAGCAAGCCTAGTTCCGAGATTAAATCTGTAGTTTAAGCCAAAGATTTACTATTGTTTTACGGCATATTGGCAGTAGAATTGAATATAATTAGGCCCCTGATTTAGCATATGAAATGCAGCTTGGTCGTAATATCTTGAAATTAAACTTCTTAAATATTGTGTCATTAAGTCAAGATATTAACAATCCAACATTTAATGGGAACTTAGCTTGTCATTGTTTGAAGTATTGGTTTTTATTAGACATCTACATGTGAATTAATCCATAAAGAAAGCATATAGACCAAGGTTCTTTGGTATATAAAGATATACACAAAATATAGCAAAAAATTGTCCAAAACCAATCACAACCACGAACTATGTTTTTATGAAAGTGAAGATATTGCCACATTCCTATTGTATCTGTCATGAACCCATCAAGCATAGCTCTAAGTAGCATGTCTTCCAACAATAGGTGGTTGGTAGTGTGGTCATGGATCTGACATGTTGGGCAACAGAATAGTCATACGTGAGCATTTGTGATGGTGATGGAAATGTGAAGCATTGTGATGGCGGTGTTTGTGATGAGGACGAGATGATGGTTAAGATTTGAGAAAAAAGGCGAGTATACTCCTATTAGATATTTGAAGCATGGCCACCTTACTATAGGTCCAACATGCTTTATTTTATCAGGAGTTGTTTAGTTCCTATATATTCACTATTTCTTTAGTCTTTTTTTCCATTGAAAACCGTGATTCCCCTCACAAACTTTTGTTACAGTAATGTTTTGCTACAGAAAATTTCCTCCAATCTCCACCGTGATTCCCCTCACAAACAACTTGGGGAATTTGTAGTTTTGTACAGTCCAATATAATGTGCCTCTATCTGCAGAATATATGTGCGTGAGCAAGTGTTAACTTCAACTGTCCATGAAAATCACATACACAATTGTAAGGAATTTTGTTCCAAACTAACATGTCCCATGTATGTCACACTCACACCCCATTTAAAAAATAAAACTTGTTCCTTCTAATCACATCTAGAAATAAAAAAAAATAGGGTGTGATATAATGCTTGCACCTAATCCAGAGAGAAAATTTGATGCAATAATATACTGTTGTAGAATGGTAGGACTGGTGGTTGTGATAATTAAAGTTATGTAGGAGCACTAGTTTAGAGCAACCGCATACCTCTAAGCTAGCTGCTCCGTACTCTGATCATTTTTGGCTCTAGCCGGCCGGTGAGCTACATAACTCTTTCTCCCATCTATGAATGGCATGAAAGGAATTGTGCAATACACCTATAACTCCGAGAGTTTCTCAAAAAAAAAAACCTATAACTCCGAGTATTATCCAAATACAAATTTTGGATGGCATATATCCTTCTCTCGACAATAAACAGGAAGTGTCAAATCCTTCATATGGAGTACGTACTAGGTAAAAACTCAGATACTACACAACCCGTACATCTGAGCTGAGCATGCCATTTATTTGTTTTTTTTTTCAATAAAACAGACAAGTGTATTGACTTCCCAGCCAGCAGTTATCACCGTGGAAATGCAGCGATTGGCTGCAGCTGGTCTAATCTAGTATCCCCTTCCTCTTCGGTCACTGATACTGTGCTGTGAAACAGCAGCACAAGCCAGGACATGCGTTTGGCCTTTGCAGTTCGCACGCGTGGTGAATGGTCAATCACACTTGCAGATTTTTACCTCACCTGATGATGTCAAGAAGCCTGCCTGGCGGAGGCTAGGCGTGTTTAGTTTTAAAAGTACTTTTTACTTCCTATTCATCCTCCTCACAGAACAAACATCTCAAAAAATTCTTTTTCCACCTTTTCTATTGATCCCCTCACAGAACACGCATTCCAGAAAAAAAATAATTTTTCTTCCATCAACTAAACACAGCATGGCTCTCCCGATCACTCGTCGACGTCTGCGTAGATCTTGCGACATGTCACGCACGCAGATGCAGTACTCTCTGGTGGTACGTGACGATTTACGGTGTCCATTTCTGTGCATCAGGAGGCAGCAGCAGCAGAGCTAGAATTACGGGGAGGCCAGGAACAGCGAACAGGGTTGCGTCGTCTGGTGGTGGTGGGGAGGTCACCGTCAAGGGCGTGTCAGCGGCGGGGCCCACGGCGCCACCTGTTGGGTTGGGATGGCCATTGCCCATTGGCATTGGGTGTTTTGCTTGCTGGGACTGTCGCAACAGGCCACGCCCACGGGCGCACAATTGTTCTGTCCCAGCTGATTTCAGATCCAAATCATGTGGGCATCGATCTTCTTGTCTTGGGGTTGAGGGTCCATTTGGTGCTATTTAGGATCTACTAGTTCAAACTTCAAATAGAATTTTATTTTATTTTTTGGTTTGTATCACGCTTTTTTTTCTAGTTCAAACAATTGTTTGGAACCACGTTGTTTTGAGACCGGCACTGAAAAGTCAAAGATGATGGAAAGTCAAGAATGCCATCCATTTCTTTATGAGTTTTTTTTAATTAGTTCCCGGAGTTTCCATTAAAAGGATCCTCGGGGCACTAGCTTAATTTTGCAATTATGGTCACAAAATTTAGTGAAAAATAGAAGGTAAAAATCCTCGGTGAGTCGTTGAGGTTCGTTGTAGCTGCTCTAGGAGCCTTGCCAAAGAGAGACCCTAGTCTCCCAAACCATGTCAAACCGACCATGGGGTTCAAAGGACATCTTCTTTAGAGGACACATGGTTTAGAAAATATAGCGAGGTTGTTTTCCTAGAATCCACACAGCTGGTTTGCTAAATCCATTTAAGCAATCTTCCTTTTACATGCTTGATTCTTTCATATTTAGATAGCACAACGACTAAATATATGTAGAACTAACAACTTACCATTCACCGGTTAGGATGTGAACCCATCTCCGCAACAAAATTCTTAAACTACGTACATGTGCTACTAGCCGAAGGTTATTATGTGGAGTGTTGGATATGTCACTTGTTTACATAAGAATCGTAGAAATTGGCAAATTGCTAACCTGAAAAAGTCCACCTCTACTCTATTCTATACTACCATATGGGCAAGCAGGCCCTTTGCATTGGTCGGGACTCGGGAGCTGTACTAGCACAGTCGACAATGCACTCTACAGCTATCTTTTCCGAATTCGGAAAGCAGATGGAGCTGAAGACAGAAGATATTGGCCTGGCCCTTTTCGGGAAAGGATGGCGAGCCGCGAGCGACGGACGGGACGCCGCTCCGACCACACGGAACAATGACGCCGGCCCAGCCAGGAACGTGCTGAAACTTGCCAGAAAAGGACGGCGTCCACTTTTAATCGCCAGCTGATCAGAGAGAGAGAGAGAGGTTTTTTCTGCGATATGATACAGAAGCTTTGGATCGGTGATCGGTCGAATCGAAAACCAGCGCGTACCTTGAGTGCATGTGCATGCACTGTGTTCATCAGCCGATGGCAACACTCTCGGCCTCAACTTTCTACCAACTTATTATCATACTGATAATCGTGCTCCTCTCACATAAAACACCAATTTTTTGAACTAAACAAGCCCTCAGTGCTCCGACCACCTGCTATACATGCATAAGAGCAAGTATAATAAGAGAAGGAGAACCGGCGAGATCCTATGTGGCAGGGGAAAAAGCAAGAGAGAGAATGGAAGGGGTGAGAGAGAATGGAACGGGTGAGAGAGAATGGAACGGGTGGTTGGTGAGGCACTCGCTTGAGCCGACGTATACAGGTTTTGATGCCTTCATTGGCTGGAATAACCACTAAGCATTAACTACCATGTGGGATTCGCCACCATCCAGGGGCGTTGTCGCCGGCAGCCGGCGTAACTACTAAGAGCAAGATCAGTAATGGGCGACTAGCGGGCAAGAATCAATGGAATAGAGAGAGAAACGATGAAAGAGAAAAGAATGGGCGCCTCGCCACTCGCCCGCCTGAAGTGGACGAAGACTAATCTGCATGCGCTGCCTCACCTGGTGTGCATGCTGATTTGTGGAGAGCTCTCTCTTACCTCTCTGGTGTGCATTAAATTATACTGGAACCTACCATTAGGGGTGGATAACGAGCAAGCCGAGCCGAGCTCGGCTCGGCTCGGTGTGGCTCGTTATCTTAACGAGCTAGCTCGGCTCGGCTCGTTAACGTAACGAGCTGAAAAGCCAGCTCGGCTCGGCTCGAGCCGCTCAGAAAAACAGAGGAACAGATATTTATCCCTACCGAAATTTCACAAATCAACACCAAAACCTCATGAATCAACCAGCCTCTTGAGTTGTATAGTTTCCCAAAATCGAAGCTAATAGATCCGCAAAAAACTAAACTATTAATGTCCAGCAAGTAACAAGAATAGGAAGAAGAAGATGGCATCCATGTGCAGCTGTGCTAGTATGTGCAGGAAACAAATAGAAAATAAAAATCAAAGAAATCAGAACACGAGGAGAGAAGCTAGCTGCCGGACTCCACTCGTCGTCCACGAAGCTGCTTGCTCAAGGAAGCATGGTCTTGCGCATGTTGTTGGCCTCATAAAAAAAACTTCGAGACAGGGAAGGAGGATGGATTGCAGGAGCTATTGCCGGGGAGAGAAGGACAGCGCCGGTGTAAGGTCCGAGAGGGAGGTGCGGCGGAGGCGGAGGGAGACGCGAGTGCGGCGTGAGTCGCGTGAGGCGGAGGTCGAGTCGCTGACTCGTTGTCGGGGGAACGGCGGACGGCGCGTGGGGGGAGGGGTATAGGGTGCGTGGATGGCTAGGTTTCGTGGGGCTGTAGGCCAGTATATTGAGCTGGGCTAAAATCTGGGCTGTTATGTGGGCGGCTCGTTGAGCTCGCGAGCAGCTCACGAGCCAGCTCGGCTTGCTCGTTAAAATTAACGAGCTAAAACTGCTGCTCGGCTCGGCTCGTTTTTGTAACGAGCTGAGCTGGTTGCGAGCCGAGCGAGCTAACGAGCATCGAGCATTTCGTCCAGCCCTACCTACCATCACCGCGCCAAATCAACATGCTGAGACACCTGCAGCGGGCGTAATTGTTAGACCTGCTCTAACCTTGCTCTAAGAGCATCACGAGTGTATCAGGACGACCCTGCCCTTAATGTGGGCCCTACTGTAAGATGAGACCGGCTTACTTCTGTATATGAACGAGACATGGTCTTAAGCATGGGTCCCACTCTGAAAAAACAATGGCTTGGTGCTGTTTCTTTCTCCTGTTTCTTGGCGCCTCAACCCTTGTCCTCCGCAAACTCTCTCTCCTAGCGGCTGATGAAAAAGTTAATTATTCCATATGGCCGGGTCTTTAGCTTACGGGCGGACCTCATGTTTTTGGCACATAGGGTCGGCCTAACACCGACGGTGTAGCGTATGCGGTCGCTCTCAAGCAGCTTAAAAGCGGGTCTTTCCTGCACAGCAGGGGTGCCCTAATGCATTCCTGGTTCGTGCATGGATGGATAAATAGGCACGGGGCAGGCAGGCTGCTGTAGACCGCCGGGCCCCATGAGAGGAAAAATGCTCGAGAATTCAATTTTGTGCCCGGCGCTCCGGATAGCCGGTACTGTGGACGTTGGATACGTGATTATTTGTCTCATATGGAAGTATTTTTTTGTATTTTATTTTTTTTCAACCGTATACATGCAGTGGATGGAAATAAAGCGGAGCCCGATGTGACATAACGTGGAGTGCTTGCAGCGTTCCTACGCCCCACGTGACGTGCGTGCGTGGAGCAGTAGGGTTAGCCCACGGTTGTAAGTTTTTTTTTTTTTTTTTTTTTTTTGCAGTTACCTCTCCACCACTCATTTTATACAACTGTTTACAGTCACATCTCCACCACTCATTTTTTCTTACCGTTACCTCTCCATCTCTGTTTTACCATTTATTTCAATAATAGTTGGTACTGCTGATAAACCTGGTGGTACTGCATTCTACTAGCTCTATACAAGATTGAAGCTTGAATAAATAACCTGGTTGCATTCTACTAGCTCTATACAAGATTGAAGCTTGAATAAATAACCTGGTACCACTTGGTTACCAGGTACGCAAGATGCCTAATTAACTGTGGAAAGATTTTAATTCAGCAGGTACCAACTAGTATCAAGTACATGGTGTAATCAGCAGGTACCAACTAATATCAAATCAAATATGTTACACACAGTAAACGCACTGAGAAAAAGAATACCCTTTTAACATGAAAGAGCAGTGACAGGAACGAATAGGTATTTTTTCTTGGATACAAGGCGAGTCTAGAAAGACTTCAAAATCTTTCTCTTTCAGCAATACTAGGATTAACCTTTTTAGGTCAAGATTCTCACTAAACTATGAAAAAAGTCTAATTAACCCCCCAACCTATAGGGTTGGAACACATCACCCCCAAACTATGAAAATGGATGTTTTACCCCCCTCAACTTTTCAAAACCGGGCAAATTACCCCCTGAAGCGGTTTTGGATGGCGGTTTGCTACAGTAATGGTGGTTTATTTTTTTTCTCTTTTTTGTTATTTCAGCTAAATCTTTCAAAAATCATAGCAAATTACAGAAAAATCATAAAATAAGAAATATAATTTTTTTGACTCTGCATGAGTATATCTACACAGTGAACATATAATATAGTATGCTTTAGAACATTTTTTACAGCTATGAATTAATTACATAAAAACATAGACATAAAGCTACAACAAATAAATGTTCTAAAGTATATCATATTATATATTCACTGTGTAGATTTACTCATGTGGAGTCCAACAAAATTGAATTTTCTATTTTTAAATTTTTCTATAATTTATGAAAGATTCAAAAAGAAAAAAAAAGATAAACCACCATTACTGTACCAAACCGCCATCCAAAACCGCTTCAGGGGTGTTTTGTCCGGTTTTAGAAAGATCAGAGGGTAAAAGATCCATTTTCATAGTTTAGGGGTGATGTGTTCCAACCCCCATAAATTGGGGGGTTAAGTAGACTTTTTCCTTAAACTAAAAAGAGGATAATCTGCTTGCCAATCTATAGAGCATGACTCAGTCCCAATCCCTACTTCAGTCCCAAAAAAAAAAAGGACTAACAGAAACAAGCAGCACACAGATCCACACATCGCTCGAGAAGATGGCAGTACTGAGTACATCAAATTAACCACCAAGCAAAGCAAGGCAAGGCTGGATTAGATCTCATTCTGTGCAAATAAAGATGAACCAAAAGAAAAGAAAAAAAAGAAAACAAGTATGTGCAGTACTACTGAAGAAACTTTTTGCCCTTTCATCTGCTTCCTCACCGGGGCACCGCTTCCACAGGCTCACGAGCACACTCCATATGCACAGCTCACATTGATTGATGGAGAGAAAAAAACAAGCTGCATAAAAACAAAACTTCCATATGCACAGCTAAAAATGCAAAAGGCAAGAGCTCCACGGATCTTTGGGATTAATCAAGAGCATCGTCGAAGCGACGCCTTTGTACTTCTTGAGATCTTGAGCAGCTCGGTGGCCTTCTCCTTGGTTGCGTCCCTGCAGCCGACCTGCAAGAGCAGGAGCAGCTTGTGCAAAAACAAATAGAGGGGGGGAAACCAGTTAGAGCTTCCTCTCTCACCAGATCGGCCACATCGATGTGGACATCATGCATGCGCATCTGCTCACGGATCCACCAGCTCTAAACAAAGACTAAAGAAAGCATATGCCGCAAGATCTGCAAGGAAATCGCAATAGAACACACAGCAGCCAAAAAAACAAGAAACAAGAAAGGAGAAGGGAGGCGCATGAATGTTTCCTTACTGCCACTGAACCCGGCTGCGCCTTCCCCAGGGGCTCCGAGCTCTACGACGGCTGGTGGTCAGGGTATCGGCCCTACGAAGGGGCAACACGCTCGAGGTCACAAATCTGATTGAATAATCTCCGCGGAGAGAATCGAGATTCATCCGGCAACGAGAAGACAACGATGAAAAATAAGCGACCAAGTTGAATCCTAAGACTCGCAGCAGCACCTCACCATGGCCGCGCCGTCGCACTGCGGCTCCAGTCGATGGGGAGGCAACATTAGAGCTGCTCCGTGCCGGATCGAAGGCCAGTGCATCTCCCCGCGGAGCTCCAGGCCTTCACGGTGACGCGCCCCGGAGGTGCGTCGCTCTCCGGCAGCTCCTGCCTCGCCCTCGACTCGCCCACGCTGATCCACACATGCGCCGTGGACCGCGCCTGCGTCCCCGCCGTCGACCGCGCCTGCTCGCACGCGCCAACTGCGAGAGCCGGCGAAGAGCAGCGCGGAGGACGCTGGAGGAGGCGCCGAAGGGCGGCTCGTCCGCCGGAGGAGGGGTAGGGTCCGGGGAAGGGGAGCACTGAGCGGATCTGGGAGGACACGGCGTGGTTGGGGAATCGACTTTTTTTTCCCTCCCCGCGGCGAAGAGAGAGAGAGGGGATGTGGACGAAGAAAATATCAGATGGGGTAGGATTCAAATGAATTTGAAACATCCGATGAGAGATGGGTACTCTTTGTTTTGTCCTTCCAATGTCTAACCTGTCCTTCCTATACAGATTTGTATGTATATCGTGTACGTAGACGATGTGACATAATCCAACCCTCCCTGCCACCTTCTGTTGTTGTTGAACACATCTCGATAGAAGGGGTACACGATCGAATGGCTGAAATAAAGGGTACCCCGATGGCCGGGCTCTATTAATCCTAGGCCCCGTAATCCTAGGCCCTGTTTAGTTTCCTAAATATTCCCCAAAAATCCACTATTCATCAAGCTTTTCTCTATTTATCCCACCTCTTCTACTCACATATCACTATTCATCTACAGTGTTTTTGGTGAACAGTGTATTTTCAAGGAATCTTTCCCCAATCTAAACACACTCTATGTCAAAAATGCTGCAGATCTAGCGACTTAGGGTGTGTTTAGATTGTAGGAAAAAACACTGTAGCATAAGAAAAACACTGTAGCATTCGTTGAAAAACGTGTTTTGTGAGGGAGGAATAGTGAAAAGTTGGAATGAACAGTGAAAAGTTGAAATGAACAGAATCTGATCATAGCCTAAATCTGGGCTGATCCTTGCGTGCGGAAACGGAGACCCGGCGTGGCACGGTGGATGGCGAGGCGCTCAGCAGTCAGCTCAGAGAGGATGATTTGATGGCCCGCGGATTCTGATTAGGCTGACCTGCAAATGTTGTTCCGAGAATCTCATCTCATTGTGGTGTCTCGCGGATTAGTTTGTCTCTTTGGGCAGCAAAGGGCTCCTGACCCGAATCCTTTCCCGTGGAGACGTGGACTCGTATGCTGAGCTGTCCACGATCGGATGTGTGTCAGTGTGTGTCAATGAAGGTCTATCTAGATGGTAAATTCTGGCAACAAATTTTTCATGCTGAGAAACATACTACCTCCGTTCTAGAATATAGCAACGTTTAGACTTTTTCAAAGTCAAACATTCTTAACTTTGACCAACATTATTTTCAAAAATATAATTTATTTTAAGTGAAAAGGTACATGTTATAATAGTTCCTTTCGTGACCGATCCATAAACATAATTATTACTTTGCCAATCTTTATAATTTTTCTACTATTGTCAAAGTTATTAATGTTTGACTTTGGAAAAAGCTAAATGTTCCTATATTCTGGAACGGAGGGAGTGTGGCAGAACCGCCAATTTAAACTGGTTCAAGTGCGCCATAACGACCTGTTACGGTCATCGGACGCACTTCAAATAGTTTAAACTGGTGATCTGTCGAGTGTCCCAAGGACTCCTCGATAAACCACGTTAACTCATATCTTTGCCATACATCAGGATCGTTTTCGGTAAGGAGAACACAACGAACATTATCATTTTTACACAACATACCAAGATTCTTACTTATTACAAGCCAGGTTTGGAGAGAACTTAAATGCAAGTCATGCCATTACTAAGAGTTTAATACAACCAGTCTCGGTAGTTCTATATCACAAATATCTATAGCCCCCGGCTTAACCCTAGAATCACCGGGACCACGATGATCTAGGTCTTCTGGATCTTCTTGGTGATCTCCTCCGTAGCTTCTTCTGAAAAACAAAAGGGAGATTCCCTGAGTACAAAGGTACTCAGCAAGACTTACCCGCCTTACCAAAGAAAAGACTCTCAAGGAATATGATTGGGCTTTATGTGGATTTGGCTGGCTCGCCTCTTTTGCTTAAAAGCATTACTAAAACTTGATCCTTATATTTTATGTATTTTATGCTCAGTTGAGTTGTTACTTATCCATCTAGGTTATAAAATATTTTGCATACAGGTTGTACTAAGCTCAACCAGCATTTATGAATCACACTGATCTGGTTCAAATTGTTTCCTCTACGATGTTTAAAACCTGATCAAGTGCACTCATAACCAAAAGTTGTGTCGATCCGGATCAATGTACATCCTGCAGGAGATACCTAGCCCCCAGTCACGCACAGTCGATCTTACTGTACGCAACAACCTTTCAACCAGCTGGGCCAACGACCGGAAATATCCTTACTCGAACCCGGGAACGCACCCCCACGTGGGCCCACGTCTAGCGACCACCCCGTGAGTTACAGACTACGGTCCCGCCTTTCTCCGACCCAGCAAGCACGGGTAAGCGATATTTCCAATCATTAAACCAACTAATCTAATTGGCTTTACTGGTCACATAGCCCAGTAAGAAACCAGGTAGAATCACTTGATCAATCACTTAAACAACGGAACGGTCCTTAGTCACTTAAGCAAGTAGGCAGAACTATGGATCGAGCTTACCTCAATCTCTCCTACCAGCTTCTGCCCACTATCTTTCAACTCGAATCTTTCGTGAATCATATAAGATTGGTGATGGCCTAGCTCATCATCTTTTACTTAACCTTTCTAAGCATAGCCATTGTAGACATTGCTAATCAAATTTCTTAACTAAGCAAGGATGGTTCTACCAAGGATTATTTTATACATCAAAGGGTTTCAACCAATCCCTAACCTAATGCACATAAAATCATAAGATTTGGACTCATGAATATTATGAAATAAATGGGTGATTCAAAGATGCACCGGGGCTTGCCTGGAATCACGAGCAGGTTAGATCCTTCCACGATACGAGATTCCGGAGCAATGACGATCACTTCTTGGTCTTGCCGCTGCTCCTCCGCGAGTCCAACGAGCTCGTACTCCGAAGCTTGAGATACTAAAACGTAATGCAAGTTAGAGATATGCTATGCAACACTTTTCAAAGAAGCTAAGCAACTTTCCCTTCTCGATAAAGTTGCAAGCCAACACAAGCTACCCTAAGATTATTAAAGACACACCTATATTTTTCTTTTAATAAAACTTGCCCTAAATCATTTTTAGTTGATTTTTAATGATTTAAAAATCATTTTCTAAATGGATAAAGCATTTAAATATATAAAGAAACTAATTTTTTAAATCTTTTCTAATTATTAAAAGATTATTCGGAATTTTATCATTTTAGTAATCATTAACCATTTATTTAATTAATCTAAACAAAGGAATTAAATTAATTATATACACTTAATTACTTAACATTTTTAATGGATGAAAAACTTTAAAACTAGATTAACAAAATTGATTTGAGCATTTTTGGACTTTCCTATGATTTTCTATGAATTAAAAGGTGAAAAACACGAAATTTAAATCTATTTAGAAAACCTCTTAAACACTTTTGCAGAAACCCCCCTCAACTTCTCCTCCTTCTCCCCCCGACACCCCTCCTCTGTTTAAAACAGAGGAGCGCGCCGACCGCGCCTCCGCCGGCCTTGACCGGCCCCGACTCGCCGGCGACGAGCCTCTCCGACCTCGACACCAAGGCCTACGACACCGCCTCGCCTCCGCGCTCACGCCTAACCCCAAAACCCCCTGGCGACCCTCGCAGCATCTTCCCCGCGACGACCCCGGCGGCGGCGCACGACGGCGACACGCCGTCCGGCCGAACCCCGGCGACTCGCACGAGGAGAACCCACCTGAGAGCACCAGCAGCCCAAGGCGAACCTAGCGCATCCCCTAACGCGAGCTGCGATGCACCCGAGCGGCCTGCTCACGTGCGCCAACCATGGAGGGAACGCGCACGGCGGTGAACGCGGCGGCGACGACGCATCTAAGCCGAACCGAGCCCCTAAACAAACCACCAACAAGACCTACACGAGCCCCAGCCCACGCTCGACCTCACCGTGCTCTCCAAACTCCACAAACACCACAGCCTGACCTCTCTCGACGGAGGTCAGCCTTACCCAGGTGAGCAGCTTGCCAGCGATGGGGAAGATCACCATGAACGGTTTCTGTGGTGGATGAAACTCAACGGGGATTGATCGGGGAGGTGGAGGAGTTTAAGGCGAAGCTGTGGCCGGAAGGAATTGAAGGATGAAGGAGGTACGGCGGCGCGCGACGGCAAAGACGCCGGCGGCCCGAGAGAAGCCTAAAATGGCAAGGGAAGGGAAAAGACGTAAAAAGGAGGAGATAGAGAGCTATATATCGACGAGGAGAACCTCCCTGAGCACGCCACCTCCTGCTGATCACACCGCCACAACGATGAGCATGCACGCCAGCACGTGGCCGGAGTTACCGCCTTCCCACCGACGTCGGCCGCCATGACTTTCAACCGAGCTCTTAAACCGATAGATTACGGCCACGATTTCTCCCGATTTTGCTTCTCAATTCATCGATCTCCAAAAAGGAAACTTGTAGAGGAAACATAGCACTTCAACTCCCATGTTACAACTTTTCCGATTCATGTAGTGTGCAACGCAGATTCGAAGCTCCAATATCGGCCGATTTTATTCCCCATTTTTAGACCCCGAAATCGAATTCTTCAAATTACTTTCAAATTTCCATTCAAACTCTTCTCGATCCCCAAATGAAACTTGTCCGTAACACATTCAATTTCATTTTCTATTTTGGCACCATACTCAAATTATCGATCAATCGCTCGAATTCGAGCCTTGATCCCCGGTCGGCTAAAGGCGTAAATATGAATCCTGAAACCCTAGGTTCAGTCAAAACTTCAAACTCAAATTACTCCCAAATTTTGAATAGAACATGCTATTCCTCAAAACACAAAAGTTCTTTGCCTTGACTTGAATTTCATTTCTTATTTTTGGACTTCTTTCAAATTCTCAACGGTTTGAGCTCAATTTGAAACTAAAGTTTTCAGCCCTTTTTAACTCTGAATTTCCTCAACCTTTTTCTGATTCGATTTTTAACCCAGTTTTTCTCCTTGATTTGCATCTAACCTCAAACTGATCCCAAAAACAAAGTTGTTCTTTATACCTTACTTTACAACTTTTGTTTTTGTACCATGGTCAAAAGATCAACCAATAAATTTTTATGATCACTCAAACATTGCTGCTAAAAAGGGGCAAAACTGAAACTTAAACTCCTATTTTCAGATTAGGAATAGTAACTCTTCTCATTTTTCTTTCTCCATTTAATTGTGCTATTTTCATACTCTTTTTCATCCACATTTTGTGTCAAACATTCTCCTCCAATCTCGCCGATCAATTATACATTTTTACTTCAAATTTATGTCGAATTTTGACCAAATTTTGACTTTGGTCAAACTTCGTGCCTTTTAAAAATCGGGGATGTCACAGGGAGTACGTAGTAAGAGAAAGCGCGTTTGTCAGTGTAACTTTTTTTAAGTAACGGCTTGTTTAGTTTCGAAAGGCTGATGAAGTTGTAAAAGTTGGTGTTTTCAGTGAGAGAAACATAGTTGTCAGTGTGTCAAGTTGGTAAAATGTTGAGTACCTGTCGCGAAAGCGACGGGGCCAGAAATCCTCCTCACCTCACATATACACATAGTACACCACGCCGGCCGGGAAGGCGATCGCGACGGGCATGTGCGCGGCCTCGGGACGCAGGTTGTGGCCGTGGCGTGGCCGATCGTGTCCGGCTCACGGAAGCGGTGGTTAACTATTAATTAGTTATATACGGTGAGTAGAGTACTTTGTTTTGTTTGGAGCGCGGCGAGCGAGCGATCGCTTCACTGCGGTGGGCGCCTGTTGGCACCCACGCGACTAGCCCGATGATCGAGCTCCGTCCGTGCCATTAAATTTAATGCAACTGGCCGTGGACGCGACACGCAATTATAGTGCGACGACGCTTGTTCGGCTAGGTATCGGCGTTTTGTGCCGCCGTACGTGGGATAGGTCGGCCCTAGACTAGTGGCATTGGCAAGCAGCCAAGCAGGTCGCCGCTGCCTGCTTGCTCGATCATCCTCGACCCGTCGTCGCTAGGCTCTCCGTACGCGAGGGCTTTTCTGTTCTGCGCGTGTGTCGTCTCTCGTGGTCCGTCCACCAGTCCAGCTCCGCCGCTGAAGAGTCAAGGCAGCGACGAAGAGCCGCTCGCTCGCTATCGTCACTGCTGCACTAGCACTACGGACGTTGCACTGCCCAGTGCCCAAAGGAGTCAAAGCGAAGAGGAAAGGGTCTGTCCGTGTGTGCCCGACGTACGCAGTACTACGCCGGCACCAGGCTTTGTCGCTGTCGCGTGCCCGGCAGTACGATGGAGCAACCACATGCGACGCGGCTGTTCTGGAGCTCCAGGGGAATCCATTTCATGGTACAGTACTACTGTGTGTACCTGTGCCCGGTATCGCCGCTGCAAGCGGAGCAGCTGCAGTGTTTCGGCGGAACTCGTAGGGTGTGTTTAGTTGGGAGTGGAGGTGTTCTGTGATGAATAGAAAAGTTGAAAGGAGTTAGGAGAACTTTTCTGAGAAGCGTGTTTCTGAGAGAGATGAATAATAGAATCTAAAAGAACTTCTAGAACTAAACACGACTATATACTACTTTTGTGCTTCATCTTTCATTCGTACGGAGTACTACACATCACCTTATGTTGTTTTGTTTGTCCTCAACCCCTACTCAAGTCTACTATCATGTCTACGCAGATGGTGCCAGGTTGCCCTGGCCGTCTCCAGAGTCCAGCCAAGGCCACTATCAGGTTCAGAAAGGCAGGCTGCCGGCTTCTCTTGCCACTCGCCGATGTTTGCTGGTGCTCACCGATATCGCCCGAGCAGGCGCAACTGATCTCCGTCAGACTGCTAGGCCACAGCTCTTCCACCACAACCGGATAACGAGCAAAGCAAGAACGTTTCGGGGGCATGGGAACAATCGTGGACGTGACGTGAAAATTGGCAGCACAGGTCGTGCCTTCAGCTTCAGGCGCGGTCAGCGCGGCGAACGAGATCCTCTGCAGTTGGTACTTCTGCTATTGAGTCGCTGCCATGTGGGTCCAAGCTCCATGGAGCCCGCGTGGCAGTGACTCAAGGTAGAGGTCCAACTGCACAGGAAGCGCGGATGGTCCAGGCGGAGGCGCGGCCCGGCCCGCGCGCGCATCACCGGAGCCGGACAGGACCCGGTCCTGCCGCCGGTCTCAGGTACTCAGAGCACATGAGTACGCGACCGGCACATGCGCCCAGTCACCAGCACCACCGCAGGCAAGCCGCAAGCGCCGGCGTCTCCTGCAGTTGCGCAAATCTCTGCACCTCATGTGACACGAGGCATCACGACAATGCACACAGGCCAAGAACACCAGCTTCTTTCCCAAAACGGGTAAAAAAAGGGGGCCTACTCCAGGCGCGTACCACTTGTACGCGCAATGATAGGGATACTACCATCGCCCAGGGTACTCTGGCAGTCTGGCCTGGGGATGTCTCTCTACCATTGTTACCTCATGTTTGAGATCCACAAGCTATACTACCCTACGCTACACATGTCCGGCAGCAGTTAGATCTGGAACAGAAACTTGAGGTCGGCCTCTGTGAGCTTCGACATGGCATCAGGTGAGTCACCCACGGTGCTGCAGCAGAGGGGAAAATAAACATGGCATCATCAGCGTCAGCAGGCGGGCTGCATCCCGCATCCGCAGAACGGTGGCACCGAGGTGTTAGAATGCGATAATAGATTCGAAAGAGAGTTTAGTTATTACCCTTCAAACACCAGCTGTTTCTTCTCTTGCAGTTGCAGGATACGCTCTTCGACTGTGTCCTTGATCACAAACCTAGTGCTCCTGCCATACCACAACCGCAAGGTAGTTAGACAAGAGAGATGGATCTGGTCCAAGAGAAAACATGACCAAATGATTCAACTAAACAGCACTGCATGATAATGCAAGTCACACTGAACTTGATTGGCTTGAACTGTCCGATTCGGTGGATGCGATCCTGGGCTTGGCTCTCGACTGCTGGATTCCACCAAGGGTCCATCAGGAAAACCTACAAATCCACTATCAGATTAAAAAGGGCACCAAATTCTGTTTCGAACAATTTGTGTAAAAGTAGACAAGTAGTAAAGGGAAAAAAACAGATATTGACTAAGCTCACATGAGATGCGACAGTGAGATTCAGAGCCACTCCCCCAGCTTTCAGGCTCATCAGGAAGATCCTGCAGTCTGGGTCACTGGTGAAGGTGTCTATGGCTCTTTCTTTCTGGCTAATGTTCATGGCCCCATTCAGCTGGACACACTTGATGCCGGACTGCCAATTCATTGTAAATTATTTCGACTGTCAATGGACAAGTTTGCAAAGGTTAAGACATACAAATTATCAATACTTACCTTCTCCAGGGAGAATTGAATCAGATCCAAGAATGACGTGAACTGGCTGAACACGATACCTTTAGCAGACCCATCACGCTCAATCATGTTCCGTACCTCCTCTCTCTGCATAATTGGGAAAGCAGGTCAGCGATGAGAAATTGATGGCGAGATATCATGCACGCACTCATAAGTTCATACACTGCAGCGGTCTTCTGGTCAGCCATGTAAAATTGATACACTGCAGCGCTCTACTGGTGAACCATTAAGTAACAGCTACAGTGCCATTGTGGTTTATTGTTACTTGTTAGTATATCTAAGGGAGACTAAGGGCACATTTGGTTTTTGCCCATGCTAGCCACGCCAACAGATGGCTCGCCAATATTTTGGCGAAGGATTTGGCCGCCTGCAGTTTGCCCGTAGTTGGCGTTAAAATTGAACTGGCATCTGTTGCATGGCAAGGGCACGCCAAAAATAGGTCATCATCCAAACATGCAACACCCATGCAATCAACGGCCAAAAATTTGGTAAGGCGCATGAAGGAAGCAAACCAAACGAGCCCTAAGCCTCTAAGTTCCACGACATTAGGCCAAAATGCTGCTGCATAAACTTCAAGGCCGTAGTGATTCGAGGTCGTATGCTCCCATGAGCACTAAACTCCAAAGAAACTTAAATATGTAACCACCACATTTGTTAGACTTGTCACTCCATTGATATACTGTCACAAATGTGCAGAATCACGTGTACTTGTGAGTTTCCATGTGGCTGCCCAATCCAAATTTAGTGAAATTTTAGGCTTGCAAGGTTCTTAACATGAACAAATAACTCCAGCTTTCACTATGTCTAAATACTAATTTAGTTTCTTCATTGAGTTGTATATAAAAACATGACATCATAATATAATTAAGTAGGAAGAACAAAAATACAATAGCAAGTTGTCTGACTTACCAAGGCATCAATTTTTGTACTTGTCTTAAAATCCGCAAGGCTTGCTAGTCTGCTTAGTATTCCTGAGCGTTTGTGGCCCTTGACAGTAGGAGTTACTTTTTCAACAGAACTTTTTGTTGTCAAGTCGACAGTAAGAGGTACCGAACAGGAAGGGCATGAGACATTCCCCAAAGTTGCAGAGTAGTCTATCAAACAAGCCTTGCAGAATGCATGGTCACAAGATGTTACCTTGTCCAAGAAAAAAGTCAATGTGTGAAAAACTGAAAGTTAGCTTGTGATCAATGGAAAACAAGAATGAATATAATATAAGCTTTACTGACTATTCTCGTTGCGTTTAGGGCAACATACTACTAACCACAACATCTTCAGCCATATTTTGACATATACCACATTGGCTTTCCCTGGACTCATTTCCTTTATTTTCCAATCCCTCAAGGGGTTGTGCTGTCTTAGAATATGCTACGAGGTAGGGATGATCAACAGCCTACAGTTTGTCAAGACAAGCAACATGTTACTTTCCAAACCAAAATAGTTAAAGGAGTTCTATACGAATAAGCCAAATGATGCCTCTGGCATGAATGGGGGATTTGTACATGGGACCTATGGAGTTTGTTCGTCCATAAAGAAATGTTATACAACTCACCTGTCTCAACCTTGTCAGAAGATCAAAGATATGAGCATAGTTATTCATCAGAGTTCCAGCTTCAACATATCTGCAGGAAAAAATGCGAAGGTAAAAATTTCTAATTTTGCATGGAAAAGCAAGTGGAGGAAAAGATAAATATGAATCAACAACTTAAAAATGCCATAAAGTGAACACAACAAATATGCTCCATTTCAAATTGAATGGAACCATGAAACAAACTGGACGAGCAGGGGAAAGACCACCCCCACAGCATTGCACTAAGAAATAAACCTCATCCAAGCCGGCCAAGAAAACACCCGAACCCTGGCTTCACCCTGTAGGACCGCACCGTAACCTAGGACGATCATGACCCACTGGATGGCGACCACGACCCACTACACCCTGGTAGGAGGGCCCAAACCAATCAGAGATTCAGAGGTGCCACAAGCCAGCGCTCTGCCACTATTTTACGGGTTGCCAATTGCCATAGTTTTTTTTTTTTGGCTGCCACCAGGATTTGAACCCTGGTTGGTGTCTCCCTCAACTGGGGAGCTTACCACTACACTAGAAGAGTGTTGGCAACCATGAAACTAACAAGAATTTATTTAGAGTCCATGCTTATGATAGGACCATAAATCTGTTGATGCTGGCATGGATTAGGAAAAAGGGGCAAGTGGTTCACTGATTCCAACTGTTGGAAGCTAAAAAATTGTTTCATTGCTTAGAGCAAATTGACTATCCAATTTTGAAGGACCATCCGCAGTGTAACCTCAGAAATCTGCTGGCTGGTATGCAACTCTATGCACAAGTAGGGAACGATAACTTACGAACCAAACTGCGTGACACTTTGAGTATACAAAGCTTCATAGAATTCCATTTCGTTTTTATCAAAGGAATCCCGCCTCAATGACACCTATCAGTAAAAAATTAATTGTTTATAAAGGGAATTAAATTTAGAAAAAAGGGTACTACAATGAAGATGTGAGCAATTGCGGACTCACAATCTTTGGTGGGAGAGCAAGATCTGCAGCTCGGCCTTTTTTGGTGCGCCTTAACACTATGCCTTTCAGAACTTTCTCCTTCAAAAGAATCATGGCCCTTTTGCCGTCATCACTTGCTGAACCCCATTGCATTGGTTTTGATATGTACTATAAAATATTGGTTTTCTGTCAGCACACTGACATGATAAGCAAACAATGGTAAAACTAAGGTTACATAACCAGACCCTGTACCTCACCTTATTCCACCAGCAAAAGTGCCTAACAGATGAGTGACCACAGTCGCATTGTTTCTTCATACTGCAGGAGAATATAGGTATGCCAGTCAGGTCCTCAATCCAAAGGAAAAAATAAAGAAATGAGATGAACCGTGCAAACTTGTAACTTGGATTCTAGAACTACTCTTTTTTGGGACGGAGGGAGTATGCAATATAACTGCAAGCAAATAACATTTGTTTTTTTTTTACTTTTTTCCAAAACTATATGATTGTTGTAACTTGCATATTATTGTCAAACCATGTTTTAAAGCTGGCAAGTATCCTTATCTTTTCAAAGTGACAATTGAGGGCTAGTAACTGGAAATAGATTCATGAAAGGTAGTAAGGCTATACACATCTTACCTGGTATCTAGTATCTCGCAGTTACAGTCCTTGCAGAAATAATTCGAATAGGGGAAGATTTGCAAGAAGCGAATCTGAGAAAGGAGCATATTAGAACAAATGATGTAGAATGTATTATATTTTGTTTGTTCGGATTTTAGTTACAGACAAGCGAATAAAGTTCTCCAACACGGTTCTGCAAAGGTGTCCCACTCAGAGCCCACTTGTATTCTGACTCTAATGCAAATATAGCCCTTGCAGTGTTGCACCGTCTATCTTTTATGAAGTGAGCCTGAACACACAAAAGAGAGAAACCAATTAAGAATAAGACCATGAGAAGTTCAAACGTGTCAGCATACTATGTGCTGATGTAGTTATAAAAAAAGTGGTTCCCAAGCATAAATATTTGTCTTAGTTATTTAAACTTCCTCAAATGACATCCATATTAAGTTATTAACCAGCACCGAGTAAACGGTCCTTCACTTGGAATATATCCACTTCCAATCGATAGAACCTAGTATGTCTGTTAACTACCACTAAACAAAATGCATTGAGTAAAAGAACTAATTAGCTTGTTCTAGACGTCATTTATTTAAAAACAGAGGGAGCACATCATACCAGCCATAATGCTTAAAAAAGGAATATGAATGGTTATACCTGACACCAGGCTATGAATAAACATCCCATCGATGGTTAGACAAGACACCAGGCTATTGATCCAAATAGGCAAATACCAGTACCAAGAAATGTTGACATAGCAAGGATATTCAATAACTCCAAAAGGCAATAATGCCACAAGACAACATGGGAGACAATGCAGAGGTACTATCTAAATGGTGCAGCAAACATTGATAAACAGGTGTGGTATGGCTGCAATGTGATGCAGTTGGACCGCTAAAATGTTACTAGCCAAGCAACCTTTTGTTGGAAAAGGAGAACAAATCACAGGATTTTTTTCATCTGCCAGAGGGCAGCTTGGCTCATTAGGCCGCTTGGATTGGAATTAAAATGCTGGAATTATCTTACAAGCCATGTGGTGTGCCCCTGCTCTTATAGGCAAAAGAGCTCAACCACTTCCCCACTAACTGCCTCACAGGGCAGGACTTTTTGTTCTACTTGGCTGCCAAGAAAGGCCTCATCAACTTGACCTTCAAGGCAGCTTACAAGAAAGTAAAAGCCTAGGAAAAGCAAATTAACTTATTTCACTAATCAAGGTTAAAGACTAGGGTAAGACTATCAATTCTCCCCCTTAGCCTTGTCTTCCCTTGAACTGATCATCTTCATGCCGATCCTCGTCCTCATCTCCTGGAACTTCATCCTTCCCAAAGACTTGGTCAAGATATCAGCAAGCTGATCAGAGGTGGAGATGTACTCAGCCTTGATACTCCCATCCTCCAAGCAATTTCTGATGAAGTGATACTTGATTCTGATATGCTTGCTCCTTTCATGGAAGACAGGGTTCTTGGCAAGTGCTAAAGCAGATTTGCTGTCCACCTTCAGTTCCACTGTTTCTACTGGCCTTCCAATCAGCTCAGCTAGTAACCTCGACAGCCACATGGCTTGAGTAGCTGCTGTAGTAGTGGCAACATACTCAGCCTCACAACTAGACAAGGCTACCACCTTTTGCTTCACTGACTGCCAGCTTACAATGCTGTTGCCTAAGAAGAATAGCACTCCACTGGTACTCTTGCTGTTGTCAATGTCACCAGCCAGATCACTGTCACAATAGCCAATAAACCGAGCTCTGCTTGGTGCCTTGGTGTAGTGCAAACCAAAATCCAGAGTCCCAGCCACATACCTAAGTATGCGCTTGACAGCAGCCTGATGCTCCTCTGTCGGCCTCTCCATGAACCGGCTGACAAAGCCAACAGCAAAGGCAAGATCAGGACGAGTATGTACCAAGTACCTCAAGCTCCCAATCAGCCGCCTGTAGTGAGTAGGATCAACTTCAGCAGCTTCACTATCCCTGCTGAGTCGCAGCCTTTCCTCCATGGGAGTCTGGGCAGGGTTGCAGCCCACCATCCCACCAAGCTCCAGAATCCTCTTGGCATAATGTGTTTGCCTGAGAGTGATTCCAGACTCCTTTTGCCACACCTCGACGCCCAGGTAGAAGCTGAGCAGGCCCAAGTCACTCATGTCGAAGACCTTCTTCATCTGATTCTTGAACCTCTCGATCACCTCCACACTGGCACCGGTGATGATCAAATCATCGACGTAGACTCCAATGATCAGCATCGTGTCACCAGAGCCTCGCCTATACATTGCTGCCTCATGAGCGCTCTGGACAAATCCCATCTCCTTGAGCGTGGCATCCAGCTTCTCATTCCAGGCGCGGGGTGCCTGCCGCAGGCCGTAGAGAGCCTTGCGCAGACGGTACACCTTGTCTTCTTCCCCGGCGACGGCATAGCCAGGTGGTTGCTGCACGAACACCTCCTCCTTGAGGTCGCCGTTGAGGAAGGCGGACTTCACGTCCATGTGGTGGACACGCCACCCTTCCTGGGCTGCCAGCGCAAGAAGAACACGCACTGACTCCATCCGCGCTACCGGCGCAAATGCATCATCGTAGTCGATCCCCTCTTGCTGGACAAACCCGCGCGCCACCAATCTTGCCTTGTGCTTGATCACCGCGCCCAATTCATCCTTCTTCAGTTTATACACCCACTTCAGAGAGATGGGGCGATGACCTGCTGGCAAGCGCACCAACTCCCAGGTGCGATTCTTCTCCACCGATTTCAGCTCTTCCTCCATCGCCGCGCGCCAGGCAGGGTTGTCCTTGGCCTGGGCGAAGTTGGCCGGCTCCCCGGCCTGGGTGAGGTGTAGCTCGGCGAAGAGGCGCTCCGCCGGTGGTGGCGTGGACTGCGGGCCGAGGATGTTGGTGAGGGTCCGGTACCGCAGCGGCTCATCATCAGCGTGCCACGCGTCCAGCCTCTCCTCATCATCCTCGAGCGGGGTGGCCAATTCCACCGGTTCCCCCACTGCCGCTGGCGCCTGTGGTGAAGCAGGGGCTCCAGCCGGCGATGGGGAACGCGGCATTGCCGCTGTTGATCCTGGGCCCGAGGTAGCCGCCGCTGCCGCCGATGTTCCTCCGGGCTCCCCCGGGCTTGGTGACGGCGTGCGCGGAGGTGGGGAGCTTGTCTCCCCCGCATCCGATGCCTCCTCTGTTCCGGCGGTCCAGAACTCGACGGTGAAGTCGCTTGACGCCGCCTGAGACCCGCCAGCCTCCACGGTGGACCAATCCCAGCCGCGCCCTTCATCGAAGACGACGTCGCGGCTGATGCGCACCCTCTGCGTCCCGGGGTCGAGCACCCGGTACGCCTTGGCGCCCTCCGCATAGCCGATGAAAACGCCGGCCTTGCCGCGATCATCCAGCTTGCGAATCTGGGTGAGATCCTTGGTGTATGCCACGCAGCCGAAGACACGAAGATGGCCGACGGACGGTGCTCGACCATGCCAGGCTTCATAGGGGGTCTTGCCCTGCAAGCTCTTCGTCGGCGACCTGTTCAGCAGATGGACTGCTGTCAGGACTGCCTCCCCCCAGAACCGGGCCGGCAACCTCCTCTGCTTCAGGAGCGCGCGCGCCGTCGCCACGACGGTCTGGTTGCGCCGCTCCACAACTCCGTTCTGCTGGGGCGTGTGCGGGGCGGAGTAGTGACGCTTGACGCCTTCTTCTGCGCAGAAGTCAGCGAGCGTGGTCACCGTGAACTCTCCTCCGTTGTCCGTGCGCAGCACCTTGAGCTCCCGCCCGCTCTCCTTCTCAGCTGCTGCCTTGATCCTCTTCACCGCCTCTGCCGCAGCGTCCTTCGTTGGCAGGAGCTCGACCCACATGAAGCGGGTGGCATCATCCACCATCAGAAGGAAGTAGCGCCGGCCGCCTGGAGTCGCCGGAGTCACCGGGCCGCAGAGGTCGCCGTGTACCAGCTCCAACGCGTGCTCGGCGCGGTACTTCGCTTGCTGCGGGAACGGTCGACGGCGCATCTTGGTGGTGACGCAGGTGTCGCAGACTTGCTCCGCGTGCTCGACCACCGGCATCCCGCGCGCCATGGCCTGCTTGCCGAGCTGGCGCAGCGCCTCAAAGTTGAGGTGGCCGTACCGCTCGTGCCAGCGCCAAGCTTCGTCGTCCTTCCTGGCGGCGAGGCAAAGTGGCTGCGCGGCCTCCAGGTGGAGGATGTAGAGGCGGGACGGGCCGCGGTTCACCTTGGCGAGGAGACGCCGGCGCGGGTCCCAGATCCTCAGCACCCCGTGCTCGATCTCCACCTTGGAGCCACCCTCATCAAGTTGTCCCAGACTCATGATGGAGTTGCGCAATGCCGGGATGAAATAGACACCATGGAGCACCCGGTGCTCGCCGTTCTTTGCCTGAAAGACAATGGAACCAACACCTTCGATTTGCACCCTTGACGCATCACCGAAGCGTACCGTCCCATGAAACGATGTGTCGAGGTCGGAGAAGAAATCCCGGCGGCCGGTCATGTGATGAGTGGCACCGGTGTCGAGGTACCACCCATCCAGCTTCTCGTCATCGGCGCCGGTGTTCAGGAACGCTCGTGCACGGGGCTCGTCGATGTCGGCGACGGCGGACTTGGAGCAGACACCCTCCGGCTCTTCTCCCAGCTCCTGGAACCCGTGCGCGAAGCCCAGCTCGCCACGACGTTCCTTGCCGCCGCTCCAGAAGTGCGCGCCTTCATCTTCCTCGCCACCGTGCGCAAAGAAGAGCGCGCCTTCTTCATCATCGTCGAACGCGTGCGAGTAGAAGAGCGCGCCGTCATCATCAGCTTCAGCGACGTGCGCGGCTCCTCCTCGCTGCGCGCCACGGCCACCTGCGCCGCGGTTGCCGCCGCCACGGTCTCCTCCTCGATCTCCGCGGTCACCACCGCGGTCGCGGCGAGGTTCTGGGCAGTCGCGTGCCCAGTGGCCTGCACGATTGCAGTTGAGGCAGATGTCGCCGCGATTCGCCCCGCGTTCGCAGTCTGCACCCCCTCTGCCACCGTCGCGATCTCCTCCGCCCTTAGCCTTCTGCTTCTTGCCGCCGCGCGGACGCCGGCGGGGGTCCTTGGACCCGCTTCCCGAAGCAGAGTTGCCGCCTTTCTTCTTGTCTCGTTGGCGGGCAACCCACTGCTCCTCCGTGAGCATGAGCTTGCCGCCGACGGTGATGGACTCGGGCGCCGGATCGTCAAGATCATCCACCATCTTCAGTCGCCCGGCGATGTCCTCCACCGTCAGCCCCTCGAAGTCGTCCATGAGCGACTCCATGGCGATCTTCAGCTGCCCGTACTTCGGCGGGACCGCGCGCAGGAACTTCTCCACCGCTCGCTGCTCGTCCAGGTCCTCATCGCCGTACAACTCCATCTGCTGCTTCAGGTTGGTCAGGCGAAGAGCAAAGTCCTCGACTTGCTCACCTGGGCGGAACGTCAGCAGCTCCCACTCCTTCCGCAGCCGCTGCAGAGTGGAGCGGCGCACCCGATTGGCGCCGACGCGGGCTGCCGCGATGTACTCCCAGGCGTCCTTCGCCGTCTCCTTCCTTGCCAACACGGACTGGAGCTCCGCCGGCACAGCTGCGATGATCGCCTCCAGCGCGCGCCGATCCTCGTGGTGTGGCACGTCGCCATACTTCACCGCCTCCCAGATCTGGCGCGCCTGCATCTTCAACTCCATCACAGCTGACCACTCCAAGTAGTTGGTCTTGGTGAGCATCGGCCAAGTCCCGACGCCGGAGTCCTTATAGACCGTCTGGACGACGGGAGACTCGCGACGGCCTCCCCGTCCACGACGCTCGCGGATCGGCGACGGTGACTGACGACGGCGCCTCCCTGGCGACGGCGGCCGCCGCCTCCCAGGCGACAGAGGCCGATGCCGGTCCGGTTCCGCGTCCCTGACCTCCCTCTCCATCTCCGCGCGCAGTGCCGCAGCCGTGTTGGCCGCCTCCTGCGCGGCTGCTGCAGCTTGCTGGGCGGCGTTGAGCGCCTGGGCAGCCGCGGCCTCTGCCGCTGCAAGCCGCCGAGCGCGCTCATCGGCGAGCGGATCTGTTCCACCGCCGCCACCGCGGCCTGCTACAGCTTCAAGCGCCCGCCGGCGGGAGGAAGAGGAAGAAGTCATGGCCTGGCCGCCCCAAGAACCTAACCTAGCTCTGATACCAATTGTTGGAAAAGGAGAACAAATCACAGGATTTTTTTCATCTGCCAGAGGGCAGCTTGGCTCATTAGGCCGCTTGGATTGGAATTAAAATGCTGGAATTATCTTACAAGCCATGTGGTGTGCCCCTGCTCTTATAGGCAAAAGAGCTCAACCACTTCCCCACTAACTGCCTCACAGGGCAGGACTTTTTGTTCTACTTGGCTGCCAAGAAAGGCCTCATCAACTTGACCTTCAAGGCAGCTTACAAGAAAGTAAAAGCCTAGGAAAAGCAAATTAACTTATTTCACTAATCAAGGTTAAAGACTAGGGTAAGACTATCACCTTTCACAAAACATTTAGGGGGCGTTTAGTTAGTGGAGATAGGTGGAGATTTACTGTAGCAGATATGTACTATAGCAATGAATAGTGAGGAAAGGATGTGAAAAGATGTGATGGATATGATGGGAGGAATAGTGAATATATGAAATCTAAACAAGCCCTTATTTGAATCTACATAGTAACCAAACATTCAAACAACCCGCAAAAAAAAAATTCAAACTGAAAAGTTTGTATTACTTGATATGTGATGTGTCAACTCCAAACATACAGCAGAATCATTGAGTATTATAGCAGGTAAAAAGAAGAATTGTGATGAAAATAGTAGTCCAAAGCAATGTTCTAAATGTGAGTCCACAACACTAAAAAAGGGCCTATAATTGCCAGTAACGAAACATGGTGAGATGCTTTAGGTGCTACGATTACACAAATACCAGTTTCCTTCGAAAATTGAACAAAACCCACAATAGCCCACCTAAGCAGTATATATGCTTCTAACATACACACAGTAAGTTGAAAATAGCTTTTGAATATTGTGGAGATGGCGTTTCTGCACCAATCTATCATATCAAATTTACATTTGAGTATTCTCAGATCAGATAGTAGAAATCCACCTTTATTTTCTACATCTCAATAGATAAGCATAACCTGTACTGAATCAACTAATTAATTAGCCTTAGTGAACAAATCAAATAAACAGTTGATAAGCTATTGGAAACAACTGTTCCATCATCCTGTTTGCTTAATTGACCCCTTCATGTGCACTTTCCTAATTGCGACTATAAATTATATATCACTAAAAAAATGAAGCATGACAGGAACATAAATCACCTCATCCAAGATAATCCGCTCCCACCGCACAGAGTGCAGGGGTGACTGACCCCTTGACTGGCTGACTGGTTCATCGGCCAATTCATCAAACTCCTCATTCTCCTCATCATCGTCCTTCCTATGACCCCTTATCTTCCCCTTCCCCTTGCTGCCGCCCCACTTCTTGCTCTGCTGCTTCGCCTGCTTCTCTGTGCGCACAGCATCAGGTCCACAAAAATACTTCAAGTGCACCTTCATCTTGTTGGGATAAAACAACTTGTCGCAGTATTGGCACCGAGTCTTGGGTGGCATGATGTTCTTCCGGTAGTCTGCCTCGATGGTAGAGTAGGTGGTGATGACGAAGTCATAGCTGTCGAAATCGAACTTCTGCGTAGCCCGCTTGGCACCGTGGTAGATTAGCACACGCGCGCTGCCACTGGCAATGTGCCGCTCGATCTCCCCGGCCCACTGAATGACGGCTACCACTGGGCAGACGACCAGCGTGCACCCGACCCGCCGCATTGGACGGACCGCCAAAGAGGAGGAAGAGGAGGCGGAGGCTGTGGGGTGATGGTGGCCGGGGGGGCGGAGGCGGCGCGCGGTCATGACGAGCGAGATGGCCTGGATGGTCTTCCCCATCCCCATTTCGTCGGCAAGGATGCCGCCCCGCGAGACGGAGGCCTCCTGCGCCAGCGCCCACGCGAGCCACTCCTTCTGGAAGCGCAGCAGCGGGAGCACCACCTCCGGGGCCGGGTCCGCGGTCGGCACGGCCTCCCCCGGCGCCACCCCGGCGTCCGGGGCCTCGCCGCCGTCTTTGCTGGCGGCCGCCCGCTCGTCGAGCCACCTATCGTTGGCCGCTTCCCACACTTTCCATGGAAGGTGCGACCGGTCTTCTTCCTTCGCCTTCTTCCCCCTCCTCCTCTTCCCACCCCGCTTCCGCTCCCGATCCAGCACCACCGGCTGCGGGGCCACCATCGCGGGCGCAAGCGCAGGCGCGGGCGGGGCGTCCTCATCGAGCGCGAACCCCTCTTCGTCGTCGTCGTCCGCCCCGTCCTCGGAGTTGGCGACGAAGTCGGAGTCGGAGGTGTTGTCGGAGGGGAACTCGTCCTCGTCCTCCTCGTCGAGGCGGCGGCGCTGGCCGCTGCCGGATCCTGCGAAGGAAAAGGAGGAGATGGGGGATTAGGGTTCCCGAGGATCAGATTAGATTAGGCTTGCGACGGCCGACGGGGACTCACCGGAGGAGCGGTTCCTGGTTCGGCGCGCCATGGCGGCGCGAAGGCGGCGGCGCGGGAGGAAAGGGGTGGGGTGGCCGAAGAATGGGGGATTTGGGGGTGATGGGTTGGGGATTTGTCAGATTAGGGCGAGGCGAATTGGCGGGAACTTGCAGAGGAAGGAGCTGACCTTGTCAACGGGGAAGTGTGCTCCGGAAGGAGCCGCTACCGTGTCAGCCAAAAACAAGAAAACCACCGTGTCACGATTGCAATCCCCATTAAGGCCATGTTCAGATTGCCAACTATTCACTATTCATTTCAACTTTTCACTATTCATTTCAACTTTTCACTATTCTCCCCTCACAAAACACGTTTTCCGGCGAATGCTACAGTGTTTTTCTTATGCTACAGTATTTTTCTTACAATCTAAACACACCCTAAGGCTTTGTTTAGTTCGGTAACTTTCATCAATTCTTTCACAGATACGTTTACCAATGTATTATTTATACGCTTAACTTTTCACCAACTTCCTCGTCTAAATAAGACATTAAGGCATGCTCCAATAGGACACTATTTATTGGCTCTTAGGTTGTGTTTAGATTAGGATAAAAAACAATGTAGCTGAAGAAAAACATTGTAACACTTACTGGAAAGCGTGTCTTGTGCAGGAGGTGAATAGTGAAAAACTGATGAAGAGTAAAAAGTTAGAGTGAATAGTGTTTTCTTAGGGAATCTGGACAGGACCATAAATTGTTTAATCGATAAACAATAGGATACTATTCATTGGCTCTTAAATTGTTTAATCGACGAACAATGTCAAAACAGTAATGAGAGGATCTTGTAGATGCCTAAAGGGGGGGTGAATAGGCGTACCTAATAAAACCTGAAAATTCTTTCTTCACAAGTTATCAGTAAAACCGGATCTTCCGAGTACCTCTAGGAAGATCCGATAATCTGATGTTCCGAGACTTACTCGGAAGTTTCGATGTGGAAAATAACCTTTGCTCGAGATTCAAAATCTAACAAGTTATTCGCAATTCCACTTGAATAGAAAGTTCACAGAGGTAATCTAAGAGCTATATATTATGATCAAATACAGCGGAAACCTCAATAGAGATAGATCAGGCAATATATAGCAAATATGAGAATATATGAACCAAAGTAAAGTAAGCAACACAAAGAGACACGAGATTTGTTCCCGGAGTTCACTCCCAAGGGAGCTACGTCTCCGTTGAGGTACCCACAAAGGGTAGAGTCTCTTTCAACTCGTTTCCTCCCTCAATCGACCACAAAGATCAAGATTGAGTCACTTACTAGATGGTTCCACACAAGGAACGGGTGATACAATCCTCCAAGGCGCTCCCACAAGCTAGGTGCTGCACTTGGTAACCTCTAACCGTCTAGGAGCAAGCTCCAAGAGTAACAAACGTGAATCACAAGCCAAGGATGCTTCAAGTGCTTCTTGAGATGAACAAGTGCTTCTCCTCACTCAAAGTCAACACCCAAACGTCAAATCTCTTCTCTCAACCAATCCCCAAATGAATCTTGGCTAGGGCAAGGTTTGGAGGGGAGTGGAGTGAAGGAGAGAGAGCTCAAGATGTGTTTTCTGTTCTGTTTTGCGAGAGAGGAGTGAAGGGGTAAGAGAGGGGGTATTTATACCCATCCCCAAAATCTAACCGTTATGTTCTGAATCGGGCAAATCGGAACTTCCGAGTACTACTCAGATCTTTCGGATAGGCTTAGGTTAGCTGTGAAAACCTAAGTGTACTGCCAAACCGGAACTTCTGATTCACAAAATCGGAACATTCGATTTTGCCAAATTTTACTCAGTACCATTTCGGATCTTCTGATTCACAAAATCGGAT
This sequence comes from Digitaria exilis, assembly GCA_015342445.1. Taxonomy (NCBI): domain Eukaryota; kingdom Viridiplantae; phylum Streptophyta; class Magnoliopsida; order Poales; family Poaceae; genus Digitaria; species Digitaria exilis. Next base: position 455,638 of record JACEFO010001827.1, on the reverse strand, counting down.
CTTCCGGTTTTGCATTTTTCTTCTCAGTACCATTTTGGATCTTCCGATGTAGGAAATCGGATCTTCCGGTTTTCCCTGAAAAATTGAGCTTTGCCCGTTTTGTTCTCTCAAGGTTAGTTTTCATCTAAATATAGCACTTTGACATCCTTGATTCATCAAACACGTCCCCCTTGATAGTACGGTGTTTCCTATACTCAAATTCAAAGAATAAATTCAATTTAAATCCTCCATATGAGCTTCACACCATATAATTTGAATTGGGAACCTCTTTTGTATATATTCTTTTTCTTATTTCATTTAACACCTGCACATATCTTAATAAAAGTATGAAACCTCCAAATTGTGGTTGTTATCACCACCAAAACCACTAGGGGGCCAAATGCACTTTCAAGTAAAAAAAGGACAGTAAGTTGGCTCTTTGCTATCTCGTAAGTTGGCTCTTTGCTAGCTCTTAGCCATCTCACAACATTTTTTATTCATTAAAGAGAGCAACTTTTGATGTGACCGCATCACTTTTCCACTCTTCAATGAATATGAGACGGCTAAGAGCTAGCAAAGAGTCAACCTACTTTTATACTATTTTGGTATTGTTCATCGATTAAACAATTTAAGCGCTAGCAAAGAGCTAATGAACAGTAACCATTGGAGAAAGCCTAAGGGCATGTTTGGTTCTCTTCTCTTCGCAGACTGGCTCGCATCGCTCGTGCAGGCTCGTATGGGCTAGGTCCACCACATGCAGCCGCCCTATGTTCGGTTGGCATCTCTGCACAACCAGGCCAGAATGAAATGGCGATTGGTTGTCTACACCCACTAGAATCGATTTACTTTTTCTCTCTGCACGCCCCCATGCATGGCCGCCGGCCGCCACACACCACGCGAGCCAAGCCAGGCGGAAATGCCAGATCATTCCGTTCCCCAAGAGCCTGGTCGCGGACTCCTTTTTGCATCACGACAGCCTGTCCCAGGAGCTCATACAGGCTAGCCAAACTTGGGCACTTGCATTTGGCCAGCCTAGCCAAGGCTGATGCAGGACACCAAACAACCCTAAGTTTAGATTCAAACGAGCGAGCAAAAATTAGTTCATTAGCAATAAGTACATTAGCCCATTAGTGGGTTATTAAAACAACGATGACGAGGAGAATGAAGATTTTGAGGAATTGGGTTATGAATCAGTCGCCAATCAAGGGGTCAGTCACCTTTTACACTCTATGTGATGGGATTGGATTATCTTGGATGAGATTATTTATGTTTCTATTATGCTTTTATATTTTTTTAGTAACACTGCGTTTGGAAGTAGATATTTCCGCCTTGGAATCGGAATTGGCATTGATAGTCCTGAATACCAGGTGTTTGGATGCTTTAGAATTCGGAATTGGAAATCCAACCCAATACCCAGCGGTATTGAGCGCACGCACATCTCAGCTCCTTCTATACCGAGCCACACCCCTCCGAACTGGCCGGAATCATTATTTCGCGTCTCTCCATCTCTCTCTCGGACTCTGCTGGCGCCGCCCCTCCACCTGGCCCATCTACCGACCCCGCCACCCCGACCATATGTCATGCCATCCCTCCTCTTCCTCCTCCGCTAGGAGCTGCGCCCCATCCCGCCGCTCCTTCTCTTAGCCATGGTTGGCTCAAGCTTCGCCACGGCCACGCCGCCCCTGCCCTTCCCCATCACCGGCGGGCTGTGTTGCTCCCTTCTCTTCCCAATCTCCGACAGGCCCGGCCCGTCCCTCCTCTTCCCACCGTTCGACGAGTGAGGATTTTCATGCCGTCGCGAGCTATATTGCTGAGCCATTTGTGGCGATGCTCATGGTGAGCTCTAGGGGCGTGGGGGCATTATGGGTCCACATCCTAGCTCCTCTCTTTTTTTTCGAGAGTAACAACGGCAACCCTTAGGTTGCCTGAAATTTATTTATAAGGTAAACAACATACAGAAAACAACAAAATACATCAACACAAATACAAACAGGAATAACGGTACAGAAGTAGAGAAGGCCACGTCCGGACAGCGTTTCTGATCTATGTCGGCGGCGGCGTAGGTGCGCCATGTCGCCTCCGGCGATGCAAGGCTCCAGAACCCTTTGCTACCGAGGGGTAGCTCCGGGTAGGAGCTACTGCTCTTCATCTGACGATCCAGAGTGGTGGCGAGCAAGCTGAGCAGAGCAGGCTGGGGACCTTGCAGAGCGAGCAGAGCAGAGCACCGTGCCGATGTCACCAGCGACGGACGGGCGTGCAACGACCTTGGATGGATTTATAGTACATACCAATTTCTAATTCCATCATTGTGTGCATCCAAACATGTATCTGAATCAGGATGCTTCTCTGATTCTAAAAAGCATTGCAATGGCCATCCAAACAACAAATTTCAAATTGGAGCCATTTCAATACCAAGGCTGATTTGGCATTGAACCCAATTCAATGTCATGCCTCAAATATCTACATCTAAACGGAGCATAAGGTATATAGTTTATAGTCACCAGCACTGTGTCAAAACAGAAGGTTAGGAAACCGGTGAAAAGACAATTTGTGACTTCTATTTGTACTTGGTTGGACTTTAGCCCATAAAGCCAAAATACCCCTATCCAAAATTAAGCAATTTAGCCTTATCTAAAACTCGGTGTGTCGTAATAGCTGTGGACTCATTAATATGTTTTTCAATGGTTCAAATGAATTTTCACCACCCTTCTCTGTGTGCAGTTTGCTCGACAGATGAAACAAGGGGTGTTTCAGTCTCAAAGGCTACAGTTCAATCATATCACATCGGATGTTTTGATCTCAATTAAAAAGACTAAAAATAGCTAATTATAAAATTAATTGCATAGCCCTAGTCTAAGTTGCGAGATGAATCAATTAACCTAATTAATTCATTATTAGCATATATTTATTGTATCGCCACATTGTCAAACCATGGATTAACTAGACTTAATAGATTTGTCTAGTCTAATTTGCGAGATGAATCAATCTTATCTTACTATTACTAATTGGAGGCTCCTTTTGAAGGCTATTGTCAAATTTTATTACATTAAAAATTGTGTCCTCCTTTACATAACATATTTTCAATAAAGTTGCTAAACACCCCGGAGACAGAACCTATCCACTGTCTCAGAAATTGCCTTGCCTGTCCACCGTCTCAGAGATTGCCTTGCGCTCTCCTTTATATCTCTCCCTAGCGGTGTCCGATGTGTTTGGATTGTAGAAAAAACATTGTAGCTTTAGAAAAACACTATAGCTAATCCTGAGAATCGTGTTTTCTGAGAGAAAAGAATGGTTAAATAGTGAAAAGTTGAAATGAATAATGATTGATTTGAAATTTGAACAGGCCTAGTAACAATGTTTGTCTTGCCTTTTCTGTTTCCCTCGTACTCCTCCTACAAGCTACTACAACTGTATGGTCAAATTGGATAGCTAGCGTAGCAAAATAGGAAACATCGACTCAACATGCTAATAACCCATACAAAAGAGAAGCTGTATACAGACATGGATGTATATATAGAAGGAAAAACACCTGCCGATAACGTCCGAACGAAAACATTTGAACTGATCGTAAATAAACACCGAAAATCATTTCCCTTTCGGCACAACCTGGCACCAACGCGAGAATTTCGATGAAAAATACGAGTTTTTTTTTATATCGGCGAAAAATAAGAGTTGGTGGCAACTAAACCAATATAGCAGTGCTACTCTAATCGAATGCAATACGCGAGTGTGAACAGGATAATCATTGTGCGCAGGGATATTAATCCACAAGGGAGAACATAATCTTCATAGAAAAACCACACCATATGCTTGATGCATTGATCGTGCCTGCTCGTTGTCCATTTATTCAACTTCTGGACACCAGAGGATCAACGAGACCTGGCATCAAGATCTGAGAAACTGAGAATTCAACGAAAGATGTGAGTTGGACGGCCACCCGCCACCTATATATGTAATACTACTCGATCTAATTTAACAATAGCCCATGCGAACCAGATGACCACTTTTATTGAAGCCTTACAACCGCTAACACCAGCTTCATCTTGTCCCCTGTTCTACTCAGTCCTTGTATAAAAGAGGCGGCCGGCCCTTAGCTCGACGACCCTGCAAAAGCAATCAGTTCAAACATCTACACATAATAGCGCTAGCATTGTTACCTCTGTATATATATACCACCGATATACCACACACATACCGTAGTTAGTTTTCTGATGGCTGCCACGGCTAGGAACAACTCCGTCGTCCTGCTCCTCGTTGTGGCCGGCATCGTCCTGCAGCTGTGCTCCCTCGCGCCTCCTGTGGCAGCGTCCGGTAGGAAGCTGGTCAAGCTGGAGCTGGAGCTGCAGACTAGCGGTTTGACTGTCACCCCACGAAGCCCCAGTGTCAGCGGTGCGATCCCCAAGTCAGCCGTATCGGCTGTCATCGATAACTTCACCGCCCCCAAAGGGAAGGTCTCCACAGCCCCCGGTGCCGCTACATCCACGACACACAACTAATTGTTATATCTCTGTAGATGTCGTGCGAGATCGATTTCAGGTTACACAAGCTCGTGATACGACTGTTGGGAATGTGCGATGTATAAGGTTGTGTTGTCTCTTCTGTGTAAAACCTTCGTATGCAGAGGGAGCATGCATGAATAAAGGCCATCTTGCCTTGCGTGTTTCATGTTTGTATGTGCCCGCTCTTTCAAACATTTCATGTTTGTATGTTTCAGTGAACGATATATGTTGTACTGTTCACATTGAAGGATGGATCGAACCCAGATACTTTGTTAGAAAAATGAATGTATTGATTGATATTCTATCCTCTGAATGGACTTGGAATGACCTTATTTCAAACTCAACCAAGACAAGCCTATTTCATTAAAAAAAAACAGACAACCCTAGGTATAAAGATCGAATATAGATATACTCTTCCGTTCTAAATTATAGTTTATCCAAAGTTCTAAATTATAGGTCATTCTAAATTTGTTGATTTCAAATTAATTAATTGGTCGAAATCAGAGTATCATTTTTCTTATGAACAAAACATGACACCAAGAGTTCTTCTCACAAAAAAGTACATTTGTTGGTTGCAACTTCCAAACCATCTTAAGGGGGACCCACACACTAAATTTGGCACCATGATATGAGATTTTACAGGGGACTAAGTGGTGGATTTAAATAGTTGGGAGAACGATTGTCAGGTCTTGAATTTCTTAAAAAGAAAAAAGAAAAAAGAATCCGGTCCACAAGAAAATCCGCTAATCATTCCCTTAAGCCAACCGAGATGGGTATTATGTCGCAACACACCTTCTACATATATATGGTGTTAATTACTCTAATATACATACAGCCATGAGATCCGGATGATCACTTTTATTAAAGCCTTACTGTACATGACAGTTCACGCCAGCTTCAGGTCAACCTTACCCCCTCCTTCTTCGCTCTACACTCGCATCGAAGGAGGCAGCCCTCGCCCATTTCTGGCGACTGCCATGGCCAGGAACTCCCTCCTACTCCTTGTTCTTGCCGGCGTTGTCTTGCCACCATCTGTGGCACGAGCAGGTGGAGCGCTGGCCGAACGGCAAGCCGTTGCAGGTAGCGGCGGGGGAGCTGACCTGGTGCGCCAGGAAGCCGTTGCTGCCGGCAAGCAGGTCGCCCGGAAAAAGTCTACTTAACCCCCTCACTTATTTGAGGTGGACTACATCACTCTCTAAACTATAAAACATGATTTTGTGCACACCAAACTTTGTGAAACTAGACATTTAGGCCATGTTCAGATTTCCAACTATTCACTATTCATTCCAACTTTTCACTATTCATTCTAACTTTTCACTATTCCTCCCTCACAAAACACGTTTCCCAGCGAATGCTACAGTGTTTTTCTTATGCTACAGTGTTTTTTCCTACAATCTAAACACACCCTTAGCCCCCTGGAGTGGTTTTGGTACCTGGTTTGGTGCATGTGGCACCCAAGCTGGCATGGTTTGGACACGTCAACGCCTAGGCCTGCTTGTCAGCTGGAGCGGCTTGCTCGTCGAGTTATCGTCCTTCCCTCTTCCCCAACCTGCGCCGCCGCTCATCTGCCCCCTTGTTCCTCTGATCTGTCGCGGCCTTTTGCTGTGGCGGCGAGCCGACGACTGCCTTCGCCTCAGCGTCGCCGTGCTCGCGCTCCCGCTCGCCATGCTCCGCTCCTCCGCCACCACGCTCGCTGACGTGCACGCCGTCCTACGCTGCCTGCTCCCGTACTCTCACACGGGTAGTCTTCAAGTCCCAGCAAGCTAGGCAGGTGAGAAAAAGCGGCGGCTAGCTAGGAGCAAGTAAAGAAATCAACGTGGTCGGCAACGAATTGGAGCCGGAGCGTTGTCCTGTTCGCCTGTGAAGATCTCGCTTATTCTGTGGGAGCAAATTCACAATTTGAATCCTGACATGACTAAATCGAGGTCCATTGTGCATACAGATGATCTCTGCAACAACCAAATCGAGAGCCACTGCCATTCGCGCCGCTGTCGATGTGGAAGAAGCGGTAGGGCTAGGGCGGCAGCAAGCAGGCCCACATGCGTGGAGATGAGGCGCACAGCTTCGATCCGACCTTCCGCCAGCGTGGTTGCGAGTTGCGACACCCATGCCGGCGAGCGCGGTGTCGATGGAGACGCGGGAGATGAGGCGCGCCGGCCAGAGGAGAGTTCGGACCAGTCGCGGGGGTCGATTTGGTCCCACGAGGAGGCTGGCATCTTGCGAGAGGGTCCCACGCCGTGGCGCCCTACGAGGAGCAGGTCTGGGATTGTCATCAGTCCATGTCAGCATGCCAACATGGCAAAACCACCATGCCAAACAACTATAGGGGCTCATTTATCTGGTTTTACAAAGATGAAGGGGTTAAATATCTAGTTTTATAGGTCAGAGGGTGATGTAGTCTACCCTAATAGGTCAGGGGTTATAAACTTTTTCCCCGGTCGCCCGTGGTGTCGGGGACATCGCCGGGTACACTGCCGCAGAAGTAGGAGGGACGACAGGGCGGACCATCAACTCTGCACTCGGTGCTGTCGACGAGCACCGCATCAACGCTGGGCAAATCGGCGTTTTGGGCGGCACGCGGAGCGTCGACAACGAGAGCTCGGCAGCCACCACACACAGTTGACTTTGATGTTACCGTGAGGTTAAATTTCGTGATGAACTCAAGCGAGCGAATAACATGTCACATATCGCCATCCTTTTCGGTGCTCGGTTTTTTTTTTTTGAGATACACTTTTGCTGCAAGTGAGTCCTGGGTTTACAAGTTCATCTCAATTTGTTAGCAGAGTAAGAGACAGAGCGATAGTGGTTGGAACTAGAATGTTTCGCCCACATACAAACCAAAAATATTTCTTTCTTATTTCTGTGTTAGTTGAACCTCACAACCTTTCTAAAAACATTATGTAACAAATGCTTGTAAAACCTGGTCCCAAGTAATGACAAAAATATAGATGGTTTTTTGACTAATAATATTGAAATTAAAAGTGAAATATACTTTTTCAGAACCGTGACTTAGCAAGTACTCCTCGCGTCCCAAAGTAACATTCTTTCTCACTTCCGAGAAACAACTTTAGTCAATTATATATAAAAATATATTAAGATTTATGGTACAATATAAACATCATTAGAGAGATATTTAGATCTAGTTTTTTTTATAAAAATTATTTGGAGATTTAAATGTACCATATATTTTTTATGAATTAAGTCAAACTCGCGGCACGAACACCCAAAACGACATTTACTTTGGGATGGAGTGAGGAGATCGAAATATACAGTCAAAGTTTCTTTTTGGAGCAAGTGTTTCTTCAAACTGCAAAGTGTAACATTAGCGACTTCTAACATTGCACCCTTAGTTCTTTTTTCTAGAGGAACACTACGGTAGGCTTAAGCCGACCTGAACATTATATTAACTGGATAAATATTACATCCAAGGGTTTTTGAAAAGTGCTACATGATTACATCATTTAAGCGCTCGCACCAAGCACGCAAGCGTGCTTTCTGTATTGGACCCTGCAGCCGGTAGCTCCAAAGGTGCAGGTCTTGTGCAGCATCTAAAACTACGTACCATTGCAGCTGTCTTGACATTGATCACGAAAGATGCAAGCATTACGGTTTCCATATGTTCCATAATAGAGCAATTACTACTGCTTGCCGACAAGGATAAGGTTCTGTATCCCAGATCAAGCCGCGAGCTAGACCATAGCCGCTCCGGGTGGAGTAGTGAGAGACTAAATCAGCATCAGCACATGACCAGACTTGACGAGCTTGGCGACAGTGAAGAGGTGCTCCTGTGTCTCTTGATGGCATTGGAGTAATGTGACGACGATGAAGCAGGGCCCGAACAGGGAGGCGACAACGGTGAATGAGCCAAAGGAAATGCTTAATTCTGTGAAGAAGTTAGGAGATGTTTGGTTTGAGTGTGTGGTAACGCAAATGAAATTGAAATCATATAACGATGGGACCGGAGGTGGAATGAGTGTTTACTCGATTTGTTGGTGTTGTTACTGTAACGCTATCAGATAGCGCATCTCTTGGAGAGCTGCAGCAGCGGCCCAGAAGTGATCCATTAACACTCGTGAAGCGACGTTATCGAGATTAAACTGGCCGGTAACGAATTACGCAGTAACCCATTTCAAACCACATCTAAACAAACACAAGTAACGCTATCTGTTTTCATCCGTAATCTGATTACGTTACAAAGTAGCCAACCAAACACTTTCTTAGTGGAAGGGGAAGGGAACACCGCTACAATAGAGCGAGCATTTGCCAAAGGAAACTGAAGGAACCGAACAAGGGGATGCTGCCATGACAGCATCAAACGACGGAAGCTAGCATCCGCTGCTGCCGGCGTCGTCGGCTGCCGTTGCCGCCGCGTTCTGGCTACGGCTCGCACGGCATGGGCCGGATACTATTTTGCTGCCAAATGAATCTGGTAGGTGACCGACGACACGGTCTCATTCCCAGACATTTACGACGAGCTAACAGCGACTGAGCTGCCGTCGCCCATGCACTCTGCCGCCATGCCGCTGTGCATGTGCATTCATGCACGAACCCGATCGACGACCAGTAACCAGTTGACGCGAGTGCTCGGCAGTCCAATCAAGCTGTTCCTCAGTCGAAACAGATACAGAGAAGAACTGACGCAGTGACGCGGAAAGCATCATCTTCTTCACGAGCTCAGAAAGCAGACGTAAAAGATCATGATCATCCCCGGTTATGGTCTTTATTTTTCGATATCAACATGCGCAGTAACATTGGTTAAAAAAATCACTAGCATCATTATTCACTTTACCTTTTTTTTGCACGAATTAACACAAGCACTTTGACACCGACAATATATCAAGCTCCATTTTGAGCAAGGACTAGCTAAACAGGATAAAACATATATGACCGAAATTACCAGTAACCGAGAAGTGACGATCAAGTTACGCTCTCAAGATACACAGGTTGAAGGAAAGTAATCACGCGTCCAGTACGTTAACGATGCCCGCATGCATGCGCATGGACACCCCTCTCCGAGTCGACGTACGGCTCAACGCCCGCCGCCACCCGCGCCTGCTCCTGCACCAGCGCCGCCTCCTGCTCCGGCGCCCATCCCGACGCCGACTCCCACACCAATTCCAATGCCGAGGCCACCGCCGCCGCCTCCGCCCAGACCAACGCCGTGCCCGAGACCTCCACCGGCGCCGCCGCCACCACCGAGGCCACCTCCGCCTCCACCACCAAGGCCGCCGCCTCCGCCGAGACCGCCGCCGTGGCCGAGTCCTCCGCCCGCTCCTCCACCAAATCCACCACCGGCGCCACCGCCCATCCCACCGCCTCCACCACCACCCATGCCGCCACCACCACCAAGGCCGCCTCCTCCACCTGCTCCACCTCCCATGCCACCACCGGCTCCAAATCCTCCACCTTTACCGCCTCCTCCACCGAAGCCTCCTCCAGCGCCACCACCGCCGCCCATGCCGCCGCCGCCTCCACCACCAAGCCCGCCTCCTCCGCCCGCTCCACCTCCCATGCCACCACCGGCTCCGAAACCTCCACCTTTACCACCACCAAGCCCACCTCCTCCGCCACCACCCATTCCTCCACCTCCGCCGCCTCCAAGTCCGCCACCACCGCCGGCTCCACCTCCTACGCCGCCACCAGCTCCAAATCCACCACCGGAGCCTCCCCCAACCCCACCACCTCCACCGCCACCCATTCCGCCGCCTCCTCCGCCACCAAGTCCGCCGCCACCGCCACCTCCACCGCCGACGCCACCACCGGCGCCGAAGCCACCGCCTTTCCCGCCGCCACCTCCGAGTCCACCACCGCCACCTCCTCCAAATCCACCGCCGCCACCACCACCAAGCCCGCCGCCGCCACCAGCTCCACCTCCGGCGCCGCCACCAAAGCCGCCTCCAGCGCCACCTCCAAGGCCACCACCGCCTCCGCCACCTAGACCGCCACCTCCTCCACCGCCCATCCCGCCGCCGCCACCAAGGCCGCCTCCACCACCGCCTCCAAAACCGCCACCGCCTCCAAAGCCGCCGCCGCCGCCGCCGCCGCGGCACCTTCCGAAGCGACAGTCACGGCCAAAGGGGCCACGGCCGAAGCGAGGACCGTGGCCATGGCCGTAGTGCGGGTCGTAGTCATCATCGAAGTGATGGGCTGAAACGGAGCATGTCAAGGAGAGGAGGAAGGCGACGAGGAGTAGAGCGCAGATAGGCTTCCTGAGGTGGATGGCCATGGCCATCTTGAGAGTGGAGTGGAGGGGAGACAGTGGCTAGCTAGATCGCTAGCCACTAGTGATGACTGATCGGCAGCTTTGTGTTTGAGGTGAGTTGCCTTGGTTGTCTTGCCTGGTTCGAAGCGGAGAGCTCGTGTGCTTATATAGGGATTGAGCGCACATGACTACATGAATGAGGGTTTGACACGACGACACCGTTAGACGATCATCAACTTGCCTATGAGTTGCCGCGTTTCGGACAGGTGAGTGGTAAGGAGAGCATTAAGTGTTGCATGCATAGTAGTATAGCACAGTGTCGCCCTAGCTAGTTGCCCACCGCTCTTTGAAAATCCTTTGAAAGAAAAATGGTTTCGTTAAGACTTACCAGTTAACACCAGAAACCTTGAGTAGATCGTACTACAGCAGCAAAATTATTGGTTACCGACTTATTACTGCTAGCTCTGTTATAGGAATTGGGGCTGCATAGTACATATGCCTACATGGTGCTGACGGTGCGCCATCAGAGTTGTTTTGCTGCAGAGACCTGCAGTATTCGGGGTGTACAGACGGAAGCGAGCGTCGTCATGTTGCTCATTTGCATGCCCTCCTGTGTGTGCACACTGCACAGGCAGTACTCTATACTTGGCCGACAAATTTTCACCGCGCAGTGAGAAGCTGAGAGTGCATTAAACATTTTAAACCATACTTCCACAGCTAGTACGTACTACGCAACCACCGGTGATAGGCCATCATCATATCTGCTAGCATTGATGCTGGTACGACCAATGTCGATCCACGGTTTGACCAAGTAACGTCGATATGATCGACATCCATGCAACATCCACGCGAGTACACGAGGGAACAGTTGATGAATTGAAGCCATGCAAATTGCAGTCGCCATGAATAATCATCCTCACCTCACGCGGCTCAGCAGCTGGTTGCATTGGTCGACCGATTCTGTGGGCTCGGCTCACAGCACAATCACATGGCCTGCGGCGACGAGCGGGCATGGAAGCGTCGACTCGCATCGCATTATGGGTAGTTGGGAGGGGAGAAAAAGATCTTTTTACAGAAATCGTGTTTTATGAGGGGGGATGAATAGAAAAGTTGAAAGAAGTTAAATGAGAACTTTTCTGGAAGTGTGTTTTCTGAGAGAGATGAATAGTATAGTCCAAAAGATCTTCTGAAACTAAACACGGCCAATAACTTGGTTGGCCGTGTGCGGAATGGCACGGCGGCATGGGAGTTAGCAGATGCGAGCAGTTACTGCCGTATTGAAGGCTCTCCCATCCGCCTCCGCCACGGCCTTGGAGGGTTGGACGCCATAGATGCGAGCTGGTGAGCATGCATCGCCTGCCGGCTCGATCCCTGACCCTTATCTGCCAGCCAGGCTGCAAAACAGGTCCCCGGCGTCGATCGTCAACGCGTTGACTTTTATCATAAATACTTTGCTTGCGAGCTGCCGAGCCGAGGCATGGGCGGAGTTCGTTGAACAGAGAAAAGTGGCTTCGGATCAAACGATTCTCAGTTTACTTTGAGAGTATGAATTACATTGTTAAGTAAAATACACCGGTGGCCCATGAACTTGGTATGTGATGTTATCTAGGTCTCTAAACTCCCAAAACACATTTCATGCTCCCAGACTTATTGCACGGGGCCTAAGAACTCTCAAAGTGCATGTTTATTAGGTCTCAAAACTTATACTTAGACGTCATCCGAGTCCATAAACTTTTTTTAAAAAAATAAATCTTAAAACTACCACCTGTTGATGACGACAATGATTTCTCCTTACTCCATACCTTCACAACCACCTTATGCTAGTGCTTGGGGGGGTGTCATAAAATTCACTTTAAGAGTTTAATGCCTCAAATAATACCTTGAGACAAGCTGGAAAACTTACAAATGTGTTTTGAGAGTTTAGTGATCCATATGACATTAAAAGAAAAGTTTATTGGCTTGAAAATGCATTTTAAGAGTTGAGGACATAGATGAAACTCTATGATAAGTCTTACCGACCGCCCATATATTTTACTCTATTATATTTAGGTCTTATTTAGTTTCTGGCGCATAAACTTTTTACATATTACATCAGATGTTTAGATACTAATTAAAAGCATTAAATATAAGCTAATTACATAAAAGTGTAATTTGTAAGTCAAATTTGTTAAACCTAATTAATCTGTTTTCTCCAAATATGCTTCCACGGACCATCTGAGGACGATCCCGACACAGTTACATCTTCATGTTCCTAGTGGCGAGTGATACATGAATTCATGCCAGCTCAAGATATCTTACACGGCCGACATGTTGAGCCAATTGCCAACTGTGAAACTTGTGGAGCAGATGTGGAGTCCATTTATCATGTGATGGTCAAGTGTACGGTGGATCGGAAATTCTGGCGTTTCATGAAAGAAGCAACCGGGGTCAAGCTGCCGAATGTTCACCCACTCACCTGGGCGCATGATATTCTAGAAGCGAAGGTGTGTTCTAAAAAAGATGCCGCCATGATTATGTGTGGGATGTGGACTCTCTGGACATCGAGGAACAGGAGGTGGCATGGAACCCATGGCCACTGCGTCAGGCTGTTTTTTGGGCGCGAGACACGTCCATGGACTTGTGGCATATCTTGCATGATGAGAAGCAGAAGAAGTAGATGTCGGTACCCGTTCGGCATTGGCAACCCCCACCCCAGGGCTGGCTGAAGTGTAACACAGATGCTGCGTACGACGAAGAGTCCAGAACAAGAGCTGTTGGAGCGCTACTCCGCGATGAAGCAGGTAACTATATCACAACATCTGCTCACTGGATGCCATATGTGCTGAGTGCCCTAGCAGCTGAGGCACAAGTCAGTCGAACTGGTTTGTAGCTAGCCGTCGCGCATGGGGCGACAAAAGTGATTCTGGAGACGGACTGCAAAGTGCTAGTTGATCTATGGCACAAGGAAGGGGAGCGAAGATCGGAGATTAGTGGCATTTTGAAGCAGATGGAGGAGGTAGCACATAGCTTGATTGATTTTACTCTTGTATTTGTACCTTGCTCATGTAATGTTTCTGCATATGAATGTGCCCACAATGCTTTTAGCTCTAGACATTCGGATGACTGGCAGATACCTCCGGAGTTGGTTGTTAGAGTTTTGGAGCATGATTGTAACCACGTTACTTGATCAATATAATGCTCCGTTCCTCAAAAAAAAATTAATATGTTTTCTGCTTTTTTTTTGAGGGAAGAATCTGTTTTTCTGCTAGCCAGATGCGTTTCGTTGTTCGTACGAACGTGTGTGTTCGCGGCCCATTAATGCTATCACGGTTGTGCCGGGCTCTAATTGTGCCGGTCTACTCTGTTCGTTTTGGGCCAAAGTTTGGCCCAGGCAACGACACAAGGCCGCGTCTATCATGCTGGGCCTGCATGGGTATGATTGTGCACCCCCCCCCTTAAACAGTAGCAGGCCTCGTGTCGGTCTATTTAACACGGGCACTGGCATGGCTCTGCCACAAATATCAAAGATAGTTTAAATACAAAAAGATAATAATCGTCATTTCAACAGGCAATCAAAGTCTGAATACAAATATTTTAATACATAAGATAATAATCGCCATTTCAACCAAACACCTGTTGTAGATGAAAACATAGAAGAACGACACAGTGCTGTCAGTGACGGCCGGGAAGACGGAATGGCGTGAACGACATCATGCCATGCAGATCATGCTCCTCAAACGCGGCGGCCTCCTCCTAATCCGCCGCCGGCGCCTCCAACGCTAGCATCCGAGCTGAAGCCACCTGTGTGACTATCGCCAAGACCTTCTCCTTCTCCAGCACCACCTTCAACACCATTCATTACGCCGAAGTCACCACCATGTCCACCGTCGAAGCCTACTCCCGCACCCTCCCCTGCCCCGAAGCCTCCTCCATGTCCTCCACCGACACCAAAGCCCCCACCATGGCTACTACCAAGCGCCCCGCCACCACCACCACCTCCAAACCCTCCACCTCCACCGATCCCTCCTCCAAATCCAGCTCCACCACCCAAACCACCTCCATGTCCATGGCCACCACCTCCTCCTATCCCACCTCCTGCGCCGCCGCCGATTCCGACACCGCCTCCAAACCCACTACCATGGCCTCCACCTAGCCCGCCACCATTACCTCCTCCAAAACCTCCACCACCACCGACGCCGCCGCCCGCTCCGAACCCACCACCATGGCCCAAACCACCGCCAAGCCCTCCACCACCAAAACCACCACCTCCACCAAAGCCGTTGCCACCTTTCAGGCAGCCGTCAAACCAGCAGCGATGATGATGACCGAACCAGCCATGGCCAAACCGTCGGCCACCAAAATTAGCCTGAGCAACGGTGCTCAGCTGAGACACGATGCCGAGCAGGAGAAGCAGCAAGAGCGCATTGCGACGTATAGGCCTAGCACTAGGCATTATTGTTAAGCGCAGCATGCTTCGTTGCTAGCTAGTGACCAAGGGACGATATGGAATAATGAACTCTGATGTCGAGTGATCGATGATGGTTTGTATATATAGAATATAGAATATGGTTTGGGGATAATGCAGATGGAAGGGACGAAGGCCCGTGCCTTGGTAGGAGGAGGTTTCAGGTTGCGCGGCGACATGCATGGATATGGAGTGAGCTTATTGATGATCATGACTGCGTTTGGTGAACGGTTGTGGGGATGGCGGGAGAGGATCTGGATGAATTGTGGTCAGAAGGAAGGGGTGATCGATTGGGCAAAAGTACAAAAAAGAAAAGAATAGAAGAGAACCTGTAAAGGCATCAGGCCCAGTAAACAAATGGGCTGGCCCACATTGTCAACACTCTACCAAGAGCGGCAGGGAAAAAAAGAAAAGGAGAGAACCGTACCGGCACGGCGCTCCCCATCCCCCTCCTCTCGTGGGCTCGCCGTGGCGGCGGAGAAGCGACCCACAGATCTCTTCGTGGCGGCGGAGATGAGGAGGTCCACGGCTCTCACGGGGGCGGCGGCGCTGATGCTGCTGCTGCTGGTGGGGGCGTACATGTCGATCGCCGCCTACGTGGAGAGGATCGAGGAGGTGGAGACCCGCCGGAGGTTCAGGGACTGGATGGCCAAGGTCAACAAGACCTACGACTCCATCGGCGATGAGGAGCACCGGTACGCGGTGTTCAAGGAAAACCTCCGCCGCTTCGACAACACCTTCATCGACGCCGCGGGGCTCCCCAACGGCTTCGGTGACCTCACCGACGAGGAGCTCAACTCCTTGAACCTCGGGAGCGTGCCGGCGTACTCCTTCGACTGGAGGGAGAAGGGGAGCGGCGGTGGTGGTGGCCGAGGTGAAGCGGTTTCCAGGTGAGCATCTTGTTTATTTTACTACGGGGTCCTACCAGAGTTCACAAAACCGTTTAAAACCGGTCGGTTTCCGCAGGAACCGTCTAACCAGTCCGGCCCGGTTGCAATAAACCCCGGTTACTACTCCCGAACCGACACTATAAAACCGCTCCTATCGGTTAGCCGGCTGGTTTCACCGGTTAGCTGGACCCGGTTCTTTTATTTCAAAAAATAACCCTGGGTCCGACCAGCATGTTCCTCTTCAACGAATTAACGAAAATTTAAGGATTTCTGTTGGTCAACTACAATAGTTTCAGTATCCATTTGAAGAGGAAGTAGATGATGCTTGTAATTAGGCCTACTTGTAAGTGGTGGCGGCTCAACATGGGAACAATTACAGATCCCCTTGTAGAAACTTTCATTCTTATGAGTTATGACTACTGACCTGGGTCACTTAGAAATTTTTGTACATACTCTCACTCATCCGCTACTTTTTACCAGTTTGGTGCGCCCACACAATTGAACTGGAGGTGGAGGGGATCGCTTAACCACTCCTGGAGAGATGAAGCGCGCGTGGATTAAGGGCCTGTTTGGGAGGGCTCCTGGGAGCTTCGGCTTTAGTACTGTAGTGGATATGGCACCTTTGTTTGTTGCTCATGGAATAAAATTGAGATGAAAACGTTTCTAGTATTTCCAGAAGATGAAATGACAACAGAAATCCAATGAGAAAGATAGTTCGTCAGCCGTCAGGTGTGTTCTCCCCTTCCGGTCATGGTGCAAGATAGAAGTAAATCATGAACATGAAGTCGCGAATTTCCCACTAATATAGTAATAAAAATGACGTAAATGCAATGAGAAAATTTTACAAGGTTTTTTGGAGCTAAGAATTTTGCGCAGCAGTGGCGGAGCATTGACAGCTTGGCCAACTGGAAGCGCTGCCGCCCCGCCCCGCCCTGTCAAGCCCGCGAGGGGGCGGTGCCGGGGCTATGGCTTCTGCTCAGAAGTTGATTAAACTAGTTCTCTAGTGGCGCCATAGTTGCAAAGGCTTTATTCAACCTGGACACCGGCGTCGGCGTCGCCAGCAACGATATACCTGGTGGCAGCTACGCAGGAGGCATGTCGGCGGGGATGGGCGGCATCAGCGCCGGCGGTGGCAACGATGTACTACCTGGCAGCTTCGCAGGAGGCATTTCCGCGGGGCTGGGATGTCTTGGCCCAAATTGTTAGCACGCCTGATCAAGATGCCTGATCGTTATTCTCAGATATATAGTCCGAATTAACCTTCCATGTCGACGCACCCTGATGCATGTCTGTCGTCTCTGCGTGTATGTTTAATTTGTGTGTGCAATAAAGTTTGGCCAGCATTTTCCATTATTAATTGTTTGGCCTTTATATTCAGGTGTTATTTAATTTGTTGGTCCGGTCTGTATTGTTTTTCATCAGGAGATGTTTGGTTCGCACAATTGTAACGTAATTTGATTACGGAAGGTAACACATTACGTTACAAGTGTTTGTTTGCACTCCTCTGAAATTAATTAACGCTGCAATTGAATCCCTTGCCTGTACAAAGTTATTACCCTTCCTCCCCCACTGTAATCAACATGCTCACAACAATGTTGCTATCTGAAAATGTTATCGTTGTGCAACAAACAAAAAGAGTGATCACCCATTCCACCACCCATTACAGTGTAATCTCATTTCCCTTTACGTTTGCATTACCATTGTACCAACCAAACACCTTCTATATTCGACGACTGAGTGCAATCAGCAGCAATCTAGGGTCTGTTTGGAACCTTTGCTACCGCTAGCCTCGCCTCGCCTGCTTGCCTTGCCTCGCCCAGCAAAGTCAGGCAAGCTCCGTGTGGTGTGTTTGTTTTCTTTGCCGTTGCTCACCTTGCTCACCCAGGCCAGCGCGCAAGTGAGCAAGCTAGCCTTGCTCGTGCAGGAGAGTGGATTCGGCTCTCCTCGATCGGCAAGGATTTTCTTGCCCACGCGGGCGAGCTTGCTGGGCAAACAGGCAAGGCAAGCGGCTACCAAACAGCTCTGTCTTGCTGGGAGAGGCGAGGCAAGCACGGGCAAGAGATCCAAACTGACCCCTACTCGTCAACCAGCTGTAGGCACATGCACATTGCATGGCAATATAAACAGTCGTACATGCCCTAAGAAACCATGTTAAGGTTGTATCTTCCACAAGATACAACTTTACTCTACGTGGAAATTGGCTAGCTTTATGCTCAAACTATAAGCCTTAATTATGGAAGATAAAAAAAAATCGAACAAAAAAATGAAAAAACCGCCCCACCTCCCTCGCTACTGTGCTGTCTATGTGTATCACAAAGGCTTGCCTAGTAAAAGATTCTTCGTGAAACACGGGAATTTATTTCATATATACATAAACAAAGCTCGCACTATATATATTGTTATATTTGCGGTGAAGTCAACCTTCACACACATGCCAGATCGGTGTCGAAACATAAGATGCTTGCTGATTTAAAAAACATAGGCCCATGCGACTCATGATGGTCATTTGAATAAAGCCTTTGCAACTATGGCGCCAGCACGATCGCTCGGCACCATCGTCTTCATGCTTCGGTACTTATACAGGCAGCAGCTAAGCCCTCCACGCCACTACAAACACCTCAAAGACCTCAAACGCCATAGTAGTACTTGTCAAGCACATCTTGAAGTAAGCGTTGCTTCACGGGCTTGATCGCGAACATGGCCAGGAACACCGGCATCATCCTGCTTCTCGTTGTGGCCGGTGTCGTGGCGCAGCTGGCCTCCGTCGTGCCTCCTGCCGCGGCGGCCGGGAGAGCGCTGGCCGGCGACCTGACCATCGGCGTCGCCGGCAACAATATAAAGAGCAGCCACGGAAGCGAGGTGGGGGGCGACATCGAGATCGTCACCTGTGATGACAAAGCGACCATACTGGAGTGTATTCATCCCCAGTTATTGAAAGCAACCTTCCATGAAGACCAACTACCCTGATGTTTGTCGTCGGTGCGGTACATTTGTGCGTGTGTATGTGCGCGCGCGCAGTAAGTTTGGCCACCATTTGCTATTGTTCAGCCTTTGCGGCTTTGCCTGCGTATTGTTTTATTTGCTGGTCCGGTCCGTATTGTATTCCTCCACATTATATTCAAAATTTTTAGATTATGGATTGGAGCCTTGCGAAGAACGGTTGGCGGTTCAGTAATAGGATTTGCTACCTTTTATTTTCCTAAGTGTGTAGTGTTTTTTGTACCGGATATATTGCTCTTGATGTAGAGGCCGTAGTACTGAACTATTCCTTTATCTAAAAAATATCCATAAATAGATATATACAGCCAATAAATTACATGAGTACTTGAACTCAACCCCAACACTGATAAACTCAAACAAATCAGCGAGTAATCCCTTTTTGTTTTTCACCTTGTTGCGGGGCTTTCCTATGCTCCGGCCTATCTTCTGATAGGTTGTAATCTGGCGCCTCTTGCGCCAGTAAAATGCTTCCTTCTTATTAATTAAGCCAGAATCATTCCGGGTCTTTCGAAAAAAAAAGATAAACTCAAACAACAAAAAGGAAAGCCAAACACTAAGTAAAAAACAAAGAACTAAGCTTCGGAATGTCTAGCTTCCAAGTTCCAACTTATATAGTCAAGGCTCAGCAACAATCTTTCACCTCTCTCCTCCACTTAAGAACAACTAAGGACAAAATGTAACCGGTACGATCAACGCGATCTCGACCATGACAATTTTAGGACCAACAATCCATAGCAACGCCCCGGGAAGCGACATCAAAACCACCGCCGCGCCAGAACTAACATGGTAGTTCAAAGGTTTTCATCTGGAGAAGATGACAGCAAGATCCTCCCAATGTTGCCGTCAAGAATGTGGACAATGCACCACCACCGTCGGTCAATATCAGATCAAATAGAACTTTCGCCTAAATTCTGCCAAGAGCCCAACTAGTACCACCAACGGCTCCGGCGAAGCGTGCTCCCACTAGAACCTTCCATAAGTAGCAAACCTGGGGTCAATTGGGCAAGCAATGGATCTAGTCTTAGGCATCCTACAGAATCGACTACGAACCCAGAGCTCACCAGGACACAGGCCCAACCGGCCAACCAGATGCGTATGGGCTTACGGCCACCCACCGCCACCTCCATGGAGTTGAATGAATCGTCCAAAGCGAAGACGGACTTGTTCTCCCCCCCGGCCATCCGCAAAAATACCCCATGAAAGGAAACCGGACGAAGACAACACTTGGACGAAGCATGTCCTGGAATGCATCGAACATCAAGGTGCAGGAGTAAAATTTCTGCCTCAACATGGGAGCTCTATTTCATACAACATCTATTCAAATTTTTGCAACATTGAAACAAAGCTACCGCAATATCACGAAATAATTGTTGCAACATCACGAAATCACATAGTACAACATGCGTGCCGCGAGGGAGGGAGTTCGCCACTGGGACTCGCGCCACCAAATGAGCGCGCGTGGTGGGCAAGAACCCACAGTGCCCCGCGCCGCCAAAGGAGCACGTGCCATGGGGGATGGAGCTCGCCCGTGGAGGCTCACGCCGCGGGAGCACATGGGGGTGCCATCGAGGAGCTTGCCCATGGGGGCTCACGTCGCCAGGGGAAGCACGCCGACAGGGGCTCATGTCGATGGGGGAGGAAGCTTGTCTGCGGGGGAGGGCATTGCTATTGTTCTGCCTTTGTCTGCGTATTGTTTTATTTGCTGGTCCGGTCCATATTGTATTCCTCCGCATTATATTCATTTTTTCGCAGCTGTTAATCATTGTTAAAGCATTTCATAATCAAATCCCTCGACTCTATTAATCACACAAATGTATCAGTAATTATCGGGGTTGCTACGGTACTCCCAGATAACTGTGGACCGTCCACTCAATTAGATCAAGATGGTTAGGATGACATATTACCTCCTAAGAGTTAATAGATCATTAAATATTTATTTATATATATTACAATTTAAAAATCATTAAAAGTATGACAATATTTTCTTAGATCCAATAAGAGGGAGGAGGTACCGTTAGTTTTTTTATTTGTATCATGAATTCTGATGTCCGTCTTATTTTTTTTCTCTATATACTTGAACTGTGACATATCAATGTGTAATATTTTATCTCTTTCTCTCTATTTTCAAATATGACATATTCAAACATGCGTATGGTATCTAATATACACGAAAAAATCCAGACATGAATTTGTTTTAATCTTCTTTGAAACGTGACATTTAATTTGTAGAGGTGTGCATGCTGCCGTGACTTTATCGTGCAACATTTTCTCAATGTGATTTTTCGCCTCCTCCTAAAAAAACTATATCCTAATTTCCTTGCATGAATGTTAGCAATACATGATTTTCTCCTGAATGAAATTGTCCTTTTGTCTAAATCCAAGGAAAAAAATGACTCAAAGCAATCTGTAAATTGCACGTACACATGCAGATCACGTCTTCCTGGATCCACGGAAGCAGTTGCCGGCTTTTTTCTTCTTCTTTTTTCTTTTATCGTTAATTGTTTATCTTTCATAATATTTAAGGGCTCAGATTTATTTAAACTCTTACCTCCTTACCTCTTAGGAGATAAGAAGAGCACCATAGCAGGCCCCCTAATTATCATGTTCCAGACTGTCAGGATATAACTTTATTTCACAGTCTCTACATGTACATGCGTCTGCCTGGATCATCACTAAACGTTTTCTTTTGCGAAAGGATCATCACTAAACATACTATGAAACTGGCATCGTACTGTGATGTCGATATGTATCACAAATTAAAGGCTTGCCTAAGAGGAAGATTCTTTGTGAAACATGGGAATTTATTTCATATATACATAAACGAAGGCTCGCATTGCGCTGAAGTCAACCTTCAGAGACATGCGAGATCGGTGTGCAAATATAAGATGCGTGCTGATTTAACAATAGGCCCATGGGCTCATGATGGTCATTTGAATAAAGCCTTTGCAACTATGGCGCCAGCACGATCGATCGGCAGTTCGGCCTTCATGCTTCGGTACTTATACACAGGCAGCAGCTAAGCCCTCCACGCCACTGCAAACACCTCAAACGCCATAGTAATATAGTATTACTAGTACTACTACTTGTCAAGCACATCTAGAATTCAAGCCTTGCTTCAATTCCCAGGTTGTTTGATCGCCATGGCCAGGAACACCGCCGCCATCCTGCTCCTCGTCGTGGCCGGCGTCGTCGCGCAGCTGGCATCCGTCGTGCCTCCCGCCGCGGCGGCCGGGAGAGCGCTGGCGGCCGTCGAGTACCGTACGATCACAGTCAACCTGGACAGCGGCCACGTCTCCGTCGCCGGCACCGATATACACAGCAGCTACGCAGGCGAGGTAGGGAGCAACTTCCAGTACACCGGCGGTGAAGAGATCACGGTGGACTCTGGTCATTCTCAGATACTCGGCGCAAGCTTCCATGTCGACGAACGACGACACTGATGGCTGTCGTCTGTGCGTGTATGTTTGTGTACGTGTGTGGAATAAGTTTGGTCAGCATTTGCCATTGTTTGTCTGCACATTGTTTTGTTTGCTCTGGTCCGCTCCGTATTGTATTCCTCCGCGTTATATTCAGTGACTCTGTGCGATCAAATAGGTGATCTATTCGCCAGCCTATAGGTATTCAATCTGCTGTACATGTGCTTTTTTTATGTTTCTTGTCAAAAACTATACCATTCCTATATACTCATAGTGACTAACATGTAGCGGCCACTCCTAGTAGGACCAGCGATTTCAATTCTTTCCAGTAACCAGAGCCAATTACCTGGGGCCGCTTGTATTATGAACCAAACAAGACGAGCAATGCAACATTAAAAAAAAGATGTTTAATTGTTTCATCCTTGCGATAAAAGAAATATTTTTTGCTACCTTGCCAGTTATGCCTTGGTGATAAAATCTTTTATTTTACTTATAAGCTAATAAAGTAAGCACAACTTCAACTCAGGTCATGACCTTGTTCATCATCGAATATTGAACCACCGTGATGAGTTGAGATCTCGAATCCGATTAGACAGCTATCACCACAAGAAATCAAACTAATTGAACTATGCTTCCCACTTGTATTTTCTCATAGACGCGCACTATTTTTTTTATTAGTAAATATATTGCTTCAGTACGCGTCTATGAGAAAATAAGGGACTAGGGACCATGCACAGCTCTGAGCAAGGCCATCAATCTTGAAGCATGTTGTAGTAATAAGCACGTTCTTGAGCTCTGGAATACAAGTAGCAGAATCATGCGTGCCAGCAAGTGGCCTTAACAAAAATTCATATATCTACTAATATATATTTAATTATTTTGGAACGGGAAAATACTATATATAAATGTTATTTATATATCATAACTCATAAGTAGGAAAGGAAAATTAGTGAGTTTCTTTAAATGTTGGGTGGGCTTTATATTTTTGTACTGAGCGTGATTGTTCAGATTATTACATGGCTTAAACCTCTGTAGGATGGCACTTATAAAAAGTTGTTAGCCAAGATGGATGATTTTGTGCATCAGTTTAGTTAGTTGAGGGATTGATTTGCATCAATTAAAACGTAAAGAATGAATTATTGCGACGATTTTCTTTAATTTTCGTATACAGTCATACAGACAATTCAAAACAAAAAAACAACCATAAATCATTCATCTCAGTAAGATAGACCAAAGTACATCTCAATTCATCTCTCAGGAAAACACATGAGGCAAAATTGGATGAATAAGAAGAGGCTGTAAACATTTACACTATCTATAAAAAAAAAGCCTCGAGGTTGGGTTTTTTGTGGCCCTGGCCTCCATATATACTAGACGGTTCCATCGACAATAGAGTGATAAATTGGCGCCGTCCATACCCAGTCCAATTTTTCTCCTAGTTGTGCAGTGTCAGTCCACCGTCCACGCTCAAGGAAGTCACCATAAAAGAAAAGGACAACTAATAATCTGGTCGAGTAAGGGATCATGCACAGCACTAAATCAACCAAAGCATCAATATCATTGTTAAGTGGTAATCACATTCCTCAACTCTAGGATACATTTAGCTAGCTATAGTCGTGCATACCAGTAAGCGCTTAGCAAAACCCCTTTTTATTTTTCGCCAGCAGTGCGGTTGCTGCTAAACATAGTTGTAATTTGCGCGCAAAATGTAAATTATTTAATGTGATCTTGCAGATCAATACCTCTTGGTATGAACAATACTATAACAACAATAATAATCAAGCAAACATTTTTTTCCATATCATCACGAAACAGCAATGACCTCCTTTCACATCTTCTACACATGAAGTCCTGTCAACTTGTTGAATGTTATTGAAACTACCTCAATTGCCTTTCCTAAATGAAATATATATTGTCCCTCCTGATTACAAAGAATCCATGATATTCTGATAATATTTTCTAAGAATTTTCTAACATACATTTGTGCAACCCCAGAACTCCACGTACCCCCACTGTCCCAAAAATCTAATTAATTTGAACAGAACAATTCCTAATCATTCCATCAGAGAAGTGTAAATTCATTTAAAAGAGAGCACCTGCACAGCATGATCGATCATTGAAAGACAAAATAGGAGATCGACGTGCAACCGTGAAAGCGTGTATAGTTGTCAAAAACCTAAAATGAAGTATATTTAACCTCTAGCTGGTGCCAACCCGCGAAGCCGAGACGAGGCGACTACATTCTAGTTTAACAGTGCATGGGATTCGCATGATCCATTTTAATAAACCCTACTCACACTTACTCACACTTAATCAGGCTATCAGCCTATATATAACTGCCGTGGACACCATCGCAAGAACCATCAACTCAAACACCACACAAGTCAGAGTAGCATATAGCTCTTCACTCTTTTACCAGCTAGGCAGCTGAGCCAAGCGACCGTGCAAGCTTGACTAGTTTGTGATGGCAGCCATGGGCAGGAACACCGTCGTGCTCCTCGTTCTCGTCGGCATCGTCGTGCAGCTGTGCTCCGTCGTGCCTCCCACGGCGGCGGCTGGCAGAGTGCTGGCCGACCAGGCCAAGTGTCCGGAGGGAGGCGCTGGAGGCAATTTTGACAACGGCATTAACGGCGGCGGGGACGCGAAGTGCGGCGACACGAGCCTCGGCAAAGGCGCAGCTTGGGTGGAGAAGAATGGGAAGCAGCATGTGACGGGGGAAGTGGCTGGCGTCCAAATCATCAAAACCTGATGTGGACTAGCGGCGCCAAACAATACATACAGCCCGTCGTTTTCTATCGATTGGTATGATCTGTCACTGGTTATGTCCATCATGGTTGCCACTGCTGTGCATGGCATGGGTGCCTGCAGGGGTTTGTTTGGGTTTTGCGTGTGTTTGTGAGAGCGTACGTCTAATAATTTTGGCAGCTTTGGTTGCCTTTGTTTGGTTTAATTTGTATCCGGCCGCCGGTTTGTTGGCGATTGTTTGCTTTCAGGTATCTCTATGTACTCCTTTGATTATTAATTCAATTTATTTCTTATTGAAATGGTTACCTGTTTGCTTTCAGATATCAGAAATAATGTTTGTTAGTACTCTGCCCGTTCATAAATATGTGACGTTTAGGACAAGCCATTTAGTTTGTTTTTGAACCTAAATGGCTTGTCCTAACTGTCATCTAGTACGTGGGAATGGAGGGAGTATTATTATGTATATAAATTTAGTATGTGTTTGTGAGGGGGTGCAAAAGTTTGGCAGCTTGCCTGCTATTGTTTGGCATGTTCTCAACAATTTTAAAGATCAGAGTTGTAACTGCCAAGCTGAGCAGGACTCCAGACGCTTAGATCACAACAGAATCTTCATCTTTTCAGTTTGTTTCAAAACGTCCAATGAATTGGAAGAGTATTTACAGCTTAAGCTTATCACCGACATCTTTGAGACCTCTCTACAAGTTGTACAAAGACTACACAGGAATTTCAACTACAAAATCGTCCACTCGCTGTCATCAAACGGTCCCAGCGAATTTGAAGGGTGTGCTGCTGGTGGCACCTCCGATGATTTCACACTCTTCCTCGAAAATATGTTGACCTTCTTATCAAAAAGGTTCGATAATACCTTCATGTTCTTTTCCTCCGATGTATTCCTGTCATCCTTTGGAGACTTCTTCTCATCCTTCGGTGCACGTTTCCAGAGTGGCGGGCGATCTTTAGCCATAAAGTTGAGCTTCAGCTTGAAGCGATTTTTATTGTCAATAGACTTTTCGTCAGGTTGCTCCATGATCTGGAGAGCGTCTTCAGGGTGCGTTACTATGGCTTCCATCGTCTCGTACACCTGGCATGCCATTAGTGTGTTCATGCTGTGCTACAACTGCAGTATTACAATTCCACTGCATGAACAAATAAAATAGAATACCTTGCAGATCTCATCTAGTTTATCTTTTGACAAGTCATCTTGGTATATGCTGTTTATGTAATCCTTACAATCGTAGAATATTTTTGACAGGTTGCTATCTGCTGTTAGAACTGAGTCTGCTCTCACAAAGCATACAGAAATCTGGTATTCACAAATAGTAATCAGTAAACCTTTAGCATAATCGCAAGATAAATAAAATCAGAAGTTGAAAAGCCAGGTAGGCAGTGAGCTTACAATAACAGCAAGTAGCTGCTGAAACAGTTTTGATGGCTCAATAACTTCCAACGCATCAAAGATGCTCTCCCTGAAATGTTATAATATTATTCCATTATAATTTTTAAGTGATGTCAAGATTTAACACAATAAGTCATCAATATATTTTCTACTCACACAGCTAAATCTTCATCATATATAGGAGTTTGTTCAACAGCAGGTATTGGTTTTGCAGTCTCCCATAATTCCTTCCACAAGTTTCCTTCTAGATAACCACACCACATCAAATGAAAACACGTAAGATACATGGTAGCTGATAAGTGCACATGCAGAAAGACAGACAGAGCTATCAGTTACCACCTTTTGTTTGCATTCTATCACTTAACCGCCCACGTCTAGATGAGCCTTCCCCTACTGCTGTACTGTTTGCAGCACAATCTTCAGACCAATCAGGTGGAGAGTGCCATCTAACAAAATCTTCCAGGACACAGCCAGGATTTGCTGCCTGTTATGATAAATAAATTGTTTGTTTAGGAAGCTTAGCTTAACAGCCATGTATTCTCTGAGAAGAACATGTTTAAACTTACCTTGAAAGCCTGCATATCTGATAGAAGTTGAGAGCATCCAGCACCAAGACTGAGAAATAATAAAAAGCATCACAAACATTGTTTTATCACTTAACAAGTAACAATAGTATCAGTGACATCAATGAAGATATAGGATGGAATTGCACAAAGATCAGATTTGTAAAAAGGAAGCAGTTACCACAAGGCCAATTAAAACTGTAATGAGTTACATGGATAGGTATTTAACTACTGCCATAGATTTAACTAGTGGCATTCCAGAAATAGAGTAGTACATAAGAAAGTTTGACATACCTTCCTGTCCGTAATACAAGCTCCTCGGTTTCTTTTATAAGCTCTGCTGTCATGATGGGGCCTTCCTGAAGATACATTATGGCAAGTTCAGAAACAACAGAAGGAAGCATTACAAAAGATGAAATTCAGGTCTGCAAAAGCAACACAGCATCTTACCTGCAGTGTTGGGGAATATATAGGCTCACCAGTCTCCAGCAATGTTAAGTTCTCAGAAGACTGATCGGCACCAAGTCGAAGAACATAATCACCAGTACTATCTCTTGCATACATCTCCCTGTCAGGAGACTTCCCGTTTGAAAACCTGGGTTCTGAGTTATTGAAACTTGCCTGCTTAAGCAAGGAATCTAGCGATTCCTTAGCTGCTTTCCTTCGCTTTTTCCTGGCAATGCAGCAATTTACGACTTGTATCTCCTGATGTAGTAAACAAGAATTCAAGTCCGGGGCAGCATCTAATGGCATTCGAGGCACAGGTTGCCAATCGGACCACAGTTTCCTCAACTGCATGTACAACAAAAAACCAATTGTGTTTACATTTTATTGATTATTTTTTATCTAATAAACCAGTACCTTGCTCATTTTATTCTCTTGGGAAGAAAATTAATCCCGTGTCATATGTAATGGCCTTATGCCTAGTTTGGTATTGCCAAGAAACATCAATCATAAGGCAATTTCTTATCAGTACTGCCAAGACTCACCTCAAGAACAACTGAATGCCAGAAAAATGCCATTTTGTGCACAGAACTAATGCTGCCAATAACCACTGCCAAATGATGAATAAAACTTCCAGGTGGCGCCCCATGTAAATCCTTGGACAGAGATCTTGAGTGAAGTAATTCAGGGTTACATTGACTTCCGTCAAGTGGAAATTGTTCCTCTGAAAAGATAACTATGCATCATGAATTGAAATGCAACAGAAATAACATCCTCAGATATGAGTGAAAGTATACCTAATTTGAACAAAGAGTACATCAAAGATTGAGTTTCTTCATCACCAAAAAATTCAGAACTAGATCTTTCTTCCTTGTCACGTCGGACAAGTGATTTAACAACAGACAAGCTCAAGCCTCCTTTCTCTTTCAGAAATTGATCTCCAGTAGACCTCATATCACTCATTGACTTGAAATTTTTCCCATTTCTACAAGAACACGACATGGTTTATATATTTGCAATAGCGTAAATGAAGCCATTCACATAAATAGGAAGCCGATAGGACGAGAAAAACGCAAAATGATGCAGCTTTGTTTGTAGCACTAAATGTAACCTAGAAATAAAGTAGACAAATGTATTCTAAAAATGGGAAATTTTAATACAATATTTAGTTATTTTCAAAAGAGTTCCATCTTTTGAGTACTCCTGACGGATAAGGTGAATTGGAATGCTGGATACCATAATTATGCTAAGGAACAAAAACTTACTCAATGGCAGCTACCAGTTGTTTAACCGTTGAAGCAGGAGGAAAGGCCAGGTTTGCTGAAGAAGTTGCCTCAGTTGGTACAGTTGAGCAATCAACATTCCATGAGGGGCTTGTTTCTAGGACCTGGAAGCACCAAGACTTTAGTAGCATACGTGATGATGCAGCTAATTTGCATTTACAACAAGAAATGTCATTAAATTGGAAGTGTAAGCATCCAGCAAAGAGGCTTTTCATGAAAGTTAAAGGCCTCCACGCTAGTTACATAATAATTCATCTTCGTCCCTGACTGCTCCCTCAAACTCAATCACTAATTCATTATATAGTCCAATTCTTTTTTTTAACGACATTACATAGTCCAATTCACTAGAACTGAATGCTCCATTCGACTGCTTGAAAAACCCAGATCCAGTTCATCATAGGAAAATGGTCACGAGGAAACCGTGTATCAATTGAATCCATGTCATGGAGTGTTGACAAAGTCCAACCAAAAGGTCTGAACTTTTCTGACCCCAAAAGTTGTCCTATTCAGAGCTTCACATTTCTGCTACACACCCGTACCAAAACAGAGCTCAATTTCCTGGAGCGGCAACATTCTTCACCTCAAGTCGATCAATTCAGCACCTCTGACAAGAAGAACTCACCATCCCGTCACCACGAATCACCAGCATAAACATCACTGCGCGAGCACCGGACTGAGCAACTCCACACGCGAAGTAGAGGCCAATCGGATGACAGGAACCCATACCTCATCACGCGGCGACGGCGGCTTCACGTCCGGCTCCCGCCCCATGGCACCCACGTCGGCCTCCCGATCCAGGGACACCCTCGGCGTCGGCGACGGCGCCCTGCTGCGCCCGCCGGATCCGTCCGCATCTGCGCCCCCACCACAACCGATTCCCCCGCAGGGAGCTCATCAGATTCGGACCCGGGAAGCAAACAGCGAGACGGCAGCACCGCGCGGTCGGCACGGTTAGCGAGCGTACCTCGGAGGTCGGCCTTGATGTCGGTGAGCACGCGTGCGGCGGCGGAGTGGATCGCGGTGCGCGCGCGGGACACCAGCGACTGCGGCGCCGGCGTCGACGAGGTGGAGGCGGCGGCGGGGGCCGGTGGAGGCGGCGGCTGCATGGTGGGGCCTACCTGGCAGTGGCCCCGGGCGGCGCAGGAGAGCGCAGGAAGGGGAGCCGAAGAAGCATGGGGAAGGGAGCCTTCGATTTCCATTTTAAAAAAGGGGATTTGGTAGTGGCAGGGGTGGAATTTTTGGGCGAAATTTAGGGGGCCGTTCGATCCCGTCGGTTTCGGCCGTTGGATGGCTGGGCCGTGATGAGGTGGCATCATCATGGATGGTATGCTGGTTCTTGGGGTTTTTGAGCTGTTTTTGTACTGCCTTGCTGCTACAATTTGGTTTGAGTGAGATTGGGGGTATTTATAAGGACAGGTTTTGTGTTGATTGTTTCCATACTTGAAGCGGTCACCAGCTGTTGATAGTGATATATCTGGACATGAGGGAAGATCCTTGAGCATGAAGACGTCATTTGTACCTCGTGATTATCATACGGTACTATGAAAGGATACGGATTTGTTTCCATCGAAAAAATGGATATAAATTTTGTCCGAAAGAGAGATGCTAATTGTCTTTATATTGGATGGGTATATGTGCTTGCGCCGTTGCGCGAGAAGTTGCCATTATCCGATATTGTTATATGTTCTTGTTGTATGGGTTATTTTTTTTTTTACATTTTCAAGATTGTAAAAATGGCATGATGCCTTGTAAGACAACAAATGATTCAATAGATCATATCGTGTTATCGTGTTTGATTTGTTTCCTTATAAGAGGACGCGATCCATATCATAGGAGAACAAAAGTTAACTCTTGATCCCAGTTGGTCTTTGATGTTATCTCAACTCCCAAGGTAAATAATAGATAAATTAAGGTTTGTTGCAATCTCTACATCACTTGCCGACCGCAAGGTAACACCATTTGAACATTTCTTCACTCGTGTAAATTGCTCGTCACGTGAGTGCGTAGAAGCTTTCTTCACTTCTCAGGACTCTAATTGGGACCTCTTCCTTCCCACATGAATCATCAGGTACACCTCTTCTTTTTCTCAAGCGCTGGTATGAGTGACGTAATTGCAAAACCAATGTCGTGTTAGATACAGTCAACCAACGATTTCTGAAAGTTTTCACCACAACTTGTGCCGTTGTGCATTGTCATTTTTATTTTTAGCCAGTGGCGTGTTCCGAAAGCACACACTGCGCTGTTCATTTTCAAAATTCCTCCAGAATTTGGGGAAAAAAGATCCCATCTCTTTTTTATGAGGCTCTGGTTAGCATGTGACAACAGAGAGAACATGGCATCCAAGTCATCTGCATGATCCAATCCAACCATATGATATTTCTTTATTTAAGGATCTGGCAGTGTAGCAACATGCTACACGATATATTGTTTGCACCCATGTAACCCCTCACTAAAGACAATTGCGTTCCATAAAGGAATCAATCAAGCAAAATGCAGACACAATTCAACACTAACAGTAGTAGTATTACATGGTCTAATCTGACTATAACTGGCATATACTTCGAACAAAGTTTCAGACCTCCATTCAGGTCACACTCTTCTTTGAGCCTGATTTCTTCAGAGTAAATAGTAACTTTCTGTGCCTACTCTCTCCATCCATATCAATGTGTAGTGAGCATGTCATCCTCTCATGACAAAGCTCCGGTCCGCCGCCGCCGCCGGGGCGTGTCACAGCGGCCTGGTCCGGCGACCGGCCGCCCGGCCGCAGAGGAGCGCGTTCTTGGGGATCGGGTACTCGTCGCGCAACGACGTCGACGACGTCCAGACGCGGAGGTAGAACTGCTGCCCCAGGTACTGCCTGGCCCAGCTCTCCGACCGGATGTTCCACATGCCCACGTTGTCCAGGGGCATGTAGATCGCCGTCCATGACCTGGGGTAAACCTGATGGAAACAAACAGCACGAAATTACCATCATTGTGGGGGAAAAAATGGATGCAAGTTTGTTGGTAGTAATCCACTTCAGAATGTGCCAAACGACCCACGTGAATTCACTTTTTAGTTTGATACTAGAGCATTAAGAGTATCTAGATGTGTGCTAATCAAATAATAAAAAGGCATCCAGATGTTTAATCAGAAAGATGCAGATGGGTCATTTTCAAAGCACTCGCCAAAGCACTCAAATTACTGCTTCAACACGGTTGTTAAATTCCATGGTGAAAAAGTCACCCAAGAAAGGGAAATGCAATAGCCACTTCAAAGCTTTAGGCAGGCGAAAGCAAGAGCCCACAGCTTCTGAGTATTGACACTATGCCTTTCGGCCCTTTCCTGATGGAGATTGGTCACCACATCGATTGGTTCTAAAAGATCCTATCCAGCATGGCGCGCGTCTGAATGGGCAAGTTGCATGCCTGAACCGAATAATGCGCCACCGACGATGAGGCTATCCCAACCCAAGTGATGTCTATGTGTGTCATGTCATATAGACACTACTCAAGAAACTATGATGTCCAATGCATCACATCTACCAAGAGTCTAAATAATTAATTAGCCACTTCATTTACTTTTTTTCTATGCATTCTATTGACCAATCATCTTGCTTCCTCGTAAACTATATACACACTAATCTCCCCCAATGCTAATATTAATAGTGTCTAGTGCATTGATTTTCTCATAAACACTAGGTCTCCTGCAAGACCTAGTTTCTTCCCATCTCTCATCTCTCTCCTATTTAATACATGACACATCACCTAAAAATCTCATGTGGCACTACAATTAATTCTATGGACACCATCCTACTGGAGGATTGGGGATAGCCTGAAAAAGACTTGGCTGAATCATGTTGATCACATTCAACT
Organism: Digitaria exilis; assembly: GCA_015342445.1. Lineage (NCBI taxonomy): Eukaryota > Viridiplantae > Streptophyta > Magnoliopsida > Poales > Poaceae > Digitaria > Digitaria exilis. The sequence continues at coordinate 422,923 of JACEFO010001827.1, read as the reverse complement.
CCAAGAGTCACCATCATTTCCACCCAATTTCTTAACAACATACCGTATTTAGCAAAACAACGTTTCTGTTTCAAGAGTGAGATGTCTTCAGAAGAGAGCACAGCATCATACCTGAACAGTGTACCGGGAAACGCCATCCCTCAAGTTGTAGCCCTGCCTACTCGCCGGCGACCATTTTCCTCCATCCATTCTACACACAAATTCACGTCCAATCATTCCAAACTCTTGGAAGTAGGAACAGTTTATACCTCTACAAAATAAAAATGTAGAAGCAATATAATGTTCATACCCAACGACCCAGAAGGCATAGCCGTCGATGTGCCACGACTGCACCTCATCCTCATTGTTCTCGAACACGACCTCGACGTAGTCCCTGTAGTTGGCCCCCATGACCGACGTCTGGAGGTAGGCGCCGCCGGAGCTCGGGTTGTCGGCGATGGTGCCGACCGAGAAGACGCCGCCGATCTTGTAGTAGTCGGCGACCTTGAGCGGCGTGTCCGGGCTCACGTACGACACGCTGTTCACCGCGTACCTCTGCTTCCCGTTGATGATCGCCGCCGAGTTTGCCAGCCTGATCGTCCGGGTCACCGGCACCATGCCGTAGTGGTACGACCCCTGCGGATTCGGCCGCGGCCCGCTCGCCGTCAGGTTCCACCTGGTCGCCATCAGATATCTCCTCCCAGTCAGTTCAAAGATCACAAGCACTAGTCTGAACTTGTCTGAAGAAAGTCACAGACTGGAACACTACTAGTCTGAACTCGACTGAAAAAATTGACAGGATGAAATACTTTTTACTTCCTATTCATCCTCTCACAGAACACGCATCCCAAAAAATTTCTTTTTCACCTTTCCTATTCATCCCCCTCACAGAACACGCATTCCAGAAAAAAAAGTACTTCTTCTCTCATCAACTAAACACGCCCTAAACACGGCCTAGTCTGATGAAGTCTGAACGAACCTGACAGAGCGAGCCTGGTTGAGTGACCAGTCAATCTGGATGGTGGGGCCTCCAGGGAGGGGCCCAGGCGCCTTGCCGGCCGAGTTGGCGTAGTGGAGGACGGCGGTGGTGGAGAGGATCTTGGTGGTGAATCGCGTGGAGACGACGATGGCGTAGTCGAAGCCCGGCTGGTCGGCGGTGAGGAGCACGGAGTAGGACTGGCCGAGGTGCACGTCCACGGACGAGTAGGTGGTCTGCATGGTGTGGGAGCCCTCCACCTCGACGAGCTTCATGGTGTGGCCCTGGAACCGGATGTTGAGCGAGGTGGCCAGGCCAACGTTGGTGATCCGGAACCGGTACGTCATGCCTGCATCGCAGCAACAACAATGTTTCTTTCAGTGTTCGATCGGTCAGTTTCAGTTCCAAAAAAAAACTCCAGTACAAAAATTCAGAGCTGTGCTGAAGAACGGCAAAATGCTCTGTGTTCGATGAAGGTGGATTACCGGGCTGGACGGTGAAGGTGTAGTCATTGGGACCCCGGCCGTTGATGAGCAGGCCGTCAGGGAAGCCCAGAGCCTTGCCGCTATCAAGCATGTACCTCAAGGCCTGTCATGTCAGTCCAAGAACACACATTCTAATAAAAGTTAACGTTGTTCTCTGAACACTGTTAATATTTTTTTTCAAGGTGAAGGATGACGACGACGTACGGTGTGGTTGGCCTTGTACCAGTCGCCGATGAGGAGTGTGTAGTCGGCGGCGGGAGGAGGGAAGGGGACGGGGATCTGTGGGCGGCTGAGGACGCGGATGCCGCCGAAGCCACCGGCGGCCTTGTGGAAGGCGAGCGAAGGGAAGTAGTAGTAGGTGCCGATCTGGTCCTTGGCCTGCATGATGTAGGTGAAGTTGGCGCCCGGCGGGATCGGGCACGTCGTCCCGGCCACGCCGTCCTCGAACGAGTTCCGCCGCTGCTGCAGACCGCTCCTGCATATTAGTTTGGGTTACGTTCGTTCGTTCGTCAGGGATCAAGCTTGCATTGCAGCAGTTCGTGGTTTTCAGTGCTAATGATCAGGAACCATGGTCAAGTTATAAGAGGAATTCAGCAGTTCGTGGTCACGGGGTACCGCGGCATCCGCGTGGCATGTTGCATTTGGCTTTGACTGCGCCATTGTCGTGTACTACTGGATACTGGCAGAGCCGCAGCGCCGCTGAGTCCAGAGATCAGATGACAGATGTGTACTGTAAATGAGAGCTTTCCCTTTTGATGCTCTGTATATTCTTGAGGCAGCTACATGAGATGCTCTCTCCGGTTTGATAGCACTAGCCCGCGCATGCGGCTACGTAGTACTGACACGATCCGTCGCCCCCAGCTACTACACTACAACGATGCCGTCGCACGTCGTCGACGCAGCGGCGACTGCCCACATGACCTGCAGTTGCGCTGCATTATACTAGTGCGCCTTTACCGTGCCTCGCAGCTTGCACGCATCGCACTCAGGCAGGAAGGCAGGCGACGCCCCCCAACGGTACGACATAATGGCTGGGTGGCTGGCGCACAGCCAGCCCCAGCTCGACCTGGACGGACGGAGGGGAGAGTACACCGACACCGCGGCCCGCGGCCTTCGCTGTGTTTGTTAAGAGAACAAAGAGTGTTCGTTTCGTCCCAGAGCGAGGCTGCCTCATTTTTAACTCCGTGGCTCGTGGGGACGAACGAATGGTGATTCCCCGTGCCCCTAGCGAGTGTATAGTTTTCTATGTGCGCCAGCCACCAGATCGAGCAGAGCAGGTGAATCCTACTACGTGTCAGCCATGTTTACTTCCAAAATATCTTTTCAACTTTCCTATTTATCCCTCTCAGAAAATACATTCCCTAAAAAAGTTCTTCTTCAATTCCTTTCAACTTTCATATTCATCCACTCACAAAACACGCTCCAAAAAAAATTCTTTTTCTTACCTCCCAACTAAATACACCCGTCATGTGATGGATCAACACAACAGTAGGGCCCGAGCGCGTCATAACTTTTCCCCGCAGTGCAGGCGGCGCGTCGTCGGCATGGCTCCGCTGGATGGCGAGAGCGCGCGTGCACCGTACACGCGCCGCGCGGCGCCTCATGGCATGAGAGACGCGCACATGGCCGCCGCCGACTTCCGGGCCGGGACCCCGGCGGGGCACGGGGCTAGGTAGTAAAGCGTCCCACGGCCGGAGATCACGAGATGCGGCCGGCGTACTTGCCAACAATTCCGGCCAGGACACCACCAAAAGGAAAAATAGGGGGAGCCGGGTGATGATTTGCACAGGGACAGACAGGACAGGGGGAAGAGCACGGATAGAGATCGGGGGCTCTTGGATCTGATCTGAACGCCGGCTCGTCTGCATGCCAGCATCGCCGCGTGCGTCCATGGACATTTTTGCTGCATGTTCTGTTCTGCTTCTGCACCTGTGCTGTGCGGCTAAAAATACTATACAGGCAGGCAATTTTCAAAAAAAAAAAAAAAGATACAGGCAGGCGAGTGTGGCCAAACCGCCAAACCAAGGTACAGGTTTCTCACTGGGGTTGACTCTGCTACAGCGACGCTCTGAATCCGGCGCCGAGCATATTCTCGGCGAAGCAGCAAAGACATGCTTGGGTTGGTTGGCTTGGCGCACGAGCCGGGCACGCGGCTCGTGTCGTGAGCTGCTGCTCGTGCTCGGTGACTCCCCTGATCCAGCCCCCCAGGACAGGATCGCAGGTCGCTGCCAAGTATTATCCTGTCCTAAATATTCCTAATCGCCCATTGATGCCCGCCTGCTGCCGTGAGTTGTCACGAGGCGTCGACTTGAACCGCCGACATCACATGTATTTCGGTAGGCGGTGTGGTTTTGTCCGTTTTAATAAGCCTGATTAGGCCCCGTTTTTAAATGGGGGCAGTAGGTACAGTATCCACCAGCTCACTCACTCACAGGAACTCAGCACTGCACTGCACTACACTAGAGCAGTTTAGCTGGTGTGGCCGATGTGGGTGCGAAGAGCGATGCAGGATGTCACTATGCGTCGTGCATTCAGTAACGCCCAAACAAAAACGCTCTAGTGTGCAACAGCGCATTCGGAATCTCAGAGCAGAAATAGTTGAAACGTTGAATGCCGGATCGACGATTACTACAGGGCTCGATTTTTTTTTTGTTAAGGACTGATTTTTAGATTGTAGGTTGTGTTCAGAACTTCAGAAAGGTAATTTTGGCTGCATTTTCATTTCGCGAGCAATCTAGTACGAACGAGCAGCAGCGGTAGTACATCCAGACACACAAGGGGAAGATGCAGTACCAGGAGAGGAGGAATGGCTCGTTGAGCTTGTTGAAGACGTTGATGATGAGGTTGTCGTTGGTGACGGCCTCGATCTGCGGCCCCGGGAACTGGTTGTTGATCAGGATCCCCTGCAGTTACATTACAGTCCCATCCACACCACTGCTTCAGCAAGCAAGCTCCTTTCTCTTCTGCCCCGAATCAACCGACGGCAGGAAACAAAAGCACAAGCAGAATGTAATGGTAATTTAGCTAGCGGCAGCGCACCTGCTGCTTGACGCCGAGCGGGTAGATGTCGCCGTAGGTCACCGTCCACGTGAAGAACCGGTACGGGTCCTCGCCGGCGACCAGCAGCGGCAGCAGCAGCACCACCACCCCGAGGAGTGAGAACAGAACACGGCCAGCGGCGGCGGCACCGGCATTGCCGCCTGCCATTGCGCCGCGAGCGAGCTTTCGCTAGCTGTTGCAAATGGAGGGAGCAAGAAGATGCCCAAGGTTGGTGACGACGAGCTGTGAGCTGGATGGGCGAGAGCAACGGCGGGGACGTCAGCGTGAGATGGGATTTGCTCGAAAAGCGAGCGGGCTTCGTGGAGGAAATGGAAAGGGGGGAGAGGGGGAGGTGGTGCGATGGGAATGGAGTGCGCGGCAGCTCGCGAGCAGAGGAGGTGGTGCGAGGTTCAGCAGCTGCGCGCCCGTGGGGTGTCGGTGTCGGGTGGGCGCCCCCTTCCCGGCCTCTCTGCTTATGTAAGCGGCGGGTTCTAGAGTGGAGCAGAGGGAGGAGGAACGCGATCACGGAATTGGTATGTGTACGAAGGAATGTTCAGGGCTTGGAACTTGGAAGGATGGTGGTGGGGGAGATCTAGGTGGGTTTTATTGTTGGCATGGTTTGATTATTGCAACTGAAGTATGTGATTAGTTGATTAATAAGTTAAGAGTTATTTTATGCTACCCTATCTTATGTCTAAACTAAGTCATTATGTCTGTCCTTAATATATGAGGAGATAATATGCATATAGCATTTGGTCATGGACGATAGAAAATCATCTAGGCATCAACTAATTGAATAGTCATATGCTACTTGGATATTTACTATATTTGAGGTTGCATGTAAAATAGCTATATCAGACATACCTTTTTAAAGCCATTCGAGTCATACTCTGGATGGATATTATTATTAGCCTACTATGATCCATGTAACCGAATACTATGCCATTAGGTGGCTAATTAAAGTCATTATATATGTCTTCACGATATGAGGCGATAATATGCATCCGATGTTTTCTTCATCATGAGAGAGAGGAAAGCATCTAGCATCAACTAACTGAATAGTGGTATCATATTTAGCTATTCCCTATATTTTAAGGTTACATTAAAATAGCTAATCGAACAACGAACCTGCCCTTTTGAAGTCATTTGAAGTATACTCAGGAGGGAGACTATTATTAGCCTAGTATGATCCACGTAACGTGATTAGGTGGCTAGTCATTTATTGTTTATTTCCTAGTACATACTCCGTGCATCTCAAAAAAAGAGTAGTTTGAAAACTGAATTACTCTTTTTTTAGAACCGAGTGAGTAACTTAGTCCATGTAAAAAAATGTAAGTCATTATGCATGTCCTCTCAGTATATGCACATGCAAACTTTCTTTTAAGAAAGGAGGTATATGTGCATCGATCAAGCAACACAAAATTACCATTATCTGTCATTTAAATTTTGAAGCTCTCAGATGCCTATACTTCTTGTAGTTATTCATAGACATTTTTTAAACATTAATGGGAATACATGTAACCTGTTTGAAATATGTATAACACCATTCCACTCACTTCAGGAGAATATAATCTTTCTTTTTTATTATTTCTTTAGAGGTTTGTTACTATGCTCGGAAGGAACTATAAGGAACCATCCAAAAGGTGTTGAATTGTAAAAAGGGTAGTTTAGTCTTTCTCCCTCCATGAAAAACAGGTCTCCTTCCCTCTCCGGCTCCTCTGTTCTCCTGTGAAAATCGATTCACTATTGCGGCGCTGCCGTGATACGATTCGGTCTCGAGGCTCGAGCTCGACTTTGGCCGGACGTCCCCTTCCGCGTTTCCCTTGCCAGCGATGATGCCTCCATGGCTCCGTCGACAGGCTTGAGGCGCAGGAGCACACACACGCCGTGGCATGGTGCTGCCTAGCGCCGGCGACTCCACCAACGCCACAGAGCCCGCCTGTGCCGGCGAGTGCTGCGTCGGCAATGCCCAAACAAGCTGGAGCTGGAGCATCCATGGCGTCGTAGCATTCCGGGCTCCCGCACATGCTGGATCGTTGGATCCTTGCTCCATGGATTCATTCATTCATGATGAGTGCACCCATAGCGGCGTCGACCTCGTTGAGCATCTCAACGCCACCACGGCCCAGCAGATCCTGCCCGATCCAGTGGCTTCGTCCCCTGCCGCTGTGGCGATCCTCGAGCTGGTGGTAGGGTAGGAACGGCGTGGTGGCTGGGAGCCGGCACTCCCTGCGGTGGCAGGGCACGCCGCACGATCGGCGCGAACCTGGACGGGGAAGAATTGCCTGGATTCGTGGACCCATTCGATTTTGATGGATGAATAATAACTTAGTAAATACAAAGATACCAATATACCCTTTAGCTTATTTTTTAAAATAGTTCATGGTCCACAAATTATAGGTTTCGGTCCATGGGTCAGGCTCCTTATGAGAGGTTCCTTTTGGTTCTCAACCATCTGATCTGGGTAGATGGACGACTCCAAAATTCTTCAAGCACCGTAAAAATCCTCATTTCTTTAGCATTTAGCATTTTCTGGCTTGTAGCCAGCCATGGCTTAAATGTTGCTATATGCAATTAGAATAGATTGAATTTCTTGTCTTGGTTCGTTCAAACACTGTTTTAAAATTTGATGAACAGAGTGCCACTAGAGTTCTCCTGAACTTAGTAGTAGTACCACAGACCCTATGCATTTCTCTAGATGAATCGGGTACACAAGGAACATAATGCTTGCATTTGACAGAAGCAAGAAGGGTGAAGAATCGAGTGGTGCGATGAGTGTCCTTAGCACTTAGTAGCTCACCCGGGATCCATGAGTACCATACCTGGAGGCTCTACGGTTCCCATTCGCACTTTCTAGTTTTATTCAACAAACCAACAGACAACAGAGCATGACGGGCTTGCCACGACGAGCAGAGGCACACAAGAGCGGCAGTGGCCAGAGATCGACGACCGGCAATGGCAGGCAGGCAGGTGCCAGGTCCCATGTCACACGGAAGAAATGCGCGCGGCGAGAAGTCTGGGTGCGCGATGCGGCGTGTCTACGGCCCGATGGCCCGGGGACGTTGCGATTCAGCTGTGGTCACGGGATGGTGCGGAAAGCCGCGGGATCGGAGGTGTAGCGTTAGCGTAGCGTAGCGGCCACACCACGCTGGCCGAGCAGTGGATGAGCACTTGAGGAGTGAGAGCACCACGTAGTACGCCATCCGAGTGCCGCACTGCACACCACCAGCCCCGTCGATCCGTGCTAGGGCGTGTTTTTGTTGAGGTTGAAAAAAAATACTTTTTTTGGATGCGTGTTATGTGAGGGGATGAATAGAAAGGGGGAAAAATTTCTTTTGGAGATGCGTGTTCTGTAAGAGAAATAAATAGAAAATAAAAAGTACTTTTGACAACTAAACACGCCCCTGGCCTTGCAATACGAGGCAAACACGGTGTCGCAACGATCAACGTGGTCCTTCCTCGCCACCGATCCGAGCGGGGGCATTGTGCCGGCAGGTTTTGCTTGTTTGGGTCCGATGCTGGACCGGGAAAACCTGCCGGATCAGTGGAGCCCCGGGGCTATTATTGGCACTGGCCTTCTGCGTGCGGCTGCGACTCTGCGGCAGCATTTCTGCGCTCGTCGCTTCGTGCTTGGACGTGTCCCTACACAATGTCAGGATGGCCTGGCCGCCACCTAGCTGCAACCAGCTGGTCAGGGCCTGGAGGACCTTTCGATTGGATGGAAAGCCTGGAGGTCTTTGCACTTTGCACGGCCCACAGCCCAGCGATGCATTCGTAGTTTTCAGTCTCTCACCCTCTCAATTTGCTTTTCATATGACTTTGTAAAGTCAAACGTGTGGTGTCAGTTTTTTTTTTAATAATGAGCAGCACTGCTATGTCATTTAAGAAGAGCAAGCAAGGGTTCAGTTACATGGTTGTGTTATCAGGTGACTTTATTGAATAAAATTCATATGGGAAATGACGTTAGTTTTATGAGCTCTTTTATAATGATTGGCAAGTACCAACTGGTACTACCAGGTACTTGCAGGTGCTTTAAGTATTTTTTCTGGTACTTACTGGTACTTTTAACTAGAATTTCGAATAAATAAATAAATAGTTGAGCCTATTTTCCTAGTACTTACTTTTGGATGGTTACTTTCAGGTACTAGACATATTTCTCACCGTTGGATTCTATATCCTGGTAGTGCCATGTTACTTGCCCATCATTTGTAAAAGAGCCCTTATGAGTTCTTTTAAAATATAGCTATGTTTAGCTTTTTCAGATAGGTTAAACAATTTGTTAAAAATGTCTCATATACCCTTTATTAAACTTGTTCGTGTTGATAGGTGTTCTTGTCTTGCATATCTCCATATTGTTAGGTATAGATAAAAGGAATTATGGAGACTAATATTTATTGACCACTAAGAAGACAATGCAATTGATTCCTACGATGTTATTTTCATCCATCTTATCAATTTAATCAGGCTTTACAACTTATAAACATATCTGAATTTTGGAAGAATTTTCAAACGTTAAATGTAGCTATATTACGAGATTGAGGGAGTAGATGTTTGGTGACCACCGATCAACCATGCCATTTTGTCTGATTATTGCTGGGCAACTCAAATCTGAGAAGTATAATGTTGCCTAACTCAAAGTATCTCAAGTTTGATCAAGCTTACAGAGAAGATTATAAACATTTTATATTGCACCAAATATATATACACTATAATCATATATTTTCTGTATTTTATAATGAACCTGATTAAACTTAATTGATGTATTAAATATTGACACGGCAATTTTTGGAAGCTCGGTCAAGATTATAATGGCATCCTAGACGGATCTAGTACCTCCTTTGGTTTCATCTTACTTTTGTTTCTAATATTTTTCTGAGGATCCTAAATGACATTTTTGTAAGACCTATATGACACATTTCCAAAAGATACTCTATACATTTCCTTTTCTCTTTGATGTGTCACTAAAGATACTTACATACTTGGCATATCCGTACTATATATCTGAATCTGCATAACTAAGTTTGATCGACTACATATATGATGTATATCAACATCTGACATATTATATTTGACACAATTTACACTATCCGTATCTGAATCCAGAAAAATAATTATATGTATGTCTATTCGATCTGTTTTCATCCGGCCGAAGGATTCGTCGGTTGTTGGAGGTGCAAACAGATCGTGGATTAGTACCAATACTGAGAGTACACGGTGGATCTTACTCGACGACAGCGGTAGTCAAGTCGTTCAAAATTGTTTAGGGCACGTACAATGGGTGGGCGACGATCGTCGACATGCAGTCTCTTTTTACAAAAAGGACCCTCCACGACCGGCTACTCCTCCCCGTCGTCATCTCGTTCGTCTACTAGACGAGCTCGTGCCCCGAGACCAGATAGACAACTCAGCGCCCGTTGTAGAATGAGTTGCGATGAGACGGCGGAAGTTCGGATCCGTTGCGCGCGGGGATGGCAACACAGGGGAGCATCGCCATGCGGCATGCGCCCATGACCTCCGGGGGCGCGGGCGCCGGCACCGGCGAGCTCCACCTTGCGTGGACGCACGAGCACCATCCTGCTTCACGCATGCTCCTCCGTCGGGCGCGCGAGCGCAGACCAGGGTTTCCCAAACCGTTGGGAACCGGTCCGGTTCGACCGGTTCCCGACCAAACCGATCCGGTCCGGTTGCAAAATATCCTGGTTACCGTTCCCAAACCGACACTATAAAACCGGGCCACTCGGCTAACCGACCGGTTTCACCAGTTAGCCAGACGTGTTTTTTTCTAAAAAACCGGTCGAACCACGGTAAATAAAACCTGGCGCAGACACGAGCAAGCGACGCCTCGCGCCGCGCTGGTGTGCTCTGCTGGGCGCTGGCGGGCACTACACAGCACGCCAGCGAGCTCCACCGAGCGTAGGTGAGCACGACTGCGCTGCGCACTTGCAAGCTTTGTCGGGCAATCGGGCACTCGAGCACAAGCACACTCGGGCACTCACTCAAAGATGCACTAGATCACCACGATTACTGTGTCAAATGATAAATTAAATCTCCTGTAGACAGTCAAACAGACGGCTCATTGTACAAGCTATCTGTTTTTGTTAAAAAGACAGCAGCTGTCTACACGGTTCCACTTGCCCAGTGCTCCATGTGAAACGAGCCGGCGCTCGCGCGCGAGCATGGAATTTGGAACGAGGAGTCCTTTTTTTTTTGAAGGAGAAACGAGGAGCCTATAGCTCGGACGCATATAAACGGGATGGAAGCAGACTCACAGACTAAGCGCGTGTCCTCTCCTCTTGGGGCATGACCAATATCAAGTTCTTGACGTACAACGTCTGGTCCTGCGAGCACGTCGCGGTCTAACGAAGGATACGCGCGATCTCCGAGATCATAGAGCGCCATGACCCGGACGTCATCTTCTTGCAGGTGATGATCCGCCGGCCACGTAATCTTAACATCTCTCTTCACCGTCCCCCATGTCCATGTGTGTACATACTCATCCATGGCTTCCGTTTCGTTTATAAATCTTACCCTTGCCCCAGGAGGTCACTGACTACAATTACAGCCTCCTCCAAGAGGCTCCGTGGTGGGGAGACCACTACGGGTTCTCGTCAAAGGAGAAAAATCAGAAGTCTCCATGGTCATCATCCAATTCTAAGAATGATAATCTTCCTTTCTGCCTAGTGGTAATAATTAAGCAACTGAACTTGCGCCCTTCGGAAAATGCAGCATCCCAGTACACACACAAAAGATGTTTTCTTAATTTCTTCTCTGAACTAATATTTGGACTCTGGCTGCAGTTGAGCAAGTTGGATGCGGAAAGGGTTGTTCTTCCAAAATACAACTACGCCTGGGCACGGTTTCCTGTTGCAGGCGAGATACCTTCTGATCTGCTGTCAGCCTGGGTACGCGTACACGAGACCCGCGGCCGCCTGCGCGCGGCGACGTGCAGCCTCGCGGGCGCGACTCCTTCGGCCATCGGCTCCGTGCACCGGCGCGCCAGAGTGTCCGCGCTTTCCTGGACCACTTCGACGTCGTCCACCAGCCAAACGAAAGGAGCGCGAGCTTTGTGCTCGATGAAAACGTCGTGCTCGGCGGTGATTTTGGCTGGGACGATGACCTGGACGGGCCGCTCCGGCTGGGCGACGGATGGGTGGACGCCTGGCGCGAGCTGCGTGGCAGTGGCGGCGACGACGAGGAAGACGACGGCGGCGGGTGGACGTACGACGCGGTGGCGAACCCGATGGTGAGGTGTCTCGACTACCTGCCGGTCGAGCGGCGGAGGCCGGACAGGTTCATCTGCAAGCTGAGGGACTTCACGCTGCGCAGCATCGAGATGGTGGGCGAAGAGCGGATTCCCGGCGTGACGCGCTTTGGCGACGGCGGGAAGGTTCTGCCGGTCCTCCCCAGCCATCACTACGGGTTGCTGCTCACCATCTCCCCTAAGCATAATAATTAGGAAGAAGTGGTGGTGTCCCCACTCCCCAGCAGCAAACCTTGCTCGTTCTAGTGTTTTCGTCGGTTCCTTCTCGACTGATGCCACCTTTGATATGATTCAACTGTACATGCTCTGGCTTTGTTTGATTTGATCGAAAAATGAGGAGGAGCGGAGGAGATTGCTGGAGGTTAATAATAAACGCCCTGCAAGTTAGAATCCCGCACGATCACATCTAATGACATCTAATCCTCTTGTGTAGGGAACTCAACAAGCTCTTAATTATGTTGGTGAAGCCTTAAAACCTGACTAGCTGGCGAGTGGATTGTTTTTTTAACCAGTCATGTAAATCTGTTTCCGCGGGAAATTAAATCTAAGATGTATTGGTGCAATCATACTACTCAATTCCCCTAACCAACTGCACTGCATTTCGACATCATGCAATTTCAGAATGTAACGAGTAGCAAGGGCTTTATGCGTTGGATGGCACAAATTAGAATGAAATAGTTTTACATGTGGAATCCATCTCATATCCAACCGAGGAAAAGTCCAGCAAAGCTTTGGAAGCACTCCCACTCCCAGTGGCCAGTGCCCGTGACAATTCCACGGTTTTGACTTGTCTGTCCACTCAACTTCTTTTCTGCCCTGCATTTCTCAACCTGTAGTCCTGAATAGCCAGCCCTCCAATAGCATAGTCAATGCCTCTTGCCTCAAAAAAGAAACAAAGTAACCAAGACGACCGTTTTCAAATGCTAATCCACCAAGAGTTTGCTTTTGGATCGTAGACACCCAAATTGTCACGGCATCTTAATTCTTAACTGGTGGTGCCCAACTGCCAAACAGGTTTCCAAATCAAACGATTGCATGCACAGATACATACGCCTCTGCCGCTGCCAGTAATAATGAAGCGACCCTGCTAATCTGTTTTCTGCTAATCCCTTCCACGCACTTGTTGGTTTCCCTGCTAGACTGCTAGTAATAGGTTGCCAATGGAGGCAGTGAAGCGCGTTTGCTCGCCGTCCGGATCGCCCATGCCGCCACTGCCCACCTCCTTCTTCCTCCTCCTGCTGGGCTGCACCATGCTCGCAGTGTCCGCCTCCGCCAGAGACACCATCCTCCCCGGCGATGGCATCTACGGGAACCAGACGCTGGTCTCCAAGAACGGCGTCTTCGAGCTGGGCTTCTTCTCCCCAGGACCTGACATATACCACTTCCTCGGCGTCCAGCTGACGAACTTGCCGGCGATCGCCGGACACAAGAGGTTCTGGTTCGGCGACAGGGTCTACATCACCGACCTCTCCAGCGCCGCGCTGGAGCTCTTCGGCGACCGCCTCTGCATCATGGAGGCTGGAGCTAACCTTTGGGGGACGACCGTCGCCGGCGATGGCCCCCCTCCGGCGACCGCCTCCGCCGTCCTCCTCGACACCGGCAACCTCGTGGTGACGGACCAGGCAAACTCCTCGCGGATCCTGTGGCAGAGCTTCGACTTCCCAGGCGACGCGCTGCTCCCCGGCGCGAGGCTCGGGTTCGACAGGGACACCGGGAAGAAGAACATCTCGCTGACGTACACGGATTCATGGTACAATGGCAGCCTCGCCGTCGATCCGAGCAGGAAGAATGGGTTCGTGCTCACCGTCGATGGCCGCGACGTCGTCATTCCGGGGACGTTCCCGGATTGGATGGTGTCGTCTCAAGAAAACGGCAGCTCGCTGGTGCTGCTGAACCACCCTCGGAGACCAGATTTCAGTGAGCACCTTCAGCTCCATCTGGGGCAAGTAAGCCTACGAAGTTGGTCAGATTCTAGAGGTCGATGGGTGGATCGTTGGACCTTCCCTTCTGATTGCAAATCAGGCCCTTTCTTCTGTGGTCGTTTCGGCGTCTGCAAGAGCAACGGAAGATGCGGCTGCGTCACCGGATTCGAGCCTTCGAAACCATCAGAGTGGCAGATTGGATACTTTGTGAACGGTTGCTCGAGATCACTTCCACTGAGCTGTGTGACAAACAATGGCCACCAGACACTGCATGATGACTCATTTGTTCCGTTACACAGGCTTCAAGGGCTCCCTTACAACCCTCAGGACGATTCAGCAGAAAGTGCTGAAGATTGCAGAGAATCCTGTTTGAGCAAATGTTATTGCGTCGCATATGCGTATGAGTACTCTGGATGCAAGCTATGGTACAACATCCTGTACAATGTGAGTGCAGCTACCAGACCTCCATACAGCAAGGTTTATGTTCGTTTGGGCTCTGAGCTCAGGCCCCGAAAAAGGGGCTTGCAGACAATAGGCATTGTACTCTTGGTGGTCGGGTTGGCAGGAATAACTTGTCTGATTTTGATACTAGCAGCTCTATGGACATACAGGAGAGATTTGCTTACTTGCAGAAAGTTCCAAGTAGAAGGTCCTCTTTCTGTTTACCCTTATGCACAATTGAAGAGAGCCACCAGGAATTTCTCAGAAAAACTCAGCGAAGGAGGTTTCGGCTGTGTGTTCAGGGGGACAATGCCGGGACCAACTGTCGTCGCTGTGAAGCGTCTCAAGGGCCTTGGGCACGCAGATAAGCAATTCAGAGCAGAGGTGCAGACACTTGGAGTGATTCAGCACACTAACCTTGTGCGTCTTTTGGGATTTTCTGTCAAAGGGAACACGAGGTTGCTGGTGTATGAATACATGGCTAATGGCTCTTTGGATTCACACCTCTTTTCAGAAGACTCTGCTCTGCTGACTTGGGATATTCGTTACCGGATCGCACTCGGTATCGCCAAGGGTTTAGCCTATCTCCATGAGGAATGTCAGAACTGCATCATACACTGCGACATTAAGCCGGAAAATATACTCCTTGATGCGGAGTTCGGCGTGAAAATAGCAGACTTTGGCATGGCAAAGCTTCTTGGGCGAGAATTCAACTCTGCACTGACCACCATTCGAGGAACCATGGGCTATCTTGCTCCAGAGTGGGTATCTGGACAGCGAATCACCAAAAAGGCAGACGTTTATAGTTTCGGCATCGTGCTTCTAGAAATAATCTCTGGGAGGAGGAGCACCAGGAGGCTGAAATCTGGAGGTCATCGATATTTCCCTCTTTACGCAGCTGCCCAGTTGAACGAAGGAGAAGATCTGTTACCCTTGCTGGATCACAGGCTGGAAGGAAATGCCAATGTGAAGGAGCTTGATGTGGCCTGTAGAGTTGCCTGTTGGTGCATCCAGGACGAGGAGAGCAACAGGCCATCAATGGGGCAAGTTGTTCGCATGCTGGAAGGCGTTTTGAACGCTGAAATTCCACCAGTTCCGTCTTCCTTCATGGACCTAGTTGACGGTGAGAACAGCGGTACGTATTCGGAGGAAGGCTTTGAGTAGGATAGTTTAATTTCAGTTTCAGGCACAGGGACCCATGTTATTCATGTTTAGAGCTGATTTTCTGTTATGATGCTTGGAGAATTCTAAATTCCATCGCCTGTTGAGAAGAGCTATGGGGCTACTATCAACATTATTTATTTTATTTAACAACTTTATGCACCTTTATGTAGTTTAAAACATAGGGTCCAAAAAATCCTTAAGGATTAGCAAAAGCAGGACATGCTGCACCTAAGCCTGTATAAATACCTGGAGCTTTTACCTCCAATCAGAGAGTTACGGATGTACCATGCAACTTTGCATAACGTGAAATACAGAATAACAGTATATCTTGAACATTACCATTTGGAGGACAAACAAACAGTTCCCTTCTTCCGAAGGCCTAAATCTACTCCAATACGACATACATGAGCTATGCCTATGAGCATCTCCAGTATTGCAAGCACAAGTGTCAAAGGAGAACAGAATTCAGTACTTCCTGAACCAAAGCCTAGTCCAAATGATATCCGGCCATTAAGGTCAGTCAGCAAAGGAGATCCAAAACTTAACAGTTAAAACAAAGTAATAGACATCCAAAACATAATGAAATATAAAAAGTTAAACAGCAAGCCCAGTCCAGCTTCCTTTTAACAAAGCCCAGTTCGAATTAGCCTTTCTTGCAAAACGTAACAGTTATAAACAAAGAGGTTACAATTCTGTACTACTTCTTGTCAGATGATTTTGCTTGCTTGAGGGTAAATCGACATCCAAAACATAATGAAGCAGAATGTTTATCTGTGAGAAATCAGAATGGTTCGCAAGCCACGTTTTAGTAATAGAGTATATTCAAATATAACCCTTTCTACTGATTTCTGTTTATACATGTGTTTCTTATTTTAAGCAGTAATAATGTTTGCATTTTGATTTTCCAGAAAAAAATGATTTTCATGATTTGAAATTTCAGATATACACACTCAGCATGGATTAATAGAACCTTCCAATCACGGGCAATGCTCCAAGCTATCAAGTTAACTTCCCATCTGCAAATAAGACACAATATAGTTCCTGAAAATCTTCCAATCAGCAACAAGTTTTCTAAATCCATATCCTAAAAAGAATTTTGTATAACCATACAATGACATGGATCATGCTCTAAAAATTGAAAAATCTAATTGAAGAACGATGAATGAATTGTCTTTCTGAAATAATATACAATTTAAGCAGCAGGCATAATTAAGGGAAATCTTGCCAGACACAGAAGAAAAGCCATCACGGGCAATGCTCCAAGCTATCAAGTTAACTTCCCATCTGCAAATGCTCAGTGACCTACGCAACCAACCTCAAATCTTATGTTTTCAGAATAATCAGATATATCTTCAAACTCAAATGGCTAGCAATGCGTTTCAATATCATTTTCATTTTATGACTATTTTTCATAAGGCAGAATTGTTAATTATGTACCTCCTGTTTGTGTCTTCAAATTATAATTTTTAGCGCTTGCTTCCCTACTACCTATCAGACATGAATAATTGTTCTTGGCTGTGTATGGCTGCAGAGGTTAAAAAAAATCCCTTATCTACAAAAGATTCATAATTGTTCTCTTCAGGACGGAAGAAAATAAGGAAGGTGCACAATGCATCAATTGTCAGCCAAATGATCATGAACATCTATTGCTTATCTGGGAACATCAAACCAAGCATTTGTATATTTAAGAGTAGACATATACATAACATTACAGTGTGCCCAAAGCCCCAAACTAGGATAACCATACATAGTAGGAAAAAAATTAAAGTAGCTCCAGATCATTTTCTCCACTACTTGCCACATTGCTTGTGCACCATATAACTTACATCCAAAAAGCAACAGGTTTCCATGACCGCTCAGGAAGCAGATGAGCGTCAGTCGTCTCATAAGAGTGCACCTTTTGCTCTGTAGCCGTGAGCTCTCCTTGGTTATTGAACTTGAGACCAAATGTGGTGACACAGATCACACGGTGATGTGGGTAGCAACCATCATCGTGGAGACGCCGCAGATCTTCCTCATTGTCTCGTGCCAGCGACTCGACCAGGCAGTACCTGGCGTCGCTCATATACACGAGCGTGGCTCCTAGGTGCCTCCTGGAGTCCTTGTCGAACAGCTTGTCCTTCCCTAGCTTCCATGCCGGAAGCCTCCTGCAATCCGCAGCAACCGACGCGACATCCGCAGAGCAGAGGTAGCCTTCACCGCCCTTGTGACAGCAAAGCCCTACCCAAGCATCCAGCTCGCCGTCGAAGTAGGCCTGGCCACTGAAAGGCATGACCCAGTTGCCATGCTCCGCCCATTCCTGGCTCTCGGTGTCGAACGAGAAGGTGCTCCGGTCTTGGGAGACGAAGAGCGTCCGGCCATCACGGTGCAACGCGAAGGACGAGATGCGGTTGGAGTCGTCGAAGGGCAGGAGCGAGGGGATCTTGCTCCACGACCACGCCGCGGCTTCGCGGCTCGTGCTGTCCGGCGGCGGCGGCGCGGCGCTGAGCAAGTAGAGGTTGCCGGCTACAGACGCGAAGAATGGCTTGAGGAGGACCTCGTTGCCGCCGGGGCGCGGCCAGGGGCAGACGGCGAGCGCCGCCGTGTCGACATCGAAGACGGGGAAGGCCGGATAACCGGATGGCTGCATCGCAAGAACCTTGGTGCCATGGGCGGCGAAGTACCAGGAGCCGCCGTGACGGGCCTCGATGCGGGCAACCGGCGGCCCGGGGAGGGGCTCCGGCGGCCCGGAGTCGGAGAAGGCGTCGACGTCGACCTTGTAGACGCTGCAGCCTCTCTCCCAGTCATCCACGACGAGATAGAGATGCTTCTGCCGCTGCTGCTGCTTGAGCCGCTTGGCCGCGCGGTGGCAGTGGCAGCAGGGCTCGAGTTCGCACCGCCGGTGTTTGTTCGTCATGGCTTCTACTTCCTCTGCTTCCTCTCAATCAAAAGGCTGGGAGTCAAATCCCAATCGTGGTGTAATATAGATGTCGGCTACCTCGTATACGAAGAGGAGAAGGAGGTGGTGCCGATCCGCACTCGGATCGTCGGCAATCCGCGACCGGCGCACGCGTAATGCCCAAATCGAACTCCGAATCGATTGCCGGTCCGTCGCTGCCCCGTCCCGCGGGATGTGGAGGGCGTTGGGCGAGAGCAGATGGCGAGGGGATGATGAAGGGCGCCGGGAGATAGACGGCGGCACGGGGATGGCGAGGAGCGGCGGCGATAGGGGCGGCGGCGGGGCAAGCAGACATCGGAGTCATAGAGATTGAATCAGGCTGACAGTTTTTTTAAAGACGTCGTGCCCGTACGTTGCAACGGGACAGTTAAACTTTTATACTTATAAATATAAATATATTTAGATCGCACGATAAGATGAGTATTTGTATCCGGAGCATATCCTATGGAAACTAAGTTTCCATGAAGACTATGGAAACTTCATCCATATCCACTAGATCCCCATCCGATGATTAAGAACAGAGGTGGAGATGTTTTCCAAATAACCCCTTCCCACCCCTCTCCTCCGTCCCCTCCCGTTGCCTCCTCGTTCTGTCCGTGACCCCTTCCGTCGCCCCTTCAGCGAACCTTTTTCGTCGCGACCCCGATCAGACCGCCGCACCAAGCCCCGACGTCACGCTCCCCACCCCAGTCCCCACCCTCACGGACGCCCGCAGAAGGGGATTGATGCGCTTCGTCGCCCCGCAGCGCACACTGCCGCAGACTAACCTCACGCCCGTGCAGCCGGCTGCTACCGCGCTGCAGCGCGACGTCGTCACTGGCGGCGCCTGGGCGTCGTCGCCCGCGGCGGCGCCATGGTAGGGCTGGACGTTTTCTTGCCTGAGCTCGGTGGTGGCAGCGAGCAGCTGTTCCTGTACGGCGGCGTCTTCTTTGGTGGGGTGCAGGACAGGGCGCTGGAGGTCTCGACGCGCTACTTCCCCAACATGGCCAAGGAGTGGGGTGCCGCTGCATCTGACGCGACGTCCCAGGGCCTCTACAACACCTTCACATAGGAGAGAGAGGACCAAAAGCCTACGTGCATGTTGATGTCTCGTCCTTGGGTACAATCGATTATGCATGTACTTTTACAATCAAGTTTTCTTGGTGATGATTGTGGAGGTGCTGCAGTGCACGATTGACAGGAGGCTGGCTTGTTTGCTCGTCGAGGGGCCGCCGTGCAGGGCGTCGTGGCCTCGCCGTCCAGCGTGTGATGTCCAAGGATCCACGGAGCTTGGCCCTGTAGCCTGCCGTCGGCCAGGGATCGAGGATTGGGGGGTCACCGGTCACAGTCCAGGGATCGACAGGGAATCATCGTCGGGCGGCGCGTGCCTCAGGGCGTTGGGGCGTCGGGACGGGAGTCGGGAGACCGCCAGGAAGGAACTGTCGTCGGGCGGCGTCTAGGAGAAAGGAGATCACGAGGGTAATGGGGGAGGGCGACGGAAGAGGGGTATCGGAGGCAACGGAAGGGGATGGAGGGAAGGGGTGGGAGAGGTTATTTGGAAAACATCCAACTTCTGTTCCTAATCATCGGATGGGGATCCAGTGGCTACCGAAGGAGTTTTCATAATTTTTATAGAAACTTGGTTTCCATAGGATACGCTACCACTCTGGTATGAGCTTCCTTATATGAGTATCCTTTTTCTAAAATAAAATAACTTTAATAAGCTGTTCATTTTTCAACAACTCAAGATCATTGATGATGGAAAAGGTAAAAACTGTTATCATGTGTATCCAATCCTAACAAACGGTTTCCCTATTGAAAAGAATGTAAATATTTCATAAAACTATTCCAGTGTTTGTTCCACTGGAAATATCTAAACTCCACAGGTTACAAAGTGCCATCCCAAGTTCTAACTTCACACTCAGACTATTCCTTTCAGTACATTAAATGCAGTAACTCCATCAAGGGATTAGGAAAAAAATATTCTCATAAGATTCAGAAGAAGATGTTGCGACAATAACTCCATCAATAAACGACATGAAGCACATGGAAGTTCAACCAAAGACCAACATGCTCTTTTAGAAAGCTCTAGAATTGCAGCAATGACCATCATATTTTTACATAATTGCAGCAATGACCTTATAATTAATTGATAGTGATAAATTCTTTATCCCTAAAACAGTGGTACTGTATCTGGCATAATGATTTGATGCATCGTTGGCACCGACTGTCCCTTGTGCCGATGGCTCCATTCTGAAGTCTGAACATCAATGAAATTGAGTCATAATAAGTGCCTATGGCCAACATAGCTAGAGGGGTCCACTGCTGCTGACAAAGAACAATTGTGTCACTGCAGTGCAGATCTTGAGTTCTGGCAGCTGCGTCGACCACCGGCTACACGATACACGCAACCACGGCTGCATTGGTGCCTTGGTGGGATTCAGAGATGGACTGTCATTCCATGTCAGTCTACTCAAGCCATCCTTTCACCAATCAAATTATGAGGACAGTTTCATGAACAGTAAATTAGATAATTAAGGCCTTGTTTAGATGAGGGGAGAGAAGTTGGCGAAAGTTGGCGAAATGTCACATCCATCCTTTTGACACTAATTAGGAGCACTAAATATAGACTAATTATAAAACTAATTACACAGATGGACTCTACATCGCAAGACGAATCTATTAAGTCTAATATGTACCGTCATTAGCGCATTTTTAATAACAGGTTACTGTAGCATGACAGTGTCTAATGACGAATTAATTAGGCTTAATAGATTCGTCTCACGATGTGGAGTCCATCTATGTAATTAGTTTTTTTATACCTATGTTTAATACTCCTAATTAGTGTCCAAACATTCGATGTGACAAGTTGGTAAAATAAGTTGACGAAAGTTGGCGATCTAAACAAGGCCTAAAAAACATAATTAGAAAACTATTCATTAGAACATATGCTACTAATGTCAACTATCTAGCATAAATTATAACCATCACTGATCAGGAAATCTAAAATACCTTTGCAATGAGAGGATGACACATAGGAGTATAGTAGATTAGCATATCCCAGCATAGAAAGAGGTACAAGCACTCACCCATCATTATTGTAGAGCGTGTAAATGCTCAGTACGTCCATCATAGGTACTCAGGCAGGCATCTCGGTGAGCATAGCATAGGGCATGCATAGGCTCTCCAGCACAGCAGAGAGCAGCTCCATGTGCGCTGCGGTTGCCACTTATCTGGAATCCTTGGGCCTCCACACACCATTTCCATCAGTCTCGCCGTGGAACACCGGCTATTCGGCCAACACATTGGCTTTGCCGCACGGCTCAGGCTGCATCTTCTCGCTGCACCACCAATTAAGTTTCATTCATCAGTATTCAATAAGCGAGGACTCATTCAGTTGTTAATTTGCTTTCTGAATTCACCATTAACCTGTTCGAAAATTGCCCACCTAAAAAATTTACAGATACCTCAAATTGCACCTCATGAGAAATATAAAAATTTGGAAAGTTTTTCTAGTCCACTCGCCATATCATTTATCTTATGCTCATACAACTTACTGAGATTATGTGTTAAGAAAGTATATATCTTGACAAGAACCTAGCGAAGAAAGATTGACATCGATCAATAATTGGACTGAGGTGGGGTAACAGTCTAACAATTTTTTTTAATAAAAAGGAAAGCAACCCTTCAACCATGACATTCCTGAACGAACGAAAAATGAAAGGTATATGCAAATTTAATGAAGCACCCATCACATATCATGCAAAGGCAACTGCATCAAAAGCACGCTGGTCTGTCGTCAGGCCTTGGAAGATGAGTCAAGGTCAATAATTTTGTTAATCTTGATAATTTGAAACGAAGTGGTCATGCATTCCCATCATGCAAAGACATGTAGACAAATTGCTCACCTGCACTTGGAGCTGCAGTTGCTTCACATACACAATGGCCTCGTCAAGCATGGATGCCTTGTCAGTTGTCACTCTACACTCAAAGCACAACACAAACACATTACGCTCATATGACATATCCAGCACGAACACAATTACACAACTGAACAACCTTCAATTCATGACAAATTGAAACAAAGAGCGGGTGGATCTTCTACTTTTCATTGACCTTGTTTTACTTCGGTATCAAACTCTGCAGCGCCTTCATCTTCACGTTAATTTTGCTCCTCTTCTACGACCAAGAGCCAACCAAAGCAAGCAACGACCTTTACTGCTCCTCCTGAGGAGAACTGAAAAGCAAGAGGAAGGAAACTGGAGACACTGAAAGAGAGGCAGTGACGGCACCTTGTCGGAGAGGTTGTACGTGCACCTCAGCCGGCAGTGGCGCGGCTCCGCATGCTGCATTGCTGCGGTGCTGCCTGAGCCCCGTGCTCGACCCGCTCGCATCGCTGTCCCCGAGCAGCCGAGCCTGCCTGCCTCCTTCCTGTAGTCCAGCCACTTGCTGGCCGTTGCCCAGCTCAGCCGCAAGGAACGGCGTCGAACCCCTGCACCGTGCCTCCTCCTACTCCAGCTGCCACCGCTGCGGCCACTGCTGGTGATCGTGCTGCAGGAGCGCCATCGCCTCAAGCTCGCGGCGCCTGCCGAAGCCCCCGAGCCCCTGCTCATCCATCCCCTTGGATCTGCTTTGTAGCAGTGTGGTGGTTGCATGCGACTGTGTCCACGAACATGGGCAAGTGGACGGCGGCGTCAATGGTGGCGGGATCCAGCGTCATGGGCGGGCGCGAGGATCGCCATCATCATCGACGACGAGCGAACGCCTAACCGGAAACTTATCAAACCATCCACGTATTATCCTATTCCGTAAAGGCGTAAACCTCCCGGAGAAGAAGCGGCGGCGACGGCAGCGCCGTTCCGTTGAGGGCGGGTGGGAGAGAGGATAGAATCGCCGGTCCGTATTTCACGAAACTGACAGTGGCGCGTGAGATTGGGCATGGGGATGGCAGCGCGGCAGGCGAGCCGCGATCGTTCGGCGTGGGGAGCGAGGACGGATGCGCATGCGTGGGGCAGTTGGGCTGCTGGCCGACGGGCACAGGATGGGGGCGTAGAGAGATCGTGGGACATGAAAACCTAACGCGGGGAGGGAGGTACGACGTACGACGAAACCCGACGTGGGCGATGAAAGACGTACCAAAATTTGACCCCTTACATGCTTTTTAGGAGTAGAGAAGAGATTGAATCGGCTGGATCCTTAGGTGTGAACACGGATGGGCTAGAATTTTCACAACCGTCGACATGGGCTAGAATGGGCCGGACCTTCTTCTTGTTTGTTTCTCTGGGCTATAATGCATTTACGCTTACCAGCACAAATCGTGATGCACCGTTCCATATAACTTGAGTAAAAAAAGAGTAAATAGCACCCACCATACAACAACTTGTATGGTTGTATCACTTTAGTCCAACAAGTTGCAAAGTGTGCAAGCAGATACACGAACTTGTCAATTGTGTGCATATACGTTCATATATATGCCCGTAGATGTATGTTGTCAACATAGTAGGTGAGTCAGATGATTTTTTTTCATGTTACCTCCTATATTTATTTTTCTTGACAAAACGTTATGCATTTTATTAATAGGCGGCTAAACATTGTATCATAAAAAAAATATATTAACTACGTATGGAATATCCCCATATTCCATAGAATATGAGGTAGGTATAAAGGTAAAAAAATATTGTATTGGCTATTGATTCAATGTACAATAATATATCTTTTGTCCAACCTAATTAGTTATTTTTTTCACTTCAGCAATATTCACCAGTACCTTTTATAAAAAAAAGAAAATTCATTATTATTATTGCGTTGAAATTTTGAGCTTTACATACTTTTTAGTCACTTTTATCCATACTTAATTCTCACTGGAAACCACTTCTCACTGTAACTATTTTCAAATAAAATTTATATTATTATTTATACAATATTGTTGGAAACTATTATATTAGATCCACATCGCGGTTACCACACATCTGAGGATGGACACAAAATAGGAGGTTACACGTATAAACACATTCATTTCACCTATCACAGAGACAATACATCTACGGGCATATATGTGACCGTATATGCACACAATTGACAAGTTCGTATATCTGCTTGCATACTTTGCAACTTGTTGGACTAAAGTGATACAATCATACAAGTTGTTGTATGGTGGGTGTAATTAACTTAAAAAAATGCTAGTACGTCTTTTTAGGGTTAAAAAAATGCTACGTGTGCCAAATCCATTTCTCCTCCTGTCGCGGGCTAACAGTCTAACTTTTCTGATTTTGTTGCCAGGCCACGCAGAAACGCACGGAGGTCATTCCCTTCCATATATACAAGAGTTGAAATTGTTTTAGCGGGAAGCGAGAGTTGAAAACGATAAATGCATTTTTTTAGAACGAGAGTAAAACGTGGAGCTTTTTTGCGCAAGTGCTATTGGGCCGTTGGACCTGCCCTGTAGAATAGGCAGCCAAACAGTCTCAGTCCTCCTGCCTTCTCGTAACGCGTCGGCTCATTCCCGAAGTTAAAATGTCAGTGGAAACTTGATCAAGCGGACTCTTCGTTTTCTGAGCTGCTTTTATTAATCCGCATTAAACTAGGTAGAGCACGCCTCTTCGTTTGCTTGCTGGTAGCCGGGAACCCCGACCCCCCCTACTTATATGAACTGAGAACTGTGCTCCTCATGCCTCAGCACCCAGGAGTCAGGAGCAGCATCTGTACTTCTGTAGTAGCCAGTGGAGGACCACGCGCGCCTCCGAGGAAGCATTTGAGTTTCTTTCAGGAAAATGGTAATACCGATTTGCACTATATATATAATTCCAGTTGCTGGTCATAAATATTTGAGTTTCTCCTACACAACCTTTTAATACGTTCGTAAATCTGCCTGATTTAATTTGTTGATTTTCATCTGGAGATGCAACCTTGTTGAAAGAATCTTGTTTGAGCCGCTAGTCTTACGCTGAGATGTATGGAATGGATCCTTAATTTGTAGGACGCCACGAAGCAGATCAAGTTCTTGAGCTACAACGTGTGGTCGCGGGAGGATATCTTTGTGTACAAGAGGACGCTGGCCATTGGTGCCCTCGTGAAGAAGCACGACCCGGATGTGATCTTCTTCCAGGTAAAAGCCCATTGGTTTGTCTCGCTGTTTCAATTCATTTGACCGGGTTGATCTTGGGACGGACGGCCAGGAGGTGACACCGTACATCCGCAGCATCTTTGAGGACCTCGAATGGTGGAACAAATACCACTGCTCGCCGGCGCCTCCTGAAGAACAGCCCTTCTGCCTTCTGGTAACCCACCGGCATCTCCCTGTTTTTCTCCTTTTGTACCACACATCTGGCTGTTTTTTTGGGGGGTTAATTCATCGTCTCTGACCAACCTGACGTGTCAATGCCATTTGCTGCAGTTGAGCAAGCTCCCACTGGAGAAGTTCGCGCGCTGGAAGTTTGCCAACTTCCCGATGGGCAGGTGCTACCTGGAGGCCGACATCAACCCATCCGGTCCGGCTCCGGTGGCGACCATGAAGCCGATCCGCGTGGCGATTACGCAGCTGGAGCGCGCCAGCCCGCCGGCGCCGATGCGCTGCGTGGAGCGCTACGCGCAGGCGGAGCACGCCGTCGCGGCGCTGAGCAGCGCGGAGAACGTCGTGTTCGGCGGCGACATGTGCTGGTGCGTCGGCACCGACCGGCCGTTCCCTCTCCCGGCGGGCTGGGTCGACGCCTGGCCTGCCTGGATGCAGGTTCTGACAACGCCTTCCGTTGGAAGTGGCACGGGGCCCAGCAGCAGGGCCGCGACCGTGGCTTCGGTCCCACCCAGTTGCTGGACCTACGATAGCACGTGGGAAGAAGACGTAGGGGTGTTCGGTATCTTCAAGATCCCTCACGATTCCATGCGGAGGAGGTCCGACCGGTTCGTGTGCAAGCTGAAGGACTACTCGCTCAACGGCATGGAGATCATAGAGGACATCAGTACTGGTGATGATATGCTTCGGTATGTGAGCTCAAGGACGGATTACACTGATTATTTCCTCCGGATGAAACCGAGCTGCCACCGTGGATTGCTGATGACCATCGCCCCTAATAAGGAACCTGCGCGGCCGGATGTTGTATATGTACCGCGAACAACAGAGGACCAGTGGATGGCTTCATGGGGAGACTTGGATTCCATGTGACGCGCAAGCAGCAAGGGGAGCAGTGGATGCCTGGATGGCTGGATGGAGGAGGCATCAATATTTGCGGGACACACATGTGACTCGGGGGACAAGTTAGCGTCACCGTTTTCTTTTCCTTTTTTTCGTGCCCGTGCATTGCTACGAGCAGCAAAAAAATAATACATTGAGGAACAATAAGATAATAATAATACAAAGCAATCATGAATTCTAAAAAAAAAAAGTTAATGGTGAACTCTTTGTATTGTTGTACGTGAACCGTGTTCATCGAGTCATCTATCCCCCCAACCCGTGTTCATGGAGTCATCTATCCTCCCAAACCTTGTGACCATTGTACCATCAAGTGGTGCCTGACAAGACAAGAGACAAAACACAACAATTATTCGATTATAAGCAGCTGAAATGTTGGAGACGCCTAAAACAATTGTATGTGTATGATCAACAATTAAAACAGAACATCTGGATTGAAGGATTCACATTTATTACTAATTATCCAACATATAATTACTGATATTTTATCTACCTACTACAGGAAGATTGAGGCATTATTCAAAGCGGTAACGCTGCAATATATATCTCTCAATCTCTCCTCCGGTCATTCCTTTTTTTTTCCTCATGTCTCTTCCCCACTACAGACCTCTCTTGCATCCCAATTGTGCAATAAAATTAACCAAAGGCAAGGAAACTAAATGCAAGAAGCAATCGATAGCGGATCAAATCAGGAGACCGCCGCTTACTCATGATCGTGCCAAGCTGCTGTTTACTCTGGCCTGATGCTACCGTGCAGATCGAGTTGCTGTCGCAAACCTCACCAGTAGACCAGATGTTAGCTTGCCTGCAGGACTCATGCAGGCCAAAGAAACAATAAGTAACAAGCATAATAATATGTACTCCCGCTTGGCATATAGCATGAAACACAAGTGATGGTGAAGAATGGTAGCAGGTTCATATGGTAATGCAGATTGAACTATACCAAAACACGATATGTAAATTACAATATTATCATTGTTCGATCCAGCTACATTAAAATGATGAGAACTATTCTCAAAGGATGATCATGTCAATTTTGCATCTCTTCTAAGAGACTACACATTCCATCCAAAGGCAAACTTTGTATAGTAAAATGCTTCTGGATATAAAATGCTACATAATCAGGGAATTTGTGAAAGCCAAACTTGTTATAGACTAACAACAGACACATACCATCTAAAGTAAATGGACTGACTAATATCAAGTTTCAGCACATGGCATAAACATTTCACTTACAGCTTGCTTGCGGTAGTGTTCCAGAACTTACTCCTAAAAAGAGTGTAAGAGATGTCGCGTCCCCCGCTTCACCATGGTACGTCCCCAGGCTTCACCGTCCCCTCAAAATCCTATCGTCTGCTGCAAATCCTACCACCCACACCACTGGCCGTCCGCACGTTCAAAAGAAACTCAACCCCCGTCTTGGCCCTGTCCGCCGCTAGCGTGAGGCGCGTCCGCGTCACGCGCATTCTCTCCGCAATCCTCTCGCCTACGTCGCCTCTCCTTCCCTCCCTTCCGCCCGTAATCTCCGCGCCCAATCGCCTTCATCGCAAATCTCGATTCGAAGTGACACCGCCTGCTAATCGCCTTCCAAAATCCAACGTCTTCCCCCGTCGACTGCTCACGCCGCCCATCCTCCTTGCTGCGAGATCGAAGAGAATTTTAGTATTGTTTTCACCACGCGGGGAGCTTGGCGCCGGGAGGGACATGGGAGTGTCTGCGGTGAGGCCAGGCGGTGACCGGGACGGCGCGCACCGGTGCAGGTGGAGGTGATCTTGCTGGGGCTGCTGTTGGCCACCCTGACGCTGCTCCTGATGGTCTTTGGCGGCGGCGGTGAGGCGGCCAGGCGGTGGCCAGCATGGCGCGCCACCGGCGCGGGTGGAGGTGATCGTGCTAGAGCTGCTGTGGGCCTCGTGACGCTGCTACTGCTGGTCTTCGGCGGCGCCGGAAGCCAGCCCAAGTTGTTCTCGTCGTCACCGAGAAACAAGTTCACGCAAAAGCTAGGTGCCTAGGTACCATTAACCAGCGGTGAACTTTGGCTCTTCGTTTGGTGGTGCGCGTGCATAGCGATTAGTGGTTTCCTGCTGACCTACTGACCTTTCCCTCCGTCCTATTTGCATCTGAGGCTGGCAGTAGGCATTGCGGAATCCTTGTTGTTTGTTCTTTTCTTTTCTTGACTTGAAAGGCAACTGACAAGAGCTTTGTCGGGTATGTATGTGCGGAGTATTAGTAGAGCAGAAAAGACGAAAGAACTTTGAACGTCATAAACATCATATACGAGATCCGTGTGGAATGACTGTAATCCTTGAGATAGTAGCTTGAACTTGATCCTCGTCCACAGAATGTGCCGTGAGGTTGTTTGTGATAATGCCAAGCAAGCCAAAGGGAAACTCAGATTGGGTGATATATATGCTAACAAGATCGATGACGCATCTTACGGCCTTGAATATTTGTTTTGGTATTTCTATTCTGTTAGCGACACACTATAACCTAATATATGAATTTCTCACAAATGTAGAGGTTCATTTCATAGCTAAACTAGAATGACAGATGTGATCCCCCCCCCCTCCCAGTTTTTTTATCATATGGTAAGCTGTCATGATTTGTCAAAAAGGTATTTGACTCATGATACTTCAGCAATGTTTTAAATTTATCTTAGGAGCAACGAGGCACCTTGCACACTTGGATGTACTTGCTCATCTATGTAGAGACTTTATTTAATATATACAATGTTTGTTTTTGCAGAAGGTCTGCCTCTCGGATTTGAAGGAAAATAGCAAGACAATCGAAGTATTGTTTTCAACTGGTGTTGTAATTTTGTCAGTACACTTTTGAAATATTTTGTACGATTTACAATACAAAGCTTAGCCAAACTGTTTATGCTTTATGTTTTTTTCTCATGCTTTTATCAGTTATCATACCGATTGTAAGTTCCACCTGAAACTTTTCGGGGCATGGATTTCTATGCTAAATTATCTAGCTTCTACAGACTGCTAAGCTTGTTACCCTACTACCAAGATTGTGAGGCAGGTCTCTGGCTATGATAAGGTAAATTTGTTAATTTTGAAATAAATTGTTCTTTGCAACTTGTTGCATGGTCTCTAAGCTTATTATGTATGGTTTTGTTAATTTCGAAATTAAGATTTCCCAGCTATTGGGTGGTGGAGCAGTCCAACAGTTTGGCTAGAGAAGACAATGAAGTTGCACCGTCCGTTACTTGTATACAACGGTAGAAAAAATATAGTAGTCAATCCATTTATAATTTATGTTGATAACGATTGTACTTCCATTTATGTTTAAAGTAATATGTATGCATTTATTGTCACATGCTGTAAAAAATATTTTAAAATATAAAAATGATAATTATAAACTATTGAAATTTGTTCGACCCGTAGCAACGCACGGGCACGGACCTAGTCTTTCTATAATAATAAACTATGCATGCCAGTCCGTAGCACATTGCATAAAACAAAACGATCAAGAAAATCATTGTCTTTAGTGTTTGCATAAAACAAAATGATAAAAAAAAGCATTGTCTTCAGTGTTTTTCTTTCTTAAATGAACAGAGTGGCAAAGTCCACTGTTAACCGTTCCAAGATAGTATTTATTTTCTGAGATTGTGGAGATGAAACATGTGGGGATCCCTTGTGCTATGAGGTTACTGCATCTGTAGTTGTAGCATGAGGGGATCCGTTCTCGTATTCACCTGTGTTAGAACAGAGCTTTAAATTAGTACTTATCAGAGCCTTGTCCTAAGATAGGAGCTAGTCATGCTGCCACTGCCACATCTGAAACTGCAAAAGGCCCAGACTAAAAGATGGGCTCAGGATTCCCAAATCAAAAGCGCATGACTAAGTCTAGGGAAAAAAAAATGATTAGCACTGGGATTAGATAAGGACGGACACGGACCACTCACCTCCCAGTGAAGAATTTTCGTGTGCAGGAGGATCAGCGCTCATAGGATTGAGGCAGAAATTGGATCTGAGCTGTCATAGGGGAGGGGCCTTCGTGTGTGCGGGGGGCAGAGATAGGCATGATGGAGGCCGACACCGGATCTTGAGCTGTATCCGGGGAGTGCCTCCACAAGGACGACGGGAGGGAAACACGGACGATAGGGCCTGGTGGATGACGGGAGGGAGGCATGGATGATACCAGAACGGCGGTGGCAGCAGATGCGCGGGCAACGGGGATGGCGACGGCAGGCCAGGCGCGGGCAGCGGGGACGGTGGCAGGGGAGGTGCGGACGGCGCCAGCGGCAGCAGAGGTGTGTGCTACGCGGACGACGACGGTAGGGGATGCGGGCGAAGGGGACGGCGGCAGGGGAGGCGGAGGCGAAGGTGAGGCGCTGCGATGGAAAGAGATCGGGGTACCACTTGAGGCGGGGGACGTACGACGAAAGTTTCGCGGGTGGACAGGCTGTCGACGTACGACGATGTTGCACCCAGTTTTGTCTCTCTTAGGTTAGGAGTAGAGAAGATAAAAATAATAAAGCATAACCACAATTCTTTGCTGCGTACTGATGGCATCCAAGCTTTTGAATCCAAAATTTTTTATCCACAAAAGGAAAAAAGAAAGAAAATGGAAATCAATCTCAGGTAATCTTGTATTATAGTACTTGAGTTACCTGTAGTGCACGAATTATGTTGAACCTCGGAATCTGAGTAGTACTACCTGAAATTATTTTTTTTTAATTCTGTTGTCTTGTATACAAGTCCTTTTGTCAGTGTATTTTGGCCCATGCGATCAAAATTGAATAGGTATACCATATTAAAACTTTCACCGATATAGTTATATAATACCCATAATGTACTACGGAGTTTCAAACAACGGTGACTGATCACAACATGGGAAATAAATTTCATGGGACTGGCCCTCTTCCGTGCGTACCCGTCGTGTCGATCCTTGCCGCGTGGCCACGTGAGGAGTCCAAGTGTCCAACGGTCCCACAACATCCGTCAGTAGCCAACTGAAACATGATTTCTCTCCAAGAAAATGGAAAACAAAGATTGTTACCGAACCTAAAACAACGTATAAATACAACACGACGATCTCTGGTGCATGCCTATTCCTAATCGGTTTAGGGCTCGTCGTTTCAGCCGGAGGATCGTAGATTTTGTCTCTGGTGACCGCGGCGGCGCAGGAACAGAACATCGGCGGGGTACTGAAGGACTGGACTCGGGAAGAGTAAAAGCACGATGGTGTCGTGGTTCAAGCCTCGTCGTAGCAGTAGCGACGGGCCGGCTCATCAAGGGAGAACGGTGATACGATCAATCTCGAGATTGAAACCCTTGTTGAGTCAATATTTATTTGCTAGGATCGATAAATTTACGTTGACATGCACGTTTCACATCGATCGATCTGTTCTGTTGAAGGCCCTGGCCAAGAGGGAGATCAAGTTCATGACCTACAACGTCTGGTCCCGGGAGGATGTAGCGGTCTACAGGAGGATGGAAGCTATCGGCGGCCTCGTCCAGAAGCATGATCCCGACGTCATCTTCTTCCAGGTAACCAATCGACCATGATCGATCGATGCTCCTGTAAAGCTTGCTACTGAGGCCATGTTCGGAGTAAAAAAAATACTTCTCCAACAAGTTTTTTCTATTCATCCAACTTAAACACGCTTTCCAGTGCACTATTCATCTAGAAAAAGTATTTTTTACATCCAATCTGAGCACAGGCCGAGTAATGACGGTTTGTTCATGGGGGCGTGGTGGAATTCCTTTTGCAGGAGGTGACACCGTACAGGAGGTGACCATGGTGGAACAAGTACCACAGCTCCACGGTGTACACCGACGAACAAGCACCTGACAAGCATCAGCAGCAGGACTTCTGCCTGCTGGTAATAACTCACATCAGCAGCAGGACTTCTGCCTGCTGGTAATAACTCATCAATCGCCTCCATAGCAGCTCATGTCTCTGAATCTGTTTCTTGGAGTCACCTCTTTCACGAAATAAAACTGACTCCAAATTAAAAATTAAAACTTGCTGGCGGATGCAGTTGAGCAAGTTTCCTCTCAACAACTTCGCGAGCCACAAGTTCGCCGACTCCCCGACGGGGCGAGGCTACCTGGAGGCCGACGTCACCCCGGGCGACCCAGCGGCGACGAAGCCGATCCACGTGGCAACGACCCAGCTGGAGCGCCCGGCCCCACCAGCGCCCATGCGCTGCGCGGAGCGCCACGCGCAGGCGAGGCACGCCGTGGCGGCGCTGGGCGGCACGGCGAACGTGGTGCTCGGCGGCGACATGAGCTGGGGCGACGACGCCGACGGGCCGTTCCCTCTCCCGGCGGGCTGGGCGGACGCGTGGGCGGCGATGAAGAAGCCTCTCATCTCCCTCCCCTCCGACGACTGGACCCACGACGCGGTCTGGAACGAGGAGCCCGCGGCGTTCAACGGCCACGTGGCCACCAGCGCCTCCATGAGGAAGCGGGCGGACAGGTTCCTCTGCAAGCTGAGAGACTACAGGCTGAGCAGCATGATCGGGGATCAGAGCGTCGGGCTTTGGTATGTCAGGGAGAGTTTGATAGCGGAGAGATGGACCAACATCAATCTCAAGCCGAGCTGCCACCGTGGTGTGGTTCTGACCATCGTTCCCAAATGATGAAGCACTCTGCTTTGATCATTCGAGGCATCAACACACGGCGACTGTTCGTTTTGTTTTTGAATCTACAGTAGTTTCAACTTTGAAGTTAATAGCAAGGAATCCCACTATTCCATGTTTTTATTTTTTAGGCCAGTGGATTCAGGACTTCAGGGTAGACTGCATAAGTTGCAGTGGATTCAGGACTTCAGGGCAGACTGCCTAAGTTGCAACTTATGCTGTACAGTCGCGACAGTTGACGCCTGACATGTTGAAATATTGAGAGATTTCTCAGCAGATCATACCCACATTTCATTAGCTGAAGAAAAAGGACTAATTATTGATGCATATCTAACAAAAGAATCACTAAGCATAACCCAATCCCCCTTCTAACTTGCCCCCTCCCAAAATTTCTGTTTTTTTTACAACTAACAACAAGCTCTTGACAATTGTCATGTCCAAAAGTTCGAGTTTGACACGATAACCACCGCAATGCTCAGCAGCAACTGAAGGAAAAGAAAGAACCCATTCTCCCTTCCTGTTCGAAGTCTCCATATTGCAGATCCCATGGCGTCACTTGTTGGTGTTGTAGTGTTGTCTGCGCTGCCCCATTTGGTGTCATTGCCCAGCTGCTTACTGCATGATGATAAATGGACACCGTTAGCAAAAGTCAGGTGTGGAGAGAATTATTACTCCTATATGCAGCATGCTTACATGCCAACGTCTGATCTAACACTTCGATATTCAGAAATACTTAGTAGTTTAGTTCCCAGAAAACTTCCCCAGAAATTCACTATTAAGTGGAGATTTACTATTTCCCGTCTCACAAAACACGCTTTCTAGAAACGTTACTACCGTGTATTTCTCCACTTCTCCCCCCAACTAAACTACTTAGTACTTAAGATCCGATAAAACATAATATGTACCTTGGTCAACCATGTTTTAGGAAACAGGATTGTCCAGTACAAGGTAATCTTAGCTGTTAAGTTTTTTACTGGGATAATCTAGCTGGTATATTGTCAAGCTATTAGTAGGAGAATATGACTGTATGATTCCATAAGCTCAGGTATCCCTTTTATGTGTGTGTAAATGTTCTGCTGGATGGTGTTAGAGGCTCAGAGCAAGAAACCATCTGCTTGCTTGCACAGAAAATGCCATAAGCATATAGAGTACTATAGAACAGAACGACCACTGCTAACTTGTTCGTGTTTCACTGGTAAATAAAATAATTATCATATTTTACCCCTTAACAGGACATGATACTTAATACTAACAACAAAACATTGACCAAATGCATGGACATTGCATAGGAAAAGTTAGTTTCAGTAATTTACCTTCCAGGAAATAAGCAGTTGTCATGACCTGCACAACAAGAGGTGTTCATTTGTTAGAAAGCAGAATGGAGGTTCAAGGTATTTTTTTATATTGAATTTGCAAAATACGGAAGGAAAATTTAAGAATATATAAAAACACACACAAGTCTGACAGGGGTTTTGAATACGAGATGCTCAAATAAATTCTTCACAATTCTGAGGGTGCTAAGAAAAGGAGGGACAAAATTAAAAATCAACTTAACACCTGTAAACAGTGGGAAATTGAAAATCAAGTAGCACCTGTAAACAGTGCAAAATTCAAAATCAACCTACACATGTAAACAATGGGTACAAGATTGTCGATTCACAAGATCTTCAGGACCACTTGAGGGGGCACACTAGCAGATAGTACAAGACTACAGAGGAGCCCACAATGCACGCCATGTGAATTGGAAAGCTTTGGGCAATGGGTTGCCACCAGAGAAATACCATGTTGAAGAACGCAGAATTGCAGTAATTTAATGTAAAAAAAAGTTGCAGTAATCTCGAGCTTTGCCAATAGGCAATAGGTCTGGGACATCACCAGAAGCAGAGAGTTCTTTTTTCCGCTAATGTTTAAATGATTCTAAATCCAACTCCAACTCCATTTGGATGAACATGTTATGGAGTTATGGTATTTCAAGCACAAACACTATCCCATCGAAAACGCCTCCTATTATGAGCAGAGCTTCCATTCAGTACTTACTGAACACATAACGACCAAATGCCTACAGCCCAGACTTGGTGTCCATCCATCCGCATTAGCTGCCTCAGGAACAAGGTACCATACGACACACTACTCAAAAGTAACCTGGGAGAAAACCGCAGATCCAGCGCCATGGCCATGGGCATGTGTCCAGGTGATAATAATATTGCTCCCATACCAGACAACTCTACCTGCTCGCAGCACTAAGCTCCAGTTGGCCACTTGCATGGATCGCGCTTTGTCTTGATCCCTCAATCGCATCACCATGAAATACAAAAGGCTTAGATGACATGCATCCAGATCCAAGAGATTCCAGCCTGCGATTTTATGTCCCGTTCCTCTCCCCTTGCCTTTTTATCTAAGATAATGGAGTAGCCCTTTTGCACATGACATTGTAGGGTAACTCTCTGTCTTAAGACAAGGGTAAACTGGAGTACTTTCCGGTTGGCCCTAAAAAAAAAAGAATTTCAGCTTCAGCAGGGTTAACTCGATGCATTTTCCATGGCATTGGAGTGCTGTGATCCACACTCTGCTGGGCACCGTCAGAACATGCCTGATTTTCCTCGTCACACACTCTGTGCTGGGCACCGTCAGGACATGTCCTAGATTTGCAGAACTGATTTCCCATTTGCTAAACAGCAATGCCCAAATTCGCCAGGAAGTACACAAGGCTACAATTGGCATCGCAAAGCTGTTCTAATGCAGGAGCACCTGCAGGAAATCATGGGCGGCATGAAAGATCGCCCGCTCCAACTTTAGCTTTTGGAGCATGCATTAGGCACATGAGCATTAAGCCATGATTGAACTTTGCCGAAAGACTAGGGGAAAAAAAAATCGTTCCAAGTTTGTCGCCCTCACAGCTCGCTAAACGAGAACGCAACATCAATGTGGTCGAATTAGTGTTTGCAAAACATTTATAAAAAAAACAAAACTCCTTCCCACATTCTAGCTCTTTCCATGAGTCCGGAGAGAGACATGCAAGGAGAAGGAATGACCTGGTGAAAGTGATGTGACGACCGACGAGGTGCGCAATTGGCAATGTTGCCTTTGGCATGGCATGTGACCAAGAACATAAGCGTTGCTCCTACTCACATGCGCGAAAGGGGACTGATGATTCTTTTTTGCAAGCTCGTGGCGTCCTCCGTCCAAACCGAAATGGCCCGTCCACCCAACCAATCCAAACCAGCACCGCAGCACGCTCCACAGTCACAGTGGACGCCGGCGGTGAGTGCTCGCCCGGACCTGGCAGTGGCAGTACTGCACTAGACAAAATCTACAGCCAGGTCCAGCTCAGCTCCTGTCGGCTCCATAGTGCTGAGTCATGCCAAGCTAAAAGTGATGCTACACTGGACAGAATCTTACTGATGAGTCACTGACAAACAGGGTCCATCCAGGCAAGGCACGAGTGACTAGTGACAAATGCCTGGATGGACCTGATAGAATGTAGATCCCCATCCAGATCTCTCTCAAAAATGGTACGTACAGAGCTACTGCACCAAACGAATGATCTGATTTGTTGTGATCATCACCTATCTTTTCAGTTATATACTGCATTAAGTTTGTTCTTTCCCAGCTAAAGCACGCCGGGCCAAAAACGTTGTCCAACCTAAACTCCTCTGCCGCTCTACCTACTAGGAAAAGCAACCTTTCTCCTAACCATTCGTCCATCCACCAATAGCTTGTGGAGCTCTCGAACCCAAGGGCAAACCGAGCAGCCTTTCCACGCCGGCATCCCGTTCCATGAATGCCATCAAACACCTGCTTTTCGGCTCGTGACAATGGCGTCGCTCCTACCCTGGCTGAATCCACGCCGACATCTTCATACCTTACGTTCCCATTGACCCTAGAACACTACACTACGGACTCGACGCCTGACCAGCTGCAGCTCACGAAACCGCACGCGGTCCTGCTGGTCGTTCTAGGTCACTCGTCAAGGCATTAAATTTAAAGAAGTGCAATCAAAGACTGATGCTGACGATCTGAAAACTAGGGAGTTGAGAGAAGGGGGACTCACTGGGATCCGTGGTGGTGACCATGCCGGCGCCCTGGAAGTAGCAGGACCCTGAGGCGCGTCCCTGTGACTGGTAGTAGGCGTCGAACGCGTACGACGCGTGGCTACGCACGTCGTTGGGCATGTAGCACCCTTGCCCGGGCTGGATCGCCGTGCAGTCGGCGCGCCCTGGCCCACACGCCCAGTCCATGGCCGCCTGCACCGCCTTCTCGTCGGCGTCGTCGGCGGCCACGCAGAAGGTCCGGTCCGTCGTGTCGTTCGCCAGGAACCCGTCGGCGCCGGACACGTGGAGGAGGTACACGGGGGTGCCATTGCCATAGAACAATCCCCAGTTCGCCTCCGACACGGGGCCCGGCCGGAGGTCCTCGTTGAAGAGCTCGTAGATGTACGCGCTCGACTGCGCCGCCGCGCCGGGCGCCATGGGCGTCCCGGGCTTGTCCTCCAGCACGTGCTTGATCAGGTTCGAGTTGTACGCGTCGGCGTTGTCCTTGGTCGCGTACGGCTCCGCCCGACGGTCACCGTACGACGGCCACCCCGTCTCCGTCACCAGGATCGGGACCCCCCCGCCGCCGGTGACGTTGAGGTTCCTCACGGCCACGCGCACGGCGTCGAGCATTGCGTCGAACACGTTGGTGTAGTGGAGCAGCGTGTTGGGGTCCACCATCTCCAGCGACGGCGGGAGCGGCCGGAACAGCGCGTTGTCCAGCGGGATCACGCCGTTGCTCTGCATCAGCGAGTAGTAAGGGTAGAGGTTGAGCATCAGCGGCGCCGAGGTGTTGGCGAGGTGCGCCAGCAGTGGGGCGACGAAGGACTTGGCGAGGGACTGGTTGAAGAAGGCCTGCGAAGGGGGGAACGGGTCGAGCACGACGGAGAAGGGCAGCGGCGTGGACACTGGGATGGAGGAGAGGTTCGCCGCGGCGAGCGCGGCGGCGAGGGAACGGATGGCCGGGAGGAGCACGGGCAGCGCGGAGGGGAGCGCGGTGGGCACCTCGTCGCCGACGGCGATGGCGGAGATGATGTTGGGGGTGGTGGAGTTGACGCCCGCGAAGGGGAGCACGCGGCGGGCGACCCACGCCGTGGCCGTCGCCGGGGAGGAGCCCAGCGCCAGGAGCTCGTCGTTGGGGACGCCCACGATGGCGCGCACCCCTCCCGACGAGGCCAGCGCCGACAGGGGCCGCGGGTCCGCGTCGTAGAGGCGGACGCGAGTGATGTGCTGCGCGCGGAGGAAGTCGGCCAGGTCCGACGGGGAGAGAAGGTTCGTCACCGCCGTGCCGATGGTCACGCCCACGTACGGCTCGCCGCCCCCCGCCGCCGACACCCGCACCGGCGAGCCTGCAGTCACGACACGACGGTCAGAGAGAGAACCGGCATTTGCGAATTGCGCAAGAAAACAGAGCCAGCATCGAGATATCAAGATTCAAGAACGAATTCACCGAGCAACACGAGACATGAGAGAGCTTACAGTGAAGAGAGAGGAGCGAGAGGAGGAGGAGGGGGATGAGCAAGCATCTGCCGCTCCCTCCTCTGCTCCTGCTCCCCATTGGGAGTGTACGAGCCCTGCTGCTCCTCTCTTGCTTGTCTCCGGGATTGCCCCTTTCGGCAAAGACTGGCAGACTGCTGCTTTGGATGCGCACTCGCTCGCTTTCTCCAGGAATCTCCTCACTCCGCACCGCAGCCCGAATTCCGCTGCGTGGGAGCGTGCGGTGCGCAGCGCACCGGTGCTGAGCTGGTCCCGGAGCGGAGCAAGAGGTTGGTGTGGTGCGGTGTCGGGGGCAAAAGGATGGCTTGGGATTTGGGGGATTTTCGATCGGAGGCGGGGTAGGAGTGGGGGTGGGTGGATTGCTGAATCTGGAATGGGGTGTTTGTTTCTTGGTTGCTGCCTCGCTGGTGTTTTCTCGAGTTCACACATACTGTACAGGGATTAGTGTCGACTGCTCACTGGTTTTCGGTGGCGACGAAAGGGACAAGCGAGCGGTGGGACAGGGAGTGTGAGCCACCTGGACAGTGGGGCCTGGTACCCTGCACAAGTCAGTCGTGTTTAGCTTGTTTTTGCCAAGGTAATTTTCGCTGCAGTAATTCGTGCCCGTTGATGTTAATTGTTAACCGACAATGAAAAGGACCCAAGACTTTTATTAGAAAAGCTTTACATGAATTGCATTGGCACAAAGAAATTGTGATGTGAAATCTAGGGAAGTGTCACTTTTACGATCCTAAGGTTGCCACAATGCCAACATACGGACAACCAACACGTTGATTTTTTTTACGGTTACTCCCTCCGTCTCATAAAGAATGTCGTTTTTTTCAACTTTGTTTCGATTTATAGAAAAATAAATGTAATATTTATATCTCTAATAAATTTGGTAAAGAACTAGATCCAAATATCTATCTAATGATACTAATCATGTAAATATTATAATTATTTTATATATAATTAGCTAATGTTCAAAGATGATGTTTTTCTTAGAAAACGAGAATAACATATATTTTGGGACGGAGGTAGCTTTGGTGCTGAAGCTTGTTGCCACTTCTATGTAAATGAAATATTGCCTTCTTTTTTTTTCCAAACCATAATACATGATAACAACTTCTATTATTATGGACGTGCTTTTTGTAATAAATCCAGCAATGCTGATCTTGTGTTGTCTACCTAGATATAAATTTTATATATGCATCGAGCTGAAAAAAATTGGTTTCGATAGAGAATACAAAGCAGCAGGTGTTGCAATTACGGAACGCCGGAATGTGCCAATTTAGGAGGGACCAACACAGATATGTGTACTGTATGGGAACTCGTAAGCCCAGAAACAGAGGCAGGGACCCAATCAACTCCGGCTCTCCGTACGCATTTAATTTTACAAGCTCGTTTCCCTCCACAAGACAAGAGATTTGCTGTCCCTGTAGTAAAGGACTAGTAGGTAAATTTGCAGTCTTGAGCTACTTGGAACTTGGAAGAAGCCAGCCAAGTACCCAAAGTTTACTTGGAGCAGGTATAATAGAACATACTCAGCGGGCGAATGAGCGTGCCACATCAGCTGAATATGACATGGAGGTGAGAGAGAAGAAGAGAGAGAAGAAAGCGAACCTCTCGTGAATGGCTAGCTCAAAGCGGGCTCATCCTTTCTCTTTGGCCGTCAGCGTCCATTGCTTGCTCCGGTTGGCTCTCATCTTGCGCAAGTCAGAAGAGAGCATTGATGGACGTGGGGTTCCCAGCGGGTCTCAGATGACCTGGACACGGAGACGCCGGCTAGCGAGCGTCTCTACTAGTCTTCTACTAGTCTTGCTCTTACTGGGGCCATGCATTTAGTGATCAGTACAACTAACCGCCTCTGAGCCACTCCCTTATATTGTCTCCGTTCCAAATTATATTATTATGCATCTAGACATGGGTATATCTTAGCGTATAAATGCATAATAAAGTCTATGAATCTAACAAACGCAAAGCGACTTATAATTTAGGACAGAGAGAATACTTAGGTAGCAGAGGTCAAATTTAGGCCTTTGTAAACCAAACTTAGCGACTTCTAAAATGGACAAGAACAAATTCAAGATAGCTGAAAAACAAATACCTGAACGGAAAACCTTTCTTTGCAAGCACGTCACCTTTCAAGAATTCAGCCTGCATTTCAACATTTCATCTCAAAAGAAGAATCCAATGCCCTGCAGCCATTTTGTGTGGTGTATGGAGCAACTTGTGTTACAACTTACTAATATAAGGCAGTGCAACACTATAGATGCGACAACCGCAGACCCAGGCGAAAGGAAACCATTGTTACCAAGGGTTGCAACTTTACTTCTAAAATAGATAGCATGCACGACTGTTTTCTACATAATTTTTGGAGAAGCATCAATATTTGGAACAAACTGAACTATAGATCTTCGAGAAGCTTAATTAGTGATGAATGTGTCAGACATGACTTCCACCCTGCAATATCACTACAACAGTCAGCAGGTGAACAACAATAACAAACAGATGCATTTGTGCCCCACATCCACCGCCTGATTGCTACATAGGGGAAAGCCTTCCCATATGTGGGCCTACAAACATATCCCAAATCTGTGAAATGAGTACTGCATTAATTTGTAGCATCAGGATGCTCCAGGATAGATATCATAGTTGAAAACGCAAAAAGACAAAGCATACCTAAAACAATTGCAGTAGATATTTTTGACATTATGCTGGAGACTGATGTTGTTGCATAACCATCTCATCCTGAAAGTAGATGGCTCACTCCTGAGTAAGATCATCAGGAGATATAAACTCAAGGTTTTGTCAGTATTTCTGCGCCCTTCCTAGTGACCAATATTGTATGCTCAAATCTTTTCACCCGAGCCTTGTACACCTGGGTTTACCTTTATGTTGGGTAGCTATGCTAGTTTCTCAATTATGTTTATGGATGGTTTAATGAAACATGGTGAACATGATATATGTATATGATGAACTCTAGTAATACAAGACCATATGATTAATGGGAACATAGAGAACCACCCAGGAGTTTCTGTACAACCACAATACCATAATGGCTCTAGTATTGGCTAAGTAATTGGATGAACTGTATGTTGTGTTTGGACTGCTGATGGGTGGTTATGAGCATGTGGGCATGGTGGTGCGGGGATCGGAAGGCTAGGCCTTCTGTTGTAACCGTATGCGTTGGGACCAAACATTACATATAAGAATTCCTTGGAAAGGCCTCGTAGCGTCCCTATGCAGCCACACCTCAGAAGTGTGGTACGTCCCTGGCCTGCACAACATGGTTGGGACTAAAGTTCTTCGGAGCTTTTACGCGAATTGTGGTGAAAGTGTACAACCTCTGCACAGTGTAAAACTGTTATAACAGCCGAGCTCGCGGTCATGAGCGTCTTGGACACTCACATGATAATTGAACTTGAAGCTGAGAATAAAGCGTGGTGCTTTGGCACAAATTATGTGAGATGAGATATCTCTTTATATGCTTAATCGGGTTGGTATAAACGTATACCTTAGTAATTAGATGCTGCTAATAAAATTTGAACAACTAAAATGCTAACCGCTGCAAACCTCTTAACCTCTCCTTTAAAGTTTGTATTTTCCCCCACTTGTTGAGTACCAACCATAAGTGTACTCAGCCTTGCTAAACATTGAATCAGAAGGAGAAGAAGGTGTACCACCTTAGTGTTGAATACAATGCTAGACGTACGCAATCCCCAGTCAACTGTCTGTGGTGAAGAGTTGAAGATTTCACTGCTATAAAACGATTGTAATGCTTTTATTTTGTTCTTTCCATTGTAACTATGTGTTTTGATATTCATGAAGTTTATTATATGTGTGGAACTTGATGCTTCCACACATATGAGATGCATTTGGTTTGTCTTTGTAAAACCGGGTTTGACTGCGAAACTGTTCACGAAGAAGAATGAAGCACGACTCCAGCTCCTAGAGAAAGAGCTTGCAGGTGTCTCACAAGGCACCCTGAGTATTAATCAGTATTTTACTAAGGTGAAGAGTATTTGTATTGAGATATCTCATATTGACCCGGAGGAGAAGGTCAGCGAAGCTCATATGAGAAGGCTCATCGTTAATGACCCAATACCTGAGTACAGTGGGTTTATGGTTGCGGTAAGTGGATGACCAACACAACCATCCTTGGTGGAGTTGGAGAATCTATTGGCTAATCAGGAGGCATTAGCCAAGAGGATGGGCAGCATCACTTTGAAGGATACTGATGAAGAAGAGGCAATTTTTATCAGGAAGAAGGATCCACCGAGAGGCCGAAGAGAGGTGAAGGAGTGGACAAGAGGTGACAAGCGTTTCCCTATGAAGAACAACTATTTAGGGTGAGCTCAACAAGAGAGTGATGAGAAAGGTGACCAGGAGTTGGTCAAGAAGGAGAGGAGAAGAAGAGATGAGTGCTTTAACTGTGGTAAAAAGGGACATCTTGCTAGGGATTGTCCGAGTTCGCAAAGGCACTCAGAAGGAAATGTGGCTACAACGAGAGAAGTTGTCTTGAGTGGGTGCCTCTGTGAAGAAGAGTGGGATGCTAAGGCAGCAACCACAACTGAAGATTATGGAGAATACTTTGTGGAGACTTGATATAGGGTGAAACTCCATCAACTGACGTTGAAGAGGAAAAGGAAGAGGAAGAGGAAGAAAAAGGATGGGATGCAGAAGGTGGCTTCTCTATGGAGGTGAGATATCCAGATACTTCTAGCGAGTTCATGATATTTGGATATGATAGTGATGAAGATTGGGAGATTTTCAGTGACAGCGAGGAAGATATTAAGGATGAGATGGTAGTGCCTAGTATTCATGAAGATGAGGAGCCACAAGAACATGGTGAAGATACAGATGAGGCATTGGAAATCCATGAAGATATGAAGGAGCATGATATGATGAAGAAACATCTAGAAGGACATGATTGTGAAGATCTTAGGTATGACAAAATGTCTCAAGCTTAAGTTATTTTGTCTTCATACAAGAAAGCATATAGAGGGCGAATAACTAGAAGAGTGAAGAAGAAAGAAGTATGCATGGTTTCATCTAGTCCATGAGAAAGCTCCCATTGGAGATAATGGTCAATGTGGCGAAGGAAGAGAAGACCACACCAAGAGGATGGGAGAAGAAGAAGGCCCGAAACGGTAGAGCACAAAAGATTTAAGGGGTGACACACGGTGATCCAGTTAGCCGAGACAAGTATGCATTGAGGGGGAGTGTTGAGAATATGCAATGCATACTTGGAATATTCTATAAGGTTGTAGAAGACACGAGAACTTTGTCATGCATGAGAACAAAAATCATGCCAAAGTGAGAAGCTTCTAGAATATTAGAGAGTTTGCAGGAGTCATAATTGTCAA
Source organism: Digitaria exilis (assembly GCA_015342445.1). Taxonomy (NCBI): domain Eukaryota; kingdom Viridiplantae; phylum Streptophyta; class Magnoliopsida; order Poales; family Poaceae; genus Digitaria; species Digitaria exilis. The sequence goes on along the minus strand of JACEFO010001827.1, from coordinate 379,080 downwards.
TTTGTCATGCTTCATGGCAAGTATGGAAGATTCTAGAACTGATACTTTTGGTAGGATAGAAATATCAAGAGTAGATAAGGATGAGGAATATTCTAGAGTTAGATATTTTGGTTAAAAGAGTGTTGAATGTTGCCATGTGGCAACATTCTAGAGATCATGTACAAGTGTAAATTGGGGTGCCCTCCATCCCCCATATGGAAGCTATGACATAGATGCCATGACATATTGTGCTATATGAGTCATAGGTGAGGTAGCATAGCAAGGTTACCATGGTCCACTAGTATGTATGTGTGATGGTAAGGTAGCCACATAAAGAGTTAAGAGTCATCTCGTGTTGTATCACGTTAAGTCGTGACTTCCAAATTATGTCCACAAATTCAAGCTGAATACAAGCCAAATTATTTCCACAAATTCAAGATCTAACTTCCAAATTATGTCCACAAAATCATGATCTAAGTCAAGTCGCATGCCTCTGCGCTCAACAAAAAGAAGATATTGAAAGTCAAGTCCCCAACAATACTGACAAAAAAAAATAAAGTCGGGATCAGCATTTCCCATCATGATCCACAACCAAGTTTCAGATGATCAGAGCAGCCAAGATTGTGTTACACATATAAAGCTAGAATTGGCATTCCCACTCATGATTGACAATCATGTTTCAGATGATCCCAAGTAGCAAAAGGGAGAATTAGGCTACAGGCAAAACATGAAACCGCTTCATTGTCTATGTAAAGAAGACCGTCATACCAAACCGCCTCAACTAACGAAGCTTGCAGAACCATTGAACAAAAACATGAGTCCCTAGATTTTTCTTCTCCAGCTCCACATCAGTATACTGAAAAACAACTGCTCAACAAGTTGAAAACAGATAAAAGTTAAATGTTGATAAAACTTTGGTGAGATTAATTATTAAAACTGAAGGCAGAGTTGTAATGGAATAGAACTCACCACGGTTGAGGTGAAAGTATGTAGAAGGATTGATCTAACTTATCCCTCTTTTCTTCATTTCTTGCACCTTTTTATCCTCCGTGAGAATAATGGTGCCCGAATCCTCGCGATAGTAATCAGCCATGGGAACAGAGACGTCCCATCCTAAAACAAGATTCTTTTGTTTCCCATCAGTGGACACCTCAGCTAGGAAAGAAATGGTGGTATCAGAAATGTTTTTCATTGTGGCAGCAAGCCAGCAATTATAATCCCTGTCAGCTCTTGGAGTCTTAGGGGTGGCATGGAGATAGTATCAAAGACCACTTCAGGCTATCCGCACTCGTCAACCTCTATTTTCAACCTCTAAAGGAATATTCTTGTCATCAAGATTTCAACCTCTATTCTAACATCTTCCGCATTCGTCAACCTCTATACCAACTAATCTATATTTTATTTAACCATCCCACCAACTACAATCTTCTCTTTCCCCCTCTTCTATTTTCCTCTTTTTTTATCTCCTTTCATTCTTTCTCTTTCTTTTTTATCCTCTTTTTTATTTTTTCTTTTATTATTTTTCTCTATTTCCTTCTCTCTATTTTTCCACTGACACGTCTAGGGCTGGATATCAAGCCAGCTCGGCTCGTTATAGCCCGGCTCGTTAACAAGCTGGCTCGGCTCGACTCGTTATACTAACGAGCCAGGAGACTAGCTCGGCTTGGCTCGTTAGTGAGCTGGAGCTAGCTCGTTTGACTCACGAGCCAATGTGCAAAAATACATTTCCTAGCCACAATAACATGAACATTACAGATTAAGTATTTATCTCCTTCTCAGATTGATCATAAATGAATATTCACAGATCACAGAACTCACAATCACACAACCAGAACTCAAAATAATATCCACTGATCCACATCTCCACATGACCACACCCACAATAAATCTATGCGAGTATATTACCACACCACATCATCCATACTACCACACGACCGTACAGTTTTCTAGAATGAAGCAAAATAAATGAGCTAGAGAAAATGAACTGCAGCTCAGCAGCTATCATCAACAGACTCCATAGTTCTGGTCTCCCTGGCACCTGTATGGATGAATGGACAGTCATATCAGCAGCATAAATTTTACACTGAACAGTTAAGCACTACATTCTAAATAGACTTACTAATTGGCTAGTTGCTTCCCACCACACTGTTGGGAAGCTCCACACTCTCAATGTCACCATCATCTTCTCCCTGTAAAAACAATAAAAAAAGCATTACAACATTGCATACACAAGCTTTGGGGAAAATGGAGTAAACATCACATATTCACATACCAGAATAATAGGAGGACTTTTAGAACCTCGTATCCAGCTTGATGCACAAACTAGTGCTTGAACTAAAGCTAGCTTTAGAGAACTCCTATAGTCATCAAGAATTCTACCTCCACAACTGAAAATGGACTCAGATGACACGCTGCTAGCTAGGACAGCTAAGAATTTCTTTGCCATACTAGACACAAGAGGAAATCTAAGAGCATTCACCTTCCAATAGTGAAGTAAGTGAAAATCCTTATCATTTCCAGGATGGTTTGGTTCATCTAGGTAGCTAAGCAACTCTGATTTTGAACTTTCTGAAACACTAGACTCTAGAAAGGACTGAAATTCACTTGAAACAAGACATGCCACTGAGCTGGTTGTTTCCTTTGATGATGAGACTATCTGAGAGCTTGATGAGCTGCTACTACCACCCATTTTCTGGTGTTGTTCCAATTCATGTTTCTTATACAGTTCTTGTAACTCATTTTTTATATCAGCAAGCTCTTGCTCATACCTTAATGAGTCATAAAGTTATCTAAAATAGAACTGAATGTATCTTAATTTGAACCTAGGGTCAAGGATTGTAGCAATAACCATTAAATTGTTCTTCTCTTCCCAATATTTATCAATTTTTTCTAACATTGCAGCAGCCATTTTCTTCAAATATGGGTCATCAGAACTTTTTGCCTTTAACAGTGCAGTCTTGACTTTTAAAATATAAGGGTAGAAGACATTAGCAGTAGGGTAAACAGATCCTGAAAATGCAGTTGTTGCTCCAGCCATCTCTCCTACAATTGGTTTAATCTTCTCATATATGTTCCAATCAAATTTTGTAGGATTCCAAGCATAGTTCTGGTCTACTTGAGCATAATAACCAAATGCAGCCCTATACTGAATGCAAGTGTCAAGCATCTTATATGTTGAGTTCCACCTTGTTTTAACATCAAGAGACAGACATTTCCCAACTTCAATAGCGTAATCATTGCAAACCTCTACAAATCTGTACAGGCGACTTGGAGACCTCTTGAAATATTTCACAATATTCCTTAGGACACCTATGAGACCTTCTATTTGGTCTAGGCCATCATTAACAACCAAATTGACTATGTGAGCAGCACAACGGACATGAAAATATTTGGGATCAAACCGACCATTCTTTCTAGCAAGCAGCTTGGCTGATAGATTTGTAGTAGCAGTATCATTATTTGAAGCATTATCAAGGGTGATTGACGTAACCTTATCTTCTATTTTCCATTCAACCAAGCACTCAAAACAACAGCGTGAGCTATCACCAAACCAGTGTGGGGAGAATCTAACTCAAGAAAGTTAATCACACGGCATTGCAAAACCCAGTCACTATCTATGTAATGAGCAACCAAACACATGTACTGAATATTTTGATTGGATGTCCACAAATCAGTAGTCAAACTTATTGACTCAGCATCTCTAAGACCCTTCTTTAGCTGCTCTTTCTCAGATTCATAAACTTCTAGTGTATACCTAAATCAATTTCAGTAGATATTTTGGACATTATGCTGGAGACTGATGCTGCTGCATATCCATCTCATCCTGAACGTAGATGGCTCACTCCTGACTAAGATTAGCAGGAGATACAAACTCAAGGTTTTGTTAGTATTTCTGCGCCATTCCTAGTGACCAATATTTAATGCTCAAACTGAGCAGCCCAGTTACCATCGGCGGTGACAGCTGTCCATCCATCTTCCCACGTAGCACACTCTGCTTTTTCCATCGTAAGTATAGGTTCTGCAGAATTCCATTAAGGCCCTTTAACCTGATGTGAAATATTGTTATAGCACAAAGTATTGGAACTCATTTTTGGAAACTTGGAATATTTGAATCTGGCTAATCCCTTGTACAGATCACAATCAAGCAGGCTTTTAGGACAAATTTTAACTTTGATTGCATAGATTTGCTGTCTAGTAATAGCACTTGACTAGGTTAGCTGTCCATGTAAATGACTCCTGATTCTTTGTCTGCCGTGAGCTATTTGAGCATGGCAAGGTGCAATGCTAATTATAGTGGAAAACAGGAAATTCTCTAAACCTTTCTTCCTTCACAGTAAAATTCCACACAAGAGGCAGCAACACTAATTGCTATGCTCATTTATCCATATTTCAGGCCCATGCTATTTCAGTGTACCAAGTTTTGTCCTCAACATATGCTCAAACATGGGTGAACAAGTATGAAATCTCCAGGGCATTCAGCAATTAACTGAAAATGGAGGCACAATTGAGAAGGACAAAGAATAATTGAATAGTACATACCAATTGTAAATATTTGGCCCTCAACCATCCACCCTGAGTTTTCGTTGGCTACAAAATAGAGAATCCACTAGTTTCATGTACGCTCAGATTAAAGATTTATTTCAGCAGGGCAATGGAGCTAGTATAACGATAGATTCAAAGTGCATCTAATAATAATGAAAGCATCACCGGTTTTCTGAACAAAGAAACAATATCCTAGCCGTGCCTGCATGCAACTCAGCAGAGACTCAAGAGCAGGCCGCCAACCAATAGGAACGTAGCTGCAGGAACTCAGCACTGAGGAAACTAGTCATCGATGCTGATATTTTTTTTTTCATTCAAGCATCATGCTTTACAACGTACGAAACGATGCGTGGTTGGGAAAGAGAAAAAACGAAGTATCGTCAAAAAAAGCACGCTACGAGTGAGTGAAACTGGCTCCCTGCCTACAACGCTATATAAACAAAAGGAACCTCTAATTTTCCTCACTGTTAACGTAATCACGAGTTAAACCTCTGCCTATCCTATTCCGCATCAGGCCATGTTCAGATTCTCAACTATTCACTATTCATTCCAACTTTTCACTGTTCCCCTCTCACAAAACATGTTTCCCAGCGAATGCTACAGTGTTTTTCTTATGCTACAGTGTTTTTTCCTACAATCTAAACACACCCTCAGTTTGTTTAAGTCTCTTGTTCAGATTAGATCAAGTGATCTAATACCCGCGTCTCGTCCTTTCCTGGTCTACAGGCGGGCCCCGTCCCTCAGCGCTCCACGCGTCCTTTGTCCGAATCTCAAAGCACTCCCGGAGCGCCATCGCAGCGTGCCTCCTCGGCCGTCGACGGCATTCGGTTACCACCGGCAACATCGGGCATGGGCAGCGTAGAGGGTGCCGGCCGGCACAGAGTAGCGGGCAGCCAGGCAGGGGTAAGAGGAGAGTGAGAGCACGGGAGTGCCTCTCGTGCGCACACACGCTAATGGCGCGTGGTCGGAGTTCACTGGCGGCGGCGCAGGCGACTGGAAGAGAAGATATCTCAGTGACAGCGCCCCTGTCGGCTCCTGGGCTCGGGGGTTGAAGATGGCGGCGAGGCTGCGACGTTGACGCATGCCTACCAATCTGGCCATGGCCTTTTCCCACCCGTAGCAATGTACCGGCCACCAGTGCTTAAACATATCCTCAGTACAGTATCTGGTTCTCATTACTGCCAGGAAAGACGGCCCTTTTTTATTTTTCAAGAGACGATAAGTAGAAACCTGAGATGGAGCAGCCTTTCTCTCAAAGAGCTGAGATAGGTACGTGGACCATAATAACCTGCTCGAATCGTGTATCAAGCTCAAACCTGGGAGCACCTCCTACTGACGAAAAACACGCTGCCAAGCCCGAATAAAAAGCCCCATTTTTGCGGACTGGTACGTGCTGGATCTGGATGTGTACAAAGGCACGGGTCCGAGCACACCACCCGGAAAATCGCAGCCAAGAACTGGCTGACAAATCAGGGTGCCCGTCCGTCCGTCTGCCCTGTTATTAGGCCCAAACAGCCAAACACAGCCATGCCAGCAGCCAGATAATGGTCTTCCTGTGCACGCATGCAAAATTGCAAATGCAATGACTCTGGGTTCATGCTCGCCTATCGGTCTATGCTTGTGCGTTCGTATATCTCTCTCGAACGATCAGTCTGCAGATGTGCACAGGAACACGCACCCATGTTTCTTCTTGGAGTGCTTTTTTTTTTTGAGCTCTTCTTGGAGTGCTGAACCTCTTGTCTTTCGAAAAAAAAAAAGAAGAGGGCATAACAATTGGTGGCGCGACAAGGCCACATTTATGGCCCACAAGGCCACGAGACTACTAGAGCCAGGCCGGGCCGCATATCCTCCTTTGCCCTTCCGCTCCATATTTATTCGCAGCCAGTCACAATTGTCGCGAACCCCACGCCGTCCTCCTCCGCGTACTAGCCCCGCACCCCACCCCGCCGCGACGACCCCTTTCCAACACTGCCTGCTCCAATTTAGCCCCTCATCTGGGGATCTGGTTTCGCTGATCCTGTGAAGATTCAATCTTTATCAGAATGGGACTGTGGTAAGCGGAAATTTGCGGCATCTTTGATTGCAAGCTCCTTTATTTTAATTACCACGGGAGTCTATGTGATGTTGCTGATCTTGATGAAAATCATGTGTAAACACGAGCTCTCTTTATTAGCGATTAGGAGTTCTCACAAAAAAAAAAAATCACCTCTTTGGTTGCATCCCTCAGATCTGGAGCTGTCCCTCATGCCAAAACTTCAGCTTTGGACTGAAACCTATCTGAAATTGTTGCATCCCGTGCTGCTACCGTAGTCTTTAGTCAAAACTGTCACAGCATGAGAATCAGAAGTTATGGTACTTCCAATTTCCACATTTTGTTGTTGAACTGAAGCTCAAAAGGTTCTTTTTGGTTGTTCCATGCTTTCTAAGCATCAAAGTTTCTAATTGTTCAGTTAAAATTTTCGAATAGTATTTGAAACTTATTTGGCTGCTTAACTCACTTGCAGCACTGTTACCATGTCCACACGTGGAGAAAATGTTTAATGTTTTCCATTTTGGTGTTGAAAAATTGCAAATCCCCGTTTTGTTTTCTTATCCGTCAGGATTATTGTTTATCAACTGGTGTGTTATTGGATTGAACAATCTTCCTTGCTTTCAGATGTCCAAACAATGGAATTGGAAGCTTTGGCAAATTCTGCACCAATGGACACATGTGAAAAGGAGACCATGCAAATGGCCTGTCACAAAGATATTACAGAGAGTCCATGTGAAAAGGAGGCCATGCAAATGGCCTGTCACAAAGATATTACAGAGTGTCCATGGGATCCATCTCATCTTTTCATGGATTATAAAAAAGTCGATTTGGAAAAGATGGATGAGGTATGGTAATTAGCCATGTGTATGATTTCTTATTAGCTTGTGTTTTGTTTCCTTAGTACGTGGCCCTTGACATTCTCTCTTCCAGTTATTCAAGCAAAGATCTGTTCGGATGGCCAAGGCGTTACCAAATGATATAATTATCCCAGATCCTACTCCTAAGGTGTGTTTCTTCTAATCATTGTTTACACAACTCATTTGACAAATCATTCTGTTATATTTGTCCATTTTTTGTTATTTATTATGCACCATTTTAGTTTACCTAAGCTGTCTGTGCTAGATTTAATGTTTTGTTGTCATAATTCCACTAGTAAGGCTTTGTTTATTATGTTTCCCTTGTCTGGAAAACTGATTGCCTTTTATCTCTTTCAATTGTGACCGGATCGATCCAGTCTGTGCAAGAGGCCTTCTATGGTATATGTCACAAGTTGGCTCCGGTGCTGAAAAAGGATAGCGTCCGGTGCTTCCTCAGTTTGTTCGCAGAATATCCTAGGGCCATGGCATGGAATTTGAGCATAACCTCTGAAACCTTAACCTGCATTGTTGGCTTCAATGCTCTGCGATGTGCAAAAGTTGTACTGGAGGGCAAGATGCATAAGCTTCATAGCATGCATGCCAATCCCAACTGCATGAACCCACATGGATACTTTCCTATCCATGAAGCTGCTGAACGGTTCTCTGTTGACATGATCAAGTTGCTCTTTCGCCATGGTGCTTCAGCCAATGTACGCACAGTCGGTAATGCTGTCATTGAGGATCTCCTCCCACTCCATGTTGCAGTTGAGAACACTTGCATGCATAAGTATCTGGAGGACAATTTATCTCCTATCCAGTATCATCGAGATTATATCTACAAGCTCATCTATCTGCTTTGCCTACCCGAAATGGTTTGTTTCGCTCCCTCTTCAGAAAATACTACTACTTATGCAGCATGACAAATAAAAATTATGTGCTGTGTTACATTTTTTAAATTCCGATAAGTTTGACATGTTCTTATTTCAAACTTAGTGAAATGGAGTCAGAATTCTATTTGACAAGATTTTGTTTTGCTTGGATATTGGTTCTAATTCATACTTACTATAATTAGATGAAACAAAAGTTATTCACAGCTGCTTGCTTGCAAGAGCTGAAAGTCACTCAGAATTGTTCGTTTGCCCTTTTTTAGTGCAGAAGATCTTTTTGTCGGTGGCTGATGTTGGGTTTCATCTAGCCTACACCAACTAACTTGGGACTAAAAACACTTTGCTGCTGTTGTTATTGCAGAAGATTTTCTTAGATACAATTAGGCTTCTTGCTGAAAAAACAGATAATTTACTTGATGAGCTCTGGAATTGTATCAAGAAGAGAAAGCTCGTTCAGACGTCACTTTTACTACTGGCAGCCCAAAAGCAGATTCGGAAGCATGAATGGTTCAATACTATCATGTATCGCATATTCAGAGAGATTGCTGCACTAGGATTTGGGAGTGATAATGATGTGGCTCGGAAGCAGCTAGAGGAAACATTTCATCTTGTCAGTATAATTTCTCATGCTGGTGAAGCTCTTGATAAATATATCCAAGCACATTCAGAGGTATCACTTCTTCTGTATATTGCAGTACAGTGCCACTTTTCCTTTCTATATTTTCTGGATGCATAGCACACAAAATGGGAAAACTACGCAGTTCTTTTGCACGGCCTCTATAATTTCGATTGCAAGTCAGCACAACAAAGATTCACAGATTGGTCACACTGTTCATGAATACTTGCGTGTTACTTTTCCTTTCGTATTTTCTGGATGCATAGCACACAAAATGGGAAAAAGTAAACTTGCATGTTAGTCATCGGTTCTTGGTCTGAGCTAATAGATTTTGTTATATACCCTAAGCTGACTGTATGTTCATGAGGATGTTTTGGCTCAGTTCAACACACATGACCCAAGTTTTTTTTTTCCCTCTTATGTCCATGAACACTTTTGTACATGTAATTCTTATGAGGCAACGTATCCTATGAGAACCCAATTCATATGAGAACTATGAGAACTCAAATCTGAGCCACATGATCTTGATCTAAGGGTGATCCAAGAGGAAAGTGGGAGGAGGGATTTGCAAAAGTTAATCATACTTTTGCAAATCCCCCCTTCCACCTCTCCCTACGCGCTCCCCTTGGATCAAGATCATGTGGCTCAGATTTGAGTTCTCATAGTTCTCATAGAAATTGAGTTCTCATAGGATACGTTGCTTTCTTATAAACACTTCAATTAACTGAGTTGAAAATACACATGCTGGAAGTCATCCCTTGTTCCCTTTTTTATTCTCAAACAGCTCTGGATAGTTGTGTGTCATTTCATTAAGATAGGAAAAGAAATACATAAGAAAAGGGAAGCCCCTAACTTAGTACTGTACACACCCCAACACACAATGCCACACCCAACTGCCTTGTTCCTTTTGAAGCGTCTAATTTAATCTGTAGTTATAAAGCATGAATAAACTTAGAGCTTCCAGTTTAAGAAAACCAAGACAGTAGTTTATAGTACACTTGTATTCAATTTGATTGAAAATTGTTCTTTTTCTTTCCATTTCAAGTCTTAAACCGTTCTTTCTATCATCTCTTTGGCACCATTGATCATATGACTTGTTCTTTATGATATATACCATCAATATATTTATTTTGTGTTGCATTTTTTTCTTTTCCTCTATCTGATCTGATAGCTTAAATGTTATTCAGGTGCCTCATGTGGAGGTCCTTGAACATGTCTCATCTATTCTCGAGGAATTTGGGTTTCCCCCTAAAAGGGACATCATTGACGTCAGAAACCTGTACTGCTCCTTTTCTTTGCATCAATATAATATTTTCTTTTGCAAATACATGGTTATTTTTTTATTTAATAATATCTTCAATTGTTCTTAAAGGCGCCCTTATAACTGCAAGATTTCTACTAACAGCTTACATGACAAAGGTGTGTAGGTTGATCATTCTGGTAACTACTTCTGAATTTCAAAGAACAGGAACCCTGACTACTTTTTTTCATGGACGTTAGGGCTTGTGCATGCAACCAAGGACAAGGAGCTTACAGAAATGTCTTATCTGCATGCTGTTGAGGAAAAGGTAAATTTATTCACATGTTACGTAGTGCTATGTTATATGTACATGGGGTAAACTTCTCTAACTAACCCAATGTAGATAAATTTGACCGAAGTGAGATGTTTAGAAGGAAAAGGTCAAAATCACCTCCTCAAGTGGATTCACTGGATCATGTATAGCTTAATTTTTGCAAAAAAATTTATACTCATTGGATCATGTATAACTTAATTATAATTTATTTTATGATTTTTCAAAGATTCAGCCAAAAAAATAAAAAGAAAAAACACAAAACCCTGTTACTGTAGCAAATCACCGTTCAAACTGCTCCAGGGTGTAATCTGACTGGTTTTGAAAAGATCAGAGGGTAAAATTGACGGTTTTATAGTTGGGGTGTTAACTATTCCACCCTCCATGTTAGAATGATAGAATACAGTTCAAATTGCCATGGAATTTTAATAAATAACAAATGATGCTGTTAGATATTTGTTATTTTTCATGTTATAGAAACTTTTCTATCTTCTTTCTTTGGGACATTGTTCATTGTGCCCTTGAACCTTTGTTCAAACAGAAAAACGACACGGGAAAATGGTGTAGATCACCAATTAACATTCAGTGTGAAAATTGCCATTTTTAGATATCTATTATTTTCCATGTTATAGAAACTTTTCTATCTTCTTTCTTTGGGACAGTGTTCATTGTGCCCTTGAACCTTTGTTCAAACAGAAAAATGACACAGGAAAATGGTGTAGATCACCAATTAACATTAAGTGTGAAAACTGCCATGCAACTAGAATGATCTTTTTACTCTTCTAGTGCTTGCTCTGTTTCTGCCATGAAACGTATTGGTTCAGCTGTCTGTCATGTTGATTGTGAGTAGTTTAAATATCACATTAATCCATGAGCAATGAATATACTGTGAATCAAGTTCTCTAACTAATCATGCTGTAACATGAATGCTCATGTGTTTCACAATGCAATTTGTATTGATCTAGGTTCTGAGAAAGAATGTAACTGGAGGATGGGGTCCAACGTACACACGGAGGAGTTTTTTCCCGTATTGGAGATCAGTATTAGGGGCTCGGTGTAAAGTAAGGGTGTATCCTGAAACGAACTGGACTTTTAATGACAAAGTCCGACTCTCTGTACCATTGCGATAGTCCCAGGAATAGTGCTACCGCGTACAGATCTCATCTCAGTAGTATATCACAGACATCCATTCGAATTACATTACATGTCATAAATATAGTAACCAGTACATGTCTCTGGAATAAGTACATAAGCCTCATGGGCTGAAAGCAACATAAAGTAAATGTAGCGCAGCGGAAACTATCGAGCGTCCTCCAAGTGGTCTCCTCTCCACAGGCAATCTCCTGAGCGTAGCTGCAGCCTAGTCGTACCACCCGTCATGGTTGAACTCGTGCTCGGACTTGTACCCTGCGAACTCACAGACTGTTCCCAAGGAGTGGAACAGGTTCACGTCACCATCCGTATGCAAGCTTTAAGTGGCCTAATTCTAAGGGGAGAGAAAACAACAATGGGAAGGGTATAGGTTTCCTAAGCAGCAGCAGCATCAACATTCCCATATCCCTCTTTTACCACAACTCGGGCCGTCCTGGCTCACCAGGCCCCGTCTCGACACAACACCTCCATCTCTCGGGCGATGTGCGGGCTCCCATCCCCGGCATCTCAAGAGGTACGGACGGATCACAAGGGAAACGGAGCTCAATCTCCCTCTCCCCGCCCGCACCAACGACCTCACACACTCTCCTATAGGGGAAGAGAAAGCATATCCCAAAACAATGGACGACCGAGACATAAACACTGCGCTTTCCGAGACCGAGGTCACGGCTATACGTATAGATCATAAGACTCTGCAGAGCTTGTACACCTGTACCCAACTCGGGCTGCAAACCGGGGTTCAACCGGTTGAGACACAACCCACAACTAGTAACTCCTAACCGGAGACGGCATCCTCCTGCATCCCTCGGGTCTGAACGCCTCGGCACGCTAACCTTGGCCCCAAGAGCTGTGAAGATGTTCCCCGTGGGCCAGACGGGGAATAGCTCGCCGATCGGGGGTGTAAGGACGCATCCAGTCCCCCTGACACAAATACCACACTGTGGTCGCCAACAGTCCGGATACCGCTCTGAGAAAGGCTAGCTGGTACTCCTCCCACAAAAGCAAGCTGGTGCGTACGGTACAGTGATCACAAGGTCGGTCAACAAGGTTTAAGGTGCCGGTACGGGTGTCATCGTCCCAAAAGCGTATCCACCGCAGTGGTTCGCAACCGTTACCATCTCAGGTAACCGCCATACTCCTAGCTCCCAATCACAATCACAAGTCACAACCGTGCCCGCCACAGGCACAACACAGGGCTTACTCAGAAGCTCGCCCCTGGCTCCCCGAAAGCCTAAGTCGGGTTGTTATAAATACCCGCACCGACAAGGACCTACTAAGGTCAAAATCACCATACTCCTTCCCGGTTTTCCCACACACCCCACACAGAGAATATCTACCAATCCCACATATAGCATGCACAGCAATAGCAATATCCCAAGTATATAGTAAGTGGTAGGTCATCAAGGGGTAAAGGAAATAAAGGGCTATGCATGGCTAATCATCATATAATCATCACGTGCAAGCACTAGCATACTAACAGCATATGCCTAATGGGCATCCAAAAGATGGGATGGGCGTGAACCTGGAGAGAGCGGGTAGTTGTCGAAGTCCTCGGCCGGATCCTCAATCAGCTGCTCACGGTCGTCGTCTCCTGAACACGGAAGGTACGATAAATCCTACGGTAAATGGCAAGAAATCCAAAGAACAGCAATATAGAAGATTCAAATAACTCCCAAATACCTTCCCAAACTGTTATTCATATTTTTACAAAATTATAGAAACTGGTTTCATAATTTTCTGACTTAAATTGAATTAGTTATGAATTTTCTAAGTTTAAATCATTTTCTGAAAAAGATAAACGAATTCCCGAAAAGATTAAATCCGGAAAAACCAGAGCGCGACACGTGGCAGCACCAGAGCGCGCCACGCGGCCCTACTGACGTCAGCATGACGTAAGCCTGACGTCGGCCGAGGGGTCCGGGATTGATGACGTCAGCGTGGGCCCGGCTGACGTCATCACGACCGAGTCAACCTGACAGGTGGGCCCTCTGGGCAGTGGGCCCCGCCTGTCAGCGACTCGGCACGGCGCTACAGCGCACGTGGGCGCAGTCCACCGTGAGCCGTGAGTGCGGCTCACGTGGACCGCGTCCACCGGATCCGGTGCGGCTGCGCCCGTGTGGCCAAAATCGTGCGCGGCCGGATTCGAATCCAAAGGGGAAAAGTTCACGCGCGCGACGTGCTCGACGGAATGCCGCAACGGCGTTCGCGACGCGCGCGACGCGATGGCTCTGCGCGCTACGCGCGTTTGCCCTCCGTCGTGCGTGCGCGCACCCGTGCGTTGCTCGTGTGTGTGCGGTGGAGCCAAACGTGCTCGTGTATGCGCGAGCGCGCTCGCGAACGTGCCAGTGCGGCTCGTCGCAGCGGCGGCGCGCGCAGAGGCCACGGCGGGCTCGCCGGCCGTGCGAGGCAACGCCTCGTGGCCGGGGCTGCGCGTGAGCATGCTTGTGCGCGTGTTGTGCACGTGCTTGAACCAGTGTGCGTGTGTGTGAGTGCAAGCGGGCGCGCGCGCCATGGCCGCGGCATGGCCTTGCCGCCCACGGGCGTCCGGTCTCCCGTTCCCGCGGCGGCTGGCGTGTGGGCGTGTGCGCATGGGGTCCCTGCAGAAGGTGCGGCACGAAGGCCGGGCAGATAGGTAGGATTCCTAGCGGCGGTGCTACAGTTTGTGGCGGAACTCCGGCGAGCGACGTCGAGGAGGAAATCAAGACGGGTCTCGGCGGAATTGGCTCACCTACGGGCTCGGGAAGAGAGAGGCGAGGCAGGTCGACGTTGGCGCAGTGGCGAGGTGACGCGGTGCCGGCTTGAGGCGGTGGTCGTCGTCGACGTCGGTGTTCGCGGCGGCGTCACGGTGGCGCACGGCTCGGTGTCGTCGAGGTACGGCTTGGCTCGTCCTCCGCGCTCCCTTGGCAGCTGCGGTACTCCTCTCCGCAGCGGTGTAGCTCCTCCTTCCTTCCTCTTCCTCCTTCTTCCCCTCCTCTTCCTCTCCTCCACTTCCCCTCCTCTGCTTCGTGTCCGCGGTGGTGGTGAAAGGGGATAAACCCTGAGAGGGCAATTGGGTTCCAATTGGGGACTCGGACTGCTACTTGTAGGCGAGGCAAGGGGGTTGAGGTGGCTTGGGCGAGGGGCAAGGCGGTTACGGGTCACACGAATCGCGTGACCCCACCGTGACGTTGGCGAGCGCGAGCGCGCGTTCTGCGGCGTGGTGGCGTGGCCGCTAGGGCTTCTAGAGGCTTCCTAGGGGCTTGGCTTGGGCGAGGGGTAGATCTAGCGGGCGCAGCGGGATCCCGGGTGCGAGCGCGCACGCGGGCGCGGCGCGGGATCGCGAATCGCGTGACTGCTCGCGAGGATGCGGGAGGAGGAAGAAGCTCCTGTGCAGTGTGCGGCTGACAGGTGGGTCCCACCTGTCGGCGCGGCGCGGCGCGGCGAAGAACGGACGAGTGGTCTTCTGCTGGGCCGGCACGAGCGGAGAGTGGGCCGAGCGCGCGGAAGAGAAGAAGGGAGTCGGCCCGCGCGGGAAGAGAAAGGGAAAAAGAAAAGAGAGAGAGAGAATTGGGCCGGGAGTTGGCCTAATAGCAGTTTTAGCCCATAGGTTTGAATTTGAATTTATAATTCAAATTCAAAAGCATATTTATAATTCAACTAAAATCCAAACAAATCCAATTAAAATCCAAATGAAATCCAAATGCCACTCTAATTATATTATCCTTAAATAAAATATTATTTGCTAGGATTTAGATGAGAGAAGAGTTTGACCTTAGGCAAATTTAAATTGTTACACATTTCATTCAAAATTTTTAAATCCACATTTCTAGACATTCAAATTTTAGGAATGTTACATATCCATCCTATGCAACAGCAGACGATAAGACACTGCTCAATCTTGAACAGGCTCGTAAGGGAATGAGCGATGGGCCTTCTTCAATTTCTAGTGATATTGGTTTAATTGGAAGAATTCAGCAACTGACAAGTACTCATCAGTCAAGAAAATACTGTACAGGTGCATTCAAAACACTTGCGAAGGTGCTAAAGAATGTATGAGTAGAAAGGTATGACATGAGTTTCCTTTTTCTTTTTGAAGTCTCTGAACATGCCAACAAAAAATGTATGGAAGGAAAGAATTGCTTTGATGTGCATAATAACTGAAAGTCTGAAAGGAAAAATAGATTGTCACGCTCGCTCCTGCGCTTCCCGTCATGCACCGAGTGAGCCAGGCCTGCGAGAAACGGATTTCGATTTTGTTTCCGCGGAGCCTGGCTGGGAGGAGGGATTTGCTTGTGCGGAGCCTGGTCGAAGTCGACGCACAACAATCCAATCAACCAAATGTTGCATCCGTTGGGCCTGGTTAGCCTTCGACCAGGCAACCAATCACGCCCAAGGTCGTTGCATATGATGGATCTGGGCAGCCAGAGGCCCAAAGCCTACATCGGTAGACCGAGCCAGGCCACGACTGGAAGAGAACCAATCACGCCTTAAAATGTTCAAGATGCCGTCAGCCACCATTACATGTAGGACCCACTAGTCGGTGAAACATAGCAGAGCTCGCGTCTCCTTCCCCAGCCCGCGTGCCTCTGCTCCACGCCTCCACGCCACTCGCATGCCTACTGCTGTTGCCGCTCCTGCCGCGGTTGGCCCGCTTGCCCTGCACGCTGCATCCACGCTGCCCCGAACCCAATCGAGCGTCAACGTCCGTCGGGGGCCAGATGAAGCTGCCAAAATCAACAAAACATCGTATGTGATGGTCATCCAGTATCCCGCGCGGACACACGCATAAATCATCGAGATCTTCTTGCATGTAATTGGAGGAATAAAGAAAGCCAAGATGCAATGCACAGCTACCAAGCCTGCAATTTCCATCTGCAAAGCACAATCGGTCTGCCCCGGTCATGACGCGGCATAGGAAAAAGTCCACATTACCCTCCCCGAACTCTTGCGAAAGTCTAATTTCCAACCCTGAACTCCAAAACCAGTTAAATCAGGACCCCGATCTCCAGAAACCGGTCATATGACCCCCCTTGACCCATTCCACCCTGGTTTTGCATCTGAGTTGGCAGCCACGTTAGCCAGGGCAGCAACAAAACAGATCCCCCCTCCCCGTTTCTCTCTGCGTTTCTGCTTCTTCTTCCCCCTTCCTCTTCGTGCTCTCTGTCTGGCGGCTCCTCTTTGGTCCCTAGTCCTCATCCCCTCGGAGCAAATGTGAAAGGAGCGGAAGGGGATTCTCCTCGTTGAGTAAGGTGAGTATTCGATTCTCAGAGCATGATGTCTATGTGTTGATGCCCTTTTGGTTAGGGTTAGGAACTAAAATATGGATCTGGTGTTTGTAGAATGGATGAACTTGCTATAAGATTTCATTATGGAGGACAGTTTGTCTTCGATTGGGAAAGGATGCAGTATGTCGGTGGGTTTGAAGGGATGTCTCACATAGATTGAGATTTAATTTCATTGCCTGAGATTATTGGTCACCTGAAGGATCATGGAGTGGTTGTGGATGATGTTTTGCTGCATTGGCTATATCCCGGGAAAAATCTAGACAATGGTCTCAGGGTACTGCATGATGACAAAGTGTGCCAGCATATGGCAGATTGTGTCATAGGCACAAAAGTTGCAGATGTGTTTGTGGAATCAATGGTAATGCCATTGGAAGCATTTGAGGATGCTTACAAAACTGATGGTGAAGGAAATGACCCTGCAGTTGATATGGGAGGAGAAAGAGCATGCATGGAGCTTGATGAAGGTAGTTCAGATGAAGTAGAATTTATAGGAGAAAGAAAGAGCACTTCTATCCAACCAGTACAGATCAAAATAGAGGAGCCAAGGCAGGAGCAAGAGAATTTTAACAA
This sequence comes from Digitaria exilis, assembly GCA_015342445.1. Lineage (NCBI taxonomy): Eukaryota > Viridiplantae > Streptophyta > Magnoliopsida > Poales > Poaceae > Digitaria > Digitaria exilis. The sequence continues at coordinate 361,610 of JACEFO010001827.1, read as the reverse complement.
CCATCTAGGAGAGGAAGAATCAATATATAACAGCTCTGATAGTGATTACCTACCAGGTGGGTTTTGTTCTTCAGATGATGATGAAGAAGCAATAGAAATTGACAAAAACTTTAAGGAATTCAAGAATAAACTTAAGTCTGCTGAACTGAAAATCTTAGATGAAAATCCTAGTGGGGAACTTGATGGATGTAACCTTTTAGATGGCAATTCAGCACCATCAGATGACTCTAGTGATGAAGATGAGTCATTTGAAGAAGATACAGGTGACCAAGTTATTAGGAAAGAAACAAAGTTTCCTAGATTTGACAGGAAGGCTGAGGTTCCAACATTTGTATTAGGAATGAAATTCAGTGATAAGAAAGAGTTCAAGGATGCAATAATTAAGTATGGTCTCGCTGAAAGAAAGGCTATAAAATTTATCAAGGATGAAGGAGATAGGGTCAGAGCCATATGTGATTGGCCCATGTGTCCTTGGGTCTGCCTTCTAAAGAAAACTAGTATGGCTGAGAGTTGGCTAGTGACCAGCTTGAATGATGAGCACACCTGCCCAAAGAGGAGAGACAACAAACTGGTTGCATCTACAAGAATTGCAGATAGGTATGAAAGGTTGATTAGAGCTAACCCAGCTTGGAGCTTACGACACCTTCAGGCCACAGTTCAACAAGAGATGTTTGCAAAGTCAGTTATGTCGGCCCTACCATGAACAAAAAGAAGTGCTACTCGGAGAGGACTGGAACTACGGTAGAAAAGGTTAATTCCCTACAGACCTTAATCTAGTTCTTACACCACAATTTGCTAACTTGTCTCCTAATTGCAGCCATCCACATCAAAGAAGAGAACTATTAGAACAACTGCTCAAGGAAGGGTGGCAACAATTCCTGGTGGATCAGCTTCTATGCATATTGAAGCAATTGTTCCATCATCACAAGCATCAGCAAAAGTCTCCATCAATGTCACTTCTGGGACTGCAAGTGCACAAGTGCATGCCCAGGAACCATCAAAGAACTCAAGGCGTCGGCGTCTTCCTCATCTTCTGTTATCAGACTAATGTGCCAGAATGAAGAAAATATAGTTATGTAATGTGCCAAACTAATGGCTATTTAGTCATGTAATGTGCCAGACTTAATGCCACTTAATTATGTAATGTGCCAAACTAATGGCTATTTAGTCATGTAATGTGCCAGAATTAAGGCTACTTAATCATGTAATGCATCAGACCAGTACTATTGCAAATATTTGTCAATTCCAGTGTAAAGTACAAGTGGGGAACAAACCATTCTTCACCATTGCAAATTGCATACAGTTTCATTCATTAGCATCACAGCTTACAAGTTCCACGATACAATACAAACACACCCTTGCTTCAGTCTGCTATGGACTTAATAAGCATTCAACAATAACACAAACACACGCATGCATGCAAACAATGCCCAGATCAACATCCCTTGCTGTTTCTTAGCTTTCAGCATTCTGGCACTAATTGCAAGCAGCATTCTTTTCTGCTTTCTCTCTTCTCAGTTCAACAACCTCTGCTCTACAGTCAAGCATTTTATCCAGTTGTTCCTCTTGTCTCTGAAATTGAAGCTCTCAGATTTTCATTCTTCTTGGTCAGATCCCAGACCTTGTCCCTCGAATCGGTGATGAGTTGGTTCAGAGAAGGGATGGTGGTTCCATCACACCACTTCCAAAAACTCACAGCCCCCAACCTGCACAACCGTCACATATTAGCCTCTATTCTAGGCAAAATGGAATTGCTATGACAAATCAACATGAATCAGCCACAAGATGGATGAAGTACTAACCCGTCGCCTCATACATGTGTAGCATCTCCTTCCTGGGTTTGCCTCACTCCAAGGAATCCATATCCTCTGCGGAGCCCGACCAGGATGAGCTCGCCATCTCCTCTGCGTAGCTCTCGAAGAGGTCGCCTCGGCGCTCGGCCTTGCGCGCAGCGAACTCGGCGTGCTTCTCGACGTCCTCTGCCCGGCGGCGGCGCGGCACAAGACACAGGGAGAAGAGGGGAAGAGGCACGAAGAGAATGGCCTCGATGCACTTCTCGGCATCCTTCCTCCCGGCGGCGGCGCGACGCGAGACAGAGGGAAGGCGACGAAGAGGAAAACGACGGAGAGAAACAAAACGAGCGATCTGTTTTTGTCGAGCCAACGTGGCTGCCAACTCAATGCAAAACCAGGTGGAATGGGTCGAGGGGGCTCATATGACCGGTTTGTAGAGATCGAGGTCCTCATTTAACTGGTTTTAGAGTTCGGGGTTGGAATTTAGACTTTCGCAAGAGTTCGAGGGGGTAATATGGACTTTTTCCCGCGGCATATGATCCGATTCCGTATCCCCTTGTGCCGCCTGCGAGTGCAAGCTGTCCCTGCCATTCGACCTGTGCTGCCGCCAGTGGTGTCCACCGCCGCCGCCGCCGCCAGCGGCTCCTACCGGCTACCGCATCTGTTGTGCGCGTCGGGCTGGCGAGAGACGAAAGGGAGAGACACCGTCGAGAGGGGACGAGCTTGTGTAAATCGACCCGACGGCACGCTCATCATGAGCACCACTAGAAAAGAAACACACAGGAAGCCATAGCCAGGATATAAAGGTCGTGATCGGAAAGGATTACTAGCCCAGTCTACAATTCTTGATTTCTTGTACTAACTGATTAAGAAATCTAGGTTACCTAATCTGTTCTTTGCCTGATTTCATTTACACTGTCAGCGGACAGTACTTGAGCGATTCACATTTAAAAAAGTTCAGCTCCTTCCTTTTGTCGTTCTCATTCTGCCTATTCTGTTACCATTTGCAAAATCATTCTCATTTCTTTTGTCAGCTATTATTGCAATAGAATTCTCAGAAAAAGCAATGAATAACAAGAATGTCAGACCTTACCAGAAAGGCTCTTGATCAAACAGTGACGATCTTTGTTTGCCGCTACAAATTGTTTCAAATATGAAAAGTTGCGTGCTATGATAGTTGGTTTCATGATGACAAAACCATTTAGGGTGTGTTTATTGTAGGAAAAAACACTGTCGCATAAGAAAAACACTGTAGCATTAGCTGGGAAACGTGTTTTGTGAGGGAGAAATAGTGAAAAGTTGGAATGAATAGTGAATAGTTGGAAATCTGAACATGACCTTATATTTGGTCAAACATTGTGATTTTTTTTGGTATAGCAAAATAGCCAAATTCGTCCTTCAACTACCGGCTGAGGGTCCACTTCGTCCTCGAAGTATTGAAAAGTCCAAATAAGTCCTTTAACTTCACGTTGATGAGTCAGTTTCATCCCTCATCCAATGTAGAGTGCCACATAAACATGCCATGTCACTAGTCGTACGTGAAATGTCATCTTTGCCCCTCGTTGACTCACGCTACTCCCGGTTGGAGGCGTGTTCGGGTACGTCCACGTGATCCCGTCCGGCGATGTCGTCAGCTCTTTCCGTGCCCACGGTCGTCGCGCCGTCTCATGCCCTGCCCTCAACGACGCCAGCTCCTTCCGTGCTCACGGTGGCTGACGGATCGCTGCTCGTGTCCGGCGGAGAAGACGGCGTGGTGGCCGTGTTCCTGCTCATCCGCATCCTGGACGTCGACTATGCGAGCGACGCCTCCGTCGCGGAGCTCCGCCACGATATGCCCAAGCCAACGCCGAGCGGTTCAGGTCACGACCGTGGCCAAAGTAAATGGCAGTGACTGACCACGGAACTGCGTCTATCCGTCAAAACAATTTGTTTCGGCTATATGCATGAGAAATAGAAAACAAATTTCATTGCTCCACCTATATATAGCTTTGTCACTGAATCACTGGCAGCTGCAACAATTACTACTCACTCTGTCCCAAAAAGCATACAATTCTAGCCATTCACTAGATTCATAGCATCTTTAATGCATCTAGACAAGAGGTTGTCCAGATTCATTGGAGATGCTATGAATCTTAACATCCAATAGCATAGCTAGAATTGCATGCTTTTTAGACGAAGGGAGTACATGCGGCTGCTGGCAAAAGAAAAAAAAACGCATCAACCGAGGGGGACAGGCCGCGCTAGTGAACAAGGGGCAAAGATGACATTTTATACATGGTTTGTGACGTGGCACGCTTACGTGGCGCTCGACATCATATGAGGGATGACATTGACTCGCAAATATAAAGTTGGAGGATTAATTTGGTCTTTTTGATAGTTCGAGGATGAAATTGACACTCAACCGATAGTTCAAGGATGAATTTGGCTATTTTAGCCTTTGGTATGGATAGTCAAAGTTAAAAAAAAAATTAACTTTGACTAAATCTTGGAATGCTTATATTGTGGGACGGAGGTAGTAGCAGCATACTTACTATTTTAATCCTGCAGTGTTACGAAAACAAGACCCTTTCACTTATAAAAAAGAAAAACGAAAACGAGATTTCGAGGGATGCCGCGGCGGCACCCGCTTGGCTCCACAAGACGAGCGTACGTGGAAGAATCGCCCAAAATTGACTGGCGTTTCCTTCTGACCCGGGTCACGCTCGTCGGTTCTGCTCGCGAGCCAGGTGAACAGCAATAACCGACAGATGCATTTGTGCCCCACACCCCCCGCCTGATTGCTACATAGGGGGGAAGCCTTGCCATATGTGGGCCTACAAACAGGTCCCAAAACTGTGAAACGAGTATTGCATTAATACGGGATCAGGATTCTCCAGGACAGAGATCATAGTTGAAAACGCAAAAAGAAAAAGGAAGCATACCTAAAACAATTTCAGTAGATATTTATGTTGGAGACTGATGCAGCTGCATAACCATCTCATCCTGAAAGTAGATGGCTCACACCTCACTAAGATCATCAGGAGATATAAACTCAAGGTTTTGTCAGTATTTCTGCGCCGTTCCTAGTGACCAATATTGTATGCTCAAACTGAGCAGCCCAGCTACCATCAGCGGTGACAGTTGTCCATCCATCTTCCCACGTAACACACTCTGTTTTTTCCATCGTAAGTATAGGTTCTGCACAATTCCATTAAAACCCTTTAGCCTGATGTGAAATATTGTTATAGCAAAAAGTATTGGAATTCATTGTTGGAAACTTGGAATATTTGAATCTGGCTAATCCCTTGTACAGATCACAATCAAGCAGGCTTTTAGGACAAATTTTAGCTTTGCATAGATTGTGCTGTCTAGTAATAGCACTTGACTAGGTTAGCTGTCCATGTAAATGACTCCTGATTCTGTCTGCCGTGAGCTATTTAAGCATGGCAAGGTGCAATGCTAATTATAGTGGAAAACAGGAAATTCTCTGAACCTTTCTTCCTTCACAGTAAATTTCCACACAAGAGGCAGCAACACTAATTGCTATGCTCATTTATCCATATTTCAGGCCCATGCTATTTCATTGTAACAAGTTTTTTCCCTCAACATATGCACAAACATGGGTGAACATGTATGAAATCTCCAGTGAAACTATTCTAAAGGGCATTCAGCAATTAACTGAAGATGAAGGCACAATTGAGAAGGGCAAAGAATAATTGAATAGTACATACCAATTGTAAATATTTGGCCCTCAACCATCCGCCCTGAGTTTTCGTTGGCTACAAAACAGAGAATCCATTAGTTTCATGTACGCTCAGATTAAAGATTTATTTCAGCAGGGCAATGGAGCTAGTATAACGATAGATACAAAGTGCATCTAATAATAATGAAAGCATCACCGGTTTTCTGAACAAAGAAACAATATGCTTTCGCCATGTTGCAAGTAATAAATTAAGCTTGCTTGCAACTAAACTGCTTCTACATATTGTCAGTCTACACAAGCAAATGAGCTAGGAGACAGTAATAGAGCTAAGATTTAGGACATCTGAACTGGAAACTAGAAGATCTAGCAATATGATAAGCAAAAGTCTATATAAATTATCCAATACCATAAAAATGTCAATAGTAAAGTAGGTTGAAAACATATCAAAAATAGGTATTCACCATAATGTAGGATAAGTGGCTCAGAATGATACACAGTTCCAATTCCATGCCCAACAAAGCGTTCCACCACATAATATCCATAGAAATAAGCAAGCTTGCTGAAATTATTAAAACAAAAACAAGATGCATGTGATATCATAGAAGCAAAACAGATGCATTTTTAACATAGAACAAAATCAGCAAGTGTTTATGTGAAGAAACTACATCAGCAAATCAATTAGCTAGTTTTTACATCTTCAACAGTTTCCCACATTTTCTCAATCAATAAAAGATTTGCACATTGTGTCATCTGGAATTATCTAGGTCAAGGAGAAAAGGGGCTAAGTCTGATGAAACATGACTATAAACAGGAACTAAGCATCATGAATAGGTCCTACATCTTCCTCCAAGGTAGATGAAGAGGGGTGAAGGCCAAGTGGTGCCCTCACCTCTGCCATAATGTGTTCTAGGCTTCTAGCATAACACTTGATGCCACAAGAAGTTTAGCTGACAGCTCAGGGTTGCCTCTTTGGTGAACTTTTTCTACTGTAAATTACTGTGAACCATTTAGACTCAGGTTCTTCGTTCAGTGACCTTCTTTCTAGAGTATTCAACCTAAATTTTTAATTGGACTGTAAACAATTCTGAATTATCTTCTCAGATCAGCAAGGGAAAAAAGAAATGCTAATGTTCAGAAAGTTTAGATAGAAAGTTTGCAGATGACAGTCATGAAGTCAAATTAGGGAGTCAAGTACCCTGTATGAAGCATCAAGAACAAGGTGATTATAATCCCTGTTTTAGTTCTAAGCAATTCATTATCTCTACTACGTTGATTTTTGTTATTGCACTTTGTACTAGTTAACCTGAGCTTATAAAAAATTCAAAGTAGGTGACAGTGTAAATAAGAAGAAATAGTCACCCAAATTAGAGTAAAAACAGACATAGGTGGTGAGAGTGCACACCCACACCTCCTACCAACTTTTTTTTTTCATGAACATGCAGGAGAGCTGCGTGTATTGTATTAATGGATAGAAAACGGTTCGACTACATGCCGATTCCACAGCCTGGGTTAGTTTTTCTTGCTACATGCGCACCTGAAACAAGTACATACCTCCTACGAACTGAGCTAGATTCATTTCCTAATGTGAGATTATGAATCCACACAATATGAATCAACCAGCAAGTATTTGTAATAAAAATACTTTAGTTTTGTAAACTTTATGATAAAGCAAAACAAAACCTTATTTTCTTGCCAATCTTTCTGTAGTTCACACCATCTCTGCAGACAGAAATGCCCTTCTCCAAGCATTCTTCAGCTGCCTGGTGCAATAAGGAAAATCAAATATCATCTGTGCATATGCTGATGTAGGGAAGAATCGTCCAATAAACAAAACACAAAAAGAGAAAAGACTTAATGATATGATTGAGATGGAAAACCCTTTTGGATCATTTGGCTCGAAAAGATCACATGGGCAAATATGCATTATGCAATTCAGAGCAGCTATTTGAGTACTGAATTAACCATCTCCAACAGCATAAGTGCCTTACCTTCAAAAAATGTTTGATCGAATCATCAACCTGTCCACATACAAACGTTCTGGAGGTACCCCCATAGTATCCCTGTTGAGGAATATCTTTTTTTTTAGAGACGATTTCTAATTTTTTAGAAACGGGTTGAGGAATATATGAAACTGGTTACAAATTGAACTGGTCATCAAAAATTGATTATGCCAAATGTACGCATCATATATGCGCAGTTTTAGGAGATATTTCTTACATTCAAGAACACATTTACATCAATATTTATAATGTCCCCATTCTGCAGCAGAAAGAATATTTGTTAACCCACGATACTAAGGTACTACAATGCATAGAGATGGGAAGAGGCAAATTTCAATATCTGTAACCTGCAGTTGTGTTGAATCAGGTACTCCGTGACAGACACACTCATTTACTGATGTACATATGCTTTTAGGGAATCCACGATAGCCAAGTGGAGAAGGATAAGCGCCAGCCTCAATGATCATATTATGCACTGCGATGTCGATTTCATTTGTGGTAACTGATGGCTGAGATGAGAGTAAAACAAATGCAACATTATTAAGGTATAAAAAAAATGAATAAATGATTGAGGTAGAGAACAGACAGAAATTTAGTTATCTGCAAATGAGTTTACCTTAACTAAAGTCCCAGCAAAGTCAAGAACACGGGCAGCAAGTTTGCAAGCAGCTCTAATTCCAGCAATCCCTTGAGCATCGTGTAGTTGGCCCTTGCATAGTTCTGGCAACCCTTTTGAACCAACGTAAGATGGTCTTGGAATGTGCTCTGGTACAGGGAGTTGTGGGGAAACCTTGCCACGCCTCAAAGGTGGTCTTTTCTTTGATTTTACTGTATTCTGCTCTTGTGACCTTCAAATGTGAAAGTGTCTGTTAGCAGAATCATTAAATACAATACAAAATATATGTTCGTTATTCTGTGCATTAGTTTAATGTAGAGAACCCAAAAATTGTGAGACCATCATGAGAAGATGCTTATCTAGTGGGTTGTCAAAGATTAGTGGAAATCCAGTATCTAGACCAAGGAGTTCGGCTACTGCCAAATGTCTTTGATATAAAGAAAGCACAACCAAGAGCTTAAAACCAACATAGCAGTAGCAGAGAAATGTACTTTCTTATCTCCATGAGCTCATCTTCCACCCACGCAAGCCTGCTTGACACAGAGAAGTATCGCTTTGGCACTATCAATTTCCCTGAAGCAATGCAATGAGGGAGAATCCGTCAGGCACAGTTCTAGGCCTCTAACAAACTGAAATCATTCATAACGTACAAAAAGATTTCTTTCTTGATCATGACATAAGGAACTACAGCGTCACAACTATGAACCATCCACGATAGTATCTCCCCGTCCCAAACCACAAAACAGTGCAAGTGGATAGCAAGCCAGATAGTTGCATGCGCAGAAGAAAAATCAGAGATACACATATTATTCAAAGTGCCTTTAACCGTGTATGGTGTTTAGTACGACTAGGCAATAACATCAAACCAACATGAATATAGTGGGTGTGCCTCCTACGTGACGGCATAAAGCTGATTTTGAATATGACTTAGAAGGGAGCCATATAACCAAACAAGAAAATATACCTTCTGTACAGGTTCAACTAATTAACACAACTAAACAAATATTGCCACAAAAGGCAAATATGTGGCAGTTCAACAAATTGGCTCACAATTCACCTCAATTTCTCGCATCAGACGGCAACGAACATTACCCGCATTTTGTAGCACAGCTAGGAATGCAAATGGGTACGAGATGGTGTTTTCTGGGTCAGCTAATTCGTTACGTGGCATGCCATCCCATTTAGCTCATTTCTCTCCCCCCAAATCAATTACCCGGCATATGCTATTTTAGTTCATTCTAGCAAATATCGAGTTCGACCCAATAACCCAAAATAACTGGAACTTGCATCCCTGTGCGCAGCCAACAACAAAGCTTAACAAAAGTATAGAACACTTTAAGTATAGAACACTTTTAGTTCCACCAGAATGGGCCAAGGTGAACCTAACCTAACACATGATATATTCTATTGCGAATGGTAATTACTACTCGGGAGAAGAACAGGGAAAGCCAACAACGAAGCTATGCACTACGAATTGGCACGCATAGACAGCCAGAGGACACTGACAGACAGGGCAATCGACTGGCGAGCAGAAAAGAGAGGGGGCAAGCAACAGTGTCTATTCGTACCGGAGCGAACGGGGCGGAGAGGGGAAGCGAGTGGCCTGAACCGGCTAGCCTCGAAGGCAGCGGCGGGGCTTGCTCCCAGGCCAGCGCCGAGCCCGGCCATGAGGAGCGAGCGGAACCGGCGAGAGACGCCGGCGAGAGAGGGGGTCGGGGTTTTGGCGTGAATGGAGGACTAGCGGAAGCGGAGGGGATAAGCCCCACTGCGCACGCGTCCCGTCCTTTCCCTCGGCGCTCCACGCGTCCTCTGTCCGAATCTCAAAGCACTCCCGGAGCGCCATCGCACCGCGCCTTCTCGGGCTCTCGGCCGTCGAGCGTGGGCGTGGCGTGGGCCAGCCTTTTGTGGGCCTAATGGGCTGGGGAATTGGATTGGGGCCCTCTACATTACATAAAAATCTGATGTCCCTAAAAAAGGCGTGAAAATCTGATAAAATGATTGATCCTTTATGAGAAAATATAAATATTGCTTTCATGGATGGCACGGTACTTGTGCGTGAAACAACTCACATATAATTTTGGAAATCAACCTTTATGACAGTAAGCTAATAATGTGACGTAGACTAATAACCGTGTCCATTGGATGATGCTTTTTTATATTGATACTTGCTTGTATACCTTTGATATTAACTTGTGTTTATGTCAGCCACGATGTTAAATTTTACGGTTTTCACAATTTTACATAAATGCTATTTCCTTTTCATTAGCAGATGTAGATTCAAGAATGTTCACAATTTATTTTCACGAAATTGAAAATTTTAAATAATAAAATGCCATGAAAAAAGGAAACTTAGGAGCAATCACAAACAAAATAAATAAGGGCCAAACACAGTTCTTCCCAGATGCTTCTCTTTTGGTACATATGATGAAGAGCTACGACTGACAGCGTTGGCTTGTTCTATCTGTACATTCGACCTTACAATCTCGTGCCTATAATTTCGACCAGCTAATGCAGTTATGCAGATGTTATATATCTCAATCTGTCTATAATTATCCATGGGCCATGCATGGCCTTGCTATTTTTGGCCATGGCATCGAGCATACGTTTTCTTACATGAGCCATGTTTACTTTCAAAAGTTCTTCATAACTACCTATTCATCTATCTCACATAACACGCTTCCTAGAAAAGTTCATCTCTAATTTTATTTAACTTTTCTTCATCCCTTTCACGTAACACGCTTAAAAAAAAAATTCTCTCCTCCCAACTAAACACGGCCATGGTGTTGCGACTACCCGAGCATTAAATGGAAGGAACAAAAAGAACTGTCACGGTGTCACCCCGCTACGACCTGCCTGCATGCAGGTGAGAGCATCTTCAGCTGGACCTCTAAATTGGAGCTTCTATATTCCATTTAGAGGTCATAAAATTCTATGAGCTTCTAACTTCAGTGAGGTGATTAAATTTGGAGGGCCTCCATTTCTAGAGGTTTTGGGCTACAATTTGGAGGCCTCTCCAAAATAGAGCCTCGTTTAGAGGCCCGACTTAAGATGATTTCTCTAGTGGAAGACTAAAGCAATAGATAGAGGCTCATTTTATGGCCCGACTGTAGATGCTCTAGTTTCTTTTTGAAAGAGAACCACGGGGCACAACGCAACCACAAGGCCCAGATGCTGCTGCCAAGGTCCACCGTCCACACGCGTGTTGTCCATGCTCTACAATCCCCTGGTGAAACAGTTTTGTACTGTGCGTATGGTCCGTATCAACACAAGGGAACAACCACCCGATCACTGACATTGAAAGGTGGAGATGTCTGTCATGACCATATCTCCTCCAGGCCTCCACGGTCTCTTTCTCTCTCCGCATAGATAAATCAAACAAACACTTCATCATCAAGTGATTCAACGGCTAAGCGGCCTACTTAATTTGCACTAGATATAACCCATGTGACATGTCTCTTCTCCGTGGTATGAAGCTTGAGTCCACACGATGACCCCATCATGCAGCAGAGGCCGCGTCTTGTTCGCGTGCCAGGCTGACATGTAGATTGGTCTGCAGCTTTACACATACGGCATGATTGGCAAGATGAAATGCATGGACGGCAGGCGAGCAAAGTAATGTAACCACTCAAAAGTTCAAGAAAAAAAAAACGCAACCACTTACTAGCAAATAAGCAGAAAACGAACGCCACACGGTGACGAATTCAGGAACTGCTGGGCAAGAGTGCAAGACAACAAGTTGCATGGCGGTTGGGCAAGTCCCCATCGCATATGGTGTGACATGCATGAACGCGATTTGGGAACAGTATATACACAAATTGTAGTAAGAATATCCACGGGGAGGGAGATGACAAAGAACAACAGGAGATGCCGTGATATTGTTTTATAGATAGAGTGTAAATGACACTGATTTTGTTAATTCTTTTGCTATCAAAGGCGCCTTAGGTCTTAGCACACTCGTTTGCTCGTTGTTACCATAAATATTTCTCCTAACTTTTATGTAAGAAAAAGAGTAAAGTGCATCTGTCATACGTGAAATTGCATTGTTGTATCATTTTGATCCAATAAGTTGTAAACATAGCACTCACATACATAAAGTTATATCGTTGTATCATTTTGGTCCAACAAGTTGTAAATATTGAACCCACCATACTCTAAGTTGTTCGCAATGGGCATATACAGTCCACTTTATACTTGAATCTGTATTTCAAAGACGTGGCATGCATGCTGATGAGGATTTGCTAGAAGAATAGATGAGACCAAACACAAAATTCTCTTGTTTCACTTCGGTCCAATGAGTTACAAATGCCAAACAACATATAAAGTTGTATGATATAGTGAGATACGATACGATAAAGATAATGTGTTAATATTATTTTGTGCATCTCACGGCGATCTACTAACAATATTATTTTTATGTATTGTGATAGGGAATAGGTAGAGGTGCATTTATAAAAAAAAGATATATTCCCATGTTCAATATAAACTAGATCAGAATTTTAAAAAAAATTCATAAAAAATGACAAAAAACAATAAAGTAGTGAATTGTATATGTTCCAAGTCCTTGTTAGTGTGATACACCTCTAAAATATCGATTTTTATGTATAGTGGATTGTATATGCACATCATGAACAGTTTAGTGTATGGTAGGTCTAACACTTGCAACTTGTTGGACCAAAATGATACAAAGATGCAACTTTAGGTATGTGGGAGCAAGCTTTACAACTTGTTAGACCAAAATAAAACAATGATACAACTTCACGTATGAGGAACACACTTTACTCTAAAAAAAATATAATTATTACGCTTTGTCTATAAAACAATGTACTCTGACTATATATATGCAAAGTGATGCAAAAGGCTAATCTAACAAAGATCGAGAACAAAAACACATTTGTTATTTGAACAATTTCCCTCATATGTATGTTACCCCCTTAACCTCGAATGTAGAATATGAGTAGATCGGGCTGCGTGTCTAGCCCCACCAGACTCTGAACATTTGCAATACTAGTCTTTTAGCACGTGCGACACGCACGTGCTATTAAAAAAATTAGATTAAAAAATAACTACTTTAGAACAATTACATTCATTTAAATCACATAGAGCTAGAATCTCTTATTCACAATATAGGAGTCTATTATATTTGAAAATGACATCAAGGATAATTACGAGGATGCCAGAAGCACCATGATTAGTGCAGCAACATAATATTCATATAATTGCCCATGTATCTCGAAACACTACAACAGTTGTACTCCATTTTTAATGCAAATTCTTATCGGAGGAATCTCATAATATAACCATAACCATAACAAAGTAGATCAAATGAGTCCCATCAAACACTATGCCAGGAACATCTTAAAAAAGGTAAGCCTGGCAAAAAAAAAATAGTATAAATGGGCTACAACTGTAATTCTCTAACAAAATTCACTAAAAAAATAACTTCACTACTTCCTTGCGCAAAAATATTGTCCGGCTACAAGTATCACATTTCAAATAATTTTAAAGCAAACAGGTCGAGGAAAAACCAACAACCCACTTATCTGTACTATGCTCTCAAACCACTACAACTACTCAGATTAATACTATTGAATAATTTTCCATATAACAGTATCCGTCAGTGAAATCCGGTAATCCACTTAAAATATCATATATGCAAATACGCGCTTAAAATGGCAATCCAATATCAACAAGAGGCTAAAATACCTTATCTCACAAATTTTTTCCAGAACTTCTGCAAGAGCTTGATGATACTTCTTGGAGATACCCTCTAGATAAGTTTATTAGCAAAGAAATAAGAGATCTGCATAGAGCATTTCAACAACAATGAACCACTAAAAATAACATATAAGAAAACATAGGATAAATATAAATATTTTGAAGCATAGTAGCATAATTGACATAATATCAGCGATAATAAAATAGGACTAAATAATTTAGTATTAAAATAAAATGATTATGGTTCAAAATATAAGAGTGCTACATAGACCTCTCTGGAACTTTAAGCGGGTTGTGGAGTCCATGCTTGGGCATTTAGATGAGCCCTCAACAAAATTAGGTACCTACGTGGAATTGGAACATGAAATCTCTTGTGGAGACACTGTTGCAACCGATGGCGTGTGCAGCCACCTACGAATCACACAAACAATCAGTCCATATCGGTATGCACAACCTGCCAATGCAACCCTAACGCAACGCCCCCAAAATTAATACGTCCGATCCACCAGCACACAACGGATTGCAGAAGCAAAAAAACCTGGAAGCTACATCATTCAGTTAACCTTTTCGCCACTATCATTCCCAACAACCCAGATTTCTAGCCCGACTAATGCCGCTTCAGGTGGCAGCTTAAGCTCATTGTACTTAAGAAACTTAATGGCACCTGGATCATAGAGAAAAAATAAAAATTATGTACCTGTTTAGAGAGATTAGGGGAAAAAAATTATGAACATACATCATTAGCTCATTGTTATATGAAAGATTAACAACTCTGTTTACATGACCTGAGTGGCCTCCTAACTTATTAAACACAGAACTGAAAATACTAAATAAGATACTAAAAAAACATCATGTTTTCTAATGTCAGATGAATCAAACAACACCCTGATCCATTTGCTATAGGTTTTAAATGACACCTTCATCCATTTATTTGGACAAAACAAATGAAAATACATTTTCAATTGGACAAAGCAATATGCTTCTAACAAATAATAATGATTTGCTTCTCAATTGGAGGAAAAAACTACTACTATCACATAAGCCACACAAAAATATTACATAAGAAAAATATTTCAGACCATGGACATGAAAATTATGGATCAACAAAAACAAACACACATGTTCATTGTTTCCTTTCATCCATTATTTGCAAGAGTATCTTGTTTGCCATCAGATAGAGAGTGTGATTCAAGATGAATCAATTCTTGTCTCCATCAGGATCATGTGATGTCAACTAAAAGAAAGAAATAAAAGTCATTAACATACTTAGGCATGCTGGATGTGATTGTTTTCCTATCAATTTTTTTCATGCTCCATATTGGCGCGTCCCCTTTGAAGTTGCAGGCATCGGCTCCCTATGTTGCGAAAGCGTCTCCTCGGAGTTTCGGCAGGTCCACGTTGATGTTTCAGGACCGTTTGATGGGAAAGTTCCCACCAGACGTCCAGATCGCTGCATTATCAAACTTAAAAATAGTATTCAATCATGTACCTTGTACAATTAAACTTGATTTTATGGAGGAAGTAAAAAAGAAATCTGAAAATAAATCACATAATTTGCATCGAACCATAAAACGTAAAAATACAATTCAACATGTACTTTATACAATTAAAACTGTGGGACAACCGTGTTCATCTCCTCTTTCATCGACCATGGCAAGGAACCGGCCCCCGGCGCCGCCGCCTCGGCCTGCTACGACTGTGGCGACTGCTTGGAGCAACGACCGAGACAAAATGAGGAGGGCACAAGCATTCTTATCCATGCTATTCGTCCATAAACCGCGTCATGGAGAGATTCGTTTTATTTTGGCTATGGAGAGATTTATTTCTTGCGTTAGAGAGAAGATCAGGGGCTTTCTATTTTTCTTATTGTTGGAATTGGAATCTAGACAGGGCAAGCGATGACCATGGAGAGGTGCATTAATAGCACACCTTTTATTTCCTTTCAATAGCACACCTTTTATTTCCTTTTAATACATGTCTTTTATTTCCTTTTAATAGTGCATCCTATTATTCTTGCCTTGATATAATGAGCCTCTCACTTTTCTTGTCATTGGATGAGATGTAGTGGGAGCACATGAGAGGGGGATGTTTCCTATTTTACTTTCGCTGTTGGGTGTATTTGTTGGTGAAAAAAGTTTGAGGATGAGGAGGTGGAAGGAGAGGTTTTGAATGGGGCAGGACGACCAAATCAATCCTCCCCTCCTTTGGTTGCCCTAGGCCCACCGCTTAGCCCTGAAAAGTGGGCCTATGTGAGGAGTAAGGGGGTAGTATTTTGGGTGGATTTTGTCCTCAATTTGTTGGTTCCTTTATAGTATAGATTATGACTACAGCACAACCGCAAAAAAACAGATAAGGAGGTCACTCGGAATATAGATGAATGCTGATCTCTCCGAATAATCTTCTTAGCTTAATGGAAATTTTCTGCAGCTGCAGTGGCCCCTTGGCAAGGAGGACACTGGTGCCCAAGCCATAGTTGTCCAGCTGAAGCTGAAGTCATCCTCGTCCACGCCCAGTGTGGCTTCTTTGTCCTGGAAGCATCCGTGGCCGTCACGCCTACATGCAAAACTCATATTATTAACATCGTGCATGCATGTGTTATTAGCGTATGAATTAGCACTAACCTACATAGTTCAATCATCTTCATCCCATCAACGTGATTGAAGAGTTCTCGGTTTCCTTAAAGCACCCTACAAAATATTGAATATTAAAGTTAATAAATTTAAAATATTATATTAAAATATTAGACAAGTTCAAATTTTTAACGCACCTCTGTCACAATTTGCACAAACCCTCGTTGCCACCATGTAGTTATTTTGCAGTTCGTCCTCAATGAGCTTTCTAGTGAGCATTGGTGAAAAAACATAATTTCAAAACAATAGGAACGATATACACACGAACATAATGTTCTTCAAGCAGATTTCCCTTGTGACATGTGGATCCAGTTAGCACTGGTGAGTCATTGGGCCAACGCTCGCCACAACAACAAATGGATCCACCTTGAATACACTATGTCAAGACCCTCTGCCAAAGTCACAATAAAACGGATAATACACCATTCTACCCCATGTGATCATTGAAGAGAATTGGAGGCAAGGCGTGTGCTAGTGCTATGCTAGTAATCGAGGGGCATGATGGAATTGAGGAGCGGCTAGGAGATATACATATATAGGTGGCTTGGCTACTTTATTTGGTAGGCGAGGATCCTTTTATTTTGACCCATGGAGAGATTTATTTCTTTCTTTGGAGAGAGATCTGGGGCAAGTGGAGATTTATTCCGTTTAATAGCATGTCTTTTATTTCCTATTAATAGATCATCCTTTAATTTCTTTTCCTTTCTTTTATTTCTTTCTTGTGTTGAGATAAGGGGCTTTCTATTTTGTTTGCCGCTAGGGTGGAGGTGGGAGGGTGTTTCCTATTTTACTTCCGCTTTTAGGTGTATTTGTTGGTGAAAAAAATTTAGAGATGATGAGGTGGGAGGGGAGGTTTTGAACTAAGGAGGATGACCAAATCAATCCCCCCCCTCCTCTTTGGTCGTTCTAGGCCCACCGTTCATATATAAAAAGTGGGCCCTTTGTGAGGTGTAAGGGGGTGTGTTTGTGGGTAAGAATTGTCTTCAATTTGTTCATTACTTTATAGTATAGATAAATGTAGTTTTTCCTACCATAAGCTGGCTACTAGAACTTACGCAGAAAATAGAGAAACGCGCGTGATGGGACCTGCCAAATCATTTGCATCCAAAAAAAAAAGAGAGGACAAACAACAGTAGAACAGCCACAAAGTTTCCACAAAAACTTCTCCGTTTCTCGATCTTCCGTTCTTGATCGTCATGACAGCTACGTCGACTACAAAGGCAGCAGCCACTAGCAAAAACTATTATCGATCGCCTATAATATTTCGTCACCCCTAAAGTGACCCTTGTGGGCAAGGACGTTTCCTTTGACCCCTCAAAGACCAAAGATCCCTTTGCTAGCTGCCCCCATACACCAATCAGGAGCCAAGCCAGGTTCCATCAATATTTTATTCCCCCTTATCCCATTATGCACCACACTTTACTGGCCTCCATTGCCAATCGGAATCGAGTGGCGCTGTCAACTTTAGCGACACCCACAGTGATCCTTCCTTCCCCGGCGAGCCGCCGAATAAAATTGACACGGTAGGTCGCCACGTCCACGTCCTTGCGTCCACCCCGGGAAAAAAAGAGGGGCTCGCGGCGGCTTACCCGCGCAACCACAAAGAATCTTCGCGCCGGGTTCCGGCGATTAGTGCGTGACCTGATTATATTTTTTGCATGCGTGACGACACTGACGACAGGGGTCAGGGGGAGAGAGAGTCGTGGGGTGATCAGTGACCTCGTTGTCGTCAGACTATGGCCCCGTTTAGTTCCCAAAAGATTCCCCAACTTTTCACTATTCATCCAACTTTTCACTATTCATCCCACCTCTTCTACTCACAGAACACTATTCATCTACAGTGTTTTTTTGGTGAACAGTGTATTTTCGGGGAATCTTTCCCCAATCTAAACACACCCATATATGTAAGTGCAGCGACGGCGAGAAGATTATGCATGTGGTGATGTGGGGGATCCATGGATAGGGATCTTCTGCGTGGTGGATTGACCGTCTGCGACGGTGTGGCGTGAAGGGGACTTCAGATTTGGTACAAGGAAATGGAATTTCAAAAAACGGTGGGAAACTTGGGTGGGCTGGAAAATTATGTGATCAGAACAACACTACATGGATTGGACAAGATTTATAATTGACGTCAATAACGTGCTGACTCTCTCTTATGTTTCCTTTTTTTTTGTGGCAAAATTGCTCTCGTATATGCCAACGTTATAAAACTAAGACTGTACTGCACTATAGTCTATAGGCACAAGAGTATTACAATTTTAATTTTGTGGTAGATAATTGGGTAATATTTAGGGACAAATGTATGGCGAATATAAATATCAATTAGTATGATGACTTTATGGCTATACAAATGTTAACTTGTCTAGATTCATAGCATCTTCAACGAATCTAATAAAAAGCTAGAATGATTAGTACTAATTTGGAACGGAGCGAGTACTTGTCATCATACACTTATTAATTGTTTACCATTTGCTTAATTTCCAAGGAGCTAATTTTGGACACAGTATGTCACTAGAGAATTTTGGTTGCCAGCTTGGCAATTTAACAAAAACTATCCACACTTTTTTCATCCTTGAATAAGAAAGATTCTATTTATGCACCTAGACAAATAAATAGTCCAAATACATAACCAAAAGCCCTTTTATTTTAAGACTCTAAGTAATGTAATGTGGCCATTTCACTACCTACATATCCTGAATTTCGATTAGGACATACTCCCTTCGTGTTTAAATGTATTTTGTTTAGGACAAACTCTAGCTGTTGATTCGTCCTAAACATCATGTATTAAGAAACGGAGAGAGTAGTAATTAAGTGAAAAATTATTTTAAAAAATTAAGTGAAAATTTGTTTTAAAAAATTAAGTGAAAATTTAGGCACAGGACCAATAGAGCACACGTGCCATCTGAGGTAGAGGACTCGCGGTCGCGGCAGCAACGAACGCGAGGCAGCCACACACCCAGCCAGCTCATGGCCCTCACGCCACGCCCACCTGCCATGTGGGCGCCCACCCGGCACAGGTCGCGTTCGCGGCGAAGAAGTGACGCCGCTGCTTCGATCGGCCAGGGAGAGCCTCCCGTGCGGCCAGCCAACCAGAGATCGCCACTTGGCATATGAGCCTCCCGTTCCCCGCTCCCGAATCCCGTCCACGTTCGATGAATCCAGCCTCCCGCCCGAGCTATATGTAAACCACCCGCCCATTTCCACCCTGTGCCACAGAAAAAACGCAGGTGTTAACAAAACACATTTGCTCGAGAGGAATATTAGCAGCTGCCAATCTTTTTCGAATCCCCAGCGAGCTCCAATGGCTTCCGCCACCGCCTCCATCTCGTCGCACCCCGCCGCCCTCCGCGACGTCAAAGGTGAGGTTTAATCCCGTGGATTTCCAAAATTTCTTCTCTTACGATTCCAATTTCGATGGTTTAGCTAAGAATTTATCAGTTCCTGAACTTGATGTACCCGTAGCCTCCCGTATGAATTTGGGATTCTGCGGTTGATTTGAACATTTCATGACATTTCTACACGCGAAATGCACGGCTTCGGGGCCGTGTTCATCTGCATTTGAAGCGAGAGTTCGTAATTGCTCTAACCAATCATCTCTGTTCCTCTGGGCTTTGCAGCCGCGAGGATTGGCGCCGTGAGGCAGCAGGTGGCCGTGGTCCCGTCGGCGGCGGCGGCGCGGGGCCAGCGCGCTCGGGCGGTGCGCCCGCTGCGCGCGGCGGAGCCGGGGAGGCAGCCGGTGTCGGCCTCCGCGGCCTCGGCAGCGCCGGTGGCGCCCGTCGCCGACGAGGTTGCCGCCCCCGTGGCGGCGGTGGACTACGAGGCCCTGGCTCATGAGCTCGAGGGCGCCTCGCCTCTGGAGATAATGGATCGGGCGCTGGCTATGTTTGGATCCGAGATCGCCATCGCGTTCAGGTGAGCACACGTTTACTCTCCTGCTCCTCTGTGGGTTCGGATCCTCATAGCTTCTCCCGTGTACCCGTTACCAACGTTCATGGTGGACTGGGTTTAGGCGCGGTGTGCTGCACCCGGACATGCTTGCGGCATCGCGCATCCCCTCGGTATCTTCCGAACGTGTGGCCGTGGAGATAGATTCCTGGTATCCATACCACCGCTTTGCTGGTCACTGGAATACGGGCCCCACCTGTCTGCCTCTGAAACTAAATCAGACTGTTAGTTTGCTTTTCGTACCATGATCTCCTAGTACTCCGTGGATATATACTCGCTCCGTCCCGGAAAGAATACAATTCTAGCATTGTTCATGAGGTTGTCCAGATTCATTAGACATTAGAGATGCTACGAATATAGAGAATGGCTAGAAGTGAATTCTTTTTCGGACGGAGGAGCATTCTTTTTCGGACGGAGGGGTAGCTCGAGATGATCGTATTCAAGTGTTTATGTTCCTCAGATGCTCAAAACCAATCAGTTTTTGCTTGTGATTGATGGTAATGGTAGCGAAACCCGTTTAGTTAGCTGCACATGCCAATGTATCCGGACGAGTGAGCAAGCTTGGAAGGCGTTCAGGTTCACTGAACCTGGTGTCCAAGATTGCGTTCCCGACCGGAGCTAGAAGCATGGTCCACCACCCACGCACAACCGGACAAACCATTTGTTTGACTCTCATACGAAACCAGAAAAAGGCAACAGCTTCCAAAGTTAAATAGTGGCTCAATAGATTCCTCGTGGAATTGGTTCCTTTGATAAAAGCTAGGGAGTAGGGACAACAAGCACAATGTATGCTGCTCTCTGTAATGGAGGTTCCAATTGCAGGCTAGAAAAGTATAATTCGCGTGCTGAAGCTGGACTCGTCGTATAGGCAACAACCACCTCTGTAGGACGCTTGATCTTTCAGCCATCACACGGAATCATGGATGTGTGTCTCAGTCTCCCAGACGCGTATCAATCGGATAGATAGCCTCACTAGTCACCACGATTCACATCAGAAAGCGAGGTCCTTAACTAATCGCACCCTTAACTAATCGGCTGATCGCTGACGCCAAATGGCTTTCATCGTCTCGTGTCGTGCAGTGGCGCGGAGGACGTGGCGCTGATCGAGTACGCGAAGCTGACGGGGCGTCCGTTCCGGGTGTTCAGCCTGGACACGGGGCGCCTGAACCCGGAGACCTACCAGTTCTTCGACAAGGTGGAGAAGCACTACGGCATCCGCATCGAGTACATGTTCCCGGATGCCGGCGAGGTGCAGGAGCTGGTGCGGACCAAGGGTCTCTTCTCCTTCTACGAGGATGGCCACCAGGAGTGCTGCCGGGTGCGCAAGGTGCGGCCGCTGCGCAGGGCGCTCAAGGGCCTCAGGGCATGGATCACCGGCCAGAGGAAGGACCAGTCCCCCGGCACGAGGGCCAGCATCCCCATCGTTCAGGTACATCTTCCTCGTGCATACGCAATGTTTGAATAACTGAATCTGTATTGGTAATGAAGTTCAATTTCTGATGCCTGACTGTGCAATCGGTGCCAATGCAGGTTGATCCTTCCTTTGAAGGCCTGGATGGAGGAGCTGGCAGCTTGATCAAGTGGAACCCAGTCGCCAATGTGGATGGCAAGGACATCTGGACATTCCTGAGGACCATGGACGTCCCTGTCAACACCCTTCATGCTCAAGTAAGTTCAGCATTACATCTCAGCTTCTTCCATTGTGATACATTCAGCTGTTTTAGCAGTGCAAGTGTCTAACAGTCCCGATCAACTGTGTTCTTCAGGGTTACGTGTCCATTGGCTGTGAGCCGTGCACCAGGCCGGTCCTGCCAGGTCAGCACGAGCGTGAAGGCCGGTGGTGGTGGGAGGACGCCAAGGCCAAGGAGTGCGGCCTGCACAAGGGCAATATCGAGAAGGACGGCCAGGCGGCCGCGCCCAAGTCCGCCAACGGCAACGGCTCGGCCGGCGCCCCGGACATCTTCGAGAGCCCCGCCGTGGTGTCCCTGACCCGCACCGGGATCGAGAACCTGCTGCGCCTCGAGAACCGCGCGGAGCCGTGGCTCGTGGTGCTGTACGCGCCATGGTGCCCCTTCTGCCAGGCCATGGAGGCATCCTACGTGGAGCTTGCCGAGAAGCTCGCCGGGTCCGGCGTGAAGGTGGCCAAGTTCCGCGCCGACGGCGAGCAGAAGCCGTTCGCGCAGGCTGAGCTGCAGCTGCAGAGCTTCCCGACCGTGCTCCTGTTCCCGAGCCGCACCGCGAGGCCCATCAAGTACCCGTCGGAGAAGAGGGACGTCGACTCGCTCCTCGCCTTCGTCAACAGCCTCCGGTGAGAGACCGCCAGTGAGCGAGAACCATCGTTCTCTGTCTGTATGCATATGGTGTTGGCGTCGGTTCCGTCTAGCAAATTGTACCTAGGAGAGGGAGGAGAGGTGTCAGAGAGGGAAATGGAGATGATAGGAAGAGATGGAGGGGTTCAGAAATACATCGGATGCAGATGATGCATCTCTAGACCTTTTGTCGCTGCAAATGATTAGTGCAGGTAAACCTGAAGCCTGATGAAGTGTCTGGTGTTGTAGCGCAAATAAGGTGGAGGTTATTTGTGTGTACTTATAGCTAGAGTGTCAGAGGATTGTAAGGGTAAAATCAAATAAGGAAATTCAGTTTTGGCAGTTCATTATTGTTCATACTGGGTTGTGAGTTGCACTCCTTATATGCATGCATATAACAAGAAGTGCACCTAAATGATATTTTTGAAGTGGCCTACTGATGTCTGATGTGTTATATACTGTTATCCATTTTGGGGTTTTTCCCTTTATTTGATGGATAAAAAAAAAGGGAGAAAATGACTGCTGACCTACTGGGCCGCTACAAGGCCCAACAGCAGGCCGAGCAGCCCAGCAGCGAGCCAAGTCAGCCAGCCCAGCAGCACAGCACGGTAAGGGATGAGCCAAGTCAGCCAGCCCAGCAGCACAGCACGGTAAGGGATAAGATCGATCCCTGCTCGTGCGCGTGCTGTTGCTCGTCAACGCTCCTCCGAGCGATGCGCTCGCGAGCGGACTGAGCGGTAGCGGCGCTGGCGGCGTCCAACGGCGTCCGAGCTTCTCGGAGCTCTGGGGCGCGTGGGCCCAGGGCTGGCGGCTTCTCCTCCTCCTCCTCGGCTACATATTTGGGGGAAGTTCCTCTTCCTCAGTACGAGCACTTCACTTTTCCTCTCCTCTCCGATCCACTCTCTGTTTTCCCTCGATTTCGATTCTGTCGAGCTCAGGTCTTCGATTGAGGGTGGTTGTGCGGTGTGGTGTGACTGCTGCAGTGCCTGTGTGGTGCTGTGTTGCCGTCTCTGCTTCGTTCGGTGTCGACCTTGGCCAGGTGATTGGGTGCGGTTCTGTGCAGTGTACATCGACTCCTCGGGTTGCTGCCGACGACGTTCCCGCCGGCATCGACAGCGGCTCAGTATCTCCGTCAACCTCCCGCTTCGACGACTCGGACGTGAGCGGCGGAATTGGTTTTCTGGGAAAGAACAATTGTTCGCTGAGCTTTGTCTTCCCACGTAGACTCTCTACGTGCAGTGAGTTTTCATTGCCTCTCTCTGTTCGTTCGATTATAATATCGTGCAATCTGCTAGTTCAATCTTGGGTGTGATTGCATAGTTAGACGGATTAAGATATACTCGATGACGATTAGTGATTGTGAGGCTAGTGTGGCTTATCCTTTGAATTCTATACTTGTTTTGTATCCCTGAGATACTCTGGTTATTATCTGTGACTGGAAATATTGAGTAGCATATGTTGGTGGATCTATGATTTTACTCACACTTCTGTGAGTCCACTGCGGCGGCTGAGTGTTGGCCGTGTGACTGAGCATGCGCATGTTGTTTCAGTTCCCTGTCTATACTTGTTTATATCTATGACTCTTGTATTTGCTACTGTTAAGAATCATTTGTCACTGAATCCTGTTTTGGTGAATTAAGTTCAATTTGAATAGGAGTGCCACACTAGTCGAGGATTTGACAACACCTAGTGTTGGAAGGCTTGTAAAAGCAACCCACTATCTGAGAGTAATTTATGAACATAATTCTTATATTTTGGTCTTTGATCTGTTTTCTTCATCTACTTGAATTGTTTATGGATTCGAGAACAACCATGGATAAAGTAGGCTCATGTTTGTACTTATTCATGTATGTAATCTATAAACATGTGTATCATCTGAGAAATGTGATTGTTATTCAAGGAATTGTCAATATTATTGTTATCTGCAATATATTTATTATTGAAAGTATGTCTCTTATTCTTGAAATATTACAACATATACTACCTCAACACATCTGTGGGGTATAGGGTAGCAAAAAAGAAAAAAAGCAATCAGCACGGGGTAACAAGCGGTACTGAGAATTTTGAAGTATTGTCATAGGTACTCAGTACAGCACTAGCCTCAACTAAAAGCAACAAGAACATCAACGCTTTGGTCTAAAAGACACGTCTGTCAAGCGGTAAATGATCAGGGTAAACAAGACAAGGTAGAATGATCATTACTTTGGCAGCATCCATACAAATCCCATCGCCCAATCGATGCAGTGATCCAGAGACCAGAGCGCTATGGTTTTGATCAACCCATCTTGAAGAACTTCCACTTTCTTCCTTCCATCTTGTCGTACATGATGGTGCTTTTCTATCTTTGACATCAAATTCTTTTTGGACCAATATTTGATTTCAATTTTCCAATTGTTGGATGTGGTAGTACTATAAGTTTTTCCTCCACTCAATAAATGGGTTCAATTCTCTAAACTTTTTCTAGGGAACTCTGTCCTCCTTTGATGAAATAATGAGTCTTTTAAAAATATCCTCTTTCATGCATTCATGCCCCTTTTAATATTTAGCTAAATATTTATTCATATACAACGAGAGTTTACTAGGTTTTTTAAAGACTTAAGGATCAATGGGTCTACCACATAATATTTTCTAATAATAATTCATCTAATTTGATTTTTTGTTTTACCGTTTTTTCATAGTTCAGTGATGAGTTTTTTAGATAGGAAAAAGTCCAAATTACTCCCCTCAACTATAAGCAAAGTCCACGTAACCCTCTAAACTAATTTTTGGTTTATTTTATCCCTTAAACTATGTCATTTGGCTTATTTTACCCCCTAATGCAACTTGTATTTTTTATTTTTTCTATGTACAAGTGTCATGTTACGTTCAAATTTTGGGAGATGACAGTAGACATCATAATGCATGATAGAAAAATATAAAATGATTTTTTGTTATTATTTTGTGGGGGTAAGATATTTAATATTTAATTAATCCTTAGGACACGACACTATACAAAAAATAATGACGAAAAATTCATAACATATTTTTCTAAAATACATTGTGATGTTCACTACAATCATACAAATTTTGAAATTAAAATTCAACTTGTGCATGGAGAAATAAAAAAGACAAATTATATTAGGGGGTAGAATACACCAAGTGATATAGTCTAGAGGGTAAAATGAACCATAAGATAGGGCTGTGTTCATATTGGAGGTAGAAAGTACTTTTTTATTGCACTGGAAAGCTGTTCTGGGAGTGGGATGAATAGGAAAAATTTGTTGGAGAAGTACTTTTTTTAATCTGAACACAACCTAGTTTAGAGGGTTATGTGAACTTTGATTACAGTTGAGGGGAATAATATAGACTTTTTCATACCATAGTTCAATGACGAGTGAAAGGAGAGTGCTGGATTGGAAAAGCCCAATAAGACTATCGCCCAGTACAAAAGCTCAGCCCAATAAGACTAACCTCGACAATCAACAAGGCCCAGCCTTGCAGCACGAAAGCCACGTCACGCCCCTTCCCACCTGTCGACACGGCGGTTTACATCTGCATGTAGTACAAGGCGGATAATCCCCCACGTGGTCTCCTCCACGCCATCATTATTTATCCTCTTCCCCTTCCTGCGGGCCCTCTTCTTCCCCAATCGCCCACAGCAAAATCTATCCCAAAGTTTTCCCAATCGAAAAAAGAAAGAAAAAAGAAAAATCAAGTTTCCCCATCCAAACCCCGGAGAATTTCACCCACCAGAAAAAGCGCCCCCAAATCCGCAGGAGCAGAGCATTTCCCCTGCCTCGGCCGCCGGGGGAAGGTGGAAAAAGATCCCGTCCCAATGGCTCTCCTCCCCCAAATCCTCCACTCCCCTCACCCCCACCCCCGCCTCGCCGCCGCCGCCTCCCCCTCCCCCTCCCGCGCATTCCCTCGAGCACCCTGCCTCCATGCCTCCGCCCCCCGCCGGGGCCGCGGTCGCCTCGCCGCAGCGGCGGGCGCGTCCGGTTCCGGGCCGGGGCCGTCTTCGCCGGAGCCGTACCCCGCCGAGTCCGACGACGGGCTGGTGGAGCTCCCGCTGTTCCCGCTCCCGCTCGTGCTCTTCCCGGACGCCACCCACGCGCTCCACATCTTCGAGCTCCGCTACCGCATCATGATGCACACGGTGCTGCAGACCGACCTCCGCTTCGGCATCGTCTTCGCCGGCTCGGGCGGCTCGGCCGCCGATGTGGGGTGCGTCGGCGAGGTCGTCAAGCACGAGCGCCTCGCAGACGACCGCTTCTTCCTCATCTGCAAGGGCCAGCAGCGGTTCCGCGTCGCCCGCGTCGTGCGCACCAAGCCCTACCTCGTCGCTGCCGTGCAGTGGCTCGAGGACCGCCCGCCCGCCGAGCCCCCGGCCCCCGGGGAGGACGCCGAGGCGCTCGCCGCCGATGTCGAGGCCCTCATGCGGGACGTCATACGCATCGCCAACCGCCTCAACGGAAAGCCCGAGAAGGAGGTCGGCGACCTGCGCAGGGGCCTCTTCCCCACCCCTTTCTCCTTCTACGTCGGCAACACCTTCGAGGGCGCGCCCCGGGAGCAGCAGGCGCTGCTCGAGCTCGAGGACACCGCCGCAAGGCTGCGCAGGGAGCGGGACACGCTGCGCAACACGCTCAACTATCTCACCGCCGCCTCCGCCGTCAAGGACGCGTTCCCATCCTCGCCGTCGTCGGGGTGAGATGAGGTCGTCACTCGTCAGCCAGGAATGGATGAGGATAAGGAGTTTGTGGTGGTGGAGGGTATAGGACTAAACTTTCTTATCACTCTTTTTGCGCCCTTTTCCTTCGATTTTCTCTTGTATTTTCCGTGGCTAGGTTTTACTCGCAAGAGGTTAGCACTTTAGCCTGTAAAATTGTATAATTTGGTGTCAACTCAAGAATATGTGGAGCGGTGATGATCTTCCTTGATAAAGGATAAGAATTTTGCTCTCCGAGATAAATTCTGATGCTTCCTGTGCCAAATTGGAGATGAATTGAAGCTACTAGTAGTAATTTGTCTGCTGTTGAATCCAGACTTGCAATTACTTTTACAATGCTCAATGGAATTTCATTGTCTAGGGAGATCAGCTGTGCAAGTTATGTGAACTGAACTAGTTGTCCTGGTACTGTGACAGTAATTATATCGCACTATATGTTTTGGCTTTCTATAAGTTTATATACTAGTACTATAGAAGGGTTTAGGTTAGTTTAGTGAGGCTATTCATAATCAGGTGCCAGTCAATATCGAAGTATTGGAAGGTTCTGAACAAGTGAACATTTTACTTTCAAACTTTACCATGTGAACACTTTTGCTAATGTATGTTAGAAAAGACTCTTTTGGTCTCTGATTTTCAAAAGCTTCGCCAAACATTGAAGTCTTGTTGTGCTCCAATTGAGCAATTGTACAAACACAATTCGTTATGTTATGACTTTGCATCAATCCATGATTTTATCAACCCACCTGTTAGGTATACCATATGTTGTACTATGATAGTTGCTGAGATTATGTGATTATAGCATCAGAGGAGCTGAAAAAGCACTTCAACTTTGAATCACTGTTCTTCATTTTGATGTTCTTGATGGTTTGCCAGTCCAGTGATGTCTAGATTCTAGAATCCTATGGTAGCCGTCATTGAGGCGACAAAACTTCAGTTTGATGTTTTAGATTACTTATCAATCTCTCTCTATATATTCTCACTATGCCTGGAGTTTTGATTTGTTGCCGCATAAACTCTTTCTTCTTCATGAGATGCTGGGTAAAAATTAAATTTTCTCTGGATCCTGGAACTGCCGCAGTGCCGCTTCCATACCTTCAGTAATGGGGAATCGATACGTCTTCCAGAAAAAGCTTGATGTGGCCAACTTTCAGTTTCATATATCACCAAAAAAAGGATGGCATCAAGCTGCGAAGTTCACATCAGCAAAGCGAAATACATTGAACAGCGTATGGATAAGGTGAGCACCAATAACTCAAGATGGTGGCCGGTGGCTAATGACAGAAGTAGCATCTACAATGACGTCGACACAAACCTCTGCGCGAGGGGGAGGCCATTGACCGCAGAGAGGGACGCAGGGTGGTGCTCTATCGGAACCGCACCCCGCGCTGGTTGAACAGCCGGAGCAACCGCATCAGCTCGTCGTTCGACAGCTTCGACGGCCTCTTGCTGGCGAGCTCGGTGGAATCCAACGCTCCGGCAATCCTCTCCTTGAACGCAGCGACATCTTCCTCGCTGCACCCGAGCGCTTTGTCGCTGCCGTCGTCGCCTTTTCCGCAACCATCCTCATCACAGTCGTCGTCAAGCGCACCGAGGCTGATGCCACCGGCGCCGCCGTCATGTTCCTCCGCTCTCTGTGACCAGCTGAACAGCTCTGCGACCATCCTCTTCTGCTTGAAGATGGCGCCGAGGGTCTTGTTCTTCTGCCCAAAGCACACGCGCGTGAACGCCAGCCACTCGCCGAGGTCGACCCCGGGGGCGACACCCCGTGGCCGGGTCTGGACGAGGGAGGAGTCCACCCGCGGCATGGGCACGAAGTCCCTCTTGCTCACGTCCATGAGCAGCCTCACGTCGGCGACCAGGCGCACGTTGGCCGCCAGGCGATTGTACTCCCCGTCGCCCGGCGTGGCCACGAGCCGCCGCGTGAACTCCTTCTGCACCAGCAGCGTCGCCGTCCGGAACCGGTAGGCGCCGAACAGCAGCTTGGCGATCAGCGGCGAGGAGATGCCGTAGGGGATGTTGGCCACGCAGACGTCGAACTCCGGGAACTCCACCTCCACTGCATCGCCGGCGATCACCTGCCCAACCCAAACGGGAGGAAAGAAAGGAGGAGCGAACGGTCAGGACCAGCGTTTTCCTCTTCTAAGGCATTTGATCGAGCGGGTGGCGTGCGCGCAGACGGACGAACCGTGAGCTTGTCGGCGAGGCCGAGGGCGGCGGCGCGCGCGGTGACGGCCTCGACCATGCGCGGGTCGATCTCTACGGCGGCGACGCGGGACGCGGGGGAGGCGAGGAGGCGCGCGGTGAGGTTGCCCGTGCCGGGGCCGACCTCGAGGACGGCGTCGCCCGGGTTGATCCCGGCGCGCCGCGCGATGGCGTCGAGGACGCGCGGGTTGGTGAGCAGATGCTGCCCGCGCGGCTTGTGGAGACGGAACCGCCCGTCCCACGCCTCCGACGCCGCCGCCGCCGCCCCCACCTCAGGCGAGGTGCTGTAGGAGGAGGAGGCCTGGCGGACGGCGGTGCGGGCCCAGAGAACGCAGATGGCTCGCTTCATGTGTCAGCTCAAAGGCCAAGCTGCCGCGCGCGGGGAACTGCCGTTTGGTTTGTGGTTTGCTCGGCGTCCGCGAAGTGCGAATGGCAGATTTCTCTCCCTGGGGATAGTCGTGTTCGTGTCCGTGCCAGCAGGCCAAGAATGCACGGGTAGCCACCGTACTGGGCCGCCTGGTGGATTGGCGCGGCTCAGCGGACCCATTCGAGCGTACGGTTCCTTGTGAAAACAAAAAGGATAATCGTTGCATCATTTTTGTCTGTAATCTTCGCTATGGAGGCATTTATTTGCACTTTAATCTAAAAAATATTTGCATTTGAGCGTGTCGAACTGTCGATTGCACAATCTAAAATCCTAATTCTGTTATAAAGGAGGGAGAGAGCCAAATTTTCTCGCTGCCCCTGCACGCGTCAGGTGTGCACGGCGTGATGCACAGCGACACAAACCTAGCTCGGCGATAGTCTAATGGAAGCGCACCCCTCGTTTGATGAACAGACGGAGCAACCGCAGCAGGTCGTCGTTGGACAGCCTCGACGGCCTCTCCTTGTCGAGCCTGGCCGACTGCAATGCTCCGGCGATCCTCTCCTTGAACGCCACGATCTCTTCCTTGCTGAAACCATCTGTGGTTTCCTCACAGCAATCATCTTCATCCTCCTCTCCACCACCATCTACATCGTTGTCACCGTGGAGCGCCATGTGGCCGCCACCTCCACTGGCATTGCCGCCACGTAGTCCCTCCTCGACACCTCTTCGAGACAGCCTGAGCAGCTCCATGGCCATCTCCTTCTGCTTGAAGATGGTGCCGAGCGTCTTCTCTGGTTTCGTTTTCTTCTTCTTGTTGTTCTTCCGCTGCTGCTGCTGCTGGAGCTTGTGCTGTCGAAAGCACACGCGCGTGAACTCGAGCCACTCGTCGAGGCCGATCCCGGGCTCGACCTCCGTGGGCCGGGCCTCCTTCATCCGGATCTCCACGAGGGAGGAGTCCACCCCGGGGACGGGCACGAACTCCCTCTTGCTCACGTCCATGAGCACCGCCACGTCGGCCACCAGGCGCGCGTTGGTCGCCAGGTGGTTGCGTTCCCCGTGGCCCGGCGCCCCCACCAGCCGCCGCGCGAACTCCCTCTGCACCAGCAGCGTCGCCGTCCTGAACCTGTGGGCCCCGAACAGCAGCTTGGCGGTCAGCGGCGAGGAGATCGCGTAGGGGATGTTGGACACGCACACGTCGAACTCCGGGAACTCCACCTTCATGGCGTCGCCCGTGGTCACCTGGCGACGAAGACGATTCGATAGTTAGTTGATCAGCGTCTCATTTTTTTTTTTAAAAAAAAATCGAGGTATTAGGTGGCACGGGCGGAGAGTGATGCACCGTGAGCTTGTGCGCGAGGCCGAGGCATTGGGCGCGGGAGGCGACGGAGGCGGCCATGCGCGGGTCGATCTCGACGGCGGCGACGCGCGCGGCAGGGGAGGCGAGGAGACGCGTGGTGAGGTTGCCCGTGCCGGGGCCGACCTCGAGGACGGCGTCGCCCGGGCGGATCGCGGCGCGGCGCACGATGTCGTCGAGGATGTGCGGGTTGGTGAGGAGGTGCTGCCCCCGCTGCTTCTGCAGCCGTAGGAACGGCCCGTCCCGCGGCCACGCCTCCGACGACGACGACGCCGAGGAGGAGGAGCAGAGGCGGCGAACGGCGCGGCGGGAGGAGGCGGCGCAGCTCATGTCTGCCAGGCCTGATTCATCGGGGGGGCCTCCTCTCCTCTTCTCCACGAAACGCGTTGATAGATTCGGCCTGGTGTGGTGGTGGGTTCGGCGCGGTGTGCTTCTGTTCAGCAAATTTTGGGCCGGTAGGCACCACAACATGGGCTGCTTGTTGTGGTTGAAATGATATTCAGACAAGGAATAACGAAGCAGAGCTCGTCAATATCCTACCCAACTTTTTAAACAAATGTTTTGGGTACTAACAAGTAACAACATGCAGATGAAACGAAAACAATATCAGTGAAATATGCTTTTTTAGACAAAACGAAATATATCTTCATGGAAAGCATAATCTGTGGACAAGCAACACCCTAGTCCCTTTAGAGTTTAGACCCTTAGCCACGTCGGATATTCCAAATGGATGCCAAACGACTATTGGCCATGTCGCCATTGGCTTCACCTGATGTCCTCCTCCTGATCACCGTTGATGGCTCGGCTCGCATAAACATCTCTACTTCTGAACGCAGATTTCTCCAGAAGACCAGAACTTTGTTTCTGGAATGAATAATTCGTACTATAGAAGTTACACAAAAGCAGAGCATAAATAGGCCCGACTTTTCGGCAAGTTTGTTCGGCCCACGTTGTCGTTAGTCCAACACGACCAGGTCATCTTCGTTGTAAGCTCGGTCACCAGCCTGGAATCTGTTCCAGAAAATTCATATAGGAGAGCGTGCAACCACATTGGAAAATTGTAGGTAGGATTTTCATCCATGCCTATGCCAGCGGCTGGTGGATAGGGAATGATCCAATAGCGAAAGAAACTGCCAAGCCGCACACGTGGTACTTAAACTTTTCTTTTTATGGTAAGAGCACTGATAAAGGTGACTAATCGAGATCAGTCGTTGATCAAGCTATTTAGTTGAGGCTGGTCGAACATAATCGATGATATGATTGTCCTATCTAAATCTTTTCAGATACTTAGGGGACACATATATATATATATATATATATAGGGAAAATCCATCCTACACATGTGTGTAGCTACCCCACCTCTTGTCCCACGTAATTTCCTTTTACCCGCGTACATGGTCCCCTATTTTCGTTATTGGTATACCCGTTCTCAAACAAACCGTAACAAATCCCATCACCGATCCTATTTCTTCGGTCCCGCACAGCCCTGCGTGGACTCATTTGCGGCTTCTAGTTTTCGTCCTCGACGCAACCAGCAGTACACCGATGCAGGCTCCCGAGTGAAGGATCGTTGCAGCGTGGCCGGCGGTGAAGGCAGTCAGCACATGCTCCACGCTGGACGCAGCGATCCACAGGCAATGCCATAGTTGCCGCCCACTGCAACGGCGCCGCGACGCCGGAGGCCGGCAGGCTGCAATGCATCGTGCCGCAGGACGACAGCATCAAAGGTGAAGTGGCTAAGGTAGGATCATAGGTCCGTGTCGTACGTATAAATCTGTGAAAAATTATTAATGCACAGAGGTCTCACGTAACCTAGTTCATCTTGGAATCGCAAGGAAGGGGTTTGATTTTCCGGCTTCACCTATGGATCCTAGACGTGTATGTACACATACGCAACTCAAATATGTATGCAAGGATACTCCTCGTAAGCAAGTATGAACTCATACCTTTTTTTTTCTAAACAAGTATGAACTCATACTCACAAAAAAAAAGAGCTAACATGCTTTCTGCAAATTAGTATGTCTTTATACTTCCAATACATATACGAACATATATACTAGAACATTCGTAAACAAGTATGAACTCATACCCAAAAAAAAAAAAATAGCTAACATGCTTTCTGCAAATTAGTATGTCTTTATACTTCCAATACATATACAAGCATATATACTAGAACATTTGTTAACCGGCCTCAGTACATCGAGAAACACGGCATGATTTGCAGCACTGAATCCATTCTTTAATTAAATAAATTGTTAGTTGCATGTGTGCATGCAAGCGTCGCCCCAATCCAAAAAAATAGCCGGGTCAGTGGTGTGTTAGCGGGTGATGCATGCCATGCAAATCCGTTAATAGGATGGAGTAGCTACACACATGTGTAGTAAAAACTCGTCCTATATAGGGAAAATTCATCCTACACATGTTATAATATATATATATATATATATATATATATATAACAATAAAAATTAAGATTCAACCATAGTTGGGCAAGCACCTAAATATCTCATTACATAAGTATCTCGAGCACATTATCAAATGCTAAATGTATAGTTATGAGGGATTAATAATTGATTAAGGAGTGTATTATGAGTTAGGCATTAGTTTTTTCTCTAATTGAATGACTAATTATACAACTAACAATCTAGTCGAGCTAATCGAATTGGTGGGTCTATTCGGTATCAAGGAACCGATAAAAATAATTAGTCATGACTGATGACGATATGATAGCATTAATCACACCTGGCTTGAACCGGGAGCATCCATTTAAATAAAATTAGTTAGGCTGTGTTCAGATTGGGTAAAAAAACACTGTAGCTGAAAAAAATACATTGTAGCAGCTGCTGGGAAGCGTGTTTTACTAGAGAGGAAAATAGTGAAAAGTTAATAAATAGTGAAAAGTTAGAATGGATGGTGTTTTCTTAGGAAATCTGAACAGGGCTTTAGAAGGTATCAACTTGCAAGACGAAAAGTTCCATAGCTATTTTGGCATGTCAACAAAGTGGCAACGTCTTGATGACAGATTAAAATTTTAAGCATCGTTAGAATAAAAAATAGAATGGTCATTTGGGGAACATGCCATTTCGATATTTGGGAAAAGCGAAACTATTTTTTTACACAGAAGAAAAACAAGAAAAAGAAAAGTTTTTTATGCAAGAAAAAAAAGAAAAGTTGGAGTGGAGAGCTGTATCCCAATTCCCACAGCTGCAGTTCCGTTTCTCTACAGTCTCTCCACTCTCCTCCGGTCCTCTCCCCCCTCTCGGCCCTTCCCTTTCCCTTCTCCACCCCGCCACAAGGCCACGCCTCTCCGCGCAGCGCCGGAATCCGTACCACCAGAACCTCGGGCAGACGCGCGCCCCTCTCCTCTACCCGCCTCGATCCGGATGGAGTCTGGGAGCAGCGGCGGCCGGAGGCTACGGAAGACGGAGTCGGCGGAGATGCGGTGGGTGGTCCCGGGCGGCGCCTGCGAGGAGGACGAGATCGAGAGCTCCGACGACGGCGGCGCCGACACCCCGGCGGCCGCCTCGGGCTCCCGAGGCGGAGGGGGCTCGGACGACGACGACGACGGCTACGAGGAGGACGAGATGCTGCGCCAGCGCCTCGTGCGCACGGGCCCGCGCGCCGACTCTTTCGACGTCGAGGCGCTCGATGTCCCCGGTGTGTACCGCCACCAGGTGCGCGCTTCTTTTCATTCACCTGCTCAGTAGAGCTGTCTTTCGGTTTCCCGTGCCCTCGAGGTGTGTGTCGTGGTGCCTGCGCGAGGCCGCGCCCACACCGCACGGGGCAGCCGTCACCTCCTGTACGCGATGTGCTTGTATTCTCTGAGGGGACGCAAACGAGCAATGTCTCGTGCCAGGCATCTCTGCTTTTGCTCTACTGGTTGCTTACGCTTGCGCGATCTTGTGCCACCGTGGTGCTGAGGGGGACGCAGAATGTGATTACTGGTAGTAGTTTGCTTGTGCATTTCTGCTAGGTAACTCTGGTCTGTGCGAGGTGCTTGCAGAATTAATCCAACAATTCTTTAGCATTCAAGTTTCAGAAATTTAATTGGGCAGATCACGAGACTGGAATGGGTTTCTATGTGGCTGCTGAGTGCCAGGCAGGCTCACAGTTGTTTAGGCTCCTAGTTTTTGTCAAGTTGATGGCATGATGCTTGTGGTACTGCTTAGTGGGTATCTTGATCGTCGTGGTATTGCTTAGGTGGGTATTGCACATGGTTTCCTGCATAGGTTACATGTGGATGATGTACATTTGTTGTTTCTTAGATGCAAGTGTTTGATTCATACTTTTTCAAATCGCATTAGCTGTTCCATAATCCTCATTTTTCAATACTGGCAGCGGAAGTCTGGCCCTTGTTTGTCATGTCGTTTATTGTGTTTTTGTTTGATGCACTAACCACTAAGAACCACATTATCTGCATGTTGTACTTAAGGTGAGTGCGATATGCATTTTGATGTGGTATATTGAGCAAGCATGAAAGGACCAAGCCAAATTAGCCTTGTTCTGTTCTTTGTCTTAGGTTTCATGAATGACTTACTGTATACACACAATTAGTACTTGTGACTCATATTTCTGTGGATAGATGCCAGATTATTTAGTTTGATCTGCTAGTTAGTTCAAGTGAACTTTCAGTAATGGTTGGCTGGTTTGACCACAGACAGTGGAGTTAAATACACTACAGATTTCACCAGTGTTTATAGAAAATGTTGCCACCTGATTAGGGACTATTAGTTTCACCCTGAATATAATATCCACAAGTCTAGCAAAGAGCAAACCTTTACTTTATATTATAGAATAGCAATGTCAGGCCTTGCTTGTCATTGCAAACTACTCTGAAATAGCTCAAGCTGTAATAACCATGATAGTGACACAGGAGTTGTCTGCTAGTGTCATCATCAACTGCCCCATTTCGGCCCTCTTCAGAGTTACACGAACTCCTTGAAGTTATGCCGGATGCTTGGTTATTGTGTAAAAATACTCACCTTCTCTTATTTGAAAGGCGCCCTGCAAGAATTTCTAAGCACTGTTTTTTTTCCTGATCTAAGTTGAAAAAGGTTAACCACCTGAAGATTTCTCTTAAAAACACTCTTCATTTGGGAAGCCAAAGTTTGAGTGCTGTGCTAGTTTGTTTGCTTGTAAGCTGCACAAGATTAAGCCATGATTCTTGAGACACTTTCCTTTTTGCTCAGGCAAAGAAGCACAGGCTACAATCCCTATATTTTAACACAACATTATCCTTTCATGATAGGCCAGAACCTCAGTGATGCACTCGAGGAGGTGCAGATGGTTTTGGTTTTGTTTGTGGTTCCAGTTTTGTCTCAAATGTTGATGTCCTTCCAGTTTGGGGATTAATTAACGATGGAAGGTGATGGTGAGGGGTACACTGCCTGCCTAAATGAAATTACTAGAGCCGGTGAATGAGGACCATTATAACAACACAACTTTACAGCAACCTGGAAATTACTGAGAGGCTCCACAATGCATGCTTTGAAAATGAACCAAGGGGACCATTTTGTCTGCATATTGCTAATGTGGTGGCCTCGTAGGCCTGTTTATCTGACTTGGTTCAGCTCATAAGTCTGACTGGAGAAAGACTAAAATCAGCACCCTCTTCTGGTCTGAGCCACATTATTTTCATGTATTTTCCTGTCATTGATCCAGCAAGAACTAGTTGAATCAGCAGTTTTTCTAATTAACTGACGTTGAGGTGCCATATCTAAATTCAAGGAACGATGAGAATCTGGGTTTCGAACCTAGTCCTGCACTGCAGCTTATCATGTCCATGCAAACAAAGAGTACCAAACTAGCAGAAGCTGTGTTTAGCTTATGTGAACTGGCATCACAATACCTGATCCACTAGTTCAACCAGTGACCTGGTGCATGGTTACCCCTTGACCAGGTTGATGCCCTGGAACTGGAAGGATTCAATAACACTTCTTATTAGGTCTTGTATACTGGTTCATGAAGTTCCTTAACACCGTTGCACTTCCTTGTGATGCAAGGATTCTGCAGCCTCACTTAGTATTCATTAACTTAAGCCAGAGCGTGCAATGGACTGCATTTACAGACTGTCCCCTTGGTGCTGCGATTCGACAATAATGATTAAATTCTTGATTAGTATTGAAATGGGATAAATCTGAACCCGCTTTCATGAGGATACAACAACAACAACAACATAGCCTTTAGTCCCAAACAAGTTGGATATGAAACCCGCTTTCATGAGGATGTCTTAGAAAAATGGGAAACAGCGACCCTACCTTTTCAGTTTCCCTTTACAAAATGATAATCTATGTTTGACCTTTGACGCGGTCGTCTTCTTTGTTTACAGTTGCCCAGAGGCCACCATATCATTTTCAGTTTTTTTTTTCTTTTTTGAAATATGCTGTTTTGGAACAACTTTAATTTGGCATTGGTACCTCCAGCTGCGATGTTTACTATAAAGATATCTTGCACGAATACTGTGCTTGCAATTTCCAATTCTGTTTTGCATCAAAGCAGGGTGCCTGCAATCCCGAGCTCTGCTGATACCTAGGTGCCGTCTTCCTTTCAGGAATTTACCTTAGGCAGGAGTATCGTGCTGACTCTTCAGACGCTAGGTGTTGTCTTTGGGGATGTTGGTACCAGCCCACTGTATACCTTCGATGTAATGTTCAACAAATACCCTATTACTTCAAAGGAGGATGTGCTTGGAGCACTCTCACTTGTAATATACACTCTCATCCTCATACCATTTCTGAAGTATACCCTGATTGTTTTGTGGGGAAACGATGATGGTGAAGGTATGCTTTTGTATATGTACCAGGGCACTAGAGTAAACTTTGGCTAAAATTTTCTTCTTTGAGTTTTATGTTTAATGTTATTTTTCTGATTATTTGGCAGGGGGGACATTTGCTTTGTATTCGCTAATATGCAGAAATGCAAAGGCAAGCCTGCTTCCTAACCAACTACCTTCTGATACCCGTATATCAAGTTTCAACCTGAAGGTGCCTTCAGTGGAGCTTGAGAGGTCGTTGAAGATCAAGGAGCGTCTTGAGACTTCATCTATGCTAAAGAAACTGCTTTTGATGCTTGTTCTATTTGGTACTTCGATGGTGATAGCCGATGGTGTTGTCACACCAGCAATGTCAGGTTCATTTATTTCTGATGCATTGTTCATTGTATTTTGCTCTTCACCTAGTTGGGTGATTAGCACATTTATTTCCCTAGTAATGTGATTATGTACTAGCTTTTCTCCCCATGAATAACTCGAATTTCTTTCTCATGTTGAAATCTGCAGTAATGTCTGCTGTTAATGGCTTCAAGGTTGGAATATCTAGTGTTAATGAAGGTGACCGCAAACTGTTATTTTGTTCATTGTTGACAATATATGGTTAAGAAACAGATCTATTTTATTGATGTTTAGTCACGCATAATACTCACCAATTATTATAAACATTTGGCAGGTGAAGTGGTCATGATAACCGTTGCATTTCTTATTGTTCTCTTCAGTCTACAACGCTTCGGAACGAGTAAAGTGGGGCTTGCTGTTGGGCCTGCCTTGTTCATATGGTTTTGCTGCCTTGCCGGGATAGGAATTTATAACATCAGAATATATGGTTCAGAAGTATTACGTGCATTCAATCCTGTGTATATCTACTATTATTTTGAAAGAAATCCCACTCAAGCTTGGATGTCCCTTGGAGGCTGTCTTTTATGTGCCTCAGGTAGTCATTTTGACCATATTGCTAGATTCTTAGTATACTCAATTACTCATGAATACAAAAGGAGAACATAGCTCTGTATTTTGTAACTCTGCTTAATTATTCTAATCTGAAGGGTTGAAGTAATAATGAAATTTAGTAGTTTAGAAGCCAATTCAGCTGCTGCTATAGTTGGAAGCAGTGAAGAAAATGATTGAACATGGCCTATTATGTTGTCCAAAGAAACACAAAACTCCCAAAGCCCAAATTAACAACTAATCTTACTAACTCAATTGGCATTGAAGTTTAAGAACATTTTCTCTTAAGAAATTCATAAAATAAAGATACACAAGCATATAAAACTGAAACATTTTACATTGCAAGACATTTACATGATTAGTGTTTTTACAGGATCGGAAGCAATGTTTGCTGATTTATGCTACTTCTCTGTTAGATCTGTTCAGGTATTTCCTCCTATTGTTTAGGGTTCAATGTTGCTACTTCAGAATAGACTAATAGTTGATGGCAACTTACAATTGCTCATATGTTGCAGCTTACATTTGTGTTTCTTGTTCTTCCATGCCTTTTACTGGGATATTTAGGGCAAGCTGCGTTTCTTATGGAGAACTTAGCTGAAAATCAGCAGATCTTCTTTTTATCCATCCCAAGTAAGGCAAACTGGTTTGATTGCTGCGTATTGTTGCACTATACTGAAACAAAGTTCTCATATCGTAATGAATGCAAACTTTGTTTTACTAGTTTGTGGAGCCTTTCTAATATATATATCTTTCAACCATGTTGCAGGTCAGGCATTTTGGCCAGTGGTATTCATAGCTACTTTGGCTGCACTAATTGCTAGTCGTGCAATGACAACTGCTATTTTCTCAACCATAAAGCAGGCAACAGCTCTTGGCTGTTTTCCACGTCTCAAGATTATTCACACCTCTAGAAAGTTCATGGGGCAAATATACATCCCGGTGATGAACTGGTTCTTGCTGGTTTCTTGTCTGGCATTTGTAACTGTATTTGGGAGCATAAATGAGATTGGCAATGCATATGGTACGTGATGTAAGACTTAATGAGACTGGCAACACATTCTTGCAATCTATTGACTTATCTTTGGTTCTATTTTCTGGATTTGTCCCTAATATACTCTCCACCCTGATTCCCATTTTCTGCGATATAGTTTTCTCTGCCTTTATAAGTGGTTCCTAAATTTCGATATTAGTTACTGATGATCTAGAAGCCATAACTCACTTCGATTAGACCAAGTTAATTTGAGTATACAAGAATTAAATAGAAGAATTTAAATTGATGCAAATGACTTTATAATAACATGGCCAAATAGGGGATAAATGGTATACAGGAAGTTCAATTCCCTCATTGAATATGCTTTCTGCTATGTTTATACTCCACATCTTATTGTTGTCTGGGATGCCTACAATTTTGAAATTTCCTGCATCGGGTCTGCTGAACATTAGCCTATCTTGTAGAAACTGTAACTGTTTGCTGAAAACAGCGATGCACTGAATGTGCTGAAAAGTGAACATTTTCAGCACCTAGTTACCATTATTGGCTCATTGCCCCTTGATAGTTTAGGAGGTGTTTTTGTATCCTTTAGTCCTTTACTCTAATATCTAATTGCTAATTTGCTATCTTGATTAATATGCTTGGTTGGAAGGAAAATGATCAATGTGAATGATTCTTAAAAAGAAGAAATTCCTATATTCAAGAATTGTAATGTTGATGTATGTAGTTATTTTCTTCCACTCTAATCTCAGTATTTGTTGATCTGCATTTTTTAACTTGATGAACTTGCTGCTAAATTATCTTATTTCTTCAGCCCAATCACTACCATCATAGAATCTTTCTAATGCTGGCTGCTGGGTCTTGATTGCAGGCATAGCAGAACTTGGGGTCATGATGATGACTACTGTCCTGGTAACCATCATAATGCTTTTGATATGGCAGGTCAATATTGTTGTGGTTCTATGCTTTCTCACCCTCTTCCTGGGGCTGGAGTTATTTTTCTTTTCTTCAGTTTTGGGAAGTGCAGCAGATGGAAGTTGGGTTCTTTTGGTATTTGCAGCTGTACTGTATTTGGTAATGTACATATGGAATTATGGAACCAAATTGAAGTACGAAACTGAGGTCAAGCAAAAGCTTTCAATGGATTTGATGGTGCAGCTAGGCTGCAATCTTGGCACAGTTAGAGCACCTGGAATTGGATTGATTTATAATGAACTGGTCAGGGGGGTTCCTGCAATCTTTGGTCACTTCCTCACCACACTGCCAGCCATGCATTCAATGATCATTTTTGTCTGCATCAAATGGGTTCCAGTTCCAGTTGTTCCCCAGAATGAGCGATTTCTCTTTCGTCGGGTCTGCCCAAAGAATTACCATATGTTCCGCTGCATTGCTAGGTATGGGCTTCATTTTCTGAGCATATATAATATAAATGTAAGCTATGTTTGCCTCCAAAAATAATGTTGGTATTGAAGTTTCTTGCTATGCTCTATTGGAACTCAGAGGCCACCTTGCATCTACACATGTTTGGTACTATGGCCACTCTCTGTTTGTGTTGCCTCATGCCCCTGATTTTAGAATTCGCTAGAAAGCCACTGGGTGTGTCAGTAAGTTAGCGATTATTCTGCCAGCATTATTTCTGTGTAGGCAGGGCCACGAAGCAAATGCTCTTCTGAGAGTCATGCTTCACTGCTCCCGCAAAAGTGGTCAAGTGTTGAGTTAGATTTTTTTTTATACCATAGTGAATCATGATGCTTTTATTTTGATTGCTAACATCAGATGATTCATGGCTGTTAGTTTGAACGTTCTTAACTCGAGATTCATCTGCTGATCTTTGTCACACTGTTGTCCTGTTTTTAAGTGTGCTGTTCATCAAATAAGAGTTTTGTTGTGTTCCATTTCTCAGTTTTTTTCCCCTTTTGGTCTTTGGATACTGTCATGATGTCTGTAAGAAATTAATACAGATTAGTTATGTGAAATGCTGCTTCTATTTATTTTTTGGTCCTTCTTATCTTGCACAATTAGTTTTCCTCAATGATACTGGTAGAGTGGCACTAAATGACTTTCATTTCCCTGGGCACTGTCTTCCTCAGTCTTACCTTTGTCCTTAGAGAGTTAAGATGCAATCTATCATGTCTCTTTAGAAACAAAAATTTTATACAGTTGTATGGTAATTTATGAGCACTGTCTAGTCATTATTGTTGGCTTGGATGTTAATGATTCATGATTGCAGGTACGGGTACAAGGATGTGCGCAAGGAGAACCCCCAAGCGTTTGAGCAGCTTCTGATAGAAAGCCTCGAAAAGTTCATACGCCGAGAGGCTCAGGAACGCTCTCTGGAGAGCGATCATAATGACGAGACAGACTCTGAGGAGGAGATTGCATCTTCATCATCACGAGTCCTTGTCGGCCCCAACGGTAGCATCTACTCACTCGGCGTTCCCCTTGCCGAGTCTGCGGGAGCTGACAATTCGGCCCTGGGATCAAGCATGTCGTTGGACGGGTCCCTGGACGAGACGATGGATGGTAGGCGCAGCCTGGACAACGAGCTCTCTTTCATCCACAAGGCCAAGGAGTCCGGCGTGGTGTACCTTCTAGGGC
Organism: Digitaria exilis; assembly: GCA_015342445.1. Lineage (NCBI taxonomy): Eukaryota > Viridiplantae > Streptophyta > Magnoliopsida > Poales > Poaceae > Digitaria > Digitaria exilis. Next base: position 318,986 of record JACEFO010001827.1, on the reverse strand, counting down.
ATGGTGACATCAGGGCCCGGAAGGAGTCGTTCTTCCTCAAGAAGCTGGTGATCAACTACTTCTACGCGTTCCTGAGGAAGAACTGCAGGCGGGGCATCGCGACGCTGAGCATACCCCACACCAGGCTGATGCAGGTGGCGATGCAATATATGGTCTAGGGGGGTTCTCCACACCCTTTCCATCCCTTACATGATACTAACTCGCGGCGGTAGATAAAACGAGGTGCGAGCTGAGAGGTGTTTGGAGCTGCTTTCCATTTTGACAGAATCAGCACTAACCGATCTGCTGTTTACCGAAAGGTGATCAAAACTAGACCCATTTTTGAGGAAATACATGTGATCTTATAACATGCAGTGAAGCAGAACCCCACTTTCCCTGTGAAGCAAGATATATACACTGCTGGCTGTTGCTGTCTGGACAAACCTGTTGAGTCACTCACTCACTCCCATGGAGTAAACTGCACATACTAGTACATCTGATCTGGATATCCCCGGTGGTATTTGCTTGTCTCCTTGTGCCGAGAAGCGAGGATCAGACACTGATATTGATTGCCCCGGCTGCGCCCAATCCCGGATTCGGAATCGGCGCTCTGCACGAAGCAAAGCATACCCACTGCTGCAGACTGGGGGCAAGATCCATGCTCTTCATTGCCTATCACCACGCGTGTTGACCCCTAAACCACGATGCTCTTGGCTCTACTGGCTCTCTGGCTGGCAGCCAGTAGTAAGCGGAAGAGCGTAGTAGGAGTGAGGCACCGCTTAGATTTAAAAAAGTTTCTAAAAAAACCACTATTTATCTAATTTTTTCCTATTTATCACACCACTTCCACTCACAGTTTTTTTAAACAGTGTATTTTCGGAGAATCTTTTCCCAATCCCACCTCACACCTTGAGTGGGTGGAGAATATGGTCATGTTCTCGCTGTTGTACCTAATCTGATGTCGCTCGTGGGTGTCGATACGCGCGGCGTGCTGCTGCCACAGGCAGAGAGCCAATCCATATCGCGATCGCCGGAAGGGAAGGGAAGGGAAGGGACGGGCGAATGGATGGCGGATTGGGCGGTGGTGTGGTGGCCGCGACGGTGTCGGGAGAATCTCCGGGAAATACGAGAGGCGAGCGCGACCGGGTATAGTGGGGGGCGGGGCCGGCGAGTGACGAGTGACCCTTGTCAAGGTGCCCCGGATTGACATGTCGGCTGCACTGCAGTGCAGAGGCCGGGGACGAGGAGGACGACAACGACATGCCCCCGCGCCCGCGAGCTTCTCGGCGTTTTCGCCGAAAGGGACGGGCGCTTCCTCTTGTTTTTCCTCTTCCGTTTCCTGTCGTCTCGATGGATGGATGGGTGGATCCGTGGGTGGATTGATGTCTGTCTGATGATGATGATGGCCCTTGTTTTGTCGCCGTGACCGTGAGCGTCTGGCATTGGCAATCAAGGGTGACGGAGCGGCGATTAATCTGATTTTTTGGGGGGTTGTGTGAGTGAGTGAGTGAGTGAGTGGAGGGTGATTGAGCAACCGAGTGGAGCAACACGTTCATTCCCTTTTGGCACAAGATTGCACACGGCGTGTTGGTACGGCACGTGTGATGTGGCCATGTCGCCCACAACGGGCTGAGTGGAGAGCCCAGGGGAGGGGCATGTGGGCGCGGAGATGTTGTCCAAGGAATCGGCACCTTGTTCCCCCTCTTGTCTTGAACCAAGAAACTTATGGCGGGTGAGGTGTTTTCCCATCTCCCATATCTCTACATAAACTCCCTAATGTTTTATCAATATATATAGTTCCATACATGATACAAGACGACCTCTGTTTTCAGTGGCACCAAAAATTACTTTTTTCAAAAATCCTTTATATTTCTGTAAAGTGGCGGCAATAAATTTGCTCCCAAAATCAACTCCTATATACTTGTGTTCTTGAGAAAAATACGATAGGGAAGAAAACTACGGCATGAGGGACAACTAGAAGAACCCATCCACTAGGATACGCTCCGCCCATGCCCTACCATACCATCACCCTTTGAACTCATCCATGATGTGATGTCCGTACTGCTCACTCTACTCCTCGAGTTTGACAACAATGCACCACAGTTCGGAGCACACCTCTTTGATTATCCATAGATATTATGTGTGCTTAAAATAAAAAAATAAAACTATCAGTGCTGCTGATAAAGACGCATTCATCTGGCTCTGCACTATCATTCCTAGAGAGAAAACTCTTCCTACATCGGGGTGAAGAACTGAATATATGGAAAATCAAATTCATGATGCATGCCTAGGGATATTGAAACTATGGTAATGCAATTGTGCGCCTACCATAGATGGAGGTTAATTTGTTAATAGGGTTGGTGCTTATTAATGATATCTTATCAAACTATCATGGAACGCTAGCTTTCTTATTTAATTTTCTCATCATGTTTGTGTGAGGGCAGTCCCAACCCAGACTCTATCTTAGAGTCCATACCTTGGGAATTGTAGACTTAGAGTCCAAATAAGAAACCAAGTCCAAATAATTAAGTGACATATAAACAAAAAGACATTTAATACAAGGCTAATAAATGAGTTTAGACTCTAAGATAGAGTCTGAGTTGGGCCTGCCCTGATGCCATCAACTTGGTGGTAACTCTTGTAATAAGTGAACAATGCAACCTTTTGAAAGAAGCAAATAAAAACCATTAGTTTCCGATCATCTTTACAAAGAGAGAAATTAAATAAGGGTCACAACACTATATATATAGTCTGAGAAGGACAGACTGCAACTGTACTGATTATGTGGTACACATACTGTAGTGATGGAGCTTGTTTTCCCCATCAGCTGTAATATATTTGATTCCTTAGGCCCCTTGAAACCATAGGTATTATATTATTTGGCTAGGCATGATTTTATTTCATCCCTAAATTGTACTTTGAACTTTTCCCTAAATTGTACTATTTTCCTCCGCAAATGTTTGTGTGATATATAATTGGACATTAGTATATGAGAATGCTGTCAACAAATCTTGCACAAGAATGCAGTTGTAATGTTACTACACTTCAATAGCCTTTGGGAACACATGAAAAGAAAATTTTAGGGGTGAAATTGCTGTCGGAACCATAATTTAACTTTGACTAGAATCCCCACATTGGGTAATAAGTACTATAACTTTACCGATTGGATTTTTTCATTAGATAGATGTAGTAGTATTGAACTGTTAAACGATGATCAACACAACTTATGATATATAAACATTATTTAACACTTTGACGTTTTGCAACGCGTGCAACTCGCGCGGACCAAAATTTTTGTTTAGGATTGGATATATATACTTGCAGCATCAAATAAAATGTGTGACATTCTGAAGTTATTTTCAAGACCAATCTATACATATAAAACGTTTCCAAACCTAATATTGCGAGAAGCTTTATGATGGTTAAAGTTTTTAAAGTTTGATTGGGTATTGGCCAAGCGTCAAGTATTACCAGCAACGTTAACAGCAAATGCTTGCAAAAGGTAACAGTGACCTAAAGATCATGTTAAATTTCTTTTTTTTTTGTTTGAGGGATCATGTTAAAATTATAACATCGAGTAGAAAAAAATCAACTTAAGTATCACAGTGGCGGACCTAGGAGAAAAGCTGAGAGGGGACACACATCAAAAGAACAGAAAAATTGGGATGCAATTATTGGTTAGCAGAGACATATAAATTATTTGAGTAGAGATATATGGTGAAAGGAATGTAAAACATCATTGGTTTTCAAATTTGAGTGGCGGTTTGTGCCCTCACTCAGCACAACATAGGTCCGCTCCTGTGAAGCCGGTTCAGTATATAGATAGATGAGACAAACTAAATATTCAGATGGAGTGAAAAAAAGGAGTCATATATGAACACAGTCAACACACTAGGAGTTCATGAACTGGGATCTCAATAATCTCTCCCTGTGGCGAACCCGGGTCGAGTTCAAATTTTACCGTTTGGATTGGACTGTGCCTGCGCGCGACCTCGAGCTTCCGACAGCCACTGCCGTGGCTGCCTGAGCCGGAGCAGGCAAGCCAAGCAGAGGTCGCCGGTCGCCGCCGTACAGGGGCGCCCGCTGCGGTGCAGAGCCGGCCGGCGTAGTGGCCCCAGCTGGAAGCTGCCGTGGCCACCTTCTGAGCTCGGGGGTCGTGGCCGACCTCGTCTCCAGCCCCCATCATTCTTGGCAGGAAAAAAAACCGCGGCTGATGACAGGCCCGATCGTGGTCGATCGTGGCAGCAGCAGCAGTAAAACGTGGGTGCTGGGCGGAGGATATGTGTGATCTTACCGGGCTTTGGCAGCATCGATCGTGGCAGTGTGGTAGCTGCACCGGCCGGCAGCTACATGGCAGGGCCACTGTGGTGTGACCTGCCGAGCTAGCTACGTTGCCAGCACACCCAACAGCTGCAGCGAAGAAGCGAGATCAATGGCGCCAAGCTACGTTGCCAGGACACCCAACAGCTGCAGCGAAGAAGCGAGATCAATGGCGCCATCCCTGAACAAAATGAGTTGAAGCCTGTACAGTATACGTACAGGGCAAGTAGTGGCTATAGCTTATGTTTAGATCCAAAAGTTCTTTTGGACTTTACTATTCATTCCTTTCAGAAAACACGCTTCCCAGAAAAGTTTCCCTTTAATTTCTTTAAGTTTCTTATTCATCCTCTCACAGAACACGCTTCGCAGAAAAAGTTCTTTTCCTCCCCTCCCAACTAAACACGCTCTATAGCTAGAGCGGGCTCGAATTCTGTCTGAATCAGGAATCCAATACCCACTCAGCAGCTAGTATCAAGGATTTTGTACAGCAAGCATACGAATCTTTCTACTCCATGCTTGTATATGTACATGTACAGCAAAAGCAGCGTTTACAGTTACGTACAGGAGACCGGACAAGATGATGAGGTACGATGCAGACGACGGATGGTGCATGCTGCTGAGATGATCGACGAGACGACGAAGGTGGATGGAGGCATGGAGGTGGACTTGCAACAGTCGCCGTGTGGTGGCCGGCCGGCCGGCCGGCGGTACGTACCACGACGGCTGGCCTGGCCTGACACGGCCAGATGGGAGGAGCTATCATGTCTTGTCACACATCAAATTCAGAGCTCCAATTATTCCGCCGTACGCCGCAAGGATTGCATCACGCCTCGCCGCTGCTGCCCTGCCCTCCTGCGTCGCCAGTTATTACCGGTCGCAATTTACCCCCTCGATCCCCCTCTCTCATCGTCGCATACAGTATCGTTTCTGCGGCGGCCTCCTTTGTAGCTTTCCCTGCGTCGCTTCCGGCGTGTGCGTTATGTGCCTCTGAATCGTATCTTTGCTCTTATCCAGGGCGTGCGTACCGAGTGGTACTGTCTCACTGTGTTCGTCATACACCTTAATTGCGATATCAGTTGGTGTTAATTGTCAACAGTCGTCGTACTCTTGCTGTCATGGTCTGAGTTAATAATTAGGACAGTTTTTTTCCAGGAGAAAAAGATTGGAAATGTGTTGCGTATACCAGTATATAGTATATCGCAGAGAAACAGTATTTCAGCTGGGATGAGATCTCTCACTCTCTTGATAAAAGGTGAAAAGAGTTGTCGTAGTTCATCAGTTGGATCATGCATGGCTCACTGAAACGAACGATACCAGTTTCATGGAGAATAAGCCTAGTCCGGTTTTCATTCTTATCATCATAATTTGACAGGATAGTTGGCACACAATAAGGACTTAAATGTAATAGATATTAATTAACTGTGACAAGAAACAAAATCAGTACTGGCTGTGTGTAGTGAAAATGATGACACACATTGACAATTTTCTTGTGCACTGCACGGCAGTGTACTTCTTATTTGTCGTGGGGTGTGTTGGTAAAAAGCTCAACATTGAAAAAAGAGAATTTTAGAAAGGCGAGAAGCCATCCATAACTTGATGAAGCTTTTCATGCCTATTGGCATCAGTTGTAATATCGCGTCAACCAAAAATGAATATCATTTCAGTGATAAACAATCTAACCATTTTGAACTTTCGCCATTAATATCATTTCAGCTGCAATTTTTAGCTTTCTTGTATGAAAATCATATTAAGTCTTGTTCATCAATTATGTTCATAGTATCACACTACCCACACGCGCGCACTAACATTGGAGGCGGAGCTGCACCTTTGTACTCCTGTTTTATCAACATAGATGTAGATGGAACAATGGTGATAGAATCTATGACTGAAATTGCATACATGGAACTTATGTAGGTCATGTGTATTCGCAATAAATATGGTGAAAAGGAAAATAGGATAATTTGCTCACATACATGGATTGTCTATTTGCAATGCGAAAGGGGCAGTAATTAATGCATACCTCACCATTGTCACAATCCAACAGTCCAAACCGGATCTTTCAAGATCTCTAAATAGATAGGCATTTGCAATGGATACTGTACATTTGAATTAATATTGGCGCTTGATATTTATTTACCTGGACCTGTAAATGGGAACAAAAGCGCAGACTACAAATAGCTAAAATAATATTTATTATGAAACCTTTTTCTTCCCCTCATTTTCCAGTTTCTATTTATTTTCACATAGTCAGCTGACAAATGTACGTATATGCTTCTTAGGATGCATCTCTACAACATGCTAGAAAATTTCTGTTGAAATTTTGCCAACCTTTCTCTAACTTGGAGACAATATGTTCAAATTGGACTATTTAATATACACACTTGATGCAAAATGTATATTCCTACATGATTGGAGTCGTCTTACTTAATTTGGTCGCACAGAACACTGAACCATTTTTGTACCTTAACTGATCTGTTGCTTGAGAGTTAGAGATATTTATTATTAGAGATCCTTGCCTGCCGTAGCAGAAAATGGAGTTACTATTTACTTATGTCTTAGCAGTACAAGTAAACGCATATTGATATGGTACAGTACCACACTGATTGATAGCTATGCTACCTAAGGGCTGGGCTGGGCTGGCTCGCTCTATGCAATACTGTAGCCTTGAAGAACCTGTAGTGCCCAGGCATTTTGGGATCACTGTGCATCAAATGATATTCATTGATTACCCAATTCAATATGTTAATGAGTGTGCAGCTTGTATTGCTAACCAAATACTCTCATGTTTGAACAACTCGAAGCGAATATGCAACATGTGCACATATTATCAAGTCAGATTCAACCTTGGTATATGTATTCAAAGCTAAACCTGATGCATTTTTTTTTCTCGGAGAAACCTAATAATGTATGACTAATCAACATTATCACTACCACTTGTAGTTTCAATCTTTCTATCTTTTTATTTATGGCAAATAGGGGAGTTATTGGTATTGAGTATATATGAATAATAAATCACATACTCTAACGAATAGGAATTTTGTTGCACTTCTGGGTTTTATTGCCACTGCAGATTTGCAACATACTAATACTGTAACACATTTTCCAATTTGCATGTAGTAGATTTTTTTAATTAATTATTATATATATGCTCTCTATCAACAGGACTGCAGAAGCATGTAAGCCAGAATGGTGACACTATGATAGATTAAAACGTCTGCATGCATGGGAACTGCTCTCAGATTGAAGAGAGTGGCTTTGATGACATAGCAATGCATTCTGACAGAAAGATATATAGCAGTTTGTGTTCCCTTTCTAATTAATAGTCCCAAACCAGCATACAAACTTTCTGCATCAAGGGAGGATTGAATGTGAACAAACGTACTGTCATAAATCATTTAGAGAAAAAAAGAAAGAAAAGGTAGACAGGTAGTTCTTCCGAGGTTGTTCTGTGTTACTTTTCAGCAGGAAAGTAGTTCATTTCCAAAGAGGAGGAAATATGCATGTCAACATCAAATTGCCATTTGGATCTTGTTCCTGACCAGCAAATTCATTGTCGAAGAACACTAGCCAAATTGGTAGACAAGCATAGAAAGGATAGAGGAAAGAACACAAATGTTACTACAAAAGGCTACCTTGACACACGATTCTTTTTCACATGAATGAAACTCCTACTAGTGGAAACGCGACATGCAACTGCCAGTTTTTCCTCTTTCAAGCTCCAGGACATACAAATTTATTAGTTTTCTTGCACTTTTCAAATTTCTGTGATCCCCTTAGTACTAGTACGGGGTGAAAATGGCTAGCATCAAAATGCAGGTCGAAGTTGCTACAAGACACGCAGGTAAGAACAAGCGCAGCAGCTATATTTTTTATGTCTGCAGCAACAAACGAGAGAGAGAGCACAAAAGATTCTGCATCACACGAACCTGATAGCTCAAACTTGAGTGCACTGCCATTGGAATCCTATGATCTTGTAACAAAAAAAGAAAGCTCCATAGAGGCCTACTCCAGCAAGGAGCACAGAATTCAAAGATCAGATCATGCACTCACACCCTTGCGCATGAAAAAAGAGCAAAGATAAAGCTGCCGCGCATCACCAAAAGTGAGACACCCATCCATGCACTAAAAGTGATGGAGTAACTAGCACACAGCATGCAGTAGTAGTAGTAGCAGTGTGGCATCACTACTCAGAGGAGCATATCTATGTACCATCATGAGAACTACAGACATGTGTTTAAATTTCTCATAACTCACAAAGTCATCATAATTCGTACAAGCCAAGTTTGAATAAAAAGCCCCCAAAAGAAAGAGAAATTAATTCCACTCTAGAAGAAAGGGAAGAAAGAAAGAAGTTGATGCATGAACCCTTGACAACTCTAATGCATGAGAACTCAAAAACAGTTCTCTTTCAGCTGCAAAGGGGTAGAAAAAGTACTAGTATTAACTTGTACATGATCAAGAGCGCTCTATCTTCCCAAATCCATGGTAGAGAGAAAGAGAGAGTGTAACCAATTAAACACACTGATTTAATAAAATGCCGAGATGAGAGAGAGAGGCTCATGACTTGCACCATGGTTTCTCTCATGGGCTACCTTAGCTATTGTATCCCCCCACCATATGCCCTATGTACAAAACACCCAAGGAGAAGGTATAGCCAAGAAGACGCAAATGATATCAAGTAGTAGTTTGTCATGGCAGCACTGCACTTACACTTGCTTCTTGGCTTCTTTGCTCTAGCTCCCCATGGTCTCATGATCTCCTCCTCCTCCTAAATCCACGCATGCTAGTTGTCGACCGCCTTGATCATCGATCGACAGCAAAGATCATCATGGATCCGACGACGTTCGGCGACTCGGCGAAGAAATCCTCTTGAAATATTGGATCTTTGTTTGTTGATTTGTCTAATTTTCTGCCCTATTGAGTGTTGAGATGATCTCTCTTTCTTCCACAGTGCTCTCTCTCTCATCTCAGCTTTCCCCCCACAAATTACATGTTATTGTAGTCAAGAGAAAAAAATAACCAGAAAATCAAGGTGAAAAAAAAATAAAGTTAACGATCCAGCCAGCTAGCAGAAACAGCCCAGGCGCGCGCGGCTAGAAGAGCGTTGCAATGGAGGACCCACAATTGGCAAGGTCTGGCCACGCCGTGGCAGCGCCGCCAATGCCGCCGTTGCCCCAGTACATGAACGAGGAGGCTGCGGCGGTGGTCGCCGCCGTGGAGGTGGAACTCACGGCGGGGTTCATCGACGCCGCCGCCGCCATGAGCGCGTCCGACGCGATGATGTTGGCGTCGACGTTGGAAGACGACGGCGTCGGCATCTCCCAGCCACCGCCGCCGCTCTGCTGCTGCTCCCCGCCGGTCGCCGCCGCCTTGTGGTGGTGCTGATCTCCGGCGCCGGCGGCCTCCGCCTTGACGTGGAGCTCCTCCAGCCCCGGCACGAGGGAGCAGCTCGACAGCAGCGGCGCGTAGAAGGTGTCCATGATCCCACCACCGGAGACCTCCTGCATCCACGGCTTCAGCTGGTGGATCTGCCCGCCGGTGGACCCATAGCCGAGGCCGAGGAGGTGGTCCACCTGCGTCTGGTGATGCTGCTGCTGTATCTCGTAGGCGGTTGCCGCCTCCGACGAGACCACCGATTGCATCGCCGCCTGGAAGAGCCCGAGGTCGCCGGCGCCAGCGCCGGTGGTGCCGAGCAGCAGCGACGCCAGCGAGGTGCTCCCGGACAGGCCGAGCGCCGAGGTCAGCGACGGGAGGGACGACCCGGACGGTGGCGGGAGGGAGAGCGTGGACGCCGAGGAGGTGACGGCAGCCGCGGCCGCCGAGGAGGACCCGGTGGTCCTCCCGCCGGTGGCTGAGGCGCCGCTCCTGGAGCGCTTGTTCTTGCGGCATCCGCCGCCGACGGGGACGTTGCGGAGGGTCCCGCCGCGGGTCCAGTAGCGCTTGCACGCCTTGCAGAAGTGGCGCGGCTGGGAGAGGGAGTAGTTGTTGTAGTAGCAGAACTTGGTGTTGGCGGAGTCGCAGCGCGGGCACCGCAGCGCCTCCGCGCGCGGGTCCGCCACCGCCGGAGCCGCGCCGGAGCCAGCGCCGCCGCTCCTCGTGCCGGACGCCGGCAGCGCCCCCGCCGCCGGCTGCTGCACCACCGCCGTCGCACCCCCCGCGCCAGCCATCTGTGTCTGTGTATATTCTTGATGATCTGCTGCTACTAGCTTAGCTTCCTCACAATTATCGGTCGGTCGGAGCAGCTAGCTAGCAAGAAGCCGAGCCTCCGTCGGGTTTGATCCGCGTAGAGACAGAGCCGAGAGAGAGAGAGAGAGAGAGAGAAGGCTATGCTGGGTGGTGGTGTGGTGTGTGGAAAGAATGGAAGAAGCAAGTGAATGAGGGAGGCGAGGAGGATCGGAGAGGGGAAGGGAAGGGTGGGTGGGGTTTTCAGGGTGAAGGTTCGCTGACAAGAGCTAGAAAACAAAGCGGGGGCGTGCGCCACTATTATTGAGACCTGATGGCGATACTAACGCACTAGAAATACTACCGGCTCCGCCGCCCGCCTGATGGGCTCCGCTCCGGCCTTCCTCGCTCTCCTCTTCCTCCTTGGCACAGCAGCTAGCAACCACTCCGCTGCTCCAAGCGCCACACACGACCACGAGACGATGAGCAGCAAAGGGAGGATTAGAAGGCCGCGCACGGACTCTAACCTAGCCACTTTTATAGCCGATCGACCGATGAAGCCGACGACGACGTAACAAGTGATAAGGCTCAATTTGGGGTGCCTCTCTCTCTCTCTACTATCTGCCTGTCTGTGTATATAATAGTCGTAGTGGTGGTATACGCGGAGATGTATATATATACAAATATGTGTGCGTATAAGGAATGTCGGGGTGGTTAGTGTGTATGTGTGACAGGTGTGTTTCTTGGTTTTTAATACACGTGCTTCCAGTGTATTTGACTGGAGCACTACTAGTTGGATTTAGGGGTAAGGAAGAATGAGCTTTTAGTTTAAGTTCTGCACATTTGTTAATTGTAGGGGTTGGGAATGCATGGAAATAGTGCGCCCGGATGTGATTAATTTTCTCTCGAAATAAAGCTGGATAGATCAAAATAAACGGTCGTGAGCGCGACAGAGACCAGCCGCGTCCGGCGTCCCGCGTGACCGCCGTGTGGCTGGCTTTGAGAAATATGTTGCTGACATGTAGCTACGATATATCAGAACTCGAAAAGTATCATCTGTCTTTTTACTTGTAAGATTGCAAAAATTATTATCTTTCGTTTTTATTTACCACATAGATCCTAGCTAGCTAAGTATTGAACAACTATAAGCGTAGTAAGTCGGTTATTTTTCCCATTATTAGTAGGATATTTTTTATAAGAGTTTAACAACACTTGATGATATGTCCTATGTCTCATAACCTAAATTTGAATTGTTGCATTTTAATTAAACTATCCGACGTAACATAAAATGAAAAAGAGGGGCACTTATCATTCTAGTTGTAAAATGGTTCAATTTATTATCATTAGTTTATCTTATTATACCACATGGGCACTAGGTATTTAACAGCTCTATTATTTTCGGATGTTAAGAAAAATAATCATAGAAAGTGAATGCCTTAATGTGATAGTTTATCTTAAGTAGCGATTTAGGAAAAATTGAATCTCCTTATGCCACCTCACGTAAATTTGACTTGTTGCATTTTATTTTAAAATGGATAAATTTACAAAATAGCAATACCCATGATACAAATGAAGTTGATACGCCGCATAGATACATGATGTACAAAGCAAAAATATATAATAACTTTGGAACTCACGTCCCCAACACCAAAAGAAAATGCTACTTGCTTATGTTTATGTTGTCACCACATAAAATCAAGGGGAAAAATCTGAGTTACACCCTCCAACTATATCAAAAGTTTAATTTTCAACTCGCAATTACAAAACCAGATACAAATGACCATCCGACTAACAAAACCGTGTAAATTTGGCCCTTTGAGTGGTTCCAAAGGTGGTTTTTTTAAACTAAAAAAATTCATACCTAATGCATTTTAAATAAAAAATATGAAACCGATGCAAAAAATTTTCTAAAAATGTAACATACCTATCGATGCACATAGAAAGCTATTTGGGTATTGTTTATTTATATTGCCAGTATTTTTCTTTTCTCTAAAATACTAGGAATAGGAGTACATAAAATGCAAATAATATCGAATTGTGTAACAAAATATATTTTTTTATTTCTACAAAATAATTGGCACAAGTTTCATATCTTTTTTACTTAAAAATAAATCATTTATAAAATTTTAGATCAAATTATTTTTTATAATTTTTGAAAAAATATAAAACCACATTTGAAACCACTCAAAAGGTGACATGGTTTTGATAATTGAATGGACCTATGTGTTTGTTTTGTAGTCACAGGGTTAGAAATCAAACTTTTGTTATAGTTGGAGGGTGAAAACTATACTTTTCCCTAAAATCAAAAAGTTTTTTTTTCTCTTGAGCAAGATATTCCAAAGACTGGAAGAATAAAGCTACTAACGCAAGGATCAGATAGTTCTTCCCAGGTGTGGAACTTACTAGCCATGCATGGCCCATGGGTGAACAATCGAATCTGCTAGCTCAAAATGGTATCTTCTAGCCAGCGACGCGTTCACCGAATCCGCGCCATCTCGAGCCAGCGGTCAAAAGCAGAGAGGAAGGAACCGATGCTTCGCCACCAGCTCCTCTCGATCACACCCGGCCGTGTCCACACCCTACACGCGCACGTATATACGTACGCATGTTTCACGTACATTTTTCACCTCTGTTCGAATGCGTACGTGGCGCGTACGGCCGAGCGATCGATTCACCTCTGCGTCGTCGTCCTGCGCATGCACGTAGTACTACGTTTCTACGACGACACTCCGTACACAGCGGCTTAACCAACCAGCAGCTGTCGCTGGCGATTCAGTCTCAGATGTTACGCACACATAATTGTCCTGTGTGTGTGCCTGCTGCAGCCACAATAATCCTAGCCAGTAGGGCAGTAGCTAGTCACAGACAGGACCACTGCTAGCGCAGCTCGTATGTGTTTGTGTACACGTACACTACGTTCTGGAGTACGTGCTGATCTCTCTGATTACACAAGGTACAGTACGCCAGGACTTTCTATATATATAAATATATGGCAGAGCACCTATCAGCTCGACTGTACAGTGTACAAGGGCCAGTGTATAGCTGGCTAGATAAACAATTAGACGGGTGGATAACTAGATACGGAGTATACTATTAACCGAGAGAATTTCGCGCTAGTGCTTGGGCACGCGGTGCAGTGGGAATCCCGAGGCCCGGGGTCACAAGTTAGTAGAATATTTTTTTTAATCTTGCGCGGCGCCCGAGAAGAACAATTCCTCACTGTGGCGGTCACTTCGGGCTTGCTTGGTTGGCATCCAAAATTGCCAAGCCAAAATGAGGGCATGCCAAAACGAGAGCACATGCCAAATTTTGTGGCCAAAACATTGGCAAGAAGTATTGTTTGTTAACTCTTTGGCAATAAACCAATTGGTAGCCAAAATTTGTTGGCATGCCCTCATTTTGGCTTGGCAAGTTTTGGAAGCAAACCAAGCATGCCCTTCTTCCCTAGGATGATAGGACGTACCCAATGCAAAGAGCCGCTAGCTCTCTCTCTCACACACACGGTGTCTCTTTATTCTCCTGTTCATGCCGTACGTCCTTGCCCTACATGTACTACCTGGCAGTAGATGGATGCCGTCCTGGTGGAGTAGCGGTGGTAAAATAACAGAGGGACGGGAGCGGCGGGGATGTGGGGCGGAAGAATTCCCCGGAGGGAAAACGACAAGTCGGCGTCGGCGTGTGTCCACGTCGGCGGCGGGCTGACGCGTACGTACGTGACAGTGGGGGGCCGTGGTGGTGCCAGCATGGTGCGAGCAAGCTATGCACACTATGGTGTGGTCGTGACAACTGGGGACGGGAGCAGCGAGCAGAGCCACAGCCCACGTACAGAGCCGTCCGATCGATCGCTGCCCGCGGCGCTACTGGCCGATGGAGACAGTAGATCCATATGCATCGGCCATCAACAAAGACTGCCCCGGTTGTTTACCCACTGCTCAAAAGCTACATCACGGCCCAGAGATAGATCGATCGAGCTGCTCGATGGATATCATGCACCCGTCACTGTTGATGTCAAACTAGTCGCTGAAAATTACCAAGTTTACCTGGCGGCCCGGGCGCTGGACGGTGTAGTAGCTCTTACGACTAGTCGAGATTCGAGAAGAGAGATCATATCTATGGTTGTCGATGGAGATGGCACGCTGCACGCACGAACCTAACGCGCGAGCCGGCAGATGTCACGAACGCACGCACGCAGGCCGGCGCAGCGTCGGTGTGGCTACGGTTGGTTGGTTCCAGAGCAGCGCGGGATCGGAGGGGCCGGGCCGGCCGTTAGGCCTACGCGGCGGTGCGGTGGCCGGTGCACGCAGCAGGCGTGCGCGCGTGCGCGGCCCTTGCATTGCAGACAGCGCATGTGGACAACAGCTCACTCGCTCTCCATCGATCGATCGCTTCGATTCGATCGTCACCTGCTCCGGTGTGCAGCCTCTCCTGCGGCTCCTCCATCTACCTCGGCACCTCGCTCGCTGCTGCAAGCACTACTGCGTCTGATGCGTACCCCGGCAGGCCGGCCGGCCACCAATCTACCATACGCATGCGCGCATGCATGCATGCATGCATGGCCGCTGCTAGTACTACATTGCAAGAGCTAGTGGGCGAGAGGGGAGGGATCATTGTAAGGATGCGGCAGAGGAGGCAGGGCACAGTGAGTTTGGTATCTACCAGTTTTGTCGCTGGCACGCAGCAAGAAGCAGCAGGGCCGCCGTCCGGGACCAGCCTCACTCTCCAGTCTCCCAAACCCAGTCATCATCTCTCTCATGCCGTCCTCCATCCTAATTTATAAATCGTTGATTTTTTTAGCTTCAACTTTGACCACTCATCTTATTCAAAAGATTATGTGAAATATCAAATTGTTTGTTATGACTTACTTTATTAATAAATATTATTGAAGAATGGTTTAAATTTGACTATATTTGCACAAATTTTTTGAATAAGACGAGCGGTCAAAGTTAGGGTTTTATAAATTGAGATGGATGTAATACATGCGTTACTACCCAGCCAGCACAGAGAGAGATGGGTGGTGCTGTGTGCTTGTAACTGTGCCGTACTGCAGCGAGGAGCCGTCACTGTGCGTGGCCGGCCGGTCGAGTACCGGTGCACTGTGCGCGTGCAGGGACCGGTGGTTGGTGCATGCTCGATCGCCGGTAGCGTACGTCCCCCTGGCGTACGCGTGCACGGCCAGGGCTTCGCCGCTGACACAACAGTAAAGATTCGATCGCTCGCCGTCGTCGGCCGCCGCTCCTCCGATCGTCTCCAATTCGTCTCTCCAGCGCGCGCGGCTGCGCCAGCGAGAGCCCCCCGCCGGCGCACCTATAGCTAGGCTAGCCTAGGCCTAGCTAGCCTAGCAAGCTGGCTACGTACCCAACCTACCATATGGCTGCCTCGCCTGATTCGTCGTCGGTCTCCTGCTCCTCTGCATGCGCGCATGGCAATCCCTTCGATTCAGAGCCCCTGCAACAGCGTATCGCGCTAGTCCAGCGTGCAGTAAAAGTGTCAGGCAGGCAGGGAGGTAAACGGTTAAAATTTTGTCCTTTTTTACCGTTCACCTGGGCGCATCTCCCTAATTCCATCTCTATCCGGCTCTTTCTTTTTATGTTGGTGGATCTTTGTATATAGCTAGACATACACTCTCTGTTCTCATAAAAAAAAGGGTGCAATTTAGCATTAGAAAAAGGATCTGTCTAGATTTTGGACCACCAATAAAGTAGGTCCCACGTTACATGGGTTGCGGTAGAATGATTTGGTTATGGTTTCGTATCTGACTGCATACGTGAGTAAATTATAGTGGCAACAAAAAATGCACCCATATGGATAAGGTAACAAATGCCAATAAGGCAATAACCAAGGTGCACCAATGAAATCGCGTCACTAACCTATGTGAAAAAATCATACGGTTGATACACTTTTAGTAGGGCATGTCCTCTAAATAGGATGAACTATTACGATGCTAGAATAAATAAAAGGACATAAAAGTTTACTAGCAATAATTACTAACTGATACATTCTTGTTTAGTTTGGAAAGCAATCATTAACGACACTTTAAAAAACTAATATGATATCTTTATCAACCAATAAAAATATTTCAATGGAACTTAATGTTCAAAGCATTTTTTTTTAACACGCCCACTAGGTTTTATGTGCTTCGAATTGAGGTATTGATCGCGCTGGGTCAGCAGTTGAACACACGAGATTTTTAGATTTTCTTTTGTCTAGGCCGTGGCTACACTGGTGTGATGGCAGCATGACAAGATATGTTGTACATGGTGGTGTTGGCGGTGAGGGCGACGAGAATGGATCTTAGCATTGATGATGCGGTGGAGGTGGTTTAAAAAAATCTAATTTACGTGGTACATGTCGATGGCAAATAGGACTATGATTTGAAGAAAAAAAAACTAATTTGTAGAAATATGTCTATAAAAATAATGGAGGGAGTACTGTTTTCGCTAGCGGCTGACCCTCACGGCATATATATACGCATGGAGTAATTAATCGCTTGGAGTATGTCCAAATCCGACCGTATCTCAGTGTGCAATCCTAATCCCAGTTTGAAAGCATATATCCATAGTGATCTGTGACAGACACGAACATGCACTCCTTTGACGTACGGCGGCCGTTTGGTCACTATCCAGTTGCTACTGATCTCTTCTCGATCTGGTAGTAGTTTAGCCACTGCTGCGGTGCTGCCTCGCTCCTCTCTCTTAGAGCAGCACGACTAAGCAAGCTCCTTGTCATCAATACTTTAACCTTGCTCAGTGCCTCCTCTTGCTCATGGACAAAGTAACAAGAGCGAGATATGAACAATTGCTTAGCGACGACGTAGAGAGAGAAACTGACGAGGCGAGAGAGAGAAACTAACGAGGCGAGAGAGAGAGAGAGAGAGAGAGAGAGAGAGGGATGGATCATGGATGGCGCGCATGTTGTAGCATCCCGAGACGATCGATTACCACCAACCAGCAATCATTTGTTCCACTGCGAGGAGAGAGAGAGAGTGCCCGGAGAGGCAGCCGACAAGGCAATCAGGCGAGGCCGGAGGCCCCGATCCTCGTCCGTTCGTCCTCCGTCCTAGGAGCGCTCCACTCCTAATCGCCTAGCGCGCACACACGCAGCAAACCTGCTCGCCGGCCGGCCGGAATAAAGCCACCGGGCTCCCGGACAAACCGGAAACCAACACAAGGCGCACCGGCCGGCCGTCCGGCGATCAAGCGCCCGAGCACGCACGACGCGACGGCGGTCTCTGCCACAATGATGCCATCGACGCTCGGCGTCCGGCTAGCCCGGGACGTGTCGGCCGGCCGGGGACGTACTCTCCTGCTGGGCCCTCAAACGCCGCGGTCGAGCAGCTGCTGGCCTGGCTACGTTACTATAGTGCGTCGTCGTCGTTCTGAGCGAGGCACCAGTAAACTAAAGCAGGGGGTGACTGCTTGGCAGATGTGTCGTCATCTCGTCCGTGTGGCTCGATCGATCGTGTACCGCACGCGAGAAGCACTAGCGTGCATGCAGCCACACCACGCATCCGAGACGCGCATGCTAGCTACGTTCCTGCACCTAGCTAGTTGCGCACGTAGTTTCACCACATCTTGTGCCGTTGACACGTACTTGACCCACACCGTACTACCACCGTCCCGTAGCCTTATTATCACGCATCATCGTCCGGCCACATACGATTCACAAATAAACAGGCCGGCCTGCCGAGAGCCGTCCGTCCGTTACCGGGCGGGGACGGACGACATACACCTGACTGATATATCGATGACTGACCGACCCGGCCTTAATTGACTTGCGCCCACACGCTCGCTCGACCAGCGTACCACACACGCACGCACGGTGGCGACGACACGACCGGCCGGGAGCTAGCGTAGCGCCACCGGCGTGACGCCGGAGTGGTCGCTGCCGCATGCATTGGAGCCCCACGCGCTCGCTACAGCATCTGCCTCATGTCGTCGCACGCAAGGAAAGAATCGACGACGTCGGGAGGTACATATAGTAGTAGAGGACGGAGCCCAAAAGTGAAAGCCGCCGATGAGACGGCCGGCGATTTTTGTTTTGTTTTGAGAAAGACGGCCGGCGAATTAAGCTGCCACCCGTGACAGCAACGGGCGCATCACATACATATATGTACACACACGGATGACGACTGGACGGGGATAGCAGGAGGAGCGATCGAGCCAGCGAGGTGCGTGTGGGCGCGGCGCTCTCGCGTGCGGCGTGCACGAGATACATGGATGCGATGGAGAGCGAGACCGGGGAGGCGAGACTGATCGGCGGCTCGGCGCGTGGTGGACGACGACGAATCGACGTACGCGCGGGGGGGTCCGGTCAAAGCCGTGTGGACGGGGACGGGCGGGACAGCTCCAATCCGTGCATCTATGGGTCGTCGCTGCTACTTGTTGCATTTGGCTAGTGGCGTCCACGGCGCCACACCCACCTCCACTCACGCCTCCATCGATCGGCCGTATGCGTTGCGCTACACGTATTACTTACTACTATACCTGCCACTGGTGGGTATAGCTAGTAGACTATAGAGAGAGGATTGGACAAATTGAGATGGGCCCTGGAGGGACCAATTAAGCAAGAGAGAGGTTCTCTTGTTAGCTAAACCCGTGCTCGTGAAGGAAAGGATCAGGAGAGGGGAACAGTATTTCAGTTAGTTTCTCCCCCTTGACAAGTAAACAATCCAGATGCGGAGGGACAGAGAATCAAATAAGCACTAGTACTACTAGTGCAGTATTGGGCGGCCGGCTAATGGGCGCGCGCAAAACAACACGCAATGCTCCAAGCTCGACAGTGCGACGACAACGATCTCAGTCTCCAACTCGACGCCGCACTATTCTATGCACACACACAATTTCCTATGTACAATATGTACATTCCCCAACCCGTCTCATCAGCGCTCATCCTTCCATCCCTTTCCATTCCTTGCATATTCCTTCCACTGCCAATCTGCCATCGATCAGCACAGCAGCCACACGAACCGAGACATCCAACTTGCATATAATTTACTACACGGAGCAGTTGGTGGCGCGGTCACATGACACACAGATCGACCACACGCACAAGCTAGTAGCGTTGGCTGATGACCGGAGCGCCGCGTGCGTGGCGGCACGTCCGTCCGGCGAGCGCATTTTTTCCGGCCCCGTGACGACGACGCCGGCGTGTCGTCGCCACGCGACATGGCCGCGCACGCCGTGTCCGGGGTTCACCTGGCAGTGCAAGTACCACTGTTCTAACTGGTTTTTACCTCTAGGCCATGTAACCTAGCTAGGGTAGAGTATATATGCAGTGCGTGTATGCATAGTACGTGTGCTGCGTGTACAGGTAGCATGGGCAAGTAGGGCATGTACGTACTCGTGGCCGTCGGCTAGCTGCAACAGTCTCAGCATATAGTGACAGGGACCAGTACACCCACCGTACCCCTAGCAAGCTATATTTTGGTTGTACTCGCTAGAGGTGTACATGTACGTGGCGTGGCAATGCACGGCCACGGACTGTGTGCACACAGTAATAGCAAGCTAGACTCTCTCCTCCCTTCACTCTGTTTACCTGTCAGTATTTGGTAGGAGTACGCTAGGTAAATATTACTAAATATGGTTGACAAAAAAATGCGATGTAAAAACGACGTCGGAAATGAAAATACACTGGAGAACAGAAGAGGAGGAGATCTTTGGCCTCAGCTTCATACCTCTCTTTCTTCATTCATCTTCATACTGCAAAAATTAGAAATAGATTTCAGTTCATAAAAATTAAAAAATGAGGGCATAATGGTCCTCACTAACCAACCAATACCACACGGTCTCAAATTGCGTCCTGGACCTCTATTCAAATCAAAGTCGTGGACCTAACTAATATTGCAAATAAGGTTATCACAACAACTAAAGCAGTATTGTCATGCATCATGTTATTCTCACTCTAGTTCTATTGTTTATCGACTGATTCTTCGGCCTATTCCTATTACATTGGTTTGAAATACATGGGTTCTTTTTGCGCCAATCACGAGAGCTTCATTAATAAGTAGCAGGATTAATAAATTCATGGTTGCATATACTCGAGGCGTACTCTCATATCAATTACAGGTGATGTAGAGGTTTGATCTGGACTCGGATATATATAATGATAAAAAAATCCAGACACTTGGACAATTGTCACAGCATTGCATACGCGAGACCAACTACAGCAGATTCTTTTTTTTTTGAAAGATCCGGAACCATATCCGGCATTCATTAATAAGAGGATAAGAGTTTTACATCTAGCTTAATTGCACAAGAAGCGCAAAGCAGAACAACGAAATCCCCTCGTAGCAGACTGCTAGTTGGGGCACAAAAAACATAAAAGTGATTACTCCCAAAGAGATGGGCCAACCAGAGAAGCTAGAGCCTTGGCACCCGCCATGATCCAAAGTCTTGCTTCATCACGCAGTCTGTCGAAGAGACGTCCAACCATGGTGCATTCTCCTCGAAAGATTCTATTGTTTCGTTCACACCATAAGGTCCAGATGACCAAAATAATCAGTGAGTAAAGGCCAATGGAATTCGCTGGTGTTGCTTTTGATAGGCCTAGGAACCAGGATTGGATATTATCTGTTTTCCAGTTTGAAGGATGGAGACTTTGGCAGGTAGACCACGATGCCACTCTTGTCCAAAGAGCACAGGAGTATGGACATTCAGTAAAGAGGTGATTGACGGTTTCCAGGTTTCTCACACAGAGTGGGCAAAAATATTCATTAGGCCATCCTCGCTGAAGTAATCTGTCAGCTGTCCATATCCTATTTTGAAGCAAGAGCCAGATGAAGAACTTGCACTTGGAAGGCGCCCAAGGTTTCCATGTGAGTGGCGCACAGGCCGAAGGAATATATCCATCCAGTTGCATGTCATAAGCTGATTTCGCAGTGTAAACCCCTGAGGTGGTTCTTGTCCAGACGATTGTATCTTCCTCCATTGAAAGCAGATCCACGTTCTCCTCAACTATCATATTCCAGAGGTTGAAGAATTCCGATAGCATGTCAAAATTCATATTATAGCATATATCGGTTATCCACTGGTTGCCTTGAAGGGCTGTTGCCACTGTCCTATTCTTGCGCTTGCTGTGCTTGAACAGAAGTGGGAAAAGCTGCGATGGTGTTTGTCCATTAAGCCAGCTTGATTTCCAAAAGGACGCCGTTTTGCCATTCTTGACAGAGACACTTGTGGCAGCTGCAAAAAGCGCCCTATCTGTGTCATCCACAGGTAACTCAGAGCTCACCCATGGTTTCTCTGGATTGGTCCAAGAATACCATAACCAACGCAATCGGAGGGCCCTGCTAAAATACTCCAGGTCGATAATGCCTAAACCACCTTTTGAAATTGGCAGACATGTCTTAGTCCAATTTACTTTGCACTTTCCTCCCTGGAGCTCCTGACTGCCGGCCCACAAGAAAGAGCGTCGAGCTTTGTCGAATTCCTTGATAAATTGCTTCGGAACTTTGAGGGCAGTAAGCAAGTAGATAGGCATGGAGGATAGTACAGAGCGTACCAATTCACGTCGTCCTCCTGATGTTAATAATTTTCCTTGCCATCCAGCCATTCTTGCCTTGGCCTTGTCCAGGATCGGCTGCAGGTGAACAAGCCTTAATCTCCCCAGAGTTAGAGGTAGGCCGAGGTAAGAAAGAGGGAAGGAGCATCGTTGGCCAGTGAAGTCTGAAAGGATGTTGTCGATGTCCAGGTCAGCACATCTGATTGGGAGAACAGAGCTTTTTGACATATTTATTTTCAGACCAGTAGCATCCCCAAATTTCTCCATGATTTCCATTGTCAGGATGACGTCTTCTTTGCTTGGATTTACAAATAGGGCCGCATCGTCAGCATATAGTGAAAGGCGAAGTTTGGCTTGTCGACCTCTAAGGGGGGTGAGTTCACCCTGTTCAGTAGCGACCTCAAAGAGGCGTTGAAGCGTGTCAATCGCCAGTATAAACAGATATGGTGAGAGTGGGTCCCCTTGTCTAAGACCTTTCTCATGGTGAAACTTCGGTCCTAGCGTTCCATTGAGAAGTACCATTGATGAGGAGGAAGCCAGGATCAGAGTTATCCAATTTCGCCAACGACTAGAGAAACCACGCTTTTCTAGCAGTTCCAGAAGGTATTCCCAGGATACCGAGTCAAAGGCTTTAGAGATATCAAGCTTGAACAGCAGTGAGGGGGTGCGTGTTCGGTGATAGGCTCTTGCCAGGTTGCGGACGTAGAGGAAATTGTCTTGTATACATCGCTTCTTGATGAAGGCACTTTGTGAAATGGAGATCATAGAATCAATCTTGGAGGCCAGCCTTAACGCCAAGACCTTGGATACAAGTTTGGCAAAAGAGTGGATGAGGCTGATTGGTCTGAAGTCCGAGGTGAATTCAGCCACTTCCTTTTTGGGGACGAGAGTAATGGTGGCCGTGTTCAGGCGCTCTAGCGGCCCAGTGTGGAAGTTGTACAAGCTGTGGAAAGAATTGAGCACATCATGTTTTATTATCGGCCAGCAGCTTTTATAGAAGGCAATTGTAAAGCCATCAGGTCCCGGAGCCTTCTCCAATGGCATTAGGGAAATTGCCTCATAGATCTCCTTTTCAGTGAAAAATCCATCCAATTCTGAGCCATTTATGGAGTCAAGGTTGAGGGAGTCCCAATTGAAAGTGCATCCTCGCTGGGTTTTGGTGCCAAGCAGATTCTTATAGTGTAGTAAGACTTCTTGTTCTTTCTCCTCATGGTTAAAAAGAATGGTCCCATCCCTCCTCTTGAGTGCTGGGATAAAGTTTCTTCTTTTCCTAGCTGTCATCCGAAGGTGGAAAAATCTAGTGCAAGCATCTCCTGCCTTGAGCCATGTTATCCTTGAGCTTTGTCTACGTCTAGAACGCTCAACTGCAGCCAAACCAAGAACCCGTAGTTTGAGGTCCCTCAGCAATTCCACCTCCTCCTCAGTGAGGTCCCGATTTTCTTGCGCCTCCTCAAGCCTAAGGATGATCTCTTGAACCATATGAAGTTGCATCCGAACATTGCCAAAAACAGATTTGCTCCATGTTCGTAAAGTCTTGGCAGTGAGCTGAAGTTTATTGTGCAAAATCATCATTGCATTATTGCCAGCAACTGGTTTGCTCCATGCTTCTTTCACCACATCAAGGAAACCCGGAATTTTTGTCCAGAAATGTTCAAACTTAAATTTTGCTTTGCGAGGAGGGCTGTTTTGTTGACACAAGAAAAGGGGGCAGTGATATGACATCGAGCTAGATAGGGCCTGAAGTCCCCAGGAAGAAAAGAGCATATCCCAATCGTTGTTACAGAAGAAGCGATCCAAGTGCACCAGGGTTGGCTGCCGTTGGCCATTGCTCCATGTGTACTTTCGGTTGTGTAGAACAATTTCCTTGAGTTCACAAGAATCCAAAGTTCTTCTAAACTGTCCCATTAATCTCCTGTTAAGGTTCAGATTGTTCTTGTCCTTTGCTTCATAAATTAAATTGAAGTCCCCTAGACATAGCCATGGAAGAGTTGGGTCGGGCTTCACAGATTGCAGCTCTTGTAGAAAAGACCCTTTGTCGGGATCTTCGGATGGTCCATATACCACAGTAAGTAGGAAGGAGACATTCATGAGACGCACATTGATAGTTGCAGTGAGTGAGTAAATCCCCAGGGCTGGGTTTGTTACTGAAATTAGGTCTTCATCCCAAGCTAGCACAATACCACCTCGTGTTCCATCAGCAGGTAAATAGTAGAAGTGGTTTAGTCTTTGCCCCAAAAATTCAGAGGCCAGCTGAGAACTGATGTGATGAAGTTTAGATTCCTGCAAACATACAAGATTCGGACCTGTAGCATTTAGGAGCTGCAAAACAGTTTCCCTGCGAGTAGCACAGTTGAGACCTCTCACATTCCAATTGATAATTTTGAGGTTGTTATCAATCATTAATCACCATAGAAGACAACAATTCCCAGCACCGAAGAAGTCTATTGAAAGCTGATAAAAGGTACATCTGCCACATACATACCGAGGAGAGGGAGCTAACCACCATCAAGCCCAAAACAAAGCTCCCTCTGGAACGGTCCACAAGCCAACAAAGAAGGAAAGCAAACACCTGTCCTAACTTGACCAGCCGATTGCTGGTTTGCACTGGGACTAGAGAGCCTAACATGATAACACACACTGACAAACAACCATCTAGAGAAGATAAACAGCTCATGCTGCCTCCATATCAACCGCAGCGCCATCCTCCTCCACAAGGGTCGCCAGAGCAGAGGATGTGGCCTTGTTCTTCAGACGTGCCACCGTGCGCAAGGCTGTGACAGCCTCTGCTGGCAGCGGAGTCTTGTAAGTCTCAATGTAAGCTGACACCACGTCGTCGATAATGCGCTCATCTTTGTTGATGAAGTTGAGTTCGCGGAGGAGGCGGTGTTGTGCCCTCTTGGACACCGGGATGGGGGAGGGGCGCGCCGCCAGCCTGCTGCTCGCACGCCGAGTGTTGGTGTTGCAGACTGGTTCCTCCACAGGAGCTGGTGGCTCCCTGTGCAGCCTGGCGGGTGTGTCGAGGACGGGAGGCGGCAGCTCGGTGAAGACTTGCTCGGTGATGCTCGGCTGCAAGCCATGGTCGGTGCTGGGGGCGTCGATGTCCATGCGTGTGACCTGCATAGTGATGTCCTCCAGAGCATGGGTGGTGTTGTGCTCAAGCTGTACGCCTGGCCCAAAGGTTACCTCAGCATCAATATCGGTAGTAGCAGCCCATGGGCCTGAAGTTGGCTGATAAGCTGGAGACAGAGGAGGGCTGCACTCAAGGCGTCTATCTCCACCTTCCCCAGGGCTCCAGATAGAGGAGCCGTTGATGTAGTCAGGGGGGCTCAGGTCACCCTCCAGTCCGTGAGCTTGCACGGACAGAAGCGTGGAGGCCCGCGCAGCAAGGGCAGCCTCCTGCATCATCGGGTCTTCGTCTGTGCGATAGCTGTATGTGTCAACCGGGAAAGGTTCCGTGCACAGTACCTTGAAGAAGTTGAGCAGCGGGTCGGGGTGCTCCCTTGGAGGTGAGGGTGCGTCAGGGCCAGCGGCAGCGTGGGACTCGAGGTTGCCGAAACAGGGCGCTGTGCAGGACACACCCTCCACCTCGTAGTAAGAGCTCGTCTTCTTGGGCGGCGTACCCGCCAGCAGCGAGGTCGAGCGGCGGGTCGGGGAGCGGGAGCGACGACGCTCCCAATCTTCTGCGTCCCGGCGTTGTGGGTCACGGGGGCGCCAGACACGGATCGGAGAGCGAGCGTGCTCCCGACCACAGCGAGCGGCCCCCATCGACTGCTGGCGACGCCCAGGAGGAGGGGAACGCGTCCGGTTGCGCTGCCCGTTGATGCCGTTGCGAACACCGTCATGGGCCCCAGGAGCACGTGGCCCGCGAATCGAGGACCGCTCGCCCTCACGGCGTGGGCCGCGCCGATCGTCGTCCTGATCGTGCTCCCGCCGGAGCGGCGCCGCCACGCCCCTACAGCCACCTGCATGACCAGACACCATTGGGTCACAGCCATCCATAACCCCAGGGGTCCAATCGAAGCGTTGGTGCACCGGAGAAACTCGAGTCGTGCTCGGGGTCCAGTCGTAATATTCGTCGAGGTGGATGAGCAGCTGCACCGGGCGTCCCACCGGCGGCGTCCCTGGGCGGCGCCGAGGGGTGGGGAGATCCACCATCTCCAACGGCCGGCCTGCATCCTTCGGAAACACGAGGCAGCCATGGGAACGTGGTAGGTGGTCCGGATTAGACATCCAGACCCAGCAGGAGAAGGTGTGCGTAACCTCCTTGTTGAAGGTCCGACTGTCCAGCCGGTCGACGATGCAGCTGTCGCCCAGGACCTTGGAAGCCCCCTTGACAGACCACAGCTCCAACGGCATGGATTCGATGCTCACCTTCGTGCTAAACCACCAGGTACGGGGGGTGCCATGGGAGGTCGGCCTCCATGGCTCGATGGTGAGGGCAGTGCCACCGACTACAATCTGTCCGGCGGCGACGGCACGATCGCACTGAGGCGCGAAGTCGAAGACGGCCAGGAAATCTTCCGGGCGATGCCGAGACACCTTGATGTTGTATCTTGGAATGCGAAGCTGCTGACTGAGGCCATAAGCTACCTCGAGGACACTGGGACGGTAGCCCTCCGAACCCGTGGTGATGACGACGGCATGCGAGCACAAGCGGTTGGACTCGCGGACGATGGAGTCGGAGGCGACAACAACCGAAGTCGTGCGCTCCGGGCGCTGATCAGGGAGGCCCGGGACGTACTCCATGGGTTCAGCTGAAGGTTGGGGTTCTGGGATTGGAAGGTCGTGGGTGAGGCGCAGGGGTGGGAAGGACAAGCGACTGTGGATATTTGGCAGGGGAAAGACGAGACGGGAGTGGATTGAAGTGGGGTGCGAGGAAGGAGGACGGCGGGAGGAGATGGGCTTCTTGCTTGCTTGGAGGTGACCACGGCGCCGCTCCGGGCAGTCACGGGCGAAGTGCCCGCAGCGCCGGCAGGAGAGGCAGCGAGGGGGGTCGCGGCACTGAGCGAGGCGGTGGTCGGAGGCGAGGCACCGGAAGCACCTCCCCACAAAGGCTTCTTTATAGGCGGGAAGCTTGTCGCCGGCCGAACCGCCGGAAAGGAGGCGGCCATTCTGGCACTTGAATGCGCCAGCTTGAAGAGGAATGTCATACTTGCGCTTCCGTTGCTTGTGTTTCACCTCCACCCAGATTTGTGAAAGGTCCTTCTTCTCCGCCGGGGCGTCAGGGGCAGAGAGCCTGGTAAAGACACCGCAGCGACGCGTCAAATCGACGCCAATGGCCGATTTGAGTTTGGCCGGCGCCTCGGTCTTCTTCAGGGCAGGATGCGCAGGAGCCTTGGAGGTGGAGGAAGAGGCAAGGCCCTTAAGCTTAGCCACAGCTGCGTAACTGCAACCAGCCTTCAAGGTGGCTTTTTCCCGGTCCGCCGCAGCATCAGGCTCAGGGTGAGCAATGGCCGACTGGTCCGGCGCAGGCTGCACGCCGGCAATAATTCCAGCAGGTGAGGGAGAGGGAGGGTACTGCAACCCCCCTCTACCAGCATAGGCTCCATCGTCGTCTTCAATGCCTCCCCAATCCAGCAGCTCCGGGCTGAAATCCAGGGCAGGGATGGTGGCGTCCGCGTCTTCGATCTGGTCCACTGGATTGGGGGTCTTCTCCTGCAGGTCCGTGGAGGCGGGGGTTGTGGTGGCCGCTCGTGCCGGGGTGGCGGGCGAGCGGGCTGGGCGGGTGGAAGGGGTGGTGGTTTGGGCGGTCGGGGAGCTCGGGCTGAGGGCTGCAGCAGCGGCCGGTAGGGCGGCGGCCGCCGCGGAGGGGGAGGGGGGCTCTCGGGTGGCCATCTCTTGAACTTGCAATGTTCGCTATGCTGACTATCCAGGTCAACTACAGCAGATTCATCAACAAAATTATTGAGAGGTAACAATTAACACGGATATTTAATAGAGAATTTGCCTAGCTAGATTCCAGGGCGCAACACAATATGCCAACAGCCAAAAGGCAGTGAAAGCTTGTTTTTTTCGAGTTCCTCGACATGCTTCTCCATGTTTTTATCTGGACCTGACAAAATGATGCATGCATGTTACTAATTGACTACCTGCTAGCTGTGCCCCGGCCAAACAAATTCCTGTGCTGCTAAGAAAGGGATCATTCTTTCAGGAAAATATTTTCTATTCCTGACATATGTAGCACACAAAACAGTAGCTAGCTAGCTGATTGATGAATTATTAATAGTTGATTAGGTTGAGGCCGGTGTCAAGGTTGTATGGCGCAGTGCTAGCTAATCATGCTCCAACAGTTCAATCCATGGACTAATCGTCGTCCCAGCTGAGCTGATCATAGCCATGCCCATATCATGATGCCCTGCATAAGGGGCTGCATGTGGATTAGTTCCTCTCCTCAAAGCCATCATGGTCAAGGCCCCTAATAATTCTCATTAGCCATGATGACGCATCTCTCTCTCTCTCCTCGACGAGTAGCGTCTAGAGAGTGGATTTTTTTTTTTTGACACGGCATGCAGTGGACCATGCATGGCGGCATGGCCCCTACCCCTCCTCCTGCTGATGGCCCACTCGTCCATCCACATCCGATCCATGGAGAGAGCAAGGCCGGCCGGCATGGAGGAGCCATGGACCATGGCCAGCAGCACCCAACTGACAGTCAGTGGCAGTACAGTACCGTGTGGGGGATCAACTGCATTGTGTCTAGTGATTTTCAACACTGCCTGCCCCGGCCCAGCGCCGGCCGGAGATCACCCCCCACCTCCCAAAGTGCTGCGGCCAGAATGGACCAGTGTCCATGCATGGGACGGCCGGACCACACAAGCATATGCATCCTGGCTGCCCTAGCTTCTCTCTTCTATTCTCTCTCTTCCTCTCACTCTCACATCACAGAGGAACCTTTGCCCTGGCCCGCCCCCTGCCATGCTTGTTTTCCTTGGAATCTCTCTCTCTCTCTCTCTCTCTCTCTGAGTTGGAGTTGGGGCACATGCTGATTGGTCCAGTACGTGCACCTCCAGCAGAAATGAGAAACGCATGGCTTGTGGAGAGGTGGCACATAATACAGAGTCTACCTGCTAGCTATGTTGTTCTAAGCACACATATGGAAAAATAATGGAATGGAGTGGCCACACAAGTACCAGTATATAAGACACTGGATTGTGATACTTCATGCAGTTTAGTTTTAGTGATTGTTTCTGTTGCAAACGTCCCCCCCAAAAAAAAAAACTTGCAACAGTGGTCCAATCTTAATTTGTATGTATGTAGCCATACCCTACATGTTGTACGATGCTGCTATTCTCTGCAAATTATTGATTAACTGATGCGGATATTTGTACGTACTAGATGCGTTTTCATGCATGCCACCATAATAATTACTCCGTACTTTGTGTGAAAGCATGTTTTTCTAGCTGATGGTTAATAATGATTATATATACCAAGGTGATTATTATCCTATATTAGACTTGTTGAAATCTATTTTACGTTTCTACAGCTACAATGCTAGATGTTGAGGCTAATTTGTCCGAAAGCTCGCAAACTCAAAAGTTAACCAGCAGTTTTCCCAAAACAGCTGGCTTTATTTGTAATGGGGGAGGCTAGTATATTCTTAATAGATTCAAAATGCTAGGTGGTGCTATTGTGTGTACACACTGAAAGGGTTAATTACAGAATACAAAGAGTACAACACATATTTATAACAATCGAAAGAAAATCGTTTTGTTTGTTCCAAACAATTACGTGTTGCAATTGAGTTTAGTTTTGGTTGGGTGGGGGGTGGGGAGGGGGGTCACTTGAAACAGAGGGAGTACGTAGCAACAAGGTTCAATCTTTGTGCACACACATTTTAACCATGCAATCACTTTAAGTGAAAAAGAATGCGGCCTCTACATCATATTACATATCTGGCCATTATACAAGGGAGCAAACCAAACTATGTAGACAAATTAGAAGCATATATAGCCTATTACTAAATTTACTCACATTGTTCGTGAAGATCCATAGTTGTAGATTCCAAAGTTGGTCTTTATTTCTAGATGTTTTTTTCGTGTATTTTCATTCGCAGTAGGAAAATGACAGAGTTCACCATTATTAGTATCCTACAAGTGAAGCAAGGTAACCCTCAAGTGAAGTAGGTGCCCTTCGAGTGACATGACGAGGTAAATCCTGAAGTTTAGGTAGGTAAAACGAAGTATTAACAGCATCCAAACTTCATGCCAAAACAACGTCACATGTCACGTGAAACTCATTGTACCGTTAATTCTGGAGGTTTAGGTAAATAAAACGAAAGATTAACAGCAGCCCCAATAAGTGTCAAACCAATGTCGTGTCTCTTGAAGTGCCTTTTTTATTTCTCGAAGTGAAGTGAAGTGCATTTGTGAAGTGAAATGTCGCCTCTGGGCAATATATAATGCAGATAATACATCCCTGAAAAGCTGAAAAAGCTTCACCCTCCCATAAAAATGGCCTGCGTAACGCTGTAACTTCTAGAAACCAAATATGTCGTCACCGACTCGCCTGTAACAATCAGGCTTTGTTGCTGAATTTGTAATGAAATCGATTGATGGATGGCAATGTAGTAGTCTAGTAGATCAGGAAGCAAAATAACGATCCTCTTCAGTAATGAATTTTTCTGCTTGGTAGTAGTAAAGTTTGCTTCTTTACAATCTGGAACATGGTAGCCATCTGGTGGGCCAGCCGCAACCAGGGGCGGACCTAGCTTTAGCCCAAGACTAGGGCCAAATTCAATATGGTAAACATGCCTTTAGTTTTTAGGTCTATTTGGTGGATTAAAACTTTAATTTTGGGGCAAAGTTAGGAAGTGGTAGTGGAGTTATTTAGACCATGACTAAGGCCAAGGCCTGGGTGGCCTGGGGTGCAGGCCCGCCACTGGCCGCAACTACAGCCGCAAGAATGGAGACCGACTGACACGACGGAGCAATGGTGGAAAGCCATTTCGAAGACGCCAACCATACCGAGCGCTCTCAAGAAATGCTAGTATAGCATGAGAGGTTTGGCTCGAGCGAAAGCAAGGGTTTTCAAACATAGAGAGCAATCTTCCTTAGCTCTCTCTTCTTCAAAGCAAAGAGCGAGATATTGACATGGCGCCAATGTAGGCGCCGAGCCACTAGCGAGTCTTGTCCATAGAAAATAGCGTATCTTCTCTTGAATGGCTAGCTGGGTATGTAAAATTTCTTCTTATGTATCAATGAAATAGGCATAATCTCGTACCCGTTCAAAAAAAAAAAGTCCGCTTCTTTACTGAAAATTGAATCACAGATTACTCGATGCACCATGCTGAGGATCACCAACTGCCAGTGCCACCGACGCATGGCCGGCCATTGGACGAGAGAGAGAGTTTTCACTGTGGGACCCAAGGAATGTCAGTGCAGCCTGCCTAACGCAGCATAGGCTAGGATTATACAATTGCTGTGTTCAGATTGGAAGTCAAAAGTACTTTTTCTAGATAAATAGTGCACTGAGAAGCGTGTTCTGTGAGTGGAATGAATAGAAAAAACTTGTTGAAGAAGTATTTTTTCCTAAATCTGAACGCAACCAATAGGACCGCCCCTACTCTCTCTACGGCGGCCATGGGAGGCCGGGGTAGCATGCAGAGACTAAATTAACAATGGCGTGTGGGAGAACAGGTGGATCTTCCTCGCAACCACCCTGCACACAAATCCTACAAGACATTCTCTCATCAAACAATTCAAAACCCTTTCTTTAATTTATTTTAGCGCTCTCTCTCTCTCTCTTCCGTGCCAATCCAACTCGATATGAAACCAATTCTCTCTCCTGGCAGAGAGAGATTAGATCAGAGCTGGGGCAGTGTGCATGCGCTGTGAGAAGCAATATACAAATCCAGTCGACAGCCAAAATACTGCAGCTAAGGCCCCGTTTAGTTTCCCAAAGATTCCCCAAAAATCCACTATTCATCTAACTTTTCCCTATTCATCCCACCTCTTCTACTCACATATCACTATTCATCTACAGTGTTTTTTTGGTGAACAGTGTATTTTCGGGGAATCTTTCCCCAATCTAAACACACCCTAAGATTAGGTACGCGTACACATGCTGCTGAGATCGAGCGAGGTGCCGAGGACGAACGGGCAGGAACGAAGAGGAGCAGGGTGCCTCCATACGCGTGCCATTTGTTTACGCCCGGGGACGATGCGCTGTGCGGATCAGATTGTTTGAGTGCAAATTGCCTGCACGGACACCGTTTCTTTAGTCCAACCGGCACGGATTCCCAGGGGAATGTCGGTCACTTGTGCTCTGTTTTCTTGCTGTTCCGCCGGGGTCTCGGCGAGCTAGAGGGTGAGGGGAATGTTTGTTTGCTCCCCTTTGTTGTCTTTCGGTGGAATTGTGTGTTTTAGGGTGTGTTTAGATTGTAGGAAAAAATACTGTAGCATAAGAAAAACACTGTAGCATTCGCTGGGAAACGTGTTTTGTGAGGGAGGAATAGTGAAAAGTTGGAATGAATAGTGAAAAGTTGGAATGAATAGTGAATAGTTGGGAATCTGAACATGGCCTTAATTAGTTTTTGTTGGAAACCCCGTCGCAATCAGCTCTGGGGCCATGCATCACCTGATCGAGATTGGGTCTGATTTTGAAAGGGTTTAACATATACTACTGGTACCCCCTTTGGACTAATGCTGGGCCAGGCCACATTTTAAACTAGTGTTAAGTTGTGTGCATCATCGTCTTCCTGGATTAGTTGTAGTTTTTGTACACATAATGGTGTCGTGCTCTTGTTGTATACTAGAATTATAGAGTAGCAGGTTTATTCTCTGAGCATATATTTATCTCTTTAGCAGCCTGTTATCTTTGAATAGATTGGTTAATATATACCTCCTAGAAACTAGGTGAAATTCCATTATATTATTGTTGCAATCAACACGGCTAGATGCATATACCACCATTCTAATCTGGTTCCATTGTGATCCACAAAATTAATAAAGCAAGCAGCGATGATATTTGTGATATTTTCTCTTAATCGGTTGATGAGGTGAAAATCCATTATCAAATTTTTGGTGCATGCATGTGTTCAACCCATCCTATAAGTTCTTTTATATGTACACTATTAATCTAAATAATAATTCATGTGAATATAGGTACAATAGTCAAGGACTGAATGGGTCTAACTGTATAATGTATATACATCAAATTACTAATTGTTAAGCATGGGCAGCTCTACATACATTTTAACAGTAGTCTAATAATTTTCACTTTCACCAAGGACATTCTTTAGATTAATAATAGTGTGGAAAATAGGCCACACACTAAACATTCATAATGATTTTTTTAGTTTCAACAGTACACTCATGTTAGAGGACAGCCAAATCTACTCCTTGACACAATGCAAGAGCTTCATCATTCTAAAGGGGATCGGAGTATACGTGATGCGTCATCCTCATCTTGCAAGGGGGAAAAATGTTAATTAAGAATTGGTAGTGGCCCCAACAAAGGAGCTGGTTCTTGCTGCCAAGAATCTCACACGCATCCCTACGCTACTCCTCATGCAAGCCACACACATTACATTACATATATATATAATTGGATGCTCGCATGCCTCACATGGAATGCCAACTCCATGGCCGCCTAATTAATGATGGAACAAAGATGCCCTAGAAATGACAGGGCAGAATAAAATTGTTTAAGAATAGCTAGGGCCACTATACTCAGTGGGCACCAGATCTATATGAGCAGGATGGGCAAATTCGCTTATGAAATTGGGGCGAGGGTGGAGAAGAAGGATATGCATGTGACTAGTTTGTTCTTCATGTACCTGTAGAGAGTGGTTGATTACTGTTTAAGCATAGTGCAAGATTCACCTAGATGGCTAGCAAGGTGTGCAGCAGTGTTCTAGGCTTAGTGTCCAGGCTCCAGACAGAGGGAGAAGGAGAGGGCCCAAGCCCCTCTGGGGTTTTGATTTTGACTGCTGCTGTCTGCGGCTTTGCTTCCTGGAGAAGGATGCCCTGTCTGCCAATTATGGGTTAATAGGGTTGCACTTGCAGCATCGAGCTGTGTGTGTGTGTGTTTGGTTAAGCATTCCGTTCTTGTCTCCTTGCACTTTCTATCATTTGATACATGCGTCATGTATAGCTGGACTTTATTCACGAAGAAGGAACTGAGGACAACATGTAAAGAGCTTTTGTTTGCCAAAGTAGACATATAGTACACCTCTCAAAGAATAGAATCACTTACTAGGCTCATAAATTATAGTAAAAAAAAAAGATGTTACCTAGTACTGTATTGTATATCTTGCAATTTGCATGCATTTTCTACATCACTAAAACATTTCACATGCTAGTGAGTGGTGATCAACTACAATGGCCAGATTGTATTGCATTGTGTGGTATCTCAACTGCCCTTAATAACTCCACCCCTCAAGGCTAAATTAGATCTGTGATGGAACGCAAACAAAAATAGGAAAAGGGGAAAGTGCCTTTAGTAATTAGGTGACTGGCCTCTCAGATTAAAGAAAGCTTGACCTTGTCCTTTAGCTGTCGTTCCCAGGTCATATATATAGACAAGTTGCTTGACTATACTCGATATGGCCACCGGTTGGCTGAGGTTGATTAGATGTGCCATCCTACTTCATTTTCAGACAAAATATTTTGGGATGAATCGAAAGTTCTTCTCTTTACCGCTCCAGACTCCAGAGGCATTATATTTCGGTCGTCCATCTCTTAATATCGTCTGAGCTCACCACGAAACCATAGCGATGACAAGTTCACAAAATCACAACCAGCAAGTGAGATCTGGAAGGCCTCTCTTTATGTGTGCATGCAGTACAAACACCACTGCTTAACTTAAAAATCTCTCACACTTTAATTTGCTTCGAGATTGGAGATGAGCAGTAGCACAATCTATTCCACGAGTTCCGAGATCGCAAATCAACAATGGAGGATTAGCGCGCCTAGCAACTGTAACAGCGGCATGGCCTTAAAAGAAGACAACTATATATGTTAATTACTCATCCGGCATCAGATCACTGCACGCAGCAGCAGCTCGACGTACTGCGACTAGCAACTACGAGTAGCAAGCAGATCGATGGGTCAGTGTGAGCTAATCTGATTCGTGGCGTGTGGATGGGGGTATGGATCGGAGCGGAGAGGCCGGGCGTGGTGAAAAGACGAGAAGGCATCCGATTCCGTCGATCCGATCCGATCCGTTGGCTGGGGACTCGAGAAAGGAATGTCGGCCGGCCGCGGCCGGTCGGCGCCACGCCGCGCCCATCGCTCGACCTGTCCCTGTCGCGCATCGCTAGCTCGCTCGGTGTCAGTCTCCCCAGTCCCACCACCACCAGACGTACAGCACAGCCGGCGCCGCGCGGCATCCCATGCCAATGGCCGCGCCGGCTTCGGCAGCTCGCCGAAGAATCTCTCTCTTTATTTTGTGTCTACACTACTGTCTAGGAGCGGCGGCCCATAGCCATAGCAACTCCGAACCAGAGATAGTAATTTGCATTGTGTGTGCCCGCTTCTTTGCAAGCATATATGCAATATTTTCTTCGCGAAGTGGCACGCATGCATGTTTCCAGGTCGTGCTACACACAGCAATAGCATATATGATCGATCGAGCTACAGAACACAGTACACCAATCGAGGCGCAACGCAGCTATGTGTGCTGCGTTTGCGTGTATGCTTCTGGAAGAAGCAATGCAAATAAAGGATTATAGACTCCCCAGAGCAGCTAGCAATATCGCCTTGATGCCGATGGCCGCCACGGATGTCCTCGCGCCAGGACGCAGATCGGAGCGGGCGCAAGACGACGCAACGTTGATGCTTTAACGAACGCCGATCGATATGTGTGCCTGCTGCATGCGTCAGCCGACACGAACACGCCAAACCCTGACGGGCGACGCCTCTCCAACTCGATCCAACCGCCGCGTCGAGAGCGCGAGCGAGCTAGAGAGATCTCATCGCCGCCGTCCACCGCGCCGCCCGGCCGGCTAGCTGGGGCAACCCACTGATTGGTCGATCGAACCACTTAACCGTTGCGATCGTCCGCGCCGATATGGTCGAAACCCAGACCACATCGCCACGCAGAACTACCCGGTCGAGTCGACCACTCGACCGATCTCGCCGCGTCCTTGTCGCGAGCCGGTAGCCTGTCCGGGCGGCGTTCGGTGTGCTCCGATCCACGGGAGGGGAGACCGAGTCGCTGTCCTCCTGCGACCTGCGTAGCCGCTTGTTCGACGTACCGGACTGTGTATGTCCGCGACGCCGCACAGACACGTCATCAGGGAGCCAATTAAGAGACTGGTCATCGCTAGGGCTGATCTCGCAATCACGTCAACTATATGAACACGAGGCCTTGAGAGACACATATATGCATGCATGCACATTGCGCCTCGTGTCGATCTTGCAGCGATCTGGTGCGGTGGCGGTTTACGATTGGGATGAGCCACTTCCAGGCACGATGGCACGAGCCGCCCGGAAGTCGCATAGCATTGTGCCGCTTCAGGGCAGAACAAACCGGCCGGAGTGTGTGGATAATTAAACCCTTTGGCTGCGGCGTCTATGTGCAATGGGCTGGGCATCGTATCATGCAGCTGCTGCCTCCCCTGTAGGACGATGGAGCTAGTGGACGGTGAAGACTACTGATGGGCGGAGACGACGTTTGCTTGGTGGTGCAATCATGCACGGTGGTGTGGGAGATGATCGACAACCCAACCGACACATAAAGGAAGAAGGTCAACAATTTTCATCTGCAATTCGGCATCAGACGGCTGACTGTTCTTATAGCGCAACGTTTGATGGTAACCCGTGGAAAAACCGTAGAATGAAGAAGTACGTGATGCTTGCAGACCCTACCTGGTTTCTAGTGCTGGCCATCTGTTTTCCAACGGTAGGTAGCTCTAAGAAACTGACCATGACAAATTACCGTATCGCACAAGGTTTCGATGAAAGTAATGCTTATTATGTGATGTTGTTCTAGATGTTAATGCCTACGTGGGTAGAACAAATATTGTTCTAGAGTAGATTCTTCCCGACATATATGGATGAAAGCGCTAGCTATATGTATGGTGAGCCTCATATGCAGCGCAGACACAGCCTAAAAATTGAGTGTCAGCCTGTTCTTTGTTGGGCTTTCATAACTACAGTGAAACAAGACAAACTCCGTTGAATAACAAAAATTAGTGGCCGCCTTTGCCCAATGCTTGGTCATGGACAAAATGGGGGTCTCAAATAAAGTTATGTTTAGTTAACAACCCAACCAAATGTATGATTGTGAGTATGACTCGTGTGGCCCACTTGCTATTATTTCCGCGTGGGCTTCAGGTAGAGTTCTTTAACAGTGGCAAGGCCAACAAGGTGGTTAGTATCCGTGCCAACTAACGTCGACTAACGGGTGAGGACTAATCCAAAAAAAATCTAAAATTCTAAAGAAAAAGAGAAACATTTGACCATAAATCAGTAAACTCTAATCATCGCAAATGTTGGATTTATTTTATTTAGCAAAATATCATCTACCTCTACCATTATGAACTAGTTATCATTGTGAAAATAACCCAAAATTACCCATGTTCTTCATCTAAATTTCCCAGGTATGACATTGAAAGAAATAATCTAAAGTAACCATAAATTTGAATGGAAATTATCCACATAGTTTATTATTAAATTTATCTCTAAATTACATGTGGTTCTCACTATAAAACAATATCCTAAATTACACCAATATGTGATGACAAACTTTGTTAATATTAAAAATACTATCATGAGGTATAAATGCATGATATGATGTGAGCCACCATGTTGAACACGTGGTTCAAATTAAGAGTTCAATTAAATACATGCTAAAGACATATGAAGGTACAAGCAAAGTGCAAAAACTATGCATTTGGATAAAAAAATTGTATATATAGATAGTAATTTCTAGCTAATTTCTATTAGAACCGGCCGATAAAAAGTAAGCATGTATTTGTATATAAATATTGTAGAGAGGGAGGTGAGCAATTTTTGTGAACGCTGGGACAAACATGCCATGATTGCATGAACGAAGTGGTGGAAGCTTAGAGAAGTGGCGCTTAAGGAGAGGATGCTAAGGGAGGAGCCTTGGGATGAAAGAGAAGATGCATTTAGGCTATAGATAGCAACATGTGTTTGGAAGGTGGCCTCAGAAATGTTAGTATGGGAGGCAACAGGAAGGGAAAGACACTTGGTGGTGGAATAACGAGGTGCAAAGGGATATTAAGGAGAAGAAGAATCGTTCAAGCGCCTCCATCTTGATAAGAGTGCAGGTAACATTGAGGACTATAAATTAGCAAAGAGGGTTGCCAAGTGAGCATTGAGTATAGCAAAGTCATCCTTGATGCATATGATTACCTATATCAGCGACTAGGAACGAAGAAAGGGGAGAAGGACATCTATATGGCTATGATCCCCGAGAGAAAGACAAGGGACATCAACCAAATCAAATGCATCAAGGATGAGACAGATCGACTTCAAGTGAAGGATGAGGAGATAAAGGACAGATGACGAGTGTACTTCAAAAAGTTATTTAATGGGGAGAATGAGTGTCGTACCCTTGATCTAGGTAATTTTTTTATGATACTAGCGAACATTTTGTGAGGAGAATCCAGGAGGCATAGATTGGGGAGAATTGAAGAGGATGAAGAACGGTAAAGCGATGGCTTGATGGTATCCCCATTGAGGTGTGGAGATGCCTAGGTTCCAGAGCGATAATATGGTTAACTAAGTATTTTTAAACTTGTTTTTAGGTCTAACAAGACGCCTAAAGAGTGGAGGAGTATATTAGTACCTATCTTCAAGAATAAGGGGGGATGTTCAAAGTTTTACTAACTACCATGGGATTAAGCTGATGAGCCATACAATAAAGTTTTAGGAGAGGGTTATCGATTATCGCCTGAAGATTGATCATGGAAATGACTTTCTTAATATGACAATTATGGCGAGATATAGTAATTATGGGAAAGATTGATCATGGAGATGACTTTCTGAATACGACAATATGGAGAGATATACTCCGGTAATTATGGGACTTAGTACTAACAAAGTCTCAAAATTACTATCGGTTCGGAAGCATGGGTCCAGAATCAGTGAAAAATAATAATTAGCTATTTAGCTGTACATGTGAGTACTCTTATTTAACTGGAGTGTTGAATATGGCAGGTTGGTTCTACCATAAAGTAATCGAACGACTAAGGATAGCTCAATTCAAACTTTCACGGGATGTCTACCTAGAGCGTTCTCCTGAAGATTCAAAAGCAAGAGCTGTGAAATCAGTGGAACACAAAGGTGAATACGTCAACAAGTAGTAGAGGGATCGGACTCGCTGCCGGCTGCCGTGGAGCTCGACGTACGACTCCTGTGTGCAACCACGCAAATAAATCGCCCACAAATTCACGCAAAAATTCACCACTAGCATCCATGCCGTGCATCCGCGGCGGCCACGGCCGGCCAGTTGGTCACCGTACGTAGGTCCAGAGAAACAGCCATAACTGTACGTCTCCCAGTTCGTCGATCGATCCAACGCACGCACATGAAACCAATGAATCAACCGCATTACATCGCATACGACAGCCCAATACCCCTGGACGCATCAAATCGACGTCGACGCCCGGCTGGTCCCATCGATGATCTACCGCCCTCGACGTCAACGACAGATCGGTCCATGCATGCGGGCGCGCCATGGCTATGCATGCAGGTAGGTAGGATCGCAGGAGGGAACCCCAGGGGGGCCATGGCCAGCTCCCAGCCGTCCGTACCGGGTCCGGCGCATACCTACGCATGCATGCAGCCATGCACGGCCGTCGATCGGGGTCCAGCCACGTGACGGCGAGCCACCGACCCCGACCGTCTTGGCAGGCAGGGGCCTCTCCTCTAAGTCTCCGG
Organism: Digitaria exilis; assembly: GCA_015342445.1. Classification (NCBI taxonomy): domain Eukaryota; kingdom Viridiplantae; phylum Streptophyta; class Magnoliopsida; order Poales; family Poaceae; genus Digitaria; species Digitaria exilis. The sequence continues at coordinate 279,174 of JACEFO010001827.1, read as the reverse complement.
GCGATCGGTCGGTCGACGACGAGACTGGTTGGTACTGCACTGCATGCACGGCGCCAGTATCGATCGGAGCCAGGGTCGGAACAGGCAGGGAGAGGGGCTCGAAATTAAGAGAAGCAGCAGCACGGACAGGCTTGCATGCCGCAGGCGTCTTCGCCGCATTGGCTTGGCCCTGTGCTGCTGCCGCTGCTCTGCATCAGCAGCGAAGCGAAGGAAGGAGACGCGTTGTACTAGTAGCTTGGCCCAGCTTATAGCTGGTGTGGTCGCGGCCGTGGCCGGCCGCCTGCTGGTCCCGTTGGCCGGTCGCGGCCGGCCGTACGATCAAGGTTTTGGTTTTTACCACGCGATTGCATCGCCAACCTGCTGTGCAATGCTGCTACGGTGGACGGTGCACACAGACGCCGACTGGGGTAAGCTTGGATGGATCCAAGGACGACTTTCTTTGCTCCTGTGGACGTCTGTCGGGGTGTCGAGAAAGAATAGCCTACAGCAGGGCGTTTGGAAGGCACCGAAGACATACAGGGTCAACTCGATCGATAGGTCGACAACGACATGCATGCAGTACTGATCATCAGGGTCCGAGCTCGTGTATACTCGTACGTGCTTGTCTCTGTGCACTCCCCCACTGCTGCTCTATAGCAGGGAGTTTGGACTGGCTCCAACGCAAGTCAACTCCAACGGTAATTCGGTAATCTGGTCAGGGACAATGGCACTGTGCGCGCTTCTGTCGCGCTATAGCAGAAAATGTAGACTGTTTTGGACAGCTCGGAGGCAATCAGGCAACGCCGCGGTGGCGATTCTAGATTTTTACATTTCACGGCCCGTTACTATTGTTACTGCATTGCAGTGGCTCCAGTTCTGCCAATGTAGCACATGAGACACGGCCGGTGAAGCCTAAAATTCTGCCTTTGCCGTCTTTCACCCTCCCTCAACAGTAGTAGCTCTATCAAAACCTGAGCTGGATTTCCGCTTGTTAGCTTAAAGGCATGTGCCACTGTATATATCGTAGATAAGCTTGGTCGCTCCTCTCTACTGTTTCAAATTAAATGAGCTTGTGGGCAAAGATTGTGTCACCAACTTTTAGTGATCCGGCGGTCCCGCCCTGCTGCAGCGACTCGACGGGAAAATACTAATAGTGTGGGCGCATAGTGGGCTGGGGTGAGCCTAAATCTGGCCGAACAGTATTGGGCTTTGCTCAGACTTTTTGACTGAACCGAGCCCCTTTAGCCCATCACCGGTCCAAGCACCTAGTCTCCATGTTAAACATGATGCTAGTTGCTAGGGTGGTCGTTGGTCGCAAGCAGATCGAGAAAACAGAATATAGTATCATAAGTGTCACTCCAGCATGTCACTAGTATACTTATTTGTAAGTGTCATTTGCTAATTTTACTTTAGAGTTTAGTTAGTTTTGGCAACCTGCAGTCATTGCTGGCCAGCTGACGACATCGAGTGTCGTATATGCTGGCTCCGCTCCTCTCGGTCCACTGTAGAATTTCCACGATCTCCCTGATAATGTCACATTCTGTTATGACACAACTGTAACGTTGAAACGAACCGGACTTTTAATAACAAAGTCCGACTCCATGTACCATTGCGATAGTCCCAGGAATAGTGCTACCGCGTACAGAACTCATCTCATTAGTATATCACAGACATCCATTCGAATTACATCACATGACAAAAATATAGTAACCAGTACATGTCTCTAGAATCAGTACATACGCCTCATGGGCTGAATGCAACATAAAGTAAATGTAGCGCAGCGGAAACTATCAAGCGTCCTCCAAGTGGTCTCCTCTCCACAGGCAATCTCCTGAGCGTAGCTGCAGCCTAGTCGTACCACCCGTCATGGTTGAACTCGTGCTCGGACTCGTACCCTGCGAACTCACAGACTGTTCCCAAGGAGTGGAACAGGTTCACGTTACCATCTGTATGCAAGCTTTAGGTGGCCTAATTCTAAGGGGAAAGAAAATAGCAATGGAAAGGGGTGAAGGTTTCCTAAGCAGCAGCAGTAAATAGTTTCATCATTCCCATATCCCTCTTTTACTACAACTCGGGCCGTCCTGGCTCACCAGGTCCCGTCTCAACTCAACACCTCCATCTCTCGGGCGATGCGCGGGCTCCCATCCCCGGCATCTCAAGAGGTACAGACGGATCACAAGGGAGACGGAGCTCAACCTCGCTCTCCCCGCCCGCACCAACGACCTCACACACTCTCCTATAGGGGAAGAGAAAGCATATCCCAAAACAATGGACGACCGAGACATTAACACTGCGCTTTCCGAGACAGAGGTCACGGCTATACGTATAGATCATAAGACTCTGCAGAGCTTGTACGCCTGTACCCAACTCGGGCTGCAAACCGGGGGTCAACCGGTTGAGACACAACCCACAACTAGTAACTCCTAACCGGAAACGGCATCCTCCTGCATCCCTCGGGTCTGAACGCCTCAGCACGCTAACCTTGGCCCCAAGAGCTATGAAGACGTTCCCCGTGGGCCAGACGGGGGTGAATAGCTCGCCGATCGGGGGTGTAAGGACGCATCCAGTCCCCCTAACACAAATACCACACTGTGGTCGCCAACAGTCCGGATACCGCTCCGAGAAAGGCTAGCTGGTACTCCTCCCACAAAAGCAAGCTGGTGCGTACGGTACAGCGATAACGAGGTCGGTCAACAAGGTTTAAGGTGCCGGTACGGGTGTCATCGTCCCAAAAGCGTATCCACCACAGTGGTCCACAACCGTTACCATCTCAGGTAACCACCATACTCCTAGCTCCCAATCACAAGTCACAACCGTGCCCGCCACAGGCACAACATAGGGCTTACTCAGAAGCTCGCCCCTGGCTCCCTGAAAGCCTAAGTCGGGTTATTATAATACCCGCACCGACAAGGACCTACTAAGGTCAAAATCACCATACTCCTTCTCAGTTTTCCCACACACCCCACACGGAGAATATCTACCAATCCCACACATAGCATGCATAGCAATAGCAATATCTCAAGTATATAGTAAGTGGTAGGTCATCAAGGGGTAAAGGCAATAAAGGGCTATGCATGGCTAATCATCATATAATCATCACGTGCAAGCACTAGCAGACTAACAGCATATGCCTAATGGGCATTCAAAATATGGGATGGGCGTGAACCTGGAGAGAGCGGGTAGTTGTCGAAGTCCTCGGCCGGATCCTCAATCAGCTGCTCACGGTCGTCGTCTCCTGAACACGGAAGGTACGGTAAATCCTACGGTAAATGGCAAGAAATCCAAAGAACAGCAAAATAGAAGATCCAAATAACTCCAATTACCCTCCCAAACCGTTATTCATATTTTTAGAAAATTATAGAAACTGGTTTCATAATTTTCTGACTTAATTTGAATTAGTTATGAATTTTCTAAGTTTAAATCATTTCTGAAAAAGATAAACGAATTCCCGAAAAGATTAAATCCGGAAAAATCTAGAGCGCGACACGTGGCAGCACCAGAGCGCGTCACGCGGCCCTGCTGACGTCAGCATGACGTAAGCCTGACGTCAGCCGAGGGGTCCGGAATTGATGACGTCAGCGTGGGCCCGGCTGACGTCATCACGACCAAGTCAACCTGACAGGTGGGCCCACTGGGCGGTGGGCCCCGCCTGTCAGCGACTCTGTTAGGCGCGACAGCGCGCGTGGGCGCAGTCCACCGTGAGCCGTGAGTGCGGCTCACGTGGACCGCGTCCACCGGATCCGGTGCGGCTGCGCGCCGATCCGGTGCGGCTGCGCCCGTGTCGCCAAAATCGTGCGCGGCCGGATTCAAAATCCAATGGGGAAAAGTTCACGCGCGCGACGTGTTCGACGAAACGCCGCAACAGCGTTCGCGACGCGCGCGACGCGACGGCACGGCGCGCTCGCGCGTTCGCTCGCCAGCGTGCGAGCGCAGACCCGTGCGTTGCTCGTGTGTGTGCGGTGGAGCCAAACGGGCGCATGTATGCGCGTGCGCGCTCGCGAACGTGCCAGTGCGGCTCGTCGCGGCGGCGGCACGCGCAGAGGCCACGGCGAGCTCGCCGGCCGTGCGAGGCAGCGCCTCGTGGCCGGGACTGCGCACGAGCGAGCTCGTGTGCGTGTCGTGCGCGTGATTGAACAAGTGTGTGTGAGTGTATGCGGGCGTGTGCGCGCCATGGCCGCGGCATGGCCTTGCCGGTCGCGGGTGCTCGGCAGCCCGGTTCCGCGGCGGCTGGCGCGTGTGTGCGTGCGCTAGGGTGCGCGAAGGCTCCTGCAGAAGAGAGTGCGGCTCGATGGCCGGGCAGATGGGAGGATGGCCCTAGCGGTGGTGCTAAGTCCATGGCGGAGCTCCGGCGAGCGGCGTCGAGTGGAATCAAGGTGGGTCTCGGGGGATTGGCTCACCTAAGGGCTCGAGAAGAGAGAGACGATGCAGGACGACGTTGGCGCAGTGGCGAGGTGATGCGGTGCCAGCTCGGAGCAGCGGTCGTCGTCGACGTCGGTGTTCGCGGCGGCTCCACGGTGGCGTACGGCTCGGCGTCGTCGAGGTACGGCTTGGCTCGTCCTCCGTGCTCCCTTGGCGGCTGCGGAGCTCCTGCCCGCAGCAGCGTTGCTCCTCCTTCCTTCCTCTTCCTCCTTCTTCCCCTCCTCTTCCTCTTTCCCTCTTCTTCTCCTTTGCTTGTGTTCGCGGCGGTGGTGAAAGGGGATTGACCCCGTGGGAGCGATTAGGCTCAAATTGGGGACTCGGGCTACTACTTGTAGGCGAGGAAAGGGAGTTGAGGTGGCTTGGGCGAGGGGCAAGGGCGGTTACGGGTCACACGAATCGCGTGACCCCGGCACGGCGATGGCGAGCGCGTGCGCGCGTTCCGCGGCGTGGAGCGTGGCCGCCAAGGCTTCTAGAGGGTTCCGGGGTTTGGCTTGGGCGAGGGGTAGGGGCTAGCGAGGCGCGGCGCGATCCTAGGCGCGAGCGCGCGCCAGCGCGGCGCGGGATCACGCGAACCGCGTGACCGCGCGAGAGGAGGCGTGAGGAAGAAGATGAACTGTGGGTGTGAGGCTGACATGTGGGCCCCACCTGTCGGCGCGGCGCGGCGAAGACGAAGCGCGTCGCTGGGCTGCGCGCGTGAGCGAGTGGGCCGAGCGAGTGGGCCGTGCGCGCGTGCGAGAAAAAGAAGAGGGAAGGCGGCCCGGCGCGGAGGGAAAGAGAGATGAGAGAGAGAGAATGGGCCGGCCGTTGCTGGCCCAAACTGAGATTTAGCCCAAAGTTTTGAATTTGAATTTATAATTCAAATTCAAAAGCATATTTATATTTCAAATAAAATCCAAACAAATCCAAATAAAATCCAAATGCCACTCTAGATATATTATCCTTAAATAAAATAATATTTTTCTAGGATTTAGATGAGAAAAGAACTTGACCTTAGGCAAATTTAAATTGTTGCACATTCCACTCAAAATTTTTAATTCCACATTTTTAAACATGCAATTTTTTTAGGAATGTTACAAACGTCGACTGCACTTTTTTTTTAGAAAAGAAGAAGAAGAAGATAACGGTCGAGTCGTTACCGGGTGCTATGCACTAAGGTTTGTTTGAGAATTTTCGACCGCCCAGAATCATCCAGGAAAACTACAGGAGACAGAAGCCTGCACGTAATTCAAACCCTTTTCTTCCAAACCTCTCCTGATCAAGCAACCCGCGAGTATCGTCGACCGCCCCCAGAGCCAAAAGACACCCACCCAACCAATGCGGCTATGAAGTCCAACGATCCACGACTCCACCCCCAACGCCGCAACAGACACGAACCTGGGAAATGGCCGGCGAAAACGCCACGGCCACCCGTTCAAAGCACGGAACTGCGCGTCCGCGTGATCGAGACGTGCTCCGGGACAGATTAAACGAGCCGAGCGATGATTCGCCGCCGCCGGCACGAAAGCGCGAACGAAGCATGGCCGTCACTTGCTTGCCCGCGCCGGCGACCCGGCCACGCTAGCTACGTCATTCCGTGGTGGAATCGATCTCCACACGAGGGAAGCGACAGCACGAACACCGAGCAGAGGCGATCCGGGGTGCCGCCGCCGCCGCCGCCGCCGCTGCGCTGCCTCTGCCTCGCGGCTGGCTGATTCGCAAACTCGTTCTGATAGATACACATATACATACACTACATAACTTAACCTGATGCGACTGGTTTCCCGTTGTTCATGCTAGTTGGAGATACACACAGGCACAAGCAGTGCTCGGGAACATGTCAGTGGAGCCGAACGCGCACGGTCACAGCACATGGCCATGGGGAGGATCGGGGTGGGTGCGCCTTGTCTTACGACGAGCACAGGGAGGCTTTCTGCTTCGCCAGCATCTGGTTCAGCTTCCCGACGATCTGCCGGTTGCTGCACATGTGCTCCCGGAAGGACGCGCCGAGTCCCCGGAGCGCCGCCACGTCGCTGCCGTTCGAGGGCGCGTTCAGCAGCGTGGAGAAGAGCTTCGTCCACAGCTCCACGTTCCAGTACCTGCGATCGAGTAGCAACAAACGCGATCCTCATACTACTGCCCCCCGTTGCAAACATTGTAACAATTCTCAATGGTGTAGCGCTGCACACCTTTTAAGCGGCAGCTTCGGCTGGTACTCGTAGCCTCCGCCCGCCCGGGGCACCTTCTGCACGCTCATGACCGACCCTTGAAGCATCATGTGGACGATGGCGCAGAGGCCGTATGTGTCCACCTACACGCACAAGAGACCAGCGCGCTCTATCGTCAGATAGCGGCATCCAGTGGTTGTTAGCAGAGAGCAGCTCAGGAAAGCATAGGCTCCGGACCTGGTACGTCCAGTTTCTGTCTTCTTGCATCTCGACGCAGCGGAATCCCGACGTTCCACAGTCCCCGTGGAACTCCGTGCCCGTGCGGAAGAGATTCAGGTCAATGCCACGGCCCCAGTCCACAAGGCAGAGCCCCTGGAATGCAGATTTCGTAAAACATCAGAAAAGGTGCACCAATGCCTTTAGGCAAGTTGCCCCAATGTGTTAGGATGGATTTGCTCACCTGGTTCTGCTCGTCTCTTGTCTCGCTTCTGAAGGTCTCTTCTGTAATATCTCCACTTTGCATATACCAAGATTGAAAGAAAGACACCGTTCAGTAAACAGTTGGACATATATTGATTGGAACGCTGAAAATTCAAGGAATGGGCTATAGCCTTATCAATTGAAAATATTTCTATTATGATTTACCTCCGATGGAAGGGATAGAGATCATGTTTCTAAATAGAAAGACTACTTTAACTACATGTTAGTTTGCTGTTATCTTGATGGTCCTATTTCTAAATAGAACAGCAGATCAGAACATCAACATTCAGCAGAAAAGGCTAGAGCAGGTGCAAAAAATGGTATGATTACCTGAGGTAACAAACAAGTATGTTATCAGGTTTAAAATCACCATGGATTATGCCAACACTGTGCAGTGTTTCCAGCATTTTGAGCATCTCGATGGTATAATACATGCATAGTAGTTCATCCATATGCTGATTGACCACTACGTGAGAATTTATGACATCCTGCAGAAGGCTTGAGTTATATCTCATCATGTCTTTGAAATATCAATTGTCTGTAGTTAAATATCCCCTGACATAGATAATCAACACACGAAAGTACTTTGGTATTCTAATTACCAGGAGCGTTCCATATGGCAGGTAATTGCAGACTAGCACGCTAACATCGGAGAAGATATGCACCTCTTGTGCATATCCAAAGCTTGGTCTCTGAAAGTAAAACAATCTATGGTATAAACATCATTATGGTATAGTGAATGAATGTTGAGGCTTCTGTAACAAAACAAATTTGGTACCTCAACTTCAGATATACGCATATCAAGCTGGCGATACATGTAAAACTCCCAAGGAAATGGGGGATTCTGAATCTGCAAATGATGAATAGCATTTAACAGTGCAGCAGACTATGAAAGGCAACTTTCACTAAGATAGTTGAAACATTGTTCACCTTCAAAGCAACCATTTCATCCGTGTTACCATCAACAGTGGCTTTGTATACTTTAGCAAACGCACCAGTGCCAGTAGGTCCTTTGATCTGATACTTTAAACCACCTACACAAAAGGCGGGATCGTATTTGCATTTTGTAATAATAACACAAATGAGCTTATCAAAAGTTTAAAACAAAAGAAAAGTTATTCATTGCAAATCGTGAGCATTAACCATCAATTAGTATGATTAAGAATGTATGACAACTTTATGCAATACTGAAACTAAATAATTACAGTTATACCTAACTCAATGACCTTGTTTCTTAACATATTCAGCGAAGAAGTTAAGGCCACCTTTCCGTGGTAGACCTTGTTACTCCTGTGATAGCCCTGTTAGAATTTGTGCAACCCAAAATGAGAGTCAACCAGCACATAGAAAAACTCTACATGATAGTATATGAACTTACAGCAAACTTCCTGAGGTCACAATTAATTTTATCCAGTAAAGTGTTCCTTGTAGACACGGACCATGGATCTACCACAATAGGTTCATTCTTCTTGTTTTTTGATGGCTGGAGCCAATAGCAAACAAAAAAACAGAGTGAAGAATGTATATTAATCCACCAGGATTGTAGGCATCAGGCAATAATTGCATGAAAATGATAGTATGTAAAAGAATGGACAATAATGAAAACTTTACACACAGAATATGCAAATTAAAAGAAAAAACATGAAAATGTTATGAATAAATTACTTCCCAGGCTTGCGAGTGCTATATCTTCACAAAAAGAAAAAAAACTCACATATCCCTTTTTCTTTGTTTATACTCCATAATGCTTGGTTCATTAAAGCATTGCAAGTTCTGTCTTACCATATAGAAAAAAATTCTACAGCTAGCAAACTAGCAAATTCACAATAGAGTATATGAATATGAATGAATGAAAAGTGCACTCTGAAATTCATTCCCAGTAATGACTAATCCAGAATCAACTGTATTTCTCACTCATAATACGATTGCCAGTCTAAGCAATTAGAGGTGTGCTATTTTTCTATAATATTATTATAGGCCATGGGAATTGAAAGAACAAGCTTCCCACTAGTTAATATGGATCTAAGTGAAAACAGATACTATTGATATAATGATATATCAGCCAACATAATAAAAAAAACACAAGGACAGACATCAATGCACATTAGCCCCAACCAATGTTCAAATTCCATGCAGCAAGGCAGCAAGCTACACACAAACAGATAAATGAATGGAAACGAATCACAAGCACAAGAATGTGTAACTACAAATCTGTGTAAACCCAAACATTCCACTGCACAAGAAATAAGAAACATCCTTACTGTGGTATAAACTATATAGGGCTCCAAAAAATAATTAGGCATGGGCATATGGATCACACTACGGTTTTCGTACAAGCTACTCCGCATTGGTGACTACCCAACTAGTGACTGGGCCAAGAATTCATTAGCTAAGTGAGGTAATAAGACTATTAAGAATCCTAAATCCTAATGCAGTTCAAGATAACTAAAAAAATGAAATTCCATATTGATAACCCCGCAAAACATCCCACATTGGTTTCAGGTTCTCTGCAGAAGGTAGTTTAATATTAGGAGTTAAGCTAAAAAACAAGCTGTTTCTCACCCTGCCCCTTTAGGTAACATCGCTAAGAAGTTGAAGGCTCTATGGTAGCCTCCACAGGTGCAGAAAACTTATAGACATACCACATATTCACAGAACAAAGTACAATTCACATCAAATGAAAGGTAGTTGACAAACCATATTATCTCTTGTCTGTAGTACAAGGTTCACATGAACTCTACAGAGAAATTAAAGGAATATGTTTTCAAAGTAGTTAGCTAGTCCATTTCTGGTTATACAAATGTATCGACAGACTCGGAAGTAAAGTAAGGACATGATTCAAAATATACAACATGAAATTTTCTGGTTAGACAATAGTTAAGAACATTTACTGGAGACCACTGAGAGCTCCAGTGACAATACAGAACTGACAGTATAATGACTATAGATCAAATGGCAAAGCCCAGCAATGAGATTCAGATATGAAAATTGCAAGTGAATGCAAACTCTATGAGCTGAAATAAACAGGAACATGATGCTCAACATACCCATGAGTCATTTCAATGGTCAACATACTCATGGATATAGACAATATGAAACATTGAAAGGCTTGATAAATAGGAAAGTCTGGTGCCCAACATGAAGGATAGAAAACAACTAGATCACATTGCATAGTTACCAAACCTGTGCATCCATGTCTGCCTCTTCTACAAGCTGATCCAAATGTTTCAAAAATGTCAAGTGTGTTTTCTTCAGATGGTCGAGGGGCTCCGCTTTCCTAGTTAAGTCACAGATCATAATTTACCATCACATCGACATGAGAACACCGGGTTGGATCTGCTCAGAAGTGAATTTCTAGTGGAAAATATATTCCATTCGCACAAACCTGGAGACGCCGATTGCATACACCTTATCAGCCTCCTGCACTTTTCCCTCGGCACAGAGATACAATGCATATGATTCATAGAGCAGTGCATGCTCCAAGAACATTCTTTTCTCTTCCAGCTGCGTGTAAACCTCGGGGAAGGTCTCAGTTACATCCGCCTAAACATCAAGAATCATAAAAGAAAAAAATGAGAAAAAGAACAACAAATTAGACAGGAGGAATGATATCATGGTATTTGAAATAAATCAGATTACATAGAGGATCCATATCTTGAGGAGGCGCGGATCAGTGGAGTACTGGTAGTCATCCCCATATTTTCTAATGCATTCAGTCAAGTAACGCTTCAGCTGGTCTAGGGCCGATGCGTCACATTGTGGCCCTGTCCCAAGCTCATCCATGACCCTGCTGATAGACCTGAACACAATCCGGAAACCAACCTTACTAGGGTTTCGCGCAGCACTAAGCGAAATTCGGGAGATTCGGGAGTTACCTGAGGTATGGGAGGATGGGGTCGGAGGGCGGCGAGGCTGCCTCCAGAGGAACCGTAGGCGTGGACCTCCGGGGCGGGCTGGAGGCGACCCCCGGCGCCGCCGACGGCGTGCGTTCCAGGACCACCATGGCCGGAAACGGAGAGCCCCCTGGATCGAACCTGCGGCGACCGCCGGAGTCGAGACAGCGACGAGCCGACGAGCAGCTCTCCGGCGGTGACTGCCTTGGCAGCTCGTCAAGATGGGGAAAATTTTGAATCGCCCCAGCCGCACAGAGAGAGCGGGCTGGAGGCTCCCCTCGTGGGGCCACTTGTCGGAGAGCGGCGCCAAGAGGAAAAGAGGGGATGGAAAAGTAGGTGGCCTAGTGGGCCTTCTTCCCTCGTGAGTGAGATGATCGAGCTGGGCTTCCATGGGCCGGGCTCGGTGTCCGTGACGGCGTCTAGAAGCCACGGGCGGACGGCCGTGATCGTTTGTAACGGCAGCGTGTTGGTGCCGGTGCCGCCGTCCGTCCGGGCAGCGTCGACGGCGGCTTGAGCGTCAGAGCAGGAGGGGAGAGGGGAGAGGGGAGAGGCGGAGCTGGGGAAGAGATGGAGGCGCTGAGGAAGCAGGCGAGCAAGTTCAAGGAGCAGGTCGCCAAGCAGCAGCAGGTCCGGATCCCACACCTCGTTCTTCCTTGCTCCTCGCGTTCCCATGCTCCTACCGGTGTGCCTAAGGAAAATGGGCGTGATCTCGCTTCGTGTAGCTGCGCAATGTGTCGCGAGGTTGCCGCCAGGACTTGGCGGCGAGATTTTATGCCGGTTTTGGGGTTCTCGCGTTTGTTCTTGCTGGATCTCGGGGTTTCGATGCGAATTTGCGGTTCTTGGGCCGCGTGGATCTGCGAGCCGTGTGGTTGGAGCCTGGACCCATGGGCTCCGGGTGGATGAGACTCCATTGTGTTGAACTGTTCATTGTGGCTCTGCTGGTGTGAAATCACTATTGCAGTTCATTGATTCCATGGTTCTTGATTGGAGGAGGAAATGGCACTGTATGGATATTGTTACTTGTTGCCCCTAAAGCCATGCTTATAAATCTGAAGCCGTCTGGTGAAAGAGGCTATTCTATAGTTCATTATGTGTATATTCGAGTTCTTCTGAACGCATCACTGAACTGTGGCAACAACTGCCATAGAACAAATATGAAACATAGAGAACTTCTAAATGACCTTATTATAGTTGATGCTACTGTTTTGAAATTGCAACTTTTTTGGATGCAATGTTTACTGGTGCTTTGAGGTTAACTCTTTCCTTGCTTACTTTTTGTAGTTTACGTTTTCAGGCTGTTATAAAGCAGTTCAGTACTACCGGTTATGAGCGCTCAGATTCTGTTGTAATTGATGAGGTTGAACTACAGAGACATCAACAGCTTGACAAATTGTATAGTTCTACTCGTTCTGGAAGGGTAAGACTGGGAGATTCTAGATAGTCATAAGACCGACCTATGTGGTGTGAACACATGGCCAATTGGTGTTGCGTTAGCACTGTTCACTAAAGAATGCTAAGCTTCAACTTTAACCATGTTCATTACATCACAGTATCACACATAATCTTTGTATATTCAATGCATTAGGCAATGTTTTTTTTTCTGAGTCATTAAATATTAGAGTGAAAATTCCATGTTTGTGGTATATGCTTTCCAGAGTTTCATTATGGTAATTGCCAATATATGATGTATACACACTAACAGGATTTCCAGAAGGACATAGTTCGAGCGGCTGAAGGTTTGGTATCTATTGGAAACAAGCATATTGAAGTGGGTATGTGCCTTTGTTATTCCCTCACAGAATAGGAAAACCGTTATTGTTGTTTTGTTGTCTTGTTAAATTTTTCAACATGTTAGAACCATTGGTTCAACATGTTAGAACCATTGGTTAGGATTAGAAATTGGATGTGCGCCCTCCAGAATTTAGTTTAGTATATGAGATAGAATTATACTCTTCAAAATACAGGGCATAATAGGATTCAAAAAATTTTAAAAAAATTGAGCAACTATGATAAAAATCTTATGCATATTTAGTATACAAAAGATGTATTATTATTTTTATTCCAAATATATTTGAATAATATTTGGTTTTATATCAATTTGATAATATATCATAAGAGAAACTAATGGTCAAATTACACTTAAAAAAAAAATGGTGGGAGTATATTGACATGCCCTTGTGAACTTGAGATTCATAAGAATAACTCCTTTCATATTTATCGCTTGCATACTTACAAAAGCTATTGTTTTAGCTTAGTTTGAAAATGCATATGAGCTCCAAACAGTGTATAATGCTTTTCTTTGGCACTGCATGATACTACACTTTATAGGAATCCCCTAACTAAACATCTAGGGAATGGTTTGTGAAATAGTTGCATCTGTTTCTTCCTTTGGTCACAGGAACAAAATTTTCAGAGGACTGCTATAGATATGGTGGTGAAAATAATGCAAGTGATGAAGCCCTTGCCAAAGCAGCATCACTATATGGAGGTGCTTTGAGAAATATTGAGAAAGAGTATGACGATTTCAACAGAACTTTGTCTTCCCAGGTAACTTTGTTTGTTCTTTGGGTTAATTCCCGCGTAGATCCTTTGGTTGAAAGAATTTTTTGAGAATTTATGGATAGGGGCTTTTGAAGTCTCTTGTTAAGTTGCCTGTTTGATGGGCAGGAAAGGTATTTGAGGGTTCAACTACTACAATTTCAAACCTGTGGGCAGGGTTGCTAAATGGAATGGAATCAAGTAGCTTTTTAATGGAAGATGGATACATCTCAGCCCGTTAAACTCACTATTGTTTGCATGGCTTTACTGAAACTGTAGAGAATTCCATTGATGGATATATTTTGTAGTGGATGAATTGATGGTTGTGTATGCATACTGGATGTTGCCCTTGGCAACCCAAGATTAGTGCTGCTGACAAGAACATCCAAGAACATTGCATGGCCATTCAGTTTGGCCCAAAAATAGAATTGTCTAGTTTCGTCAAAATCAAAATGTTAAAAATCTATATCCTTTTGTATCCTATTTTTGTCCTTTACTTTCATGTGATTTCAGTAGTTTCTGTATGGAATTCAATAACCATGTGCAGTACATTTGGAAATATTGTGGTTGTAGAACAGCCTTTATCCGTTCAAATTTGAGCCCAGCCTCTGAAATATATGCCATTTTGGATTAAAAAATATAAGAGCATCTGTATGTGTGAGATATTTTGATTTCATTGTATACATTCTTCCATTTGCTGGTGTTTCAGACCATAGACCCACTGAGGGCAATGTCTATGGGTGCACCCCTGGAAGATGCTCGTGGCCTTGCACAGCGTTATAGCCGGATGAGGCATGAAGCTGAGGTCCTTGTATGTATTGGCGGCTTGATCCTTGCTTCACATGAGTTTCTTTTGATTATTGTTGCTCGCATGCACCCTGATCCTTCTGGTTTGTTAAACAGTCTACTGAAATTGCTAGAAGAAAGGCACGCGTAAGAGAAGCTCCAATTCCAGAGCACACTACAAAGCTTCAACAGTCTGAAGCTAAAATGATAGAGCACAAAGCAAGCATGGCTGTGTTAGGAAAGGAAGCAGCAGCTGCACTTGCAGCTGTTGAATCTCAGCAGCAACGGATAACCCTTCAGCGGCTGGTTGGCATGGTGAGATTGCCTGCTTATAGTATATAGTCATTATATTTGCTTTGATTGTTACATTCATTTATTTCTACCCTTGGTCGTTCTTCTTGTTGAAGGTAGAAGCAGAAAAATTGTTCCATCTGAGGTTAGCTGCAATACTTGATGACGTTGAGGCTGAGGTAGAGCTTTGACTTTTCACTTTGATTGGTAAGTTCTGAAAATCCTCTTGCATTTCTGATTTTTTATTAATTCATATTTGTAGATGTCCTCTGAGAAGCAGAAGAGAGAATCTGCACCACCTAATTTATCTTCGCATAAGCGTGCTGAGAAAGCCCAGTACTTCCTTGCTGAGGTGAAAATGAGCAACAGGCAGTAAAAGCAAGTACATAATATCTCCATATATGTTTACCCATCTTTTTCGCGCTGCAGGCAGTGCATAACTTCAATGGAACCACAGAGAAGGAACTGAGCTTAATTGTTGGCGATTATGTTGTTGTTCGTCAGGTCAGTGTGTTAGTTTCTGCCGTCTTGCAGAACTGTTAGCGTAATCATGAAAAAAAAACTATCTGGACAAAGATTGACAGATTAGTATATGGGACACTTGTGCACAGTGACTGCATACAGGCTTGTACGGATGAATGTCCGTCAGTTAAAAGAACCATACTATGTGGAAGCAAATAGGGGTGAATTAGCATGTCCAACCAAAAAATGCTCAAATATATTCCACTCATTGATAATGATTCTGTATGATTGCTTACTCTTTCCATGCCTGCAACAGATTGCTCCCAACGGTTGGGCCGAAGGAGAATGCCGAGGCAAGGCTGGGTGGTTTCCAGCTGCCTATGTTGAGCGGCGTGAAAATATCCCGCCCAACAAAGTTTTCCCTCAAGCATAAGATCACAAGTGGGTCATCTGTTTCCACTGTGCAGTGCTTGCTGGTAGCAAATGACATTGATGACGACGATGCACAGTTTGGCATTAGGGGAGCTGTAAGCATGTATGTAACTTGTCACCGTTTGATGCTTTGTATCTTGTACATCTTATTTTCTAGTAGTTTAGAGTCTAGACTTACAAGACCTGTCAGCGCACACTGAATACGTAGCTTTGCATGTGTAACTGCCCTTGATGCGTCTATCGTGTGTTCGCGGCAGCTTTGTTCGTCCCCTCTGCTACTGACGCCTTTCGAGTGTAAAGTGATACTTACTCTATTACTTCTTTTTTTTATTATAGTATTATGTATGTTTCTGTAGTCCGTTCTGTTATGCATTTTTAAGTTGATATATCATTCGTGCATCACGGCTGCGACCCTTCTACTAAAACTGCAGAATCTGGGATCCTAATTTCTCGTATGATTGTATGAACTATGCCATGCGCTCTTCTTCAGTAGTTGAACTCGTTAGATGCTCTTCTTCAGTAGTTTGAACTCGTTAGATGTCTTGCAGACAATTGAGGTCGTTTGATATACAACAGACGGCATGGGATTTCTAGCATCTAGCAATATGGTTGCTATCAGTCAAATTCAATTCTTCGGATTGTCAACAGCTGAGTTCGATTGTGTGCATTTGACTATCCCCAAAATACCGTGCATGTATATATAGTTAAAATGTGCACGTCAATGCGAGCTCAGCTCAATGGTCCACAACAATCACGCGGAGGAAGTCAGGGCTGAAGTTATGTGCACTTTGTGAAAGGGCCAGCAAATTAGTATTTATCTTCGCCCGGATGCCCTTTGCATGTCGTAGGCACCCCATGAAGCGTGAGTTGCCCCGGGTCCATACTGGGAAGCAGAATCAGCAGCATTTATCTGCAAATACAGAAGCCACATCAAATGAGATTAAGGGGTGAGAAGACTAGTTCTGCATAAAATTAATTTGAAGCCAAAAGACTTACTTGATTCATGCTGTACCCACTGTTATAAGGATTTGGAGCAAAATTGGCCTTAGGGTTGCCATAGCTTCCAACATAACCTGCAGGATACTGGCGAATTAAGTATAGCACACATACCACATACAAACAGAACTACGTAACAGCTCATCTATTATGCCAAATACTGAACAGTCAACACAACATTAAATTTCACAACAGGATGGTAGTTTTTCAAGAATGCGGTCTACGGAAAGGTTAGATTTTAGAATACAGGTTTTTCCAATATTAAATGCATAATCACTCTGGATGCATTCAGTTAAAACATTATCTCAGCACTTGGCTAGGTCTATTGTCAAGGCTGTCCTGCCTAATTGTTCACAGTTACAGAATCACCGTTCACAACAGAAAAGATATAAATATAAGCCTCACACTCATATCATACCTTGACTGCCTGCAGACATAATGGCCCGTGACCTGCTCTCTGCATTAGCAATCTCCGCTCGAAGTTTCTCCACTTCAGAAGCCACTGAAATCAAATTCTTCTGCATCTCTTGTCCCTGTTCATAACTCTCTGCATATCCTTTCTTCTCAAGCTCAATACCAGATCTGCATGTTCACTCATAAGTAAATATCATACAAGTTGAAGAAAGCAAAGGCATTCATTGCAAATTTGACTCTCTTAGTTACTCAATGGACAATCGAACTTCCATACAATCTACTTGTAGAACATATTATTCCAGTTTGGAATGAGGTGTGTTGACTAGGCAGAACAGCCAAGAAGGTTACAGGACCAGGTGAATGGGAAGAATAAAATGGCTAAGAACATGCTGACAGGGACGAAATAAAGATAAACCAGGGAAGAGCAGATAAAGGATTGGTAATAAGCCTGATGAGTATTCATATTTTCCCCATGACTGGAACCTTAGGCTTATTTTGAAACACAAAGGGAATAGATCAAAGATTCAAATTTTAGTAGAGATCTACCTCAAATGTTGTGTTTCATGTTTGATCTCCTGGATCTCAGCTTTCAGTGCAGACACCTTCTGCAAGTCTTCTGCTGAGCGTGCCAAATCTTGTGTTAACCCCTGGGCTTGGCCCATGAGTTCCTTCCTCGCTGCACCCAGGTTTTGAATATCCAGGCGAACTTGTGCAAGTTCTGCTCTCACGTCATGTACTGATCGGAGCTCTGCTTCCATCTTCATTGACCTCTCATAGACCTATCAAAATTTTGGATATTACATTAGAAGAACGAAAAATTAATTTTATTTGACATGTCCAGAGCTACTGCATTCAACTTAGACAATATTGGAAAACGATGCAGTCGGTCGGTCAGGAAAACTATACGGAAAGCTACCTTGTTCAACTTAGTCAGGCATGTCATAGACTAAGAGGTGCATGGATTTACATGCTAATATATCATGCACGTATTTGAACATGACACCAGAAAATGGGGTCTTATTCTTACCCTCAAATGAAACTTAAAAATCCCACTTATTTAAGCTATGCAGTTTCAAACGTACAACTAAGACAATTTCATGGAAAACGCACATACAGGTGTAACTAATAGAAAGCAACAAAGCATAGCATAAATAAACTTGGGTTGGTTCTACAAGGAAAAAAAACTACACAATGAACTTTGAATAGTGGACTAACATGATGTTAGCAGTTGGTAAAAAGAAAAGAAAAGAAGCATGCACATGTTAGCATATTTGTAAAGGAAAAAAAAAATCATAAGTGGAGAAATAAAATAGTTCTACCAGAAGTAGTAGAGTTTATACCGAAGCCATGAATATAGATTACTGAGCTTGAAAAGCTCCTATGAACAAATAATCCACATAGAGAAACTTCCAGATCAAATTAGGCAGAGCCATTGTGCTATCAAAAGTCTAACAGATTGCTTAGGCTATGCCTAATGAAAGACAGAGCAAATCTGGAAACTTTGGCATGTTTATGACAAATTTGAGTGTGGCACTAAAAGCAATAATCTCCACCCCTTAAATTCACCACTTCAACTCTTTCCTAAGTCCACCCATATTTGTATCCCCAACAGTCATGGATTCTCCAAAAACCACCCAACATTGTGTACCCACAAAAACACCTCTATTAAAATCAAGGCTCCAGATCTAATTTAATCCCTCATCACTCAAATCTAAAGGCTAATATGGTGGCGGAACTCCTTTCTCACCTGACATTACCTAATCTGATGAGCCCGTTACTTATGGTAGCAATCTCGATCTGGCAGCAGGTGCGGCGGCGGCCCACCCCGTTGGCATCTGCGCAGATGCCGGCAGGGCGTGCTGCTCCTGTGGAGCAGAGGCGACGCCTGTGGCCAAGGCGATTGTAGGGCACGCAGCGCGCTGGCAGCGAATGGCCTGGGGAAAGGCGGCAGCGGCGGCGCGAGGCGCGGCTATTACCCATGGCGGCATGATGTCGTTGACAACCGTGCTCCTCCTTCTCTCCTCTCACCTGGCAGGCGAAATCGTTCTCGCTTGTGCCTGCCTCCATGCCCAACGCTCCGGTATAAAATTTGTCCCATGTATTTTTCACTGCTGTGGTATATTTCTGATTGAAAAAATGTGTGCATGAATTTTCTTGCTCAGGCCCGTATGAGTGTTTGAGCTGATGCAAAATATAATGGATGCAGGTGTTCTAGATGGAGCTGTGGGCTACCATGATCCATGGACAGTCTGCAGATCACTGAGCAGCCTGCTAATTCCACGGTTGTGGGCTTGTGGCTATGGTATAAAATTCCATTCATGCTTTAGTTCATAAAGAAGACTGATTGATTAACTAAGTGCATTAGTTGGTGGCTAGGACCTGCATTCAAGGCGAGGCTAGGAAGCCTGCGTCTTCTCAATTATTAGGTCCTGTGAGATGTCTTTCTTCCTCCCTCTCAGTGCTTCAGCCATCTAATTTCCTTTCCCTATAAGGCTTTTGATCTTGTTTTCATGATATGCGCAACCTTTGTCTAGAGTGGAAGGAGCAGCTGAAAGGCTACGGAGGACCACAACGACAGTCACAAACTCATATAAAGAGAAGCAGAGTGAATGGGACAAAGGCTAAGTAAGTTCTTAAGCACAGACTCACATATATGTATTTTTTTATGTTAAATTATTTATTGGTTAATGAATTCTGCTAGCTCATTAAACACTAGATTATATCTAATAAAGATTTGCTAGATTTAATTTTTTGTGAATGCTATGTTGAAAGATAAAAATTCAAATGAGAGTCATTTATAAAAGGATAGGAGCAAGTTAAACGGTAAGTTCACTAAACAGTAGATTCTGTTTTTTTGGAAGTCTTTGAGTAAATTGTTTTCTTGGAATGGGGGTTGATTTTTGTCCAATAGTGGACATTACTATGTTATAGATATAGAATGTGAATAGTGTCCAATAGTGGACATTTATGGAGATATTCATGAATTTTTGAAGCACGGCAGGACTTATAGATGGCTTTGAAAGATACAATAGGCGTATGTTAATTTAAGCACTATGTTTTGGCTTGGCTGTCATTCAAGAATGATGATCTTTATGGGGTGCCAAAGTTAATCCATCTCATGATGTGCTTTCATTTAAAAATAATATGCTGTCTTTTTTATGTTACCGTAGCGTTAGCACAGGCAATATACTAGTTAGGGAAAATGACCTACATATACAAAAGCATGAATAGTGCCGTATCTGGATTTTTAATATGTACATAAACGAGACAAGAGGAACAAGACTAAATGATGAAGAATAGCTCAAAAGAATGTGAGGTTCCAATCCAATGTACTTGACATACTTTCCACCTCAACTGCGAGTTGCAACAATGGCGCGGGCATGGACATGGACAAATACAAATCCAGGGTTCTAATTCTGTTGCTTGTCACTTCCACTACTATGGAAGGCAGATGCCCAGCCTGTCAAGGGACTAGGTGGCCTCCTGTCTAGTGCCCAATTACAGCATAGTTACCTCGCCTTGGCAGACAACATAGCAACTTAAGTAGTCAAACCTTACTGGACTACGAGGCAAACTTGTTTCCTTTTCAATTATATATGGTGTTTTATGGAGGGGTGCATGTGTCAGTGTCTGATCTGGTGCAGGTGTGCAATTTGGCAGATTTTCTTGGGAAATATGAAACGCCACTTTGAACCCTACACGCGAGTGGGCTGTCTGACACTCCGACTCGGCAAAAAAATTAGGGAGCATCTGTCCAGGTAGCACTTCTGTATCCCCTTTCATATTTTCCCATTGCCGATGCTATCCAGGCAAAAAAAAAAACGCCTTGTTCACTTCTGCTGCAGTTGCAGCCAAACAGTACAGCAAGCTAAGGTTCAGCCTCATCTTTGCGTAAAAGACAGCGCCGACCTGTTGTGGTCTGGCTGGCTGTTGCAGCTGCACAGCCAGCACAACAGAACACACTGATGGGCACACATGCTCGCTTTGATCGATTTGGTGCGATTTTGGTGGCCTAAGATGTCATGCATAAATTTGACATGAAGAGTGGTGGTTTCCAATCCGGCACAGAAGGAGCAGAACAGATAGTTTTTAATGGCATTACAAGTTTAAAGTTCACATGGCCAAATCCCGAATCAATCCACTGCAACACAAGATATACACTGCAATGTCAAATTTAGCTCTAGATTTGCAAGATTGGGAGAAATTTAGATCCAAACAAATATAAGAGATTCCTCGAGGGCTGAAGCTCTATGTAACTTCAATTCTTGTGTCAAATTGAGCACGCGTTTTCAAGATAAGTACGTATTTGCACCCAAATTTGCCATGCATAGAAAAGAAGACATATACACTTATCCAGCACGCTGAAGCTCGGGGGGGGGGGGGGGGGCATCCGCACCTCGCGAAGACGTAGATCGCCCTCCTCCTGAGCTGATGCGAACGCGCGAGCGGTGCGGCCGAGCTCGTGCCGCGCTGCGGCAACCTCCTGCACAAGCGCCACGTGCGTCGCGGCCAGCCGCTGGTTCTGCGCTAGCAGCGAGTGCGCCTCGTCGATCTCAGCTCCAAGCCGCTCCTCCAACGCCGCAACCACGTGCGGCTGGGGCGGCAGGGGACCGCCGGCGCCGTGACCCGCAAAATGGCGGAGATGCGGTGGCGGCGGCTGCTCGAGGAAGCTGTCGGGGTGACCGCGCGGCATGCGAGACAGGTCACGGAAGTCATCGGGGTGGTGGTGCGGGGGCAAACGCGGGGGCTCACGGTAGTCATCGATGTGGTGGTGCGGCGGGAGGTGGGGGTGGTGCGGGTGGTGGAGCGGAGGAGGATGGTGGTGGTTGCCAGCGCCGCCGCCGCCGCGGGGAAAGGAGGGAGGAAGTGGGTTGTGGTGGCGGCCGGCCATGAGGATTGGGGAATCGCCGGAAGGCCGGAACCCTACCGATGGCGTGGTGCGGGTGACTGTTTTTTCCCAGCCCAAAAACGTTTGAGAGTATGAATCTGGGATTTTTGTTCTAAACCATTACAATTATTGGAAGTTGGAGAAATACTTTACAATTCATATATCCAGAGACATGCATTTATAATTTTGAAATTCTTGGAACCATGCCATTTTATACGTATTTGATGCTCATACGCACTTGCGGATTCTATTATTTTCATATAGATCAAAATGCTCCTCACGTACCTCTCCCTTATCCTATCTTTCTAGTCACTTACATGCGGACCCACATGTCATCTCGTTCTTCTTCCTTTCTCCCACCAATCTTCCTCACTCCTGAGTACCGAGCAAGGCCCAACGGGCAGCATGGCCACCACCGGCGTAGGGATGCAAGCGGCGGCGAGTCCTTCCGCCAGCCCACCTGGATAGTCTGCCCGTGAACCACAAGCTGCTGCAAAAGCAACCCGCTTTGATGGAGCAGGTCTGTGCGGCGCTGCATACCTGCTTGTACCCTGTTCCTTTCCGTTGGGACCTGTGATTATCTGTACGCAGTAGCTCTGCTAGCTTAGCTTCGATTTGGTTGTGCACGCGCGAGCTCCACACCCGTCGTGGAGATGTACTTGGGCATCTACTTCAGCGACGCGAAGTTGCTCTGCTCGGCGGCCCCTGCCAGCGACGCAAGTGCACGCGGTGCTGGTGGTGCCCGTGGACACGCAGGAGGCCGGGATCTGGCTCGTGCACGTGCTGCTGGCATGAAGCAGGGGATGCAGTAGCCGGCGCTCCTCGAGACCCTCGCCTCGTCGTCGCGGACCGCATCAGAGGCACCTTGCAGTTGCAGTGGTGGAGAGAGAAGTAAGATTGGGGCAGGAAGGAAGAAGAAAGAGACGACGGATGGGTCCCGCGTGTGAGTGACTACAAAGAAAGAAAGAAAGAGAGATAGGTCTGTGAGGGGTATTTTGGTCTATACGAAAACAATAGAATCTGCATGTGGGCCTATGAGCATCAAATACGTATAAAATGGCATGGTTCAAAAAATCTCAAAATTATAATGGTATGCCTCTAAATAGGTGAATTGTAATGGCATTTCTCCAACTTCTAAGAATTATAATAGCTCAGAACCAAAAATCCCTATGAATTTTGCACGAACTCATGCTAAACAGTTGAGTTGTATCAACGATGCCATGCACCCTAAGCATTCTGCGGGCCGGGCCTAATTCGGGCCGGGCCGAGAAAAACCCCGGTTTATTTCGTGCCAAAAATTTGTACCCATGCCTATCTCATGGGCAAGTTCGGGCCGAGTTTTCGGGCCGGACCGTAGGCGGGCTCGGGCTTTCCGTCCTTTTTTTAGTTGAAAAATAAATGAAATTAATTATTTGGGCGGGCTCGAGCTGGCCCGAATTTTTTCGGGTTTGGTTTTCGCTGCCCAGTTCCATCCCATTAGAACGCATGGGCGGGCCAAAACCCACCGAGCTCGGGTCGGTCCCACGGGCCGGGCCGGGCCACAAATGCTCAGGTCTAGCCATGTAGTACTTTTTAGCTGATTAATGGTAGCAGTTGATTTCAGCTAAGTATTTATATTTAATAAAAATAATTTAATTACCCGTACTTATTTTTTTACTTAGTACCGCTCGGGACATCCGTAGATCTTTAGAAATTAACAGACACTTCACTAAACAGTAATAATGATACATTGGACTTGTTTCCCATATTTGATTGCACGAGCTCGTCGTAGAACAGTAATAATACGTTGGCCTTGTTTGCCAGATTTGAGGACTACACAAAATTTATAAAGAAAAATTTTAATTTATACTATATTTTTAAAGGGATCTTCCAAAGTACATTAGTGAGTTTATATATAAGGAGGTTTTAATTCCTAAATATCTGGAAGAACGTAGATGTGGTGTTTCACCTACAAATACCAACGTCTTTAAGTGGGCATGTGGCATGTCATGTGCTCGAAATGATGAACACATTGCCATTACAATTGATATTTTTAGAATTGCATTACAAAACATTGCGCTATGTTTGTTTTTATATGATATCTTCATTTGTTTATTGTGATTCATCTTTTGTATAAATACATGTAAATAGATAAATTTACAGTTAAATATAACTTACCATTGATGATAGATGTACCACTATAGTACTCGCTTTACTTTATCTAATTAGCTAATAACTGATTAAATAATACTATTAGTCAAAGTTTTAGGAACTCAATGGTCTCCTATATTTTTGAAGAGCGAAGCGAGAGTATGAATCAAACATACATTGTAAGAATCTAGTTTACTATATATGCATGTAACGAGAAGATTCACCACACTTTATTTACGTAAGAAATACACAAATATATAGCATCCCTTGTCCTAAAAGAAAAATACAACTAAAACAACTAGGAAATTAATACTCTATGAATTTATTGAACGGTTTGAACACGCAAGCCTATAGCCACCCACATCACTAGTCTAATTTCATAATTTCATATACTTGTTCAAGCTTGAAAACACCTCAAGAAGAGCTTGATGAACGCATGCCTGAACCCCAAGCCACCAGCCGTGGCGTGATGACGCTTGCACAGCTCGTCCTCGCAGTCACAGGCTAGCCCCAGCATCTCCTCATCGCGCGCCTGCACGACCTCCTCCTCCTCCTCCTTCGCCGGCGTCTTCTCGACGACGGTGACGTCGCACCGCACGGCCACGCACTCGTCCCTCATGTACCCTGAGAACCAATCTATCTCTTCCTTGTTGATGAACCTGGGAAAGCCCCGGCTCCTGGTGGTGGCCTCGACCTTGTTATAGGTGAAGGCGAAGCTCCCGCGGCACGGCGGCAGCAGCGACGCCGGGGCGCCGGGGTGGCGGACCAGGGAGAAGGTGACCTCGGCGCGGACGTCCTTGGCGGGGATCAGGAGGTACAGGGAGACGCAGGCGGCGTTCGCCGCGTTGTCCCCGTTCGGGTAGCAGCGGATCCGCCACGCGTGGCCTCCCGCCTGGAACCGGCTGGATTCGAGGCACCGGCCCGTGCCGTGCATGTCACGGAGGCGGTTGTAGCCCTCGATCTTGAACAGGTGCGTCTCGGTGGCCGACACCGTGGCGGACCGTGGCGGCGACTGTGGACACGGAGACCCCCGACGGCGACATGGCTGCGGTGCTACAGGAACGTACGAGACGGCGGCGGCAATGGCGTTAACACGACAACGACGATGTCACCCATTTGTTTTAGTGCATTTCATGCTTGAGCATTTTAAAAAACTAAAATAATTATAAGGTCACCATTTGTTTTAGTGCATTTCATGCTTGAGCATTTTATTTGAGTGTTGAATTCAAATTTGGTTTCTTATTTGAATTTCAATAAAAGTTTCTAAAAGGTTCAACGTTCCAAAACTGAAGTTTCAACATCTCTTCTGCTAAGTTTCAACATTTGAACATTTTTGTTTCAACATTTCAAAAATCTCTCTCTTCTCCCCGGCCCAAGTTTTAGCCCGACCCAGCTCTCCCTTTCCTTCCTGCCGAGCAGCCCATCTTCCTCTCTCGGCCCAGCCCGCAATCTCCTCTTCCTTTCCTTCTCTTTCGTGGCCTAGCAGACTCGGCCCAATCCGTAGCTCTCTGCCCCCTCTCTCCCTCTCACTAACAGCCGGGCCCCGCATGTCATCCCTCTCCTCCACCTTCCTCCGTCCCAGGTCTGACCCGAGCTTGACTGCGCCCGATGCACCACGCCGATCCTTCCATGGCGCGCACGGCAAGGACCCCTGTTCCGGCCTATATAAGAGGCGCCGCCGCATCCTATCTACCCATTTTCCCCATCAATCCCATACCCTAGCTCCATCGCCATCCCCAAGCTCGCGCCGCCGCCGTCAAACTCTCTCGGTCGTCGCTCATTCGTCTTGGCGAACGCCCTCCGGAGCTTCGTAGGAAGGTGAGGAACACGCGGAGCCTGTTTCCCCTCCCTCTCTTGCTCTTATTCGCGCGCTGCCTCGCCATTGCAACCGAGCCGCCATGGCTCGTCGCCGGCCGTCTCTATAGCCCAAACCTCCGCAACAACACCGTATATGAGATGCCTGTCTGCCATCTTTCTCCAAAGCCTTGAATCTCTCAAAATCGAGTACTCTAGCCCCGGATTCGTCCTTCTCCGGCGAGCCGCCACCACGCCGCCGCCTCCTCCCCAGTCGCCGGCGAGTTTGCTCGCCCGATCGAATCTCCACCGCCCGATCTTGATCCTACGGCAGATATCGGATACCACCCGAGTCAGCACTAGGTCAAACCAGTCAGCCACAGCTTGTTTTCAGAAAAGCCCCTGTAGTTGTTACTAATAAACTCGTAGTCCATGCCAGTTCAAAAGTAATTTTAGTTAGGTCCTTTTCTTTTCGGTTTAACCCCTAACCTTCTTTATAATCTAACCTATAGATGTACAAAAAAGCCCGCAGCCCGGTGGCCCGCCCAGAAGCCCGGATTTTTGGCCCGACCTTGCGGGCCCGGGCTAGCCCGGCCCGTTACCGGGTGCCGGGCCTGGGCCGTCACCTCGGCCTGCAGGCCAGCCTGGCCCGGCCCGCTGGAAAGAGAATGGGCCGGTCAGGGCCCGGTATCTCCTCCATCCGGGGCTCCTATCCATCTTCAACATTTTAATTGTGCTAACTCAACAACATGAATGAACTATCTCAACATTAGATTTGAACATGTTCAACATTTGAGACTCAAAATATTGAAACCGCACATATAAGATGTTGAACTAGAAATTAATACATGTTGAAACTATAGATTTAGAACGTTGAACACTGAAACTTCGGTTTTTTTATTCGCGGGCTATGGGCCAGCCCGACCCTTTATTTGTGGTCGGGCTTTACAGGCTGGCCCGGCCCAAAAACGGCCCGTAGGCCCGGGCTTGGGCCGTCGCCTCAGCCCGCAGGCCTGCCCGGTCTGGCCCGGTGGGAGGTAGGGCCAGGCCTAGCCCGGCCTGGTTTTTATTGGGCCACCCCGGGCCCTGGCCCGGGCCGGGCTGGGCCGCCCATTTGTACATCTATAATCTGACTCGCAGTCCATAGCCACCTCTTTTACATGCTAGCCCTACGGTTTACATCTGTAATTAGGTTTTAACCCCTGGTTTCCTCTGTTTTAGCCCCTGTTAGTTTAGTTTCTTCGTAGTTAAGCCCGTGAAGCCTCGTTTAGCCTATAGATTCTACGTTTAAGCTCCGTTGAACCTCGTTTTTGTTGCGTTAATCTTCTAAGGCATATACTTTAGTTCACCAGTGTTGTTTACCATGTTTCGTGTCTTGAAATAAATAAGTATTTGTTTACCTAATTCTTATTTAAATAGCTTTCCAGATTAAAAGCTAATTAGAGTCTACCTTCATGTTTTATAGTAAAAGTTAATTTGATTAATCATTATTGAACTAACCTTTTATAATTAAAATATGGTTAGAGTTATATCTTGTCTTTCCATAAACTAATTCAATTTGGTTAATGATTATTCAATTGTTTTATCAATAAAAGCTACATAGGTTATAACTCGAGTTTTCATGATTGTATGCAAATTGACTAATATGAATATAAATGTTTTTATGAATTATAAATGACTAGTTGAACACGAATAATAAGGTTATTTGATTTGATGCTCATATATAATTCTTTTCTAAAGTTAATTGTTCAATTGTTATAATTTATATATAATATTTACAAATAAAGTTGATTAAGCTTTAATCCATCTTTTCTTATGAAAGTATAATTTGAATTAAACCAAATATTGAATATTCCTCTGAAATATTTATTACATGCCTTTTCTTGATTAAAACATATCCAGCGCATAGTGTGTTCCTCCTTTATCATCCAAATCTTTCGATAGATGCGTCGCTTCCAATCCTAGCTCCGATCTCAACATTCTCTCGTGCCCTCGCGATCCTACTTTTGTTCTTATATGATACTATATTGATATTTTTCATTTGTTTATTATTATGATTCATCTTAACTAATAACTGATTAAATAAATACTATTAGTCAAAGTTTTAGTAACTCAATCGTCTTTTATATATACATTGTCAGAATCTAGTTTGTAACGAGAAGATTCACCATACTTCATTTAAATAAGAAATACAAATATATAGCATCCTTTATCCTACTAGCAAAGACGCACGTGAGACACGCACGTGGTGCAAGAGCTGGTGGGTAAGAAATAGGAGTTGCGAAAAAAAATATTTATTATTTGTCAGAAGCAATCTACAACTCGTAATTTTGATGGGTCATTCCTCCCATCTCCCTTTGGCCATTATAGGTGGTTCCAACCTAACATGTATGAGTGATGTGGGTGACAAACATTTTCAATTATCGACGAGAGCAGACAATTAGTGTAATACATGCCCTAATGTAGGCCCAAGTTCTCTCTCATATGATCATGTCAATATTGTTGTGTAGAGACGCCGTTGTAGATACCACGAAAATAATTTTACAAAATTCGGATTTTTTTAATTTGTCAGCGCATATGAGATCGATCTTGTGGAGCTTGTGATAGTGAAGCTTCTCTTTTCCTTGCTGCGGATGGCATTGAGGCACGTGCTCGACGCATCAACAAGCAGATCGAGGGCGGCTCAATCTTGCCTAGGGCAGCAACGTCCTGGCTAGCCGGGGAGCCGGCGTCCGCCTACTCGCCATGACCATCCTGGGTGCTCCATCGCCATTGGGAGCCTCAACGAGAACACAAAGTACACAACAAACAACGTGCTAATTCTCTTTGGGTCATTTATCATGACGATTGATGCAAGTTCTGGTTGGTAAACAAATTAACAAAGGAGTATGGACGGACACGCTACACACGCGCACAGACACGGGAATCGCTGCAAGGTGAACGCCCGTCTCCTGAGTCCTGACGTCCCTGCCCTCCAGAGTCCCTACGTCTACGCACAACGCTAGTGCCCAAACAAAACACGACTCAAGGGGTACCGTGGCTGGGTACGAAACCGTAGGTACCAAAATAATTATATTTTTGGCAGAAACATTCTCTATCGATTTTGGTGGGTTTGACCCTTTTCCCACCTTTGTTGACCCTTACAGGTGGATCCAGCGTGAGGGGTATCGTGGACCCAAATTGGGTGACAATTGTTTTCAATTCTACTCGTTCTTTTATAGATTAGAAAAGAAAAATATACCTAAAACAGCTATGAATACTCTATGAATTTATTGAAAGATTTGAACACGCAAGCCCATAGCCACCCATATCACTAGTTTTCATAATTTCATATACTTGTTCAAGCTTGAAAACACCTCATGAAGAACTTGACGAACGCCGGCCTGAACCCCGAGCCAACGACCCCTGTCGTGTCCCTGGCATGATGACGCTTGCACGGCTCGTCCTTGCAGTCGCAGGCCAGGCCCAACATCTCCATGTCATGCGGCTGCACGGCCTCCTCCTTCGCCGGCGTCCTCTCGATTACGTGACGTCGCACCGCACGACCAAGCAGTCGTCCCTGAGGTACCCCAAGAACCAATCCAGATCATCCTTTGCGATGAACTTGTTAAAGCCCTGGCGCATGGCGCCATGGCCCCGATCTTGTTATAGGTGAAGGTGAAGCTCCGGCGGCGTGGCGGCAGCAGCGACGCCACCGGGGCGCCGGGGTGGCGGAGCAGGGAGAGCGTGACCTCGGCGCGGACGTCCTTGGCGGGGACCTGCAGGCCGTCGTCGATCAGGAGGTACAGGGAGACGCAGGCGGCGTTCGCCGCAGCATCCCCGTTTGGGTAGCAGCGGATCCGCCAAGCGTGGCCTCCCGCCTGGAACCGGCTGGATTCGAGGCACCGGACGGTGCCGTGCATGTCTCGGAGGCGGTTGTAGCCCTCGATCTTGAACAGGTGCGTCTCGGTGGCCGACACCGTGTCGGCGACGGTGGACACGGAGACCCCCGACGGTAACGACGGCGACATGGCTGCGGCGGCCTGATGGTCCGATCGCGTGCGGCGCCGGGCAGTGGCGTTAACACGATGTCGATCGAGCTCTCGTGTACACTGGATGCAGTTAGATCGATTATCAGGAAGTTGGGTAGAAATACGTAGATATAAGTCCATGGCAAACGGAGAGATCGAGTTGTAATAATCCCTCAACTAGCTACGTGGAAGACATAATCTTAATCGATCTGCCTCATAAACGAAAAGGTAACCCCAAGTGTTTGTCGATCTTGTGACAATATGAGTATGACAATATGAGTAAAATGAGTCCATCTGGGATTCTGGATCTTGTTGAACAAAAGGAGTCCCAATCGGATCGGCGTTGGCCTCTGAATGCGCATGCCCATGACGCTAAGGTGCCGCGCGCGCGGGGCCTCGCCGGCAAGACGTTCGCGGCCGGCCTCGCTGTCCATCCCATCATCGGCGACGCGCGTAATCGCCGAACGCGACGCTCGCATGTGTCGCATCGCATCGGCACCTCTCGTCCGCAGAAAGCAGCGCCGGTGCGCGGTTGGCGTGTGGCGCATTGCCGCTACCCTGTCGCTGGAAGCGTCGTCTCTTTTCGGTTTCGCTTTGCGGATCCTTTCCGTTCCACCATGGGAGTACGGCCGTACGGGACAACGGGAGGGAATGAAGCTAGCGCAGCAGCAGGGGCGAAGCTGCAGTGACCGGATGGATGGCTGCATAATTGGATCACGTGATGCATGCTCCTACGAGGCTACGCCTTATGACACGATGACGTACGAGTGGGGTTAGGAGGTAGGGAGCTTAGGGATGACGAGTGGGGCTACCTGTCATAAGGAGAAGGAGGTGAGTGAGTGGGCTGGCAGGGACAAATACGTCATTTCGCATGGGCTTTCCACGCTGGGGCTGTGTTCAGATGAAGTGGGGGAAAATACTTTTTTTCGGGATGTATGCTATGTGAGGGAGATGAATATGAAAGTTGGAAATAGAATTTTTAGAGATGCGTGTTCTACGAAGGGGATGAATAGGAAGTAAAAAATACTTTTAGAATATAAACATGGCCCACATTCGATGTGGTGTGCCATGCATGTCCGTGAAATTAGCAGTTCGGTAAGAATTCTTCTTTCTCATGTAGAAAAAATGTTAGTATAATTCTAAAAGTGTCGTTTGAATGTTGATTGGTTGTAAGGATGTTAAAAAATTAAATATCTCGGGCGTGATGGAGCCGTCGACATGAAGCAGTGGGATGCAGAGGCAGGGGTATGCTTGACTTTTACATGTGTTGTGTGATGTATTTGAATAGAAACTACTGTATTATGAGTCATAGTGTCCATCAATAACTTAACACCGAATTGTAGTGTCATTTGGCAAATACATCTTTTTTATGCCCTATGGCAAAAGTCACCTTTTGGTCAGTAGACGATTTTTTTTTTAAGAAAAAAGAGAGGGCCAACTAAAGATGTTAACAGAGCTTTTAGCTAGGCTACTAAGTTAGGAGGCTAGGGTTCATCGAAAGAGATGAATAGATTATCAAGAGCATACTACTGCACCAACTTCATGCAATCCAAGTACATTTTAAAACCAGTACAAGTAGCACGCATCTGTAGTCTGATGATGAGTGTTGTGTGCAGGGTTGATTTTGTAATTCTGTAGCGCATCAATTTGACGAAGCCGACTTCTTCTTTTTCTGGTAGGTTAAATTACATTAATACATGGTCCTATAATTTTGTTTCATTCCTGGGTGTGCAGCTAATGCATGGTGGTGCTCTTTTGCGGCCTAAGGTGTTGCCCTTTTATGTAACTAGTAAAACGCACGTGCGACACGCATGTGGTCCCAAATAATAGATCTTTTCTCTTGAAGATGGGTCTGTCATTATAAATGTTTAGCGTGAGCTCACAAAGCACTGGCGGCTAGACGGGTGTTAGCTATAGGGATTTAAGAGGAAACAAATAGTGTCAATCCTGATTGTCTATACATGAAACATTGATAACAACATAAATACAAGGTTTAATAGTGTTATTTACATAATAATAAGCAAATAAGAATTATGTTTGGTTGCAGTAAATGCATACAATTATACAACCAGTCAAAACCAACCAAGAAAAAGAACAAATATCATATTGATTTATAGGGTATTACTTTTATATCTGAATCAATTATGATCATGAATGTTTCTTCGTCTAAATCTAAATGTTATTTATTCTTAATAATCCACGATACAATTTTAAATGCAAACCACTAATTAGATTGATTTAACCTTTCAAATATATGTCCAACTTGTGTGGAAGGTACGTTATGTTCGTTCTCAATTATTTTGATAAATTTTACTGGTAAAATAAGTGGCATGCATAGACAATTTCAGTAATTTTTAATGGATTTGACTGGCAGACCGTGGACTATACTGAAAACATAATTTTCTATAAAGCACACATAGATTTAATTTGTTCTGCGTAACTACCCTAGCTGAATTCACGTGGTTCCAACTCTCCCTCCCTGTTCATGTCGTCACCACTATCACTTCTCTTCCTCCGTCTGCCACACGCCCACACCGTCCGCTCGGCTCCTGCGCTCATCCTGCTCTGGTGCCTGTCAATCCTTGTCCATCAGCCCAAGCGGTACGGATCCTGGCCATGGGCGTCACGGCCAGATCGCTGGCTCTTGAATCCATGGCCGGTCGCTTGCCTAAAATTTGCAGCGAGATCGTTGTATTCCAGAGGCAAAGGCAGAACGACTTGCAGAACTTGAGAAAGAAACCAGGAGTACCATGGCCGGGTAGGGAAGGCGTGGGTAACAAAATAATTATGTTTTTGGCAGAAACATTTTCTAAATATCAGTTTTTGTGGGTTTGACCCCTTCCCACCTCCGTTGACCCTTACAGGTGAGTCCAACATGAGGGGTAAGGTGGGCCTAGATTAGGTGAGAAACGTTTTCAATTTAACTCGTTCTTTTATAGATAGATTGAACTTGTGGCTACCGGTTCACGGTCAACTTAGTCAATGGAGTTTTTCCAAATATAAAATGACCAGCTTAGTGTAAAATTTATTTTTTGAAACAAATTATAACTTAGATTTACGATGGAAAGGAGAACACATCATGAGTCGAGACAATTTAGTTTGAGGTATGTGGTTAAACATATCTCTTGCCCTCTTAGATCTTGTAGGATGTTTAGGTTGGAAAGGAAGGAAAATGAGAATTTAGTGTTAGTAAATATTGGCAAAATATAGAAAAACTTGGAATCTTACAATGAAACCTAATTATGTTCACATATAGTACTTTTTTTTATTTTTCTTTTTTTGTTAATATTTTTTTTCTTTGTCCTAAAATGCGAGAATAACTAAAAGACATGCTTTGAAAAACATGAATTTTTAGTTATCATCTTGATCCCTATATGTCCTCGAGATAACCATACATAATACAAGGTCCTTGAATTTGGACAACAAGCTCAGTGGCTTGATTTCACACGTCTAGCTTTAGTCAATATCGATGACAAGCCTAATCCACCTAGTTAATTAAAGTTTTCCTTAGTGTTATACTAAAATGCTTTAATCGGATATATTGGAATTGGCAAAGCTCATCATATACATGCCGGTGATTGCTAAGCTAGGAAAAAAGAACTTGTACAGTTGTACTCCCATTTGGTACATCATATTTTTTTTCTTGATTTCTGTGTGGTTAAGCATTCTATAATATTCATTAGATTCAAATATTTGTGTTTAGTTGAGGTTGGTAAAAAGTACTTTTTTTCTGGAATGCGTGTTATGTGAGGGAGATGAATAGGAAAGGTAAAAAAGGAATTTTTAGGGATGCGTGTTCTGTGAGGGGAATGAATAGAAAGTAAAAAGGACTTTTACGAACTAAACAGGCCCTGGTACATCCCAAGTAGATTCAAATTTCCATGATGCATGCCCTACCGTCTACCGACATGACTAACCGACCTACTAGTAGTTGCCTGCAGCTTCGACAATTTGCACACTGACCCTGCCTATCCA
Organism: Digitaria exilis; assembly: GCA_015342445.1. NCBI lineage: Eukaryota > Viridiplantae > Streptophyta > Magnoliopsida > Poales > Poaceae > Digitaria > Digitaria exilis. The sequence goes on along the minus strand of JACEFO010001827.1, from coordinate 245,543 downwards.
CAAAATTACCCAATCTCCACTCCGGCACTCCTCGATATCGACCTCGCCTCCAGCCCCGGGCCCCCGGTCTCTCTCGCCGCCACCGCCGGGCGCCAGCCACGCTCTCCCCACCCGGCCACCTACGGCCCGCTTCCTCGCTTCGCTCCGCCGCATGCTGATCTCTCGCTGCCGCATCGCGACCAAACCCTTGTGACGGCGAAACCAGTCGAACCGACCCGTACGACGGCGTCTGTTTTCTTCCTCCCCGCGACCCATCCGCTTCCCCCAGCGCCCGCCGCTCTCCACGCGGTTGGCCCGTGCGCCGTCCTCCATGCTCCCCTGCCCAGCTGCATCTTGAGTCCGGCTGGTGCGGCAGCACCCTCCCTTCCCACGACCTCTCTGTTCTTCCTCTCGGCATCGGTCTTCCTTTCCTAGCGCCCTAGCGGCAACGACTGGCGACGGTGCTTCGCCGGCGACGAAAATCTGACAGGGGTATGCCTGCCTATTCCCCTCCCTTCCATGCTACTGCGCGAATTCAAACACGCAAACCCCTAACATATGTTAATTGTATTCGGATCTGACGATGATTTTTACCTAAATTCAATCTTTTTTGCAACAGCTGTTGGGTGTACACCATGTCCTATAATGGTTCCGCCCCTGACCTCGACGCGACGATGGCCACTCTGGGCCCGGAGGACGACACATCGCAGGGGCTCATTCTGCCGAGTAAGGTCATGTACCGGCCGCAGACGGGAAAGTCCGTCCTAGGTATGACTCTGGTGCTTGTTAAGTGTGAGTGTGCGTTTACTGAATGCTTAGGTGCAGTATGGATCCATGTTGCTTGATGGTTTTCTTTGCACTGATTACCAATATGCAGACTGGTGGACTGATTAGTGATTACAGTTCTATTGTGCCCTGTGCCCATACAATTTCAATGAGCTAACACTAGGTCTGTGCTTTGGCAGGCCTTGATGACCTAGCCCGCAGGAAGCGGGGATCGGAAGGTAGCAATGCATTTAAGCCGCCCCTTCCCAAGGTAGCTGTTGCTGCCGGTTCCATTGATGAAGATGACAAGCCAGGGCCTGGCGAGAATGATGCAACAAGCCTGCCCACATCAGGTCGCAGTAATTCATCGCGACGATATCGCGGAAGTGGTTCTGATGACAAGACATCTTCAAATGGTGCGTCTTATTCTTTGAACTTCATGAGCTGTATAAGTATCCACATCCACTTCAGATGGAGAGAGTATGTGTAGAAAAATACTTCTCAATTAGAAATGGGTGGGGTAGGGTATGGGGACAAAACTATTTATCCATCGGAAATACAGAGTATCTAGTAGAAAAGTATTTATCCAATGGATATGAGTGATATTGGGGAGTGTGAAATGGGTAATGATAATTTGGATTTGGATTTGCCTGTGGATGAGTGTGTGTATGTCCATATCCTTTCCAGTGGCAGGCCTAGATGAGGGGTGTGGGGCAAATCCCTTTCAAGGCTACTTCTGAAGTCTTGTCAGGAAATAGTAATCTGCTGCTTCCCTTAGCTGATATGTAGACCCGTAGTGCTATGTTTTTATCGTAGTTCATTTGGATTCATCTATAAGTTGTGACTAAATCTTTCTCTTCTTTTTTTGGAATCAACAGTTGCTGATGAGGATGAAAGGATCCCAACACCCAGCCGCCGGGATGAGGCTCACCGGCAAGAGGTCAGTATCACATGGAAAAAAACACTGCCTCCTGCTTGTTTTGGAAATTACACCAACAATTTTATTAGTACTATCTTGACCTTACTAAATACTAACAAGTCAAAATCGCTATGCCTGTTGCTTTACAGACCCACATCTCTAGAAGCTCTCAAGGTTCCCGAGCTCATGACACACCTCGTAATTATGACCACTACGATAATAGAGGATCCCGTGATAAACGTAGTGACCGTGAAAGATCTGCATCCATTAGCTATAGCAGTAGTGGAAGGCGAAGGTACCACGATGATAGGGAATCTCATACTAGGCGTGATGAGCGTGAGAGATCTACATCCATTGAATATGGTAACAAGAGAAGTCGACCAGAGCATGGTTCAAGAAGCTCAAGAACACCTGGTACCATTTTGGGTTGGCATTTTTTTTTTAACTCTTAACTCACTGTCTTGAAACTTCACTGATATGAGTACGGTCACCATTGCAAATGTTAGCAAGATCTGATTGGGATGATGGACGCTGGGAATGGGAAGATACTCCTCGCCGAGATTGGCGTGACGATCGACCTGGCTCCCGAAGGCATCCAGCACGATCTCCTATGCTTGCTGCTGCATCCCCAGATGCGCGCTTAGTGTCTCCTTGGTCAGGTGGGAATACACCACGTTCGACAGGTAAATCAAGCTCAGCTAGAATATCTGCAAGACTGCTTTGTTTCTATGAAGTAAATATGCTTTGTTTCTATGGAGTAAATATACTCTTTACATCTCATTACCTGAATAAATCACTAAACTAATCATAACGTGCTGTTGTGAATGTCTAGCATCCCCGTGGGATAATGTATCCCCTTCACCTGCTCCCATACGTGCTTCTGGTTCCTCAAAAGGATCTTCGTATACAAGTTCCAGTGGAAGATCACATCACCTTACATTTTCGTCGACAGCTGGTTCTAATGTAAGCTATAATTTGATTTAATACAACATACTATTACATCATGCTGTCAAATGTGTATTTGAATTCTTTTTTTGTACTGCATATTTTGATCAACTGTATATTGTCTGGCCATACAGTCATCCGTTTTCGTAATGTTTTAACAACGGTCGGTTGCTACTTTGATATGTCTGTAATGGGAGGTCTATGCCATATGTTTATTTTGTTCGTCTGAACATGTACACCTTATTGCCTGCTTTATGCTGTCTGTCTTTCTTTATGTTGATTTGTACTCAAATTTAATAAACAGTTCATTCGTGAGCTAGGATTGTCATTTAGTAGGTCTATTAATTACTATCGAAACAGCTTTATAATAGTATGTGTTTTAGGATTGTGTGTTCTCATTTTAGGAATCAATTTCTGTTTTATGTATAGTCATTTAGTCAATGAACATTGTGATTTATTATTATAATTATGTATAGTCAATCAACATACTGATAATCACCTGGGGAGTTGGTGATCTTTAGATTCCATTTTCTTTAGTTTGCCTTTTAGGCTCTTAAAAAGTTCTCCTTTTTCCCGAACATGATGCATCATAAGCTACAAGTCTATAACTGCTACATTGTTATCCCAGGTTGTCGATGCTGATAGAAGCCCCTCAAATCCTGATAGGAACTCTGAGATAACCGAGGAAATGATGCAAGAAATGGATTATAATGCTGACCGCGCATGGTAATTTTCTTTATATACCTTGCATAGTCTTTTTACAGGAGGTCAATATTAGGTGCAGTATGATCTTTGTTCGCATCACAAACATATAAGAAATGCTTTCAGTTTCTGCATGCTGCAATGTTTGCTTCCAAAAACTATGGTGATGCCATCGGCTAAAGTGCCGAAGTATTCTTTTTATATGTTCATTAGTTTACATATTGAAATCCTGAGTGTGATCATATTGTATTTACCATACAATCCCAAGGTCTTGTACCATAGCATGCTTTATTCAGTGTTCTAGTGCAGGAGAATGATTACAATGAGTGGACACTCTTATAGTCGTAGAATGAATCCACTAACATTTGCAAATTTTTAGGTATGACTGTGAAGAACACACCACCATGTTTGATGGTGATAATGCTATGTATCCTGGTGATGACAATTCATACAAAAAGAGAGAAGCAGAGATGCCGAAGAAGTTGGTAAGTTCCCTGTTTGTTTACCTATACAATACTCCCATGTACTTCATCATAACCTTCGTAGATCTGATTCGTTGATCTTAAGAGTTGGGCTTATTGCTATGAAGACATAGAGCTGTGAAGATGTGAACATCAATGATAAATAGAGAAAGAAAACAGCTGTTGTGCTTCTTGCTAGAGTTGGGCCTACTAAAATTGCCATTTACTTTGGCTCCACATTTCATGTACCTGATAGTCTACTAGCGAAATGCCTGCAAGAAGTGGAAGTAGGCATAATAATACAACCATTATTAGAGAGGCGCTTTATTTTCATTGTTTTCTTTGACTTCCTATCTTCTAGCAACATATTGTGTTTTTTTAACCCCTACTGATTTCATGGTCCTGTTGAGATCGATAACATAAGATTTTCACCATCACAAAGGAAGTTGTACTCATCTTCTTGTATAATTCATAATTTTGCAGTACATACTATGCACTGGTACTCTGTTTTTGACAGCTATTTCTCTTGGTTTCAGACTCGTAGAGATGGTAGTCTGATGACCCTTGCTCAGAGCAAAAAGTTGTCACAGATGACTGCTGATAATGCTCAGTGGGAGGATAGACAATTGTTGAGATCTGGTGCTGTTAAAGGGACAGAAGTCCAGACTGAATTTGATGACGAGGACGAGCGGAAAGTAATACTACTTGTGCATGGTATGTTCTTTGCCTATCTGTTCTTATTGTTTGAGATTCTTGATTCAGTAAGCTTCTTAATCACACATTGCACATGTTGGCAATCATCCCTTTGTTTCTCATGTAAGGTTTCAATGAATCTAAACATTTTCTGTGAAAATCATTATGTTGGTGATGGGGCATGACCTGCACAGTGTTATAATGGCTACTAGATCCTTCATATCGCTCAATAGACCACATCAAAACGTTGAACAGCTTGAGAGCAAGTTGATATGGCTGTTGTTAACATGCATGGGATAAATTGCACACAAGTTTCAGTACAGATGATTCAATTGTTCCTATGTCAACCTGAAACTTACACTGTTATCTTAGTCTGGGGCCTCTATATTTGCTTTATGTCATTATTTACATAAGACAGATAAAATAACATGTGTGTGCACATATTATTCTTGTTTACAAGGTTTTTGCCTATGTACAGTATCCTGATACAGTTGAAGTTGCCAAGCTGATGGCTTAATTTTTGACAGATACAAAGCCTCCATTCCTGGATGGACGAGTTGTATTCACAACACAAGCAGAACCCGTAATGCCACTGAAGGATCCTACATCTGATATGGCTATTATTGCACGCAAAGGGTCTACTCTAGTTAGGGAAATCCGTGAAAAGCAGAGCATGAATAAATCAAGGCAACGATTTTGGGAGCTTGCTGGATCTAAGCTTGGGAACATATTGGGTGTTGAGAAAACAGCTGAACAGGTAGCTTATTCCACATGTATGTATGTGTTCTTGAAAAATACCATTCCTTGGTCTTTATCTTACTCACCTTTGGAAATTCAGGTTGACGCAGATACTGCTGTTGTTGGCGACCAAGGAGAGATTAATTTTAGAGAAGAAGCAAAGTTTTCTCAACATTTGAAGGAAAAAGGGGAAGCTGTCAGTGATTTTGCCAAATCAAAATCTCTTGCTCAACAACGACAATATCTTCCTATATTTACTGTCCGGGATGATCTGCTACAGGTTTGTACTTGGGTTTGTAAATTTACCATGAGCTTTTTTAGTCCTGTCATAATTTTCCATCTTACTTTCCTATACTTCATTTGTATACATCATGCTTGAGGCGGACACTTTTTTTTTTAGCTTCTTGGAAATGATAGTAACACAATTGGTCAATAACCTAGCCTTATTGATGTCTCGAGCAGGTTGTGCGTGAAAATCAAGTAGTAGTGGTCGTTGGTGAAACTGGTTCTGGGAAGACTACTCAACTAACTCAGTATCTGCATGAGGATGGATATACTACCACAGGAGTTGTTGGCTGTACCCAACCAAGGCGTGTGGCTGCCATGAGTGTTGCTAAGCGAGTCAGTGAGGAAATGGAGACTGAGCTGGGAGATAAAGTCGGGTATGCCATACGATTTGAGGATGTCACTGGTCCAAACACAATAATAAAGGTAAACTGCTAGTGACTTCTTTGTTTATAGGTTAAAGTTCAAGCAAATTTAGATCTTTGTCCTTCTATATCAGGTTTTGAAGTTCTTTGTTGTCATTACATGTTTACGAATTCATGTGTTTCTGCTCGAGTACAGCCTTGTAGGAGGGCTTATTATGTATAGACTAAGCACTATCATTTGGAACCGCATATGACCATTTGGCTAAAACTCGGGCCACATTTACATTAAAAGAAGTTACTTTAACTTTGGTGAAGTTTTAGTTGCTTAGCTTGATTTTCTGCCTTCCTGACAACTAACAAAATTAATTGTTGCCCCGTATGCAGTATATGACAGATGGAGTGCTTCTCCGTGAAACCTTGAAAGACGCTGACCTCGACAAATATCGGTATGTTGCTATCCTCTCCCTTTCTCAGTATTTGATAGGGCTTGGGATGTCACATAAACCTCAGATGGTCTGAGACTCTGAGCACGACTTGCCATACTAAAGTTCTTTTTTCTCCCCATTCTTTTGCAGTGTTATCGTCATGGATGAGGCACATGAGAGGTCACTCAACACTGATGTTTTATTTGGTATATTGAAGAAGGTCGTTGCTCGTAGACGGGATTTTAAACTTATTGTCACATCTGCAACCCTAAATGCAGACAAGTTTTCCAAGTTTTTTGGAGGGTAAGATGATCTGTACATTTGTTCCAAGTAAAATATAGGCCGTGTTTACCTGTGCAGGCCTTCTAATTCTTTCCTTTGTTTGCAGTGTGCCTGTATTCCATATCCCAGGCCGGACGTTCCCAGTTAATATTATGTTCAGCAAAACGCCATGTGAGGACTATGTTGAAGCGGCCGTGAAGCAGGCAATGACTATTCACATCACCAGTGGTCCTGGTGATATTCTCATCTTTATGACTGGGCAGGAGGAAATCGAGGCTACCTGCTATGCTCTTGCTGAACGCATGGAGCAGCTGATATCATCGTCCACCAAGACAGTGCCTAAGCTGGAGATTCTGCCCATCTACTCGCAGTTGCCGGCGGACTTGCAAGCCAAAATCTTTCAGAAGGCTGAAGAAGGTGCTCGCAAATGTATTGTTGCTACCAATATTGCTGAAACCTCATTGACAGTTGACGGTATCTTCTACGTCATCGATACTGGATATGGGAAGATGAAGGTGTACAACCCACGGATGGGTATGGATGCCCTCCAGGTTTTCCCCGTTAGTCGGGCAGCTGCGGATCAGCGTGCTGGTCGAGCAGGAAGAACTGGGCCTGGCACCTGCTACAGGCTGTTCACAGAATCAGCCTACCAGAATGAGATGCTCCCTAACCCTGTGCCAGAGATCCAAAGGACCAACCTGGGAAATGTGGTGCTTTTACTGAAATCCCTGAGAGTTGAAAACTTGCTGGATTTTGATTTCATGGACCCTCCTCCCCAGGAGAACATCCTCAACTCCATGTATCAACTCTGGGTGTTAGGCGCCTTGAACAATGTTGGTGGCCTTACAGAAATTGGCTGGAAAATGGTGGAGTTCCCATTGGACCCGACTCTAGCAAAGATGCTTCTCATGGGGGAGCAACTAGGGTGCCTTGATGAGGTGCTGACCATTGTTTCCATGCTATCAGTACCCTCAGTCTTTTTCCGGCCCAAAGATCGAGCAGAGGAAAGTGATGCAGCAAGGGAGAAGTTCTTTGTCCCAGAGTCGGACCACCTAACACTCCTGAACGTGTATCTTCAGTGGAAGTCTAACCAATATCGAGGAGACTGGTGCAATGATCACTTCCTCCAGGTCAAGGGTCTCCGCAAGGCTAGGGAAGTGAGATCTCAGCTGCTGGACATACTGAAAACCCTGAAGATCCCTCTCACATCATGCCATATGGAATGGGACGTTGTGAGGAAAGCTATCTGCTCTGCGTACTTCCACAACTCTGCCCGATTAAAGGGTATCGGGGAGTACGTCAACTGCCGGAACGGGATGCCTTGCCACCTGCACCCCAGCAGCGCTCTCTATGGTCTCGGCTACACTCCTGACTATGTCGTCTACCATGAGCTTGTCCTCACCACCAAGGAGTACATGCAGTGTGTCACTGCGGTTGACCCGCAATGGCTGGCAGAGCTGGGCCCCATGTTCTTCTCGGTGAAGGAGACTGATACTTCACTGCTGGATCACAAGAAGAGACAAAAGGATGAGAAGACGGCAATGGAGGAGGAGATGGAGAAGCTGAGGCAGGAGCAGGCTGAGGCAGCACGTCTCGAGAAGGAGAAGGAGCGGGAGAAGAGAGCTAAGCAGCAGCAGCAGGTTGCCATGCCTGGCTTGAAGAAGGGCGCGACGTATCTGAGGCCCAGAAAGATGGGTTTGTAGATAAGAGCTGGAGGAAACTTTTAACAGTGAACTCCAATTTTGTTGTTAGGCTGAGATCACTTGTACAATAGCAGCCTTGCTGATTCGTGAGGTAATGTGGCCTGTACCATGCATGTAAAATACAATACACATGAACTTGAATGTAACATCAACAACATGAAGTTATAAAAAAGGAAAAAAACAGAGTTTGATTTTAGTAGACACCTACGTTTGTATACAATGTATATTTGATGGTGCTTTTAAAAGCCTCTTTGTCGACGTCTATATAGATGTAAGGCTTTAGCGTCAATAAGTGTAATTCGAGTGCAAAGCTAGTATGTGTATACATTTGTATATTTGATCTCTGGGTGGGGTTGAATCCAAGGGGGCGGGTGCTTTTAAGGCCAGGCTCAGTGGATGTTACATGGACATAGTTAGTGGATGTTACATGGACATAGTTACTGGAAACTAGGTAATTGTGCCGCAGGGGTTTCATGGTGATGAAACTCCCCTCACCTCTTATGAAACTCTCCCTCTTAATTACCCCGCCATGTCTTCAAACCTGCTGATGTGACAGTGTATTCAATACCCATGAAACTCTCATTGAGACTGGGCTAAAAGACCCTATGTCGACATCTATATAGATGTAAGGCTTCAATAGCGTCACTAAGTGTAGTTCGAGTGAAAAACAATTCATAAAAGAAGTAATGACAACGTTCTTTTCGAAGCCATGTAGACATCTGTATAAATGCAAGCCTAAATTCGAGTGAAAAAAAAAAATTCATGAGAATGAAAACAAGCAAAAGATGAAGAAAACTGTGGCTGCTGGGATTCGAGCCCAGGTCTCCACGGCCACAACGTGGAATTCTCACCACTAAACTACAGCCACTTAGTTGTACGTTGATGTATTGATACTTTAATACAAGTCATTTAGCACTCCTTCCTTTGCAAAACAAGTCTGCTTTGTAAGTCACGTGAATGCCTACTAATAAACCTAAAACTAGTAACAGATGTTTATAGGTCCGGCTTCATAATTATCAACGTATTTTTCCTAAAAAAATTATCAACGTGTTTGATTTGCCGGATGTACTACAGAGCCTAAGCGTGGTTCACGACGTTCGTCACTAGTTTTACTCCCATCCAGCACTTTCCTGCAAGCTACTCCCTATACAGCACTCCCATCGAGGAGCCGGTTCATCCCTCATAAAAGCAGCGGACGACCCGATCCTCCAATGTCCAGACACACGAGACGAGTTCATGCCGGACTGAGTTAAATCTTCAAACAAGCTGTATATCCATGGTCGAACTTTAGAGAATATGATGATGTTATATATTTAGAGCGTAAAAATATAATGCTTCCGTTCATAAATATATGGTATTTATTAGGACAAACCATTTAATCATTTTTAAACTAAATGGCCTGTCTCAACATTATATATTTATGAACGGAGGGTAGTTATTTAACCATAGAAGATCCACCAGTATACCCTGCACAATGAGGGCAGAATGGGAGGAAAAAAGAGCAATATGAATGACAAACATCCGCCTTAACTGTCAAACACCATATAACTACAATATACATTGATATTCACTAACCTTTTTTCTTTTCCTTTTTTAAACATAAAGTCCAATTAGGAGCTCGTTCTGAATAGCCTTTGACCTATAACATACATTGGCACATGACACCCACAAAACTGATAGCAATGCCCGAATTATTCTACTCCAGCATAAGGCAGATACATTCTGGGGCAACTAGGTTAGATGATACACCATACGTCATGAACTGACACTAATTGTACTCCACTCATAAGGTTGATTACATAACACACAAATATTATGGTCCCAGGTTCAGTCTTGATGAGATATGCTATTGACAGCAGTTGATCTCCCCTTCCTCGACATCGGCGTTGAGCGAGGTTGACATACTCTCCTCCATTTCATGTTCGACCTCTTCCTCAAGATCTTGCTTCATGAATAGACCTAGTGCCTCCAGTGGGCTCCCTAGGCCCTGCGGCAACTCAAACCCATGGACAAAGTCTACTATCAATTTGCTTGGAGGATTCAATTGCCACTTTTGGCACAAATTCTCCAGGTCCTTCAGGAAGTCACTATTGTCAATATCAACGGTCTTCTTCATCTACATGCCAAAGAGAACAGCCTGAATAACCAAAGTGTGGCATCATGCATAGAGATGTTCTATAGGGAAATGGCAAGCAGGAAATACCATGTGCAGTGCCAGTCGTGCAGCATTTCTTTCCTTCTCCCGCTTCGTCCTCATTTCTTCCTCTAGCTTTAATTGTGCAGCAGCTTCAGCAGCCTTCACCTGGGCCTCGATTCTTGCTCTTTCTGTAACATAAAAGAAATTTGAAAATGAAGCCACGCAAGGTCAACAACATTCACAGGATGGGCCTGATATAACATAACCCTTGTCAACATTGTTAGCGAAGTAGTTAGCATAACATAAGGTCGATAGACAAATAGTGCAATACATAAACATGTTTAGGAGAACATGGGAGTGAAATAAAGTAGTTAGCATAACATAAAGCGAACATGGGTCATTGCCCACTGGTACATGTATCTGACATGATGCCATACAACTTGAAGTGGAATGCAACCGGTTTAGAGAGACATAGGCTAATGCTCAAGCAACCCTGCACTCTGGGACAGATCCCAGAGAAATTTGAATTCATTTAAGAAAGAGATATTTGAATTGGAAGTTTCAAACTTCAACTGTCCCTTGGTGCATGCTCTTTGCTGATGATGTGAAGCTTGCAGTCAAGAGTAAGATGGGTTGTCTAGGACTTAATAAAGACTAAATGAGATGTCTTAAGTGCTGTTATACATCCCCGGCCCCCGGGTGTACTTAACCCCCTCAAATATAAAACCAGATATTCATGGTATTCAAATACTTCTAACTCTATGGTGGTTTTGCTGACATGGCACATTATGGGAGCAATGACAACACCATTCACCCCACATGCCTTGCTTCCTCTTTTCCTTCTGTTCCACTCCCCCACCTGCCATCTATTTTGTGGGCAGGCTCAGCGAGGGAATTTTCAACCAGCCCTGAAATTTGCTCTACAGGGAACCAAAATGAGCACTGCAACCAAAATGAGCTACATGCCCTTTCATAAATGCCATGCAAAGAGGAAGAGGAAGAAAAGGAAGCAAGAGAGAATCAATGTTAGGGGACGATTTAGACGATATTGAATACTTTAGGAGCCAGAATACCTGCTTTTATAGTCAATGGGATTTAAGTATAATTCATTCCATATTTAGGTGGGTGATATTGTCATGCTAATATTGATGAATGATGAAAACGCTAATTGTTTTAATCTTTTAGATGCTACCAGCTTTAGAGGCAGTTTGTCTACGTGGCACATTGTGCGTCCAACATGGCACTGGTTCCACATCATGAACCTCAGCTGAAGGGAATCATGGGACCACTTTTAAGAAAAGATGCTCCGACAGTGGTAGCATACGGCCCCGCCAACCCAAAGGTAAATAGCAGAGGTGCTGGTAGAAAAAATGGCAAGGCTAGTGATTTGTGCTTGTATGAACAAAATAGATGAGCTGCATCGCAAGTCTAGGGACAAAGATGTTACATTGAGGACCTACCAAGGACGGTTATTGAGCAACTCAGGACATTTTTTCACAAACTCAGGACACATGAAAAAGTCATAAATGTCAAGTCTAGGGACAAAGATATTACATTGAGGACCTACCAAGGACGATTATTGAGCATGTCAGGTCATTTTTTCACAAACTCAAGTCACATGAAAAAATCATAAATGTGGCAACCTCCTTGTAACTATGCCATTGCCCATGGGGGAAGCTGCATGTAAACTCGTGTCCCTACCCATAAATTACCCATTTGCATATCAGAGAGAGAGTTCTTGTCGGGGAGAAAATAAGAGAGGGAAGAGGAACAGGATGAGAGCTTTCACATAACAGGAGCAGACTGACTATATTTGACCGGGAAACAATTAAATGGGTATTTACCCTCTTCCTTTCTCATATCCACGTTTAAATGGGTAATCACCCTTCCCTAGGGCTGGGCACTTTTTTTACCAAGAACCAATAAACCGAACCGAAATGTCAATTTTATCGGTTAACAGTTTTGGTGTCGGGTCCTGTTTCTGCTCACATCGGTTCACGGTGTCGGTCTCGGTTTTGAGACACCGAACCGATCAAACCGATATATGCTGCTCCACCACGAGTGGAGCATCATCGCCTCCTTGATGTCATCATGGCCATTATAGGCAAAACACCACATGCCCACGATGCTGCCATAATTAAGGCATCGAATTGGGTCTGCGCCTAATGGACCAAAGGTAAAGGGCATCATAGGAAAACTTCAATAAAAAGGATTTTAGGACTCTTCAAATATGTAACTTAAAATTATACTTGCAAATTTTAGGTCTGTAAAAATAACATTGATATTGACGATCACCATGTATTGCACAAGAGCCATAAAATGACCCAAACAATAGTCCAAAGACAAGTCTAGAAACAGCGCGTTAGCAAAGCACTCGCTCCGTTTCACACTGTACATGGCCTCAAGAGAATAGTCTCACAATGATTGCCCATTGAGAATATTGAAAGTCCCTTGTCGCAATGTTTCCAATCTGCGCCTTGATTACTAAATCTTTTGAAAGAAGAGAAGTGGCTGTATTATATTATTCAATATGGGTATGGACAGTCATCTCAAATTGATTGGTTAGTGCACTTAGTACTTACAAAAGAGCACGAAATTAGAACCTAAACCCACATGCTGATACTTCAGATTTTTTGCTCGTAATTTTGAAGAGAGCAACTTGTGTCACCACCCATAATACAATGTGACACCCTGGCATTTACAACCAAATACCAATAAAGTTGAAGAGTGGATGGTTCTATATGCATACCTTCACTAACTGCTAAAATCCTATATTCCTATCTACATCATTCACCATTATGTAAAAACCAATTAAAAATCCTCATGAATTTATTTACAGTTAATTCCTAACTACAAATGTTAAAAAGCAATCCAAACTCCCTAAATCAGCTCACTATTTCTAAACAATCTACCCCTGATCTCACCTCATATATTCTATCACCTTCTTAAGTAGAAAGCTACAATATCTAACATGAAATGAGTAAAAAACATCTAACTTGTTCCTGATGAGAGCAAGTTATTGCCAATATAGTGAATAATTTGTGAAACTTAGTCGCAAACCAAGATTGATTAGGCAACCCTTCTTAAGTAGAAAGCTACAGTATCTAACATGAAATGAGTAAAAACATCCAACTTGTTCCTGTTGAGAGTGAATTATTGCCAATATTGTGAATAATTTGTGGAACTTAGTTGCAAACCAAGATTGATTAAGCCAGTTGCTACCAGTAGTTAGAGAAAGATGGGTCAAAATGCATCTTCAAAATTGTAACCCTCCCAAGGCATGTAAGCTACAAAAACATTTTTCATAGAACAAGCACCCCCACCATGTTTACTTGTCTAGTCTATTTTGTACTTTTTTCGAGATTGCCGCCACTCGGACTCGAACCGAGACGCAAGAGCACTGCTTTCTACAAGCAGCGTGTCTACCAATTTCACCATGGCAGCTGACTCGAAATAAGAGGCACATTAAAAAAAAGTAATTTCCTTATGAATATGGTTCCCCACTACCCAACATTGCCTCAAGCCGTTCTACTAAAACATTTTGCCTACAGCAAGTTCCCCACCATATCTACTTGTCTAGTCTATTTTGTACTTTTTTCGAGAATGCCGCCACTCGGACTCGAACCGAGACGCAAGAGCACTGCTTTCTACAAGCAGCGTGTCTACCAATTTCACCATGGCAGCTGACTCGAAATAAGAGGCACCTTAAAAAAATAATGTCCTTATGAAAATGGTTCCCCACTACCCAACATTGCCAGAAATTTCACATGATCCAGAATTTCTTTTTTTAAAAAAAAAATCCAAAACGCTATAACATCATTCTTTAAACTAGTTTCTTTGAACTAACAAATATTAAGATTGTTTTCATGAATGATTCATTGAACAACAAACTGGCCTCTGATATCCTCACAGAAAATCGGGGGAAAAACTGCTCTTCGAATTGAATGGCTTGTTTCAAAAGCCCCTCCTCACCAGGTTTTACCTGTGCTAAAATAAGCATGGTGGCTGGTGGAACACCGTTTATGCAGAAAATTCTATACAACAAGAGGTATAATGCAACCCCCCCCCCCCCGCCCCAACCACACCCACCCACTTACCCTGGTGGTATTACTATGTACTAAAAAAGAACCAGGACCAGTGAGAGCTCTTCATGAATAAGGCTTTGAATTGACCAAACTTGGCAGAAGTAGTAAAACAGATCCAAGAACACACAGGCACCAGAAGATTCCCTACCTTCTTGCTGCCTTTTTTCTAGTCTCTCTTTTTCCAACTGCAACTTTGCGAGGTCTACTTCCTTCCCCTAGAAAATTAAAAATGCATTGAGTCAAGAGCCATAGAGATGTCTTCTGAAAAGGTTTTCCACTACAATGTTCAGTAGGTAAGAAATATCACATGATCCAGAAGCGCATTTTGTTGTGCCTTCACAATTGTTCCAGCAAAACGACTCTTGAGCATTGCTATACGAAGGGCCTTGCTTGGCGACAAAGGTTCATTATGTAAATAACTTTCCACCCCTAGAATTTACATACAAGATTCACCATATTAGCAAATTATTATGCATAGAATATAGTGCCATTAGTTCAAGCTGTGGTAACTATAGAGAATGTAAAACTAAAATATAACTACCTTGTTCAGAGGAAGCAAGAGGTGAAGTAGAATTGCATGACGGTGATTCAATTTCTATGATTGGAAGCAAGTTCATTAGATAACTGATAACATGCTATAAATCAATAAAATTTGGACAAAATCATCAACGTACCATTTGATAAAATGCTGTTCTCATTTGATTGTATTCTTGATATTCTATCATCCTCCTGAAGACAAAAAATATTGCATAATGGGGAGAATGGACAATAATTCAGCTATCAAACAAAGATAAGTACAAGTAACAACAGAAACAAGGACAGTCAAGCCCAAAACCTTGGTGCAAGTGAGTGAATTATCTAGAGAGCGCTCTTGGCTACCAGCTGCATGAAGGGGCCGCCATAAAAAGAGTAAAACATTAAAATCCTCAAGTGAATATGCTATATCATGAAAATCAACAATTGAGAGAAGATATGCAACTCAAACCTTTTAGAGAGGCATTCCCAGAACCTCGGACAAAAAATTTAATTTTTATCTGCGTGTACAGCAGATAGCAATGCATTAAAATAACATTGTCATGAAAAAATACTATGGAGTTAGGTATATAATTAGCCTACTTTGGAGGATGTTGCTTTTATCGATGGCTCCTTTGCCAGTGAATTTGAGCATGTGACCATGCTTTTAGGAATCAAAGACTTCGATTTCATGGCAGTTTGAGCCTTTGTTGCCTTCATTGGTTTCTGCTCTTGTACTGGATTTCCGACATTCCATTTTCTTATCAGTGATCTCCATTCTGAGTCAAATATTCTATTTAACTGCTCAGCAACTTCATGGACATCATTTCCTGGAGGATTATATTGCATTGCATTTGAGAATGTAAGTCTCACATCTGCTGCAAACTCGCTGGTCGTAACATATTGCTTGTTTGTGAGTTTCTTCTTAACAGTGCCCAAGTCCATTGGGTTGCAGATAACATCAAAGTAATCAGGAATCCCATAAAGAACAGGGTCAACTGGTTTATGAAAAAGCCAACCACCTTTGTTATCCATGAGCTTCTTTAGAATTTTCCCACACAGCCTTGTCTTGCTAACATTCATGCTTTCAGCCATGTTGTTAGGGAATGATTGGTGCTCAAATATAGAACTTGACACGTCACCTCAGACTTTTGGTAGCTTATTTCCTCAACTTCTGAATGTGTACTTTACACTCCTGTGTTTACAGTGCTTGGTGAGAATCCTCGTTTTCTAGTTTTGACAGAGGACCAGTAACTTCAGATAACCACACAGCACATCCCTGCAGGGCTGAAAACAGAAGATCCATATAGAAGAAAGTTGCATTACATGCCATGTGGTTATGTAGTTCATTTTAAACAAGACTCGCTTTACTAACTTCTTGTACAATTCTTCAAAAGTTTGCTTGTCAACAACTAAGGCCCTGTCTGTTTGTTTAAATGAGTTATTACATAATCTAGCTTATTGGTGCTAAATTAAATAATTCAGATTATTGGTTCTGGGTTACATCATCTCCACAGGGTTGTCTGTTTGCTCAAATTATTGAGGGTCCCTTGGGTGGCTTATGGGATTATGATAATCTAGAGGTGTAGATTATATAATATGGAGGATAATATAAAAGTTGTTTGATGCCTATATAATAGATTATAACGAATTGTATAATCTAGATTACATAATCTTGAGTGCAAACAAACAGGCCCCCAAAACTGCTCATACATGTGGCAAATACCAACCTTATACATAAACGCAAACAAATCCTTAACCAAATCCCACGAGCCCCAATTCCGCCAGGCCAGTCACTCAATTACCCAACCTAATCTACGGAACTACACCGAAACCCATCAGCGAGCTTGAAGCAAGCCCCATGGCAGTTTCGAAACCCTAGGCCCACGGCTAAACGCCCCAACCGCCGAGTCTACTCGGTCCCCTCGAGAGAAAAAAAAGCAAGGAGAGAAGAACCAACCAGGTGTCTGGTATGCCGTCGCAGAGAGCGCGGGCTGCCGCACGAATCCCGCCGGAGTCCTCCGCCCCCGTAGGGTCGGCAGGCCCCTCCCTCTTCGCGCTCCCCCGACCTCAGATCCCACGACGGCGCAGGGAGGGTCGCACGAACGCGCACGCCGCCGCCGCCGCCGCCGCCACCGCTAGCTCTTCACCGGCGAGCGAGCGGAGCGGCTGTGGGACAGTGGAAGGAGGGGAAATGGAAAGGGGATCGCGGAGTCGCGGAGGCTAGGGTTTTAACTCGGGCTCGTCGGGAAGCGAACCCGAACCCGACCGACGAAACGACAAGTGACGGTGCCTCTGGATTGAACCGGACCGGGACCGGTCGTCCACTCGGCTCGGTCGGGCTCGAATGGCCTCTTCTCACTGAGAGGTGGGTCCCATGTAGACTGGGCCCCGCCTGGCAGCGGTGGAAACTACCTCTCCCTTGACCTCTCTTCTCTCTCCCACGGTCGCTTCGTTCCTTCCTTGGCCGGTTCCACCTCCACCGAGCAAGAGGGCATTGGCGAGCCACCAGGAGCTCCGGAGGCGGGGGTGCGCGGCGCGCCGTCGGGCTCCTCGCCGGTGAGTAAGCAGTCTCCGTGGCCTCTTCCTTGATGTTGCTCTCACCCCCGCATCATTTTTGGGAGTCGAGGGGAACCGCAAGGCCAGATCCGGGCTAACATTTCTTCGCTCCTTGGTTGGCGGTTCCTGGTTGATCGAGACATTGATGGCACCGATTTCACTTCCCGCAGTCTAGCGTCTTAGAACCCCTTGGTTTTCGAGGTCTTTCATGTGGCAAGGTCCGGTCGGGGTAATAATGTAGGACAGTAGGAATAAGAGACCGGGTGTGGAATGCGGCGAAATGCCGTGCAAAATTAGGTGAGCATACTGCATAAAGTACTGGCAGCATTTTCCAGGTAGGGATGCCTGATTTGCTATAGCTCATATTGGTCTTGTAGCTTCGCACCATTGAACGTTGCTGGGTGGGGTTGATATGAGGGTGTGTGCACTTGGGATGGTTCACTTGTTAGAATCAGATCTGGAACTTCTTGGAAGAGGAATATATAAGCACCGAGTTTTAGCAGTGGAAGAAAATATGTACGCAGTATGCAGTGGAAGTTTGGTATGGGGGGTCCATTTGGTATAGTATAGCATGTAGGACGATCAAAATGTTCATTTTAAAAGAACATAGGAGTATCATATAAGCCATGCCCACATTTCAAGATTCGAAACTTGCATTCTCGATCTCGATTCCTCCACCAACAATTAACCTCATATAATGTAAAACTTGTTTTGCAAAAATAAGATCATTGTATTGACAATTTGACATTCAGAAGTAATTTCCTTTGGCTATGATCTCATTGCTAACATTGTACTCCAGTAGGAATATAAGAGCGAAAAGGTGGTTTTGGAAACCATGCCAAGTCAAACAACACATTATACTTTGGGATGGAGTAGTATATTTTAATCAAACTGTTACAGTTGCTCTGCTCATGTTGATTATTTGCTTAGGTTTGTAGTTATTTTCCCTTGCTTCCTTATAGTTGCGATTCTACAATAACATTTAGTTATTTACTAACAGATAAATAGTTACTTCTCACCGCAAGAGAAGTAGTTTGGGAGAGCTCTAGAGATGCTCCACTGGACTTATGACGGACTGGTTAATGTCAGATCCCCAGAATGTGCACTATGAATTAAGAAAAACTGTTTACTGATTGCTCAAAGTGATCAATCATGTTCTAAGTGGATGACACTCTAATTTCTGTGTCCCCTGTTTATAAACTTAAACTTTTAAAGTGTCATCTGGGGGGGGGGGGGATGCCAATTTTTAGGATGTCAATGAAAAATAGTTAGAGACGGTAATGAATGAAATGGTTAAAAAAAGGATGATTTGTAATAGAAGATTGCATAACCACACTGCTTGGAGAAGTGAAAAAAAAAAGGTCAATGCATCAATAGAAGTGGAAAGATTTAGAGAGGTGGTTAACAATGTCCTGAATACTATAAATAATGGTCTTATTTTTGTTTTCTATACAGAGTAATACTAAATGCGGCAGGACCGCAGGAGTATTACCTGTAAACCTTTTTCTATTTGTTGTGAGGGAGGCACCATGTACAATTCATACTCGATCTTTTATGTGAGGTATTCAGTATCACAGGAAGAAGATCACACACAGTCATATGCAACTCAAATTCTCAGAATCAGCTATGGTCCCTTACCTGTCGGTTTAGTTTTCTAGTCAGATCACATTGGTTTGTTAGTTTGTTAGCCTGGGTTGTTAGCTTGCACTTGTAATCTGGCTAGACTAGGAACAAAGTATGAATAATAAATCTGTTTTTCTCATCTCTATTCTCTATTCCCTCTCTGTCTCTCTTTCATCCCATTAGTCAAGGATTGTAATCTGGCCAGAATATGAAGAAAGCATGAGTAATAAAACTGTTTTTTCATTTCTATTCTCTACTCTCCCTCCTCCCTCCCTCATCCTATTTCTGGCTGAAAACTAGCCCAGGAACAGCCGGCAACCAGCCACTGCTACCCATATGTGAGTGACACAATCATTAGTCCCCTAAGGGCTTATCTTTATACATGACTGTTACATTTCCAAGTCCATAACTGTTACATTTTTCAATAGATTGACAATAAAAGTACCAGAAAATGGAAGAGTGGAAAAACTATGAATGTATGGTATTTATCCTTTTATCCTGTATTCCATTTTTTGTTTTCATGTGTTAACTGTTACTGTTATTGCAATGATGTTTCTCAGGACAAAATGAACCTTGCATCAGAAGGTCTTGTAGCACAGCAACAGAAGGCAAATAGTCGAAGACCAGTTGGCAGCTCACAAATATGGACAGTATGTATCTTTATCGTTTCTTTCTCCTTTTATTATTTGGGCATCTTAAACAAGTTACATACTGAGATATTCTAAATTTTGTAGCGGTATGGTGTTCTGCTTCCAAGCCAGCAGACTCGAAAGCTAAAGGAATGGGTTCTGACAGATCAGCAGCAACAGCTTGTTAATGCTAGTGGTCTTGGGCATCTTGCACTTACGACTGGTTTTACCATTGATCGTTCTTTGCTTACATCCTTTTGTGAGAGATGGAACAATGAAACAAATACTGCACATTTCATGGGATTTGAAATGGCACCATCACTTCGTGATGTTTCATACATTCTCGGCATTCCGGTGACTGGTCATGTGGTGACTGCAGAGCCAATTGGTGATGAAGCTGTGAAGAGAATGTGCTTGCATTATTTAGGAGAGAGCCCTGGGAATGGAGAGCAATTATGTGGCTTAATTAGGTTGACTTGGTTGTATAGGAAGTTCAGCCAATTGCCAGAAAATCCAACCATTAATGAGATTGCATATAGCACCCGAGCATACCTTCTATACTTGGTTGGTTCCACCTTATTTCCTGACACTATGAGGGGCTTTGTATCCCCAAGATATCTACCACTGTTGTCAGATTTTAGGAAGATCCGTGAGTATGCTTGGGGGGCTGCAGCCCTTGCTCATCTGTATAGGGGGTTGTCTGTTGCAGTAACACCTAATGCTACAACGCAGTTTCTTGGCAGTGCAACTTTGCTGATGGTTTGCTCTTTATCTGAATGTGTGTTAATTATTATCTGTTTTTCTGTTATCTGCTTCACTAATCAGGGCTTCCCTTTGTTGCCACAAGGCCTGGATTTACGAGTACCTTCCTATAACTCAACCACAACAGAAGAACCAGAGTACCTTGCTGCCCCGGGCTTGCAGGTGGAACTTTGGAGGAGCAACACGTGGACAAAGGAAAAAAGTTATGGAGTGGAGAAAAGTTTTCGAGCAGCTTCAGTTATCTGAGGCAAGTTCAAACGTACCTACTTGTAGTCATCTACCAATGTTTCACCTGTTATATTATACTATACTATCCCAATTATGTTTTCAGGTCAATTGGAACCCTTACAAGGACATGAATCCAGCAATTGTTCCAGAATATTGCATTGCTGCAGATAACATCTGCTACTCACGGACTTGGCTAATCAGCTTTAACATAAAGGAGGTATATGTTCCTGACAGGTTTGCTAGGCAGTTTGGAAGGGAGCAGGGTCGCCTCCATGGGGTACCAATGTGGGCAAGAAGAACTTGGAGTAAGTGGAAAGACTGGAGAATTGAGTATGCTCGTGAGATTGAGGAATTCCATCAGTTGGTTGGCTGTCGTTTTACCCCTTCTGCAGAAAGCAATATCAACTCCCTACCACCAGATGGGTTTGTAGCTGGAGAGAATGCTACTGGATGTAGTCAGACTACCTCTGATAACATTGCTTCAATGGTAAGGTCTTATCGGAAAGTTGATCTCTTGTGCATTTCGCTTACATGGTGGGCCTTGATGTTCTTATTGCTTCTGGCTTGCAGGTTGAAGATTTGAAGAACGATCTCCCAGTAATTGATCGATATCTTGAGGGGCACTTACTTCCTGTAGAGGTTGCAAGCTTCTTAGAGAGGGTGGGTACAATGATCAAGAACTACTCCCCACCACAGGGCAAAAGGAAACCCCGACCAGCTCAGGGTCAAACTGGACCTGTCAGGTCAAAGAACCCAAGGAAAAGGCGGAAACCATCACAATTTCAGGATCCTTCAAGCGCTCATCAGCATCCAGGCGCGCTAGTCCCGTATCAGGCAAGCAAGTGTGACATGGTGTTTGATGGCACCGTTCCTCTACTAAATGGGGGAGAGGAGTTCAAGGAACAAGAGGCCATGGATCCCTGGCAAATGTCCCATTTGACAATGACCCCGTCGTCCTCATCTCTAGATTCAAGCTCCCCAGAATCAAGGAAGCGGTCTCGGCAAGATGAGGATGAAACTCAAATTTCAAGAGACGCTGATGACCTCCGAAGGAGTGGAAGGTTTTGCATGCATTTGAAAATGTTCAAGCACAGGGATGGAGGGGTTGCTGAGGCAGCTAATCCGATTTTTCACTAACGGGGACCACTATCTTTTGGTCTTGGTATTGTACAAAGTAGTAGAAAAACTTGGATAGTTTGTACTTGCACTGCTGAGTGCTGACAATTAGCTGGTTTAGGTTTCTGGGTGTTCCTGATGGCGTGGGCTAATGTGACTGTGCTACATGCACTGCGCCACTTGCTAGGATCTACCATGTTTATATCTCGGTCTGTAGCACTAAATGCTGACGCAGCAAAGTGACGTCTATCGCCTGGACGATGACCTCGGACCACCCTAGTTAATCTGCAGCTGTACAAATTTGGTTTCAGATTATGATGTTGATGCGATGTTACGCTTTGAGTGCCCCTTTTTGCAATGGCCCTTGAATCTTTTAGACTCTGAATCTGCGTGATTGTAGCGCACCAGCCCGGTTGTGGTACCTTCGCGTAACCAGTGTTTTTAAGTTGGCTAGTATTGTCACTACTCACTACAAGTCCGTATTTTGTAAGTAGCCAACGAGAAGAATACCTTAGCGCTGTCCTTTATGACCATTGCTGAAGGTAATTAAGCCATACATCAGTCTTTGCTGGGTAAAAACAAGCATCTGCGTTGTGCCCAAGTTGTGATCTCAGGCACGATTGGATGGCCTGATGGTGTGTTACTCTAGCATTTTTAAGGCCAAAGGACATGGTCTTGTAGCAATAATTCCGAGATCTGTTGGATTCAGTGTTGGCATGCCTCCAAACAACATGTTGTCATCACAATTCTTGTGAGGAGGGACATAGGGCTTGATGCTAGAGGCACTTTGTTTCCCAAAGCATTAGAACACGGTGTGGTTGTTGTGCAGGTGCCACGGGCAATGTTGTGAAGTAAGGCTTCCAAGACCAACTCCTTCGGATGTGGAGAAGACAATTTGTAGAGCCATGACTATATTGTATGGCTTGCGCTTGCAGGAGTTGTTGCTCCCCATGTGGTTGCGGTGGTATGTGTCACGGTGATCATCACGCTTGTCATTGTTGGGCTTGCGGTAGAAGCTCTAATGGTCAGCATGTTGATGATCAAAATGCTCGTGTTCTTGGTTCTCCGCATCAGCCCACTTGTTGGTTCGGTGTGGAGTTCTTCTAGGGACTTAGAATGATTCCTCCAAAGTATTGATGGTACTATCAACCATATAGGTTGTTGTGGAAGCAGTTGATGACGTCGCGTTTGGAGACATCGATGGTTGTCACCTTCACCTCGAACAAGCGACGAATCTAGGTGCCCAGGGTCTTACCCTTCTCCTGCTTGCAATGGGCAAGGTCAAAGCGATTTCTTGAGCGCTACCAGGATCCTTGGAAGTTGTCGATGAACAACTTCATCGGTGTGTCCTTATCATCTATGGAGCTTGGTATGAGGACCTCCACCCAAGTTAGAGGGCACAATTTCCTTCATGACGGGGACGTAGAGTACTATGGCCATTGCGTCCTCCACTTGAACAATTGTGGAATAGCACCATAGCAGTTGTTACGGATCCTCCTTGGCATCATATTTGTCAGTCTTGATGAGTTTGAACTTGTCGGGTAAGCGATCTATATGACTAGCAAAAGCAGGAAAACTGTCATAGTTGTTAGCCTTCTTGTCTCTTACTTGGCCGTATTCTCTATCATAGTCGACACGTCTTTGTCTGACATCCTCATGGTCGCGGCAGCAACTGGTGATGATTGTTTGCTCATCGTGGTTATTGCATATCTAGTCTCGGAGCTTTTCCTTGTTATACTCACAACGAGGGGGGTCTCCTGAGGCCTTCTCTAAATTGTCTCCACGAAGACAATTTAGACATGATCACCATGTGAGGCGTAACCCTACATCATGTATTTTGTATTACTTGTATTCAGGCTGTAGATGAATTGCAGGGGTACATGTCTCCTGAGAGGCAAGGTTACAAGGGAACCTAACCAACTCCATCAAGATAGAGTATTGTCTACATGTTTGGTAACATTTCTAAATTCGACTAGTGAAAAAATGTGCCCATGCCATCTTATACTATGACAGTCTTACGAAGTAGTCGGTCGATACATCCACTTCTCGGGAATATTTGTCTATCCTAGAGGATCCTACATAATATAGTCTGATGGTGATGCTAGAGCTAGGAAACAAGAGTTGGTGTCTGTTGATTTAAACAAACATGAAAAGAAAAAAAAATAGGTATGATATTGGTGCCCTTCTGCATGCATGTCCTTGTGTGTCAGTGAGAGGATCTTGTAGATGCCTAGAGGGAGGTGAATAGGTGTACCTAATAAAATCTGAAAATTCTTTCTTCACAAGTTGTCAGTGAAACCGGATCTTCCGAGTACCTCTAGGAAGATCTGATAATCGGATGTTCCGAGACTTACTCGGATGATCCGATGTGGAAAATAACCTTTGCTCGAGATTCAAAATCTAACAAGTTATTCGCAATTCCACTTAAATAGAAAGTTCACAGAGGTACTCTAAGAGCTATATATTATGATCAAATACAGCGGAAACCTCTATAGAGATAGATTGGGCAATATATAGCAAATATGAGAATATATAAACCAAAGTAAAGTAAGCAACACGAAGAGACATGAGATTTGTTCCCGGAGTTCACTCCCAAGGGAGCTATGTCTCCGTTGAGGCACTCACAAAGGGTAGAGTCTCTTTCAACTCGTTTTCTCCCTCAATCGACCACAAAGATCAAGATTGAGTCACTTACTAGATGGTTCCACACAAGAAACGGGTGATACAATCCTCCAAGGCGCTCCCACAAGCTAGGTGCTGCACTTGGTGACCTCTAACCGTCTAGGAGCAAGCTCCAAGAGTAACAAACGCGAATCACAAGCCAAGGATGCTTAAGTGCTTCTTGAGATGAACAAGTGCTTCCCTCACTCAAAGTCAACACCCAATCCTCAAATCTCTTCTCTCAACCAATCCCGAGGTGAATCTTGGCTAGGGCAAGGTTTGGAGGGGAGTGGAGTGAAGGAGAGAGAGTTCAAGATGTGTTTTCTGTTCTGTTTTGCGAGAGAGGAGTGAAGGGGTAAGAGAGGGGGTATTTATATCCATCCCCAAAATCTAACCGTTATGTTCTGAATTGGGCAAACCGGATCTTCCGGATGGGCTTAGGTTAGCTGTGAAAAACCTAGGTGTACTGCCAAATCGGAACTTCCGATTCACAAAATCGGAACTTCCGATTTTGCCAAATTTTACTCAGTACCAAACCGGATCTTCCGAAGAAGAAAATCGGATCTTCTGGTTTTGCATTTTTTTCTACTCAGTACCGTTTTGGATCTTCCGATGTAGGAAATCAGATCTTCTGGTTTTCTCTGAAAAACTGAGTTTTGCCCGTTTTGTACTCTCAAGGTTAGTTTTCATCTCAATATAGCACTTTGACATCCTTGATTCATCAAACACGTCCCCCTTGATAGTACGATGTTTCATATTGTCAGCGAATTATGCTGACAATGTTCTCGAGGGGGTGCCCCGAGAGAAGGGTTTAGGGAGAAGTCGTCGAGAATCTAGAGCCGAAGGTGACAAGAGACGATTTAGACAGGTTCGGGCCGCAATGTGCGTAATACCCTACGTCCTGTATGGTGTATCTTGTATTGATGAGATGATTTGAAGGGGGTCCCTGCCTCCCCTTATATAGTCCGGAGGGCAGGGTTACATGGAGACCGTATAGGACTAGGAGACTTTTACAAGTTAATCTCTAATTCCCTAATACAGTTTATCCAAACCGACTAGGACTAATCCTTGTCTTGTGCGTCAAGTCTTGTACGTGGGCCGGCCCATAGGGTGGTCCGCCAGGGTTGTTTAGTCCGTCAGGACTCTACACCCACAAGCCCCCGAGCACCTTATCTCCTGAAGAACAGCCTTGTTAAAAGTACAGAGTTCTTTGAGGCGCTCCAGAGTTCTTTTGAAATCCACCAGGGTTCTTTAAGACCCACAGGGTTCTTTGCTCTTGGAAGTTGCAACCATGCTGTTCAATAGGTAATGATGTGCTCATAAGTCTTCTCGAAGTTCGGATTGGTGCGCACCGACTAGGTGCGCCCAATTGGGCAGCCCCCGAGCCTCGTTTATCTTTGAAGAAGAAATTCGAGGCTCTTTCGAAGTCCAAACCAAAAGAGAATCAATTTTCGAAGAAACCCGAGTTCTTTTAGAACTCCTCATAAATTTATCAATTGAAGCCGAAAATCCTCAGAAAAATATTTCCTGAAAATATGTCCACAGCCCCCGAGCCTAAATATGAACGAATTCAAATATAGGATCAAGAAAGGATCAAAATTGAAAAGTACCAAAGTGTCGCTTCAAAAAGCCAATATAAACCGTTCGCCTCCCCTGTTTTCTGTACACCTTTGGCAAAACAGATCTAGGGTTTGCGACAGTTTCTTTGCTTGCGATCCTGAGACCACGCAAAATCTTCCACATCTTCCCCCAACCCGAATCCAATCCACACCAAGTCTCGAAAGACCGCGATGGCCGGTGGTGAAGGATCCAGCCGAAGCAAGGGCACAAAGAGGAGAGCAGAAGCCATGAAGGAGGTCATGACGACCGAGAAAGCAGCGCCCACAGGGGACATGCCAAGCATTGAAGATCCAATCAGTGACTGGCCAACCAGCAATCTGAAGGAAAAGCATATCAAGACTCTGGAAACAGATGGGTTCCTAGCAGCCCAAGGGATCAGTCAGTGGAGGTGCACGTACGGGCATGAGTACCCTACTGAAGAAACCGAAGAGCTGACGGTATGGAAGGCATTTTATGAAGTTGGTTTTGGTCTTCCAACTTGCGATTTCTTCCATAGAGTCTTGCAGTTCTATGGAATTGAATTGTGTCATTTGAACACCAATTCCATTTTGAATCTGTCGATCTATATCCATCTGTGCGAAGCATTTCTTGGAATAGATCCACATTTTGCTCTGTTCCGCCACTTATTCAGAGTGAAGACTTCAAGCGGACCATGGCAAGTAGTAGGAAAGGTAGTTATCCAGTTCCGTCAGGGCATGAAGCCAGTATATTTGGATTATGCGACCAAGGAAAGTCTGAAGGACTGGCAGAAGGAGTGGTTTTACGCTTGGAACCACCAGCCACGACTACCTAGCCGCTCAGGGAATCCTCCAGTAATGAAGCCATTCTGGAGTGAAACAATTGGAGTTAATCAAGCAATGCAGATCCCTGAGCTGCTGAATATGATCAGAGATCTGAAAGCACAAGGGCTGACAGGAGTCATGGTGTATCGTTCATTCCTGCTAAGGAGAATCCAACCATGCAAACAACGCTGCAATCCAGGGTACTTGTACTCTGGAGAATCTGACCCCTCAAGGAATGCCACCGGAGACATGTCAGATAAGAGGATTAACCAACTCTTAAAGAAGTTTCTGGTGGTCAACGATGAACAATTTCCAGAGATAATGGAAATTTCGGCAATCACCATGACACCTGAGGTAAGAACCATATCTGAAAGCAATATATTGCCTTATTGTTGAAAGCATATTATGAACTAATGTCTTGATCATCACAGTATGAAGCCCGGCGATCACTTTATGTGAGTCTGCCGCCCCTGGACCCAACCAACACCGAAGAAGCATCTTTGTTGGCTCGCTGTGTGGATCCAGGGGTAAGAGATCAGGTTCGCCAACGCAAGCAACCTGCAACTGAAGAACCTGACGAGCCACATGCTCATGTTGAACAACAGGTGCTTGAAGAACCCCAAGGCAAAACAGGGGCAACCTCCAAGAGAGGTGAAGAAGCCAATAGGCCAGCAACAACAGAGTTACAAGCACCTGTGCCCAAGAGAGCACGAACTCTGCCCAAGCCCCGGGCAAGAGTGATCCTAGAGGAAAGGGCAAAGGTATCCCCACAACTCAAGACACCATCTGAAGGGGGATAGTCATTGAAGAAATTGGCACAAGTATATCGCAGCAAAGCAGTACTGCGCGACAACCATTATCAGATGAAGAAATTCTTCACAACATCTTCAACCCTGTCTCCGCGCCATTCATAAGGACAACACCAGTGGTTGAAGAACCCTGTCCAGCTGGACCATCGGCGCCGGAGCAGGAAGCTGAAGAGGAATTCACTTTGGGAGAGCCGGAGATCCCAATGCGGCCATCCACCATGTAAGTATCTTGTTGTGCATTACAAATTGTACCTTCGTAACATGCCATGTTGACTGACAAAGTTATTATTCCAGAGTTGAAGGAATTCCGGCAGCAACTAGGGAAGAGCCAGTAGTTGATCATGCGGCTGTAGAACCAGAGGCCACAGTGCCCGAAGAACCCAGGGAAGTACCAGAAACAACCCTGTCAGAGGTTCAAACAGCCACACCATCAAATCCGCCAGCATCTGTAGAGGCACAAGTTGAAGAAACGATTGCCGAGGTGCTGGCGGACATCGATGAACTGGTCACGCAGGCGGCTATTGAAGAAACCGAAGTTGAACACCGTGACCAAAACACTGCTGAGCCCCCGAGCGTCACGGAGACAACCCAGATCGGGGCAGAGGCAGTTCCAGAAGCAGAGTGCTCAAGGGGTAAACAAGCCGAAGCATCAACCCAAGAGCAAACTATTGAAGAAATCCCCAGAGTACCCAGGGGTACTGGTGCTGAAGAGGAGATCGGTAACTTCCGCATCGGAAGCTACGATCCAATGCTTAATCCAAATCCGCAAGCCTTCGAGTACATCTTGGACGCGGAGGAGGATGAGGAGCACATCGCCAGGGGGTTGTACCATGCGGAGAGAGCAGTGGCCTACTTCAAGGTATGAAAAACAACCCTGTACTCGTTGTCCTGTTTGAATATATCTCATGATAATATTTCTGCAGGCCGTCGGCGAAGCATCAAGGAAGAAGACGGAGTATATCCACAACATATCGCTGATGCACGCCAAGGCAGACCGTCTCCAAAGGGAGCTGGAGTGTGAACGCGAAGACCGCAAACTCCAGGAGGCGGAAGATGCCAACATGATCCGTACCTTGCATCTGCGAACCAAGTAGTTGGTCGCGGAGAAGGAGGACATGAAGAAGAAACTTACAGCAGCCAAAGCAGAGCTCAAAGGTACTCTGTCACTACCAGAATCTTGTAACGAAATATCCTTTGCCTTTGTAGAATAACAACTCTGTCATTGTCTTGTGTGAACAGGGGTGCAACAACAGTTGAAAACAACCCAGAGCAAGATGACGGATTGGTCCAACTTGGCCAACCGTCATGAAGAAGCGTTGAAGACTCTCTCTGCCGAACACGATGTCATCAAGGAAGAACTCAGAGTAGCAGTCCAACAACGCAAGGATGCTGATGCGCAGTTGCTTCAAGTCATTGAGCAGCAAAAGAAGCTTGCCAAGGACCTTGAAGATGCTCGCGAAGAAAGAAATAAACTATCCAAAGAACTCCTCCAGGCGCAGAAGAATCTTGCTGACAAGAAGGCGCTGGACGAGAAGCTTGAACAGGCAACCAGGAGGATGTCAGAGCTTGAAGAATCCTTGCGGCTGATGAAGAAGCCGGACGACGACCTGGCCGAAGCCTTGAACCGGATATCATTGCTAGAGAAAGCAGCGAACCCGGTGGTGAAGGCCTTAGTCCCGGAAGACCCTGCATCACCGCAATCTTTCCTGGAACGCCTGAAGGCCATGCCACGACAGTTGAAGGCTTACATCAAGAGATCATCAAAAGCCTGTCTTGTGCAGGTCCTTGCTGTAATTAGATCTAGGTACCCTGAAGTAGATATAGGCAAGCTTGTAGAAGGTGCAGAGCCAAATTGTACTGAAGCCACCTTCAGAGACCTGAAACAAGAGGCCGAGCCAGTTGCCGAGGCAATTGCTCAGAGCCTTAGATTGTAAATTGAACAAGTGTTCTTGTAATATAAATGTTATGCAATGAAATGCAATATTTCCATGTTTGAAGGAAAAAACCAAGAATTTCTAAGAATTCCTGGGTTGCCCTTGTGTCAATGACCAGGACTTAGTCAAAATGTACATTGCGTAGATTTTAACTGTTGAAAAACAACCCTGTTAAGGACCCGAAGGAACCCAGGGAGATTTCTTATAGCATAAGCTATCTTTTAGAGTGTACCCCGGGAGGATACTTGGGAACAAACTGTATGTGGTTTGCCTAAGCAAGAACCCAGTAAGACCCACGGAGCGACAGCTTTAAGCTGGAAATTATCGCAGAGTAGCGAAATTGGAGGAACAGATCCGTTCTCGGCCCCGAAGGAACCCGGATAGACCTCATTTATGGGCTCCGAATACATGAAGAGGAAACTGTCCGAGTCTAGAAAGAACACGAAAGTTTTGAATGATGTCATGAAGACAAAATAAACAACCCAGTAGAGGGAATTTTATTGAAATATATCTCGTCGCCGAAACAACGGTACAAAAGAACATATGATGCCGAAGCAACCAGTTCATGTATTGCCGGAGCAATGTTTACGGAAGAACTCTGGATGCCGAAGCAATTGGTTCTTGCGGTGCCAAAGCACTGTTGCAGTGAAGGAGCTACGCGTAGAATTTGCGTAGATGTTCTATGTTCCAAGGATTTGGTAAATCCACACCATCTTCTGTTTGAAGTCTGTAGGTGCCTAGCTTGAGGACCTTGGAAACAATGAATGGACCATCCCAAGGTGAGGTAAGCTTGGAATGACCGACTGTATTCTGGATTCGGCGTAACACCAAGTCTTCAATCTGGAATGATCTTGTCTTCATATTTTTGTCATGGAATCTGCGAATTCCCTGAAGATACGCAGCGTTGTGTAACAAAGCTGCCAGTCGTACCTCTTCAGTCGTATCAACCTCAATCATCCGTTGTTCGTCCACCATGGCTTCTTGGAATTCCTCAACGAGAGGGGCACCATGCATGACATCAACAGGTAGGACGGCCTCAGATCCATACACCAGGAAAAAAGGAGATTGCCCTGTAGCTTTACTGGGTTGAGATCGTAGGCCCCAGACAACTGGAAAGAGTTCTTTCATCCACCGGCCTTCTGCTTTCTTCAGGGTTCGTTCCATGCGAGCTTTAGGTCCATCGAGGAGCATGCCATTGTCTCTTTCAACTTGTCCGTTGGCACGAGGATGAGCAACAGAGGCATAGGATACCTCGATGCTGCGATCTTCACAGTAGTCCCAGAACTTGTTGCCTGTAAAGGTAGTACCCAAATCCGTGATGATTTGGTGTGGTATCCCGAAGCGAAGAATCAACTCTTGGAGAAATTGGACTGCATTCTCAGAGGTTGGTTTGACAACCGGAAAGACTTCTATCCACTTTGAGAATTTGTCAATGGCGACGAAACAGTATTCAAATCCGCCAGGCGCCCTGGGTAGTTTCCTAATCATATCAAGCCCCCAGCATGCGAACGGCCATGACGGAGGTATCAATTTGATCTTGTGCGCAGGCTGATGTGAGTTATGAGCGAAATATTGACAACCCTTGCAGTGACGAACAATTTCTTCAGCGTCGTGTAGAGCTGTAGGCCAGTAGAACCCGGCACGGAAGGCTTTGCCCACGATAGTGCGGGAAGCTGCATGATTGCCACATTCACCTGCGTGAATTTCCTCCAGGATGTTGACTCCTTCTTGCTGTGAGACGCATTTCATCAATGCGCCAGAGCGTGTACCGTGTCAGTACAGTGTGTCTCCAATTATAATATAGGACTTGCTGCGACGAGCAATTTGCTGAGCTTCTGCCTTCTCAGCAAGGAGTCTGTTGTGCAAGATGTAATCTATAATTGGAGCGCTCCAGGCAGCGTCGATGAGCATAACCTCAGGGGCTGAGGTTGTATCGTCGGGAGTTGCTGCTGCAGAAATTGATGGTTTGGAGAGTTCATTGAAGAACACCCCACTAGGTACCTCTGCTCTGGAAGAACCCAGTTTTGATAGGACGACTGCAGCGACATTATAATCTCGCTCGACATGATGAAATTCGATGCCGAGAAAGTGTTTTTCCAACTTGCGAACTTCTTCACAGTATGCATCCATGTCTTCATGGTTTCGATTCCAGTCCTTGTTGACTTGTTTGATGACCAACATTGAATCCCCATACACAAGCAGACGCTTGATACTGAGGGTAATGGCCATCTTCAATCCGTGAAGAAGTGCTTCGTATTCTGCAGCATTGTTGGTGACAGCAAACCGAATCTGCAGAACATACTTGAGTTGATCTCCTCGAGGTGAAATCAACAGGACTCCAGCGTCTCCACCTTCTAGCTTGAGTGAACCATCGAAGTACATGATCCAATGCTCAGGCTTGGTGATGACGACTGGAAGATTGTGCTCGGTCCATTCTGATATGAAATCAGTAAGGACCTGAGACTTCATGGCCGTGCGAGAGCGGAACTCTATGCTGTATGTTCCGAGCTCAACAGCCCACTTGGCGATACGTCCAGTAGCGTCTTGATTATGGAGAATTTCGCCAATAGGATATCCAGTAACCACAATGATCTTGTAGATGTCGAAGTAGTGCCGCAATTTCCTGGATGTCACTAAGACAGCATATAAAACTTTTTGAACTTGAGGGTACCTTGATTTGGAGTCCGAGAGGACTTCACTCACAAAGTACACAGGTCGTTGAATCTTCTGAAGATGACCTTCCTCGTCGCGTTCAACAACAATAGCGGCACTGACGACGTTGGTGGTTGCTGAAATGTAGAGCAAGAGGTCTTCGCCCGAGAGCGGTGCAGTGAGCATAGGTGGTGTAGTCAGGAACAACTTGAGCTTGTCAAAGGCAACTTGAGCTTCCTGTGTCCACTGGAATCTGTCTTGCTTCTTGAGTAGCTTGAAAAACTCAGTCCCGCGTTCTCCAAGTTTGGAGAAGAAACGGTTGAGTGCAGCCATGCAGCCCGTAAGCTTCATGACATCTTTGACGGTACGCGGCGGCTCCATGTTCATGATAGTTGCTATCTTTTCTGGATTAGCCTCGATGCCGCGTTCGCTGATGATGAACCCGAGGAGCTTTCCTGATGGAACGCCGAAAACACACTTGGCGGGATTAAGCTTCCACCGCCATTTGCGCAAGTTGTCGAACGTCTCGGTGAGATCAGCAATGAGATCCTCGGGGTTTCTTGTCTTGACTACCACATCATCAACGTAGGCTTCGACGTTTCGGTGGAGTTGGTCTAGAAGACAACCCTGTATCGCCCGTTGATATGTGGCGCCTGCATTTTTCAAACCAAAAGGCATGGTTGTAGGACAATATGCGCCATATGGCGTGATAAATGAGGTTTTGATCTGATCCTCTTCTTTCAGCGATATCTAGTGATATCCTGAGTAACAATCGAGGAAATAGAGTAGGGTGCACCCGGCGGTGCTGTCGATGACTTGATCAATGCGAGGAAGCCCGAAGGGATCCTTCTTGCAATGTTTGTTGAGATCATTATAGTCAACGCACATTCTCCATTCATTTGAATTCTTTTTCCTTACAAGAACCGGATTGGCTAACCAATCCGGATAAAAGACTTCTTTGATGAAGCTGGTTGCTAATAGCTTAGCTAGCTCTTTCTTGATGGCTTCCCGACGCTCGGTGGCAAATCTTCGGAGGCGCTGCTTTTTGGGCTTTGCGTTCTCGTTGATGTCCAGCTTGTGCTCGATCAACTCTCTGGGAACTCCAGGCATGTCGGAAGGCTTTGTAGCGAAGATGTCAACCTGGGCTCGCAGGAAGTCGACGAGCACGCTTTCCTATGCAGGAGTGAGGGTGGAGCCAATCACCGCTGTCTTCGTTGGATCTCCTGTTTGGAGATCAACTGTCTTCGTGGCTACCTTGTCTACAGGCTTGATGGCTCGCGTCTTCTTCTGCGTCGGGGCATCACCGTCTTCTTCGATGACGGTGGCAGCCAGGGGGTGGAGCTCTTGGCTATCTATGGTGGACGCGGCTCTGACGGCGTACTCCACTGCCTCTTTGTCGCAGAGGTAGGAGCGCTTGATATCACCGCGAAGAGAAAGAACGCCGTGAGGCCCTGGCATCTTCAACACCAGGTAGGTGTAGTGGGGGATGGCCATGAACTTGGCCAACGCTGGTCGCCCGAGGATGGCGTGGTATGACGTTTCGAAGTCTGCAACTTCGAACTTGATGAACTCTGTACGGTAGTTGGATACAGTACCGTACGTGACGGGCAAGGTGATTTGCCCGAGGGGGATGGCGGCCTTCCCAGGTACGATGCCGTAGAAGGGAGTATCTGATGGCTGCAGCGTGCTTGTGTCGAGCCCCATGGGCTTCAGTGTCTTGGCGAAGATGAGGTTGAGCCCGCTGCCCCCATCAATCAGGACCTTGGTGAGCTTGCTATTCGCCACCACGGTCTCTAGGACGAGAGGATATCGTCCGGGAGAGGTGATCTCCGCCCATTGGTCCTCTCTGGACCAGGTGATGGTGGTGTCTGACCACCGTAGGGGTGTAACCACCGCTGGTTCTGCTGCGTAGGCCTCGCGCCGCGCGTTCTTGCGATTGCGCGAGGTGTCGCTGACTGCCATGCCTCCGAAGATGACATTGACAGTATTGGTGATATCTGGGAAACCGCTGTCTCCCTTGTCGTGCTTGTCGTCTCCGTCCCCATCCGACCTCTGCTTCTTGTTGGGCGTGTTGAACGTTTCCCGAAGGAGCGTGCACTCGCCCATGGTGTGCTTGCTGTCAGGATGGTAGGGGCAGCGCTTCTTGAGAAGTTTGTTGAATTCTTCCCTTCTTTGCTGCGGAGACTTGGCGGCGCGAACGGTCTGGACGGTTGCGACCATGTTGTTTGGTCGCTTCCGAGGGTTGTTGCCGTTACGCTGGGAGGAGTCACGCGGCTGATCCCTGTTGTCTTCCTGATTCCTGCGACCAGGGTTGGCGGATCGTTTACCGTAGCGCTCCCGTTCTTGATCATCGGTGTCCATCCAGTTGGACACCAGCGCGCGAAATTCCTCGAGATCACGAGGACGGTTGTGACCGAAATCACGGAAGAGGCTGCGGTCGGTCATCCCTTCTTGAAAATAGTCGATGACTTCTGAATCGGGGATGGGAACGCAGGATGCCTTGATGGCGAAAAATCGCCGGTTGTATTCGCGCAGGGACTCGTCTGGCTTCTGTTTGCAGGCGCGGAGTTCATATTTGCTGCCAGGGCGCTCGAAAGAACCCTGGTAGTTGGAGACGAAAGCCTTCTTCAGCGCGTGCCAGCTGTCGATGGAGTCTGGGTGAAGGGACTCAAGCCAGGTGAGTGGACCTTGCTTCATCGCAACTGGGAAGTAAAGCATCTTGGAGATGTCGTCGCCGCCCGATGCCTCGATTGCAGAAGAGTATCTGCGTAGCCAGATGTTGGGGTCTTGCTTCCCGTCGAAGTTGGTAATGCCTAGCGGCTTGAACTTTCGCGGAAAGGAGTTGACGCGGATGGCGCGTGTGTAGCATGGCAGAGCATCAGGGTTGGGGACGTCATATCCTCCCGCAGAATCCGCGACGTGGGAGGTAGCTCTCCCCTCCCGGATCCGGAGGATTTCATTGCGGGCATCGTTCGGTGTAATATGAGAACGAGCCGGACGGGGTTCTTCGCGGCGGTTGGACCTGGGGGGTTCCTCGCGAGGATGGTGGGGTTCCTCACGAGGCTTGGCCATGTCCTTTGTTCTTCCGGCGGAGCTGCCGTAGTGGCTGCTCTGACGCCTAGCTGACGGTGGTTGGTGGCGCGAAGAACTCTTGCTTTTGGAGGCGGAACGGCCTCCGTCCAAGCGATCAACCATGACCGCTGCGGCTTCTAGGCGGGCTTTGGCGAGGTCGATGTCAGGGGTAGATCGGAACCCCTCGAAGACGCTGACCCCGAACATGATGTTGGCCACAGGGGAGTTGAAGATGCCTTCCTTATCGAACTCAGCATTGAGGTTTTTCCTCTGAATGAAGCGACGTCGGAGGGCACGGTTGCGGTTGCGCTCGACACGGAGTTCTCGGTCTGCGTCGGTCTCTCCATCAACGGTTGGAGCGTCGTCGGAGACAACTTCATCGTCGCTGTGATCATTGAGGATGACACAGGACTGGTGGCCGGGGTTGTTAGGCCCGGTTTTTCTGTTACTCATGGTAACAGGGAGTTCTCTGCCTTCCTGGAAGAGAAGCAGAGGTAGAATGTCCCGTACCATGGAGGGTACGTTTGCTTCATGGAGGGCCACCTCGGGGTCCATGTCAGGCCAATGGACGATAACCCCCAAGGGAGTTGTGGTCGTGACAAGATCCGAGGTGGTCCGGCGAGGTTGCCGAAACTTTCTCTTCAGGTGATTCTGGTAGATCGCGGCTGAGTTCGTTAGCCCGAAGGGAAACTGAGGCGCGCGCGATCCACGTGGTGAAGTCTTCGTCCCGCGGAAATCAGAACCAGGGTTCCTGGGTGCCCGCGGGGTTGTTGTCACGGTCCTGGTCGTTGAACCCTGGCGGAAGTCGGAGGTGATCTGGAGTCCGCCAGGGAGTCGTGGACGCGTGGCTTGATCCTGCCGCTTGACAGGGGTCGAGTTGACGTGGTCGGCCCGAGCTTGAATCTGCTTCGGGCGCCATGTACTCCTCCGAGTAGGATACGATCCAGAGATCGTGTCGGAATTTAAGGTTTTCCGAAATCCTCGCAGAGTGGTTTGCGCGGGTGGCGAAGCTGGTGCAGCCACCACGTCGCGCAGTTGGTGTTGAAGCTCGCCTTCCTGGTTTGCGATGCAAAGCCAGGAGCCGAAGACGAAGGTGGCGCCTGCCTCGAACTTGGTGACGATGGAGGCGTTGAACGAGGCCATCGACTCTTTAGCGAGTTCTCGACGAGTAGATCCCCACGGACGGCGCCAAAGTGTCGGCGAATTATGCTGACAACGTTCTCGAGGGGGTGCCCCGAGAGAAGGGTTTAGGGAGAAGTCGTCGAGAATCTAGAGCCGAAGGTGACAAGAGACGATTTAGACAGGTTCGGGCCGCAATGTGCGTAATACCCTACGTCCTGTATGGTGTATCTTGTATTGATGAGATGATTTGAAGGGGGTCCCTGCCTCCCCTTATATAGACCGGAGGGCAGGGTTACATGGAGACCGTATAGGACTAGGAGACTTTTACAAGTTAATCTCTAATTCCCTAATACAGTTTATCCAAACCGACTAGGACTAATCCTTGTCTTGTGCGTCAAGTCTTGTACGTGGGCCGGCCCACAGGGTGGTCCGCCAGGGTTGTTTAGTCCGTCAGGACTCTACACCCACACCTATACTCAAATTCAAAGAATAAATTTAATTTAAATCGTCCATATGAGCTTCACACCATAATATTTGAATTGGGGACCTCCTTTGTATATATTATTTTTCTTATTTCATTTAGCACATGCACATATCTTAATAAAAGTATGAAACCTCCAAATTGTGGTTGTTATCACCACCAAAACCACTAGAGGGTCAAATGCACTTTTAGTCAGCAAGCCAAGAGATCCCATCTTCTTCAATGTGCTATGTATGCGTGGGCACAACATAAAGACTTATGCATGCATTCAATTGCTTTATTACTTATTTGCTTTTATATGTAGTGCATACCTATTAGTGATTCTTGCTACAACATTCTAGTAGGAACAATGCTCTTTTTTGTGGGGGGTCCACCATTTTCTAGGCACCACTCCACACCGTAGATGGCCTTTAGATGCATAGCTTTACTTATGCACATTTTTCTTGTGAATAAAGAAAGACACATCCCTCCTCACTTGGATCTCTATATATTTGCTAGAATTTCACCATCTTCCAGATCCACACCTCTTCTTTGTTTCACAAATTGTCTTCTACTCTCGACGGCGGCGAGGTACATTCTCTCCCACCCCTCCCCTTTCTCTCCTCTCCTTTCCTTCCTCTTGTCTCCGCTCTTCGGAGCACAAAGGCTCCCTAGTTAGATGGAGAAGAAGGATATGGCTTAGTGCTAGTATTTAGATTAGATTAACGGGATCTGAGCCTCCGCTCTGCGCCTGTGGATTGCTAGCTTTGCTCCTCCACCGGTCGGCGCCATGCCACCATCGTGCCCCCACCTCCCCACCATGGTCGTGGCTCAGTGTTGCACCTCTGCCGGCTGATGTCGCCCCCAATCTTAGAACTCCACTGGCTTTGCTATCACATGCAGCCGACAACTCACCCCGAATGGAAGTTAGACGGATGTGTCTACGCATAAGTAGGCCGATTTGATTTGCTTGTTTTAGCCGGATGCGGCGAATCCACATCTAGCATGTATATTCCCTCTCGGACTAACCTAACCTCTTATTGCTAACTATTGTAGCACCTAAAAATAGATCTAGCCTTGACCCACTAACCCTTGCTAGATTGCGGGAGATTCGATTACGAAAGTGAGTAGTGTCATACCCGGTTTTAGAAAGAAAACCGAGTACATCTCATATGTGCGCCAGGATCAAATTACACACGTATGATAGACAGTGAGTGAATAACAGAAACAATACTCAAACGAATATTTGATAAGTGAAGTATTTATTACACTCACGACTAGGGCACGAAGGCCAAAATAAATTGGTTCACACGATAACTAAAGATGATAACTCCAAAAGCACTCCACAGGCATCTGACTGGTGGAACACACGCCTAGAACTCATCAAGATCACTGATGTACTCTGCTCCATTATTACCTTCTGATCCAATATAAGCAAGGATGAGTAAACTTATGGTTGGTACTCAACAAGTGGAGGAAATATGCAAGCTATCAAGAAGAGGCTTGGTTTATAGCAATGAGCATTTTAATTGGTCAAGTTTTATTAACAAGCAACTATTTACTAAGATATAAGTATATACCAATCCCAAATTAGCATATAAACATATAATAAATAAATCATAATCAACATCAATAACATATGCATGAACAATTTAGCTTCATGTTCCGATAGATTAATCACGTGAGGGTCCAGGCCGTTCATGACCGCGAACACGGCTGTTATAACAGTTTTACACTCTGCAGAGGTTGTACACTTTCACCACAATTCGCGTAAAAGCTCCGAAGAACTTTAAACCCAACCATGCTATGCAAAAGTAGGCACAATACCACACTCCCAAGGTGTGATTGCATAGGGACGCTACGAGGCTTTTATAAAGATTTCCTAGTTAGAAACAATCCGCTAAGGTTTCCGGATCGAAAGCAGGCATAACCCTCCTTAACGGGCATAGTGTCTTAGCTAAGCCCACTTCCCGAGAGGACCAAGCTATACACCATCAACCGCCACCCCCATGCCCTTTCGGTAAGATCATCCCTAACCAAGGTTTCTAATTAATTAGCCAAGACTAGAGCCATGTAGTATTGTGGTTGTACGGTTAATCCTGGGTGGTTCTCCATGTTCCGATTAACATGGTGATCTTATATTAATATGGCAAGATATAAAAGTGAGGATATTCATCATTGTTGGATAGAACCCATCATGAACCAAAGTAAAGCATCTAGCATAACTACCCAACATAAAAGTAAACCCGGTGTATCAAGGCTTAGGTGTAAAAGACTAGTCATCCTTACATAGGACTCATCAAATTAATGCAATGCGAACATAAAGATAAATTTAATTGTCATGCAATGTGTATAGGTTCAAAGGAGTATGCTGAGGGGGAAATCCACTTGCCTTCCTCAAAGTACTGCGGTGGCTCCTCCTCGAAGACTTGATCTTGATCTCCCTCGAACGGACCGTTCTCTACACGATCGCACAAGCAATCAATCAATAAAAGCAAAACAATACACCATACAACTTTCAAAGACGTAAAGTCGTGCCTAAAACTATTCTTGATGCAGAGACGATCGTCTGAGCGCAAAGATCACTCAAATCGGATTTAAAACGATCAAACTATGGCTAAAACAAGGTTTAGGGGCTTCTCTGTAATCAATCTAACCTTCCAGGGGCTTAAATAGAAGAAACAGAGGACCTAAAACATAATTTTATATAAAAATAGAAGGACTTTTGAGGAAAACTACCAAGCAGGACGGCGGGTTAGATTTTTAGAAAGATCAGGGGCTAAACTAAAAGAAACATGACCTAGATGTAATTATTTTTGAACTAGACAGGACCGCGGATTGATATCTATAAAACTAAGGGGCTTTTCCGCAAAAGTGGCACGGCTGACTCCGCTGACCGGTACGGGATTAGATTAGATCTAATTCTGACCGTCGGATCTTGATCGGGCGGCTGGAATTGAATGGGGGCACTGTGGCTAAGGAGACGGCGGCGCGCGGCGGCGACTCGCCGGAAGATCGCTGGAGTTGGGCAATCTAGGGCTAGGGAGCTCGGTTTTCTTCGATTCAAGGCTTGGGAGCTAGCTGGGAACACGGGGAATCTATTTTGGGGGTTCTAAACGAGGGTTGAGTAACCAAGACATCTCGCGACGATCCATGGCGGCTCGGCGAAGGTCGACGACGCGACGCGACGGCGATGAGCAACCAAGAGGCAAAAGAACCGACTCGGCGGGTTCCTTACCTTCACGCGAACCTCGACGGCGAACTAGAAGCGACGAGAAGGTGGCGAGAAGCTCGAATCAAGGCGGCGGTTTCAAGCTAGGGTTGCGGCGGCTTTGAAGCTCGGGTGGCGGTGGAAGCTTGGGGCTTGGGTTGAGACAGGGGGGTTCGGGTGGTGGCTTATAAAGGCCGGGAAACGAGCTTGCGCAAGGGGAAAACGATGCGGAGGCGGGGAGCGCGCGGACTCGAACGGAGGAGTCCGGCTCGGGGACGACGCGCTTGAAGACGGCGCTGACAAGCCGGGCCCACACGCCAGCGAAAGAAAGAGCGAAGGAGGAGGAAGCAGGCCGGGCCGCGCTGGCAGCGGGTTGGGCCGGGAAAATGGAATTTGGGCTGGCTGCTGGGCTTCAGAGAAGGACTGGGTTGGGCTAGAAAAGAGAGAGAAGAGAAGGTTTGAAAATTAAATCTAAACTTTTGCAAACTCTTTTAAATTCAAACCAACATTCAAAAATAAAATACAGCAGCACGAATGCAACAAAAACTTTATTTGATTCTAATTTAAATGTTGTTTAAATATTTATGGGCCAAGATTTAAATTTGCAACTTAATATTTCCCTAAACAAAAATATAAAGAATTATGTTGCCTAAATTGATTTTTAATTGTGATGAACAAAATTAGGGTGTTACAGGGGTGAAGGTGAGGCCGAGAACGGTTCCGTTAAGGCCAACCGCAATTTTTTTTTTTTTATACAAAACCAGTCCGATCGAGTGAGACCCATAGCAGTTGATTTTTGCTACTTCATAATACACAATGTGCAAGGGTCAATGAAATAAAATATAGAATCCCCTACTACTGTGCGACACCTTGGGCAATACTGGAGGGTAGTGGAGAGAGTGAGTGTATTGTTATTTTATTTCATAAGGGTGGTTTAAAAATTTTATGGGTAGCTCGAACTATGAATGCTGTATATACTAGTTATACAGTGATTTTTAGATTGGGTTTTGAATTATTTATTCTCTATACACTGATTTTTGGCAACATTGTGGTCACCTTAATCCCTAATGGAGACGGCAGAGACAGCAAGTGGACACTCGACGCGGGCGAGACATGAGTTGATGAGTTCATCAATGGCCACAGGCGGTGCTATTGTGGCCAGCAGGGAGAGTAATGGAGTGGAGCTCCACTTCGCGTGTGTTAGTTAATTCGAAGCGCCGTGCCAGCATTGCTCCACCCGTCTTTCCATATTCCGATCGCACACGGTCTCGCCAAAGTAGGTATGGCGTCGTCAAGGGTTGCGCAGCTGTTCAGCCATGCGGCGACCTGGGTCGAGAGCGCCGGCGCAGCTGTGGAATACTGCGAGGAGACCGTTCGTCGCCCAATGCTCATTGCTCTTCGCCCAGCGATTCATCATGCCTCCCAGGCTCCCAGACAGTACTTTCTTCTGTCGTTTCGATCTGGTTGGATCACGCGTGCATTTGGGCCAGCAAGACCCTAGGTTCAAGTTGCTTCTGCATTTTTTTTAACGAATTTTGTTCCCATTGAATCAATTTGAGAGTTTCATCCTCGTCTTCCGATCCCTTTCTCCCTCCCTTGCACACCTCCAAAAAGGAGAAAGAAAAGGCACATCTTTTCTTTCCAGATATACTGGGTGGTTTTGAGAAGCGATAGGTCATCCTTTATCAGCAAAACTCATGTTTGTTAAATGCATTTAGCAGTAAATCTTATCAGTCCAGTTCGAATAGTAAATTTTATCTTTTCATGCTGCTACATCTAGAATTCTTGTGATGTTATCCTGTTATTAGGAATTGCTCCAAAACATCAGATCAGATGATCAGAGCATAGTTGCATATTTTTGTACATGCGCATGAGATTGTTGGGTCTTTCTGCGTGCCACGGTGCAAGACAGACAATCTGACCATTTGTGCCATTGCAACGTACAGTTGGATGTGGGTTCATCGGGTCCATTTGTACCTTGTCGTCAGGGCTTTCAGCTAGAGTATCACTTTACATGTCATGTAACTGTGCTTGCATGGTGAATAGTACTGAATAACCATTTTCCTATCGCCATACTTCGAAGGTTATTTAAAAATACTTGTCCTGTGGTTGTTTCTCTTTTGCTATCTGAATTTTTATTGTTTGGCTATGTTACTGTTGTTAGTCTGAAAGAGAATAACCAATGCTACTATGCTAGCTTGAACTTAACGTCCATAGCAGCTTCTTCATGTATCCTGACTGTATCAGAAATCAACGAGTGATTAATTATCAACATTATTTCAGCTTCCATGCATTCCCTCGAGGGTAACAGAATCTTGATCATATGATCAAGTTCAGAACAGTGTCAGAATTTCAGTGATTTATATATTATGTAAGGTTTACATGATTGGAAAACCTATGATGAGTCACGAATCTTATAAATCCTCAACCTTAACTGGGTGATTGAATTGAAAATTCCGTGTCTTTGATTCAGATTTTGCTTGCACTCTTTGACTCTTACTATATGATGCGAGCTGCTTATTTGAATGTCGATTGTGATTTATCTTTATGCGGAACTGAATGGAGTTTGCAGAGGCATTAGGAGCAGACAAAAGTTGCAACAGGGTAATTGCTATCACTATCAGCAGCAAATTGATGCCATTTTTCTGAACTTTACTTTTATTCTTGCATGTATAATTTGTGCTAAAGTCATGACATGTGATGCTCAATCACACAGAAAAAACATGGACTACTGGTATCTCAGACGACAGAGGAAATCAAGGAATGGAAGCTGAATGAACGGCAGCAATTGTTAGTTGATGTCAGTGGGCTTGGAAACCTCATACATGCGGCAGGTCTGGTTATTGACCGATTCTTGCTTCTGCAATTCTGTGAGATGTGGAGCAAAGAAACCAACACAGCACGGCTTCATGACT
Source organism: Digitaria exilis (assembly GCA_015342445.1). NCBI lineage: Eukaryota > Viridiplantae > Streptophyta > Magnoliopsida > Poales > Poaceae > Digitaria > Digitaria exilis. The sequence goes on along the minus strand of JACEFO010001827.1, from coordinate 202,391 downwards.
TTGAAATGGCTCCATCGCTAAGGGACACTGCCTACATATTGGGAATTCCGGTGTTGGGCCGTGTAATGACAACAGGAACTGTGATCAACAAGTCAGCCAGAGATCTTTGCTTCGAATTCTTGGGTAGAACCCCTGATATCATGGACTGCAGGAGTGGTCGTGTGAAGCTCTCTTGGCTGCGCTCTGAGTTTAGCCAGCTCTCGGAGCATCCTACTAATGATGAAATAATGTATAGCACAAGAGCATATCTCTTGTGCCTGATCGGATCAACTTTGTTTCCAGAAAGAGAGAGGGACTATGTATCGCCAAAATACTTGCCGCTGTTGTCAGACTTTGAGAAGATAAGGGAATATGCGTGGGGTGCTGCCACTCTTGCTCATCTATACAGGTCTCTCTCCCTTGTGGTGATGCCTTCCTCAACCAAAAAGCTATCTGGCAGCGCGGCTTTGCTCCTGGTATGTTAACATTATGTATTGACCAACATCACTTTCAGTTTCAAGTAAAAATGTCCTTTCAGTTATATGGAACCCCCAAATCCTTTCCCTTTACTGAATATATTTGTAGGCCTCGGATTTGAATAAGAATTGATAGCATTGCTAATTGCTACAGACCAAAAGGTTTAGATGCATGTACTGAAATTTGGTAATACCCAAATTATTACTTTCCATGGCACTTTATTTTAAGAATAGTTTCATTGAAAACTTTTGTTAGAAAATGCCTAAAATTGCTGACATTGTTCAAGAAAAAAGTTTCTACAGGGAAATACAATCAATAGGATGGCATGACTAGTGAATGAGTTCATTTTTCATTTTTTTTTGTCCAGTTTTCTCAGTTCTTACTCTAATACTCCATCATAAATTGCTGTAATGCATTTTTGCTTCTGTGCGAAGGGTTGGATTTATGAGCATATTCCAGTGGCGCGTCCTGAAATGGAGGATGCTCCAGAACCTATCTTCCCACGAGTGCGCAGGTGGATTGGGAGTACGACAGCTAAACCGACAAAGGATGTTTCAAATATACGGAAAGTTTTCAGCTCACGTCAAGTTTCTGACGTGAGTGTACCTTCTGATTATTTTATTTCGTAGTTTACCTTTACATTGTCTGATTGTCATTTGATCATATGAAGCATGCATGGTATCATAACAGGTCAACTGGGAACCTTACAAGGACATGGACCCTGCATCCATTCCCAAGAACTGTATTGTACCAGATACCATTTGCCTCTCCAGGTCATGGCTAATCAGCTTTAACATAAGGGAAATATATGTCCCTGACCGGTTTGCTCGCCAGTTCGGGCAAGAGCAGCTTCCGCTCAAAGCTGTTCACGGGTTCCAACGCCATAATTGGAGTATATCAGTGGACTGGAGCCGCAAGTATGCTTCAGATATCAAAAAGTTTGAACTGGACAATGCTACTTGTGATCATACAACAGCCCCCTTGGTCACTGTGCAACCATCTCTTGGTTTCAGTGCGCTGACAATGGTAACCTTTAGTTCATAAATATTTAGTAATGCAGGAGATGCTCCGAGATTACAGACCTTTGTAAATTGTCAATGCCATTTTATTTGCAGGTGGAAGGCATCAAGAAGGAATTCTCTATCGTCGAAAGCTTTCTCGTGCAACAGACACTCCCAGACGAGGTAGCTAAGGCCATCTCTCGGATCCATGAACTCGTCGAACCTTCCCGCCCAAAAGAAGTTGACAAGGCTGCCTTCAATGCACAAGGAGAAGAGTCTTCTGAACCTCATGAACTGGCTGCAATAGACCTTCCTGGCGAATTGGTACAAAAAGAAGCAACAACAGAAGTGTCGCATGATCCAGACTCTGAAGAAGCTCCAGTTGAAGAACCTGATGTTGGAGAAAAGTTAAGAAGCGGTCAAAAGCCGATTAGTGAGGGGTTTAACGGGATTAGCGGGAAAGCCCGTGGGCCACTAGCGCCTTGATCGGAGGCGCAACCAACTCATGGTTGTGGCCCCAGATCGCCCAGCGCAAGATAAAAGGGGACGTCAGGCAAGGTTTTGAGTTATCCCATTGACACTAAACCCTAAGAGCGTCCCCACATCCGCCACTCCGATACGGCGGCGCTGGAGCTATCTGAAGGCCGTCGCCACTTCACCGCTGTCCCAGGACAGTGCCGGTGGAGACCGGAAGGACGACGGGATCTCCGACGTTCTACATCAAGCTCGGGAACGACTACACCGAGTCCTACACCGGCCAATACAATGGCCGGATCGTCCCCGTGCATCGCTGCTGGTTGTGATTCTAACTATTGTGTAGTGTTCATGTTGTAGATGCAAGATCCTATCATGTTTATGCCTAAGTCATGTTCTTAAGTTCCTACATTTGGTATCAGTCGCCTTTTGCATCTAATCTTGAATCATGAGTACACATGGTTAGATCTAAGCATTTTTTTTCAGTGAGTTTGATTTTAGATCTAAGGGTTTTCGGTTTCTCCCCATTTCTACCCATCCGAGCACCACACCGACGCAAAGCAAGTCAAAAGCCGTCGGTTGGTGTGCAAATTAGACAAACTAGCATAAAGACATGATTGAAAACGCAGATCTAAGACCTTTGTATGCGGATCAATCAAAACCGCATGCATACCGACGCAAAACCCCTCGAAAGTCGTCGATTCATGCGCAAATAAGCACCGAAAGAAAAGGGAAAACGCAAATCTCAGATCCATTTTTGCAATCCCATGAGACATCAACCCTAACCCTAGCGTAGCCTTACCTGTTCTCCTGGCTGCGTGCGCGCCTTGAGCGCCATGAGTGCGCCCGAACGGAACCCCTCGACGGAGCCGCGCGCGACTCAGTCGCACGCGCCTCCGGCGAGAGGAACCGCGAGGGCGCATGGCGACGGCATGAAGCTAGCCGTGATGAGCAGCCTGGTGCCATGAGTAGAAGGCGACGGTGCGCCTTGAGCAGAAACCGGCGGCGCGCAGTGAGGGTTCGACGGCGCAGATCTCGCCATAAGGCACCGGAGAGGAGCCCCCAACGGGGATGCGCGCATCATGGATGCACGCATGCCCGGCGGGAGGTCACACGCCGGCGACGAGAGATGCGACGGCGCGCCATGAGAAGATGAGGTCGCGCCGACGGCTGGTGCGGAGGAAGAAGGGGAGAGGAAAGAATGCTTTAGGGTGGGTTAGGGTTCCCTGTAAACCGATTGCTTTTTATACCCGCTAGACTCGCGCTGGACCGTAGGCTTCTAGGGTTTTCAGATGGACGGCTCAGATTCAACCGGGCGGGGGTGTTGGCCGCGCGCGCTGGGCCGATTCGGCGGCCCAGCCGTCGGTTGTCGGGCCTAAGGCCCATGAGAAATTGGAGCCTGTTATGAGTTGAGCCGAGCCGCGCACTGAGCCGCTGACCAGACGAGCCGAGCCGCGAGACGAGCCGAGCCTGCGCGCGCTGAGTTGATGGGCTAGAGTTGGGCCGTTTTAGCGCGGGCTGAGTTAGAGTTTTACTGGGCCGGAGGGGAGAAGGTTTTGTTTCGGCCCAGATTCATTTATGTTTAGCATTTGAGTTAAATTTTTTTTATTTCCGCTGTGCATATGAGTTCCTTATTAAAATTGAACCAACGAGATATTTTAATTGGGAATTCTTTATGCAAATTTAAATTTAAGTTCACAACTATAATTCTGACCAACGTTGATTTATAATCATGTGATATAAGTGAGTTTCAAATTCATGATTATTTTACTTCTGCCCAACGGTGATGTAAAATTGTTTAAGTTTCAATAAATTTAATGTTTGCATTTTTGTTTCTGCCCAACGGTGATGCAAATTTGTTTAACACTAAGTATTAAGATTCTTTTGTTTCTGCCCAACGGTGATGCAAAAGTTATTAATGTTATTTAATTTTGTCTCTGCCCAACGGTGATGCAAAATTGTGTTATTCATATATTTGTTGTCATTACTGATTAAATCTATCCTGATGTTGTTTTACTCAGATCCCACTCCCTCCAGCATCATAAGCTACATCCAAGGTGTTGAGAAGCTGGGAGGGAACAACTTCACCACATGGAAGCAAAACATCAGGCTGATATTGGGGATTCAGGATAAGGACCACTCTCTGAGAGAGCCAGCTCCCGTTGCTCCAGTTGCCGAAGAGGATAATGATCCTACCCTTGCAGCGCGCACTGCAACTTATGAGAAAGAGAAGGGGAGCGCTCTGACAGGGTGGCTCTGATGATTATGGAGATGACCATAACCCCTTCCATGAGGGGAGCACTTCCTAAGGAGCCTACAAGTGCAAAAGCCTTCATGGAGAAGATTGAGGAGTATTTTCAGGGGTCTGACAAGGCCAATGCTAGCATCCATCTCTTTAAGTTAATGAGCACTAAGTATGATGGGAATGGCAGCGTGAGAGAGCACATCATGGGTATGATTAACTCCAAGGATAAGCTTAAGGACCTGGGTTGTCCACTTGATGATATGACTCTGTTGCATTATGTGTTCCTTTCACTTCCTTCTGTTTTTGAGCCATTTAAGATCAACTACCATGGTACTGATGCAAAATGGAACATTGCTACGCTCATTTCTAAGTGTTCACAGGGAGGAGGAAAGGCTGAGGTCACGGACCCCTGACTATGCCAACCTCATTAGGCAAGAGGTACATAAGGGAAAGGCTAAGAAGGTCATGCACTCCAAACATCATACGAAGCCATATCAGAAGCCAAAGAAGAATGATGGCGCTTCTTCTAAGGGTCCTCAATGCTTCCACTGCAAGGACTATGGCCATATCAGGAAGGACTGCCCAAAGTTCAAGCTTTGGCTAGGAAAGAGAGGTAATGATGACATTATTTCATTAGTCGATGAGTCTTATTATGCTTATTTTCCATTAAGTTCATGGTGGATTGACTCTGGTGCCACCGTTCATGTCACAAATTCCTCACAGGGGTTGAGTGGCGCGTGGACTATAAGAAAGGGGGACCGAAGGCTTAAGGTCGCCAACGGAGTTGAAGCTGAAGTCGAGGCCATTGGCACCCTTAGTCTAGAACTTTATACTGGCTTCATGCTTCAATTGAATAATGTCCTTTATGTTCCATCTCTCACGAGAAACTTAATTTCTGTTTCGAGATTTATGCGTGTCTTTTTCAGAACAACAAGTGTGTAATAATTTTAGATGGTGATATTATTTGCTATGCACCTTTACATAATCAGCTTTACTTGTTGTCTTTGAATAATGATTGCTCTGTGATGAATGTTGATCATGCTAACAATAATCGCAAGAGAGGTAATGAGACCTCGTCGAAATTGTGGCACTCACGTTTAGACCACATTTCGAAGGGGAGAATGGAACGTCTCATTAGAGAAGAGATACTTCCTACCTTAGACTTCTCTGATTTAGAACAATGTGTTGATTGCATTAAGGGAAAGTTTGCAAAAAGAATTAAAAAGGATGGAGCTAAGCGCAGTTCAGGAATATTCGAATTAATTCACACTGACATCTGCGGTCCATTTAATGTAAGATCAGTGGATGGTTTCAAATCCTTTATCACCTTCACTGATGATTTCTCCCGTTATGGATACATATACCCTATAAGAGAAAAATCTGAAGCACTTAATAAGTTTAAGATCTTTAAAGCTGAAGTAGAAAATCAGCATAATGTTAAGATCAAAGTGGTAAGATCAGATAGAGGTGGAGAATATTATGGGAGACATGCAACATATGGTCAAATCCCCGGCCCCTTTGCTAAGTTTCTTCAAGAAAATGGAATAGTTGCTCAATATTCAACTCCTGGTGAACCTCAGCAAAATGGTGTAGCTGAGAGAAGAAACCGTACCCTCATGAACATGGTACGGTCTATGCTAAGTAATTCTACACTACCAGTGAGTTTATGGATGGAAGCACTAAAGACTGTTGTGCACATAAATAACCGTGTTCCTAGCAAGTCGGTCCCTAAGACACCCTAAGAGCTTTGGACTGGCAGGAAACCCAACATAAATTATTTACATGTATGGGGGTGTGCAGCTGAAGCGAAGCTATTCAATCCATTACTTGGAAAATTAGATCCTAAGACAGAAAGCTGCTATTTCATTGGATACCTAGAAAAATCAAAGGGACATCGTTTTTATTGTCCTAAGCGTACCACTAAGTTTGTAGAGACAAGGCATGCTGTATTCCTAGAGGAAAATGGATGCGCTGAGGTTAGAGCAATTGATCTTCAGGAAATGCGGACTCATGATTCATTGCCGACAACTCAGGATCAATATGAGACTATTCCTCACATCACAGTTACATCTTGGGTAGCTAATCCTCCAAGAGAAATTAGGGAGGAAATACCTACCATAATTGAGCATGAAAATGCACCGATAACTGATGAACATCAAAATGAGATTGTGGAAGATCCTGCTAAGCAAGCACAGGGTCAAGATGCTGACGGGACACAAGAGATTCAGCAAGAGCAATTAGCTGAACCTGTTCCAATAGCAGAACCACAACCCTTTAGAAGATCCACAAGAGAAAGGAAATCTACCGCATCCGATGATTTCGTGTACATAAGTGAAGAAGGTCATGATATTAGAAAGGTAGATGATCCAAAATCCTATAAGGAAGCTATGATAAGTGAGAACTCACATAAGTGGTGTGAGGCCATGGAAGAGGAAATGAGGTCTATGAGTGCTAATAAGGTATGGGACCTAGTAGAGATTCCCGCAGGAGCCGAAAAGGTAGGCTGGAAATGGGTCTTTAAGACAAAATATGACTTTAAAGGGAAAATCGAAAGGTTCAAGGCAAGACTTGTGGCTAAGGGTTACACGCAAAGGGAAGAAATTAATTATAATGAGACCTTCTCTTCTGTCTCGAAGAAAGATTCATTTAGAATCGTAATGGCATTGGTGGCTCACTATGATCTTGAGCTACATCGGATGGACGTAAAGACTGTGTTCCTTAATGGTGACTTGCATGAGGATATGTACATGGTGCAGCCAGAAGGTTTCATCATGGAAGGCAAGGAACAAATGGGATGCAAGCTAAAGAAATCCATTTATGGGTTGAAACAAGCGTCCAGACAATGGTACCTTAAGTTTGACGGAGTAATTAAGAAATATGGCTTCGTCAGTAATAGAAAGGACAATTGTATATATGTTAAGATCAAGGGGAGCTCTTTTATCATCCTAGTACTTTACGTGGATGACATCCTATTAGCCAGTAGCGACAAGAATTTGTTGCATGAGACAAAGGGTTATCTCTCATCGAATTTTGATATGAAGGACCTAGGTGATGCCTCTTATGTTCTTGGCATTGAGATTCACCGTGATAGGTCAAAAGGTGCTTTAGAACTCTCTCAAAGAGCTTATATAGAGGAAGTCCTTAAAAGGTTTAATATGCACCAATGTTCAGGCACTGCTGCCCCAGTGGTTAAGGGCGATAAGTTTGGGAAATTTCAAAGTCCCAGGAATCAATTAGAAATTGATCAAATGAGAAAGATTCCTTATGCTTCAGCTGTCGGAAGCATTTCGTACGCACAAACGTGTACACGCCCTGACCTAGCATTCATAACCGGGATGCTTGGTAGATATCAGAAAAATCCAGGAATTGAACACTGGAAAGATGGTAAGAAGGCTATGCGTTACATGCAGAGCACTAAGAACTATATGCTCACATATAAGAGAACTGAGAATCTACAAGTAATTGGATACTCAGATGCCAATTATGCGGGTTGTGTTGATGATAAAAAGTCGATATCAGGATATATCTTCACACTCGCTAATGGGGCAATATCTTGGAGAAGCTGCAAACAAAAGATTACGGCAGCATCCACGATGCAAGCTGAATTTGTGGCATGTGACGAGGCCGTGGGGCAAGCTTTATGGCTTAAAGAATTCATCCCGGGACTAAGAGTGGTAGACAGCGTAAGTAAGCCACTAAAACTGTATTGCGACAATAAGTCTGCTGTCCTCTATGCTAATAACAACAAGTCAAGTAACGCTACCAAATTCATTGAGCTTAAGTATCTTGTTGTGAACGATAGAGTCGAAGATCACACTATTGAGTTAGAGCATATAAGCACTAAGAACATGCTCGCGGATCCATTGACGAAAGGCTTACCTCCCAATATATTTAAAGAACATGTTGCCGGCATGGGATTATTGAAAAGCCTGTGATCTTTGAGAATAGGGTCATAAGTCAACCACTCCCATTATGATAAGTGGTTTTAAACATTGTGGGTACTTGTGTTGCATTGAATCTTTATCGCCATTGTAACACATTATCTCTTTGAATAATTCTACTTTAAGAAAAATGGCATAAGTAACAGGCCTTTAGACCAAAGGGGAGAATGTTGGAGAAAAGTTAAGAAGTGGTCAAAAGCCCATTAGTGAGGGGTTTAACGGGATTAGCGGGAAAGCCCGTGGGCCACTAGCGCCTTGATCGGAGGCGCAACCAACTCATGGTTGCGGCCCCAGATCGCCCAGCGCAAGATAAAAGGGGATGCCAGGCAAGGTTTTGAGTTATCCCATTGACACTAAACCCTAAGAGCGTCCCCACATCCGCCACTCCGATCCGGCGGCGCTGGAGCCATCTGAAGGCCGTCGCCACTTCACCGCCGTCCCAGGACAGTGCTGGTGGAGACCGGAAGGACGACGGGATCTCCGACGTTCTACATCAAGCTCGGGAACGACTACACCAAATCCTACACCGGCTAATACAATGGCCGGATTGTCCCCGTGCATCGCTGCTGGTTGTGATTCTAACTATTGTGTAGTGTTTATGTTGTAGATGTAAGATCCTATCATGTTTATGTCTAAGTCATGTTCTTAAGTCCCTACACCTGATGCTGCGGCGCAGAACGATGACTTGTCCATGGCCAACTCTGAGGCAGATCGTGCAGATGGCATGAAGAGGGAGAAGGTGGCAGTGCGGGAAGGGAGCGTGGACAGCGAGGTGGAAGAGCACCAGGATGCCGACGAGAGAGGCAGCAATCGGCAGAAGAGAAGGCTTGTGATGGGAGGCAGCGAGTCGCTCCGGAGGAGTAACAGGCACTGCGTTCAGATCAAGATGTTCAAGCACCCGCCCGGGAAGGGGTCAGACCCATCTGATCCAATTGAGCTATGATCATCTTTCACCTTGCCTGAGAATGTTATGGCTGTTGGATGTTGAAAAATGGACCTTTCCCTTATTCGAACGTTACATGATATGACTGTAACTTTTTGGTGGTGTGGTTTTAAGTTTTAAGTTGCTACTGTACCTGTACTTGCCTGGAATTTAAACTGTTTGAGTGTTTGTAGTGGACTGCATTAGTACCCACAGGGATGCCGAGTTCGATGTCCTGGAATATTTTCTGAACTCTCTTCACAACCCCCCCCCCCCCTAAAAACTAAATTTGTCCCCTTTTTTCTCTTTACTTAAGTGTTGCTTCGATTTGAATTTTCGTAATATGAGAGGTTAACGGAACGCAATGATCTCTAAGAGGTGAAGTAATCTAAACTTAATCCTGATAAGTGAACCAAAATTTTGTTCATGGTTAAGTGGATTAACGGAACAATTTAGACAGAGTGACATTTTTTTTTTTCTCTACGAGCAGGGAGCACACCGATCATGTGAAGTATGGATCTTTTTTTCTCATTAGATTAGATTAGCTGGGAACCTAAAGTTACAGCTTACTAGGGATGAAAGTAGGAACAGGAAAATCCCGTACCGACCGACGCCGTATACCGTATATCCCGATCGAATACCGTATTAACAGGAAAATTCGAAAAAAAGAAAGAAATTCAGCAAATGCGGCGAAATCGGGACCGGAATCGGTTGGGACTTTCTCCCGACCGAATTCACGGATCCCGTTTTTCACTCGGGAACTTTCCGTTTTCTTATTCGGGAATTCCCGGTTGCTATTCACTGCATGCTTCAACACAGCAGCCTGCCGGAGGAGCCTTGCGCACGTCCCTCGGTGCTGCCTGCCCACCCGGTTTGGGACTAAAGCGCGCGCTGGAAGCTGCAGACGACTTGCCCGCCGATGCTTGCTGCTGCTTTACTGTAGCATAGATGGCCATTTTGGCAGGCCCACCACAGCCCGTTAGAACGAATTTCGTTGCTGTACGTAGCATGCAGACAGGGGCGCGTTCACCTGTTCGTTTATCTTCTTTACTACTCCATCTCATTTCATTCTTTCCCCAACGGCCCAACATTATTTCTTTAATTTAATTTATCATATTCATATATTTTGTTTTTCAGATGAATTTCCAGAAAATATTTATTAATCAAATAAATTTGTCAAAAAGTATACACGTTTTCTTGGTGTTACTACGGGTCTGCTATGCACTTGGTATTTTGTAGCATATAGTTGTGTAATGATGTACACGTGGTCTGTTGTTCCCGTTTTTAATTATTGGTTTCCGACCGTTATCGACATGCTACCGATCGAATTAGTTCGTTTCCGATATCCCGTATATCCGATTTCGTATTCCCGACCGGACATTTCCGATCTCGTTCCTGTTCCCGCATAAAAATATGAAAACAAAAGTGGTTGATGTTTTTTCCCGACCGTTCCCGACCGCTTTCACCCCTACAGCTTACAAGCATGTGTATGCCACCGGGACATGCGCTGCGTTCAGAGCCACGGATTTAGGCACAGGAAGGGAAGGGGTCAGGAAAATGTGTTCCAGTATTGCTGTTAATGTGTTCTGGTGTGGTACTGGTAACCGTTTGTTGTTTAACTGTTACTTTGCCTGTGAATTCTATCCAAGCAGATTTACTTGCATCTGTATGTTTGTGCAACATCTTTCTGTCATATACTCGCATGGTGAGCGACATATCTCACGGCCTTGATGCTCAAGGACTGTATTGTGTGTGCTGTATGCTCATCAGTCATCAAAGCAACAAGCAACAACCTACCTAAACCTAATGTTAGTTCACTCTTGATCGTTACACCAGCTGCAGAGCATATGGGAACAGCGATCGTACCAATCCGCAATAGCAAAGTTGTTGGCGGGAATAAGGCTGGCCAAAACTAATGCAAACATTTTCCTTAAAAACGACGTCTGGTTTGAAGAATAGTACCATGTTAGCAATGGCCAACGTACATTTTATTGTTCAAAGCTTAGGGTTGGATAATGCCTTTTTTTGGATGAATGATAGTCCATATATGTTCGTATCAACTCATATCCCAATATTTACAAAATACAAACTTTAACCGGACATTTTTTAAACACAGTGGCAAAGAAACCACTCCTATTTTCCTTTCTTGAACAAACCGCTCCTATTTGCTGGATAAGACCGAATACGGAGTTGATAAGTATAAACAATTAAGGACGCTTCCCAATCGTAAATCAGAATAAACATTATTACAAACCGGTAAAGCTAAATACCGTGAAAGAGTGTACGAGATAGAGTACTTTGTAACAAACAATGATAACATATAAAAAAGAAAGTTGTTTGCCAATATGAGCTCTTTCGTCATTTTTTAATAAACCAGACGCCCCTTGAAACTCCCATGCCCTCGACGAACCTTGCTCGTCCACGGGCGGCAGGCCTGCAGCGGTGCATGTGCAACTGTACATAAAATCATCCCTCAGGGGTTTAGTTTGGAGAAGTTAAAGAAATATATTTTAGCTTAATTTTTTGGAAATCATTTTCTGTGACAGGAGATACGGTTTTTTTATGGAATGAAAGTTTAAAAAATAGTGCAGAGTTGGAGAAATTACACCCTCCCATGCGAGTGTCTCGCGTTTCTGACCTGCCTGCCCCACCTTTCAGCCCCATCGTCTGCAGCCAGCCCCTCCCGGACGAACAGACGCAAACCAGGCACCAACGCCAAATCTCACGACCTGTCGAAATGGGCGAAACCGGAGGCAGCGTGTAGCTCGAGACCAACGCCGACCCGAATCCAAACCCTAGCGCCAGCAGGAAGACGGCGAGCGAGCCCGGCAGCGGTCCACAGCCTCCAAGGCCCAGCCTGGCGGCCGCCGCGGCCGGATCTCGCGGGAGCCAGGGATGTCGGACTCGGCGTCGATGGCGGCCGCCATCGAGGCGCGGTTCAGCAACCGCGACCTCATCGGCCGCGGCTCCTTCGGCGACGTCTACAAAGGGTACGGATGTCGCCTCCCGCTCCTGCTCCGGCTCCCCAAGTTTCCCTTCCGGCTTCTTATTCCCTCGCGCGGATTTACGGGCTGATGCGCGGCGGGCTGTGGCCGCGCTCGATTGAGCTGTTTGTTTTGCTTCCGGTCGACCGGCATTGCGGATTTGAGCGTTGTGGCTCGAGGCGGGGCTGCGTCCTGCGGGGAATTCGTGCGTCGAGTTTTCAGAATTAGCTGATCGAGTCGCCAGCTGAGTGGCGTTTGTGATGTTATCCACCTGCTTGTTGGCCTTGGTTCTGATGCATTGGTGGTTTCATGGGATCTGGGGTGAAATGGTGCGGTTGACTGCTGGGCGAGGGATTTTGGTGAACAGGCAATGCTAATCAGGTTGATATAGAGGCTAACTATGATGAGCTTGCATGGCATGACAGCTTTAGTTGGATGATTCTAGTATCGGATGGCAGCTGTGCTTCTAAGAAGCTGATATGCATGTTCGGCAGGCTAGGCAGAAACAACTTTGGAGCTCTGCAGGAGCGTGGTGTCTAGCGCCCAAGTGTCGTTCAGGGCGCTGCGTCACCGACCTTTGAAATATTGATCACATGTTATCTGATTTTTGACAAATATTAATTAGCTGTCTTTTGGTGTGAAGTGCCAATCTTGTGATGACGGTGGAATATGCTTCCTCACATGACTGAAGGTGTAATTGTTTGTCCATGTAGAAGATAATTGCTTTAGGATGTGAGACCCTTAAGTGAGAGGTAGGTTGTAACTGGTTGCTTTTCCTCAAAACATCAAAGGTGCACGGGCTTCACGTTTTCTCGAAAATAAAGGGTGTGCGTGGTACTAGGGGAAATTGTTTAAGAATTTTTCAATACCCACTGCCTAGGCAACTTCCATATGCTGTTTCCTCTATAACTAGAGGCTTACATTTGGAGTGGGGAGTAGTTAGAATGTGAATTGAAAATTCTGCTATGTACTTTTATTACCATTTATTTCACATACAATGCACATCGAAGTCTGCATGCCATTTGCATGAAGAATTGTTCACCCTAAAAACTAATGAATATTATCTGTCATATCCATAGGCATTTGGTTCACTTAAAATTTCTCCCATGAGTTATACTTCCATTCTTTTTTTTCCTCATTTTTATGTTGACGTTTGACTCTTACCCAATATACTGTTGTGTAAATGTATTTTTCTTGTAGGTTTGACAAGGAATTGAGCAAGGAGGTTGCTATAAAAGTCATTGATCTGGAAGAAGCGTGAGTCCCTAACATCAATTTTACCGTGTCTTCCCTTTCCAACATATTGGTTATTAGTTTCAGTCCTCCTGTATTATTTTCCTCTATTTTACACAACAATGCTTATTTGTTTTGGATAAGAAAGAATTATTGTAGTGGATATCAATCGCACTACACATTTTTTTTTTAATGGGGGAAGGTTTGCATTTCTGTGAAATGGATGCCCATGTCTAGCCTTATGAATTATGATTGTAATATTGTATGCATTTCCACTCCCTCTAATTAATGTCAGAAACTGTCATGTAATGTAACTATATCTTCACTACATTTCTTGGAAAGAAACTCATCATGAACCTGCAAATCTGTGTATGTAATATAGAAAAATCTACCAGCTCATTTCATATTTGTAACTGCATTTTCATTGGAAAATACTTAATTACTTGGCATATCTTATCATTGCATATTGTTTCTTTTTTTCTGGTTTGTTTTCTTCCGCCAAGAATTTATTCCAATTTATTAATTTCTTCCCAATCGATTCGATGCAGTGAGGATGACATCGAAGATATCCAAAAGGTTGTAATTTCATCTTGTGCTCTATATTGGATACTAGGGTTATCATAGGTTCAACTTAACATGCTTTTGATGTAGAAAATTCTTTTTCCTAAAAGGCTTTATTTTCCGTTGCAGGAGATATCTGTTTTATCACAGTGCCGGTGCCCTTATATAACTGATTATTATGGCTCTTATCTTCACCAGACGAAACTGTGGATAGTAATGGAATACATGGCTGGTGGTTCTGTAGCTGACCTTGTATGTTCTGTATATCCTTCCTCAATTGACCCAGCACAATGCTTAGTACAATGCAGATAGAAGTGAAGTTAGTGTGTCATTCCATTGTCATCTGTCAAGCATCATTATAAACTACTTGGTTGATAATTTGATGTTGTTCTGACTTTCACTGTGGCAGCTTCAAGCCGGCCCTCCTTTGGATGAAATGTCTATTGCATGCATTCTGAGGGACTTGTTACATGCAATTGAATATCTGCATTCTGAAGGAAAAATTCATCGTGATATTAAAGGTCTTACTCCCTCCCCCCTCTCTTTCCTTACCTAGATGTTTCTCTTGAATACCTGCAACTATTTGGAACAACTACCAACTCAATAGCAACTAAACTCTCCAAGCCACATCAGCCTTATGAGGATGAGCCTTCTTTTAAGCTGTGTTCATTTTAGGTTGTAACGGATAGTGTTTGCAGATCGACTTACCTCATTGCATAATGTATTTAGTGTATATTGGTAGATCTTTTCCAGTTGGTCTTGGTAATCCCTTTGCCAGTTATCTTAGTGTATCGAGTTGGAGGACAGAAGCAGTGTATTACACCTTTAATGACTGACTATCTGAGTGTCTCTTAACCCGAAGAAACTAAACACATGACTTTTTTTTTTAATTATATAAGGATAGCGTTCCTATATTCTGTAATAACTTAGTCTCATAAGAGATGCACATTTTCTTTCTGGTGTAATACGTTACCATGAAAAAGATCAAAGGCAGCTTGTTACAGAATGCTTGGTATCACACTTGCATTACAAATAATGTTGGAAACCTATCTGCTTCATTCAAACTACCCTAACCAAGTAGACGTTCGATTCCCACCCTGGGATGTATAGAACATAACTATTAACTAATACTGCATATAAGGTTAGTTGGCTATGATTTTATTGATGCATTAAAGTTACTTGACCATTTATTATTTTTTTCATTTAAATTTCTTGCTTGTATGAAAAACCTCGGATCTTATTTATTACTGAATTCAAATTTGGGTGGGTTAAGATGCTGAAGGGTGGATGAGTAATTGTCACTGCTGTTGATGGTAGCATGAAGATGCATAAACTGGAAATCTTAGTGGTGCTGGTGGATGTAGGAGAACAGCACCGATACCAAACCACCTTATTTGCAAGTTTAAGACTCTTAAGGGTGCCACAAAGCTAAAAGGATGGCGACATTGATGAAGATGTTAAACATAGAATCGCAGTTGGCTGGTTGAAATGGCGTCAAGCTTCTGGTGTCCTTTGTGATAGGAGGGTGCCACAAAAGCTAAAAGGTAAGTTCTATAGGGCAACGATCTGACTGACGATGTTATGCGGGGCATAATGTTGGCCTACTAAAAGGCGACATGTCCAGCAACTGAGTGTAGCAGAGATGCAGATGTTGCGGTGGTCTTGCGGGTACACATGAAGGGATAGAGTCCGGAATAAAGATATTTGAGAGAAGGTCGAGGTGGCACCCATTGAGGAGAAATTGGCCCAATATCAGCTGAGGTGGTTTGGACATGTCCAACGGAGGCCTGCTGAGGCGCATGTGCGTAGTGGGTTCTAAAGCTGGCCAATGATGTAAAGAGGGGTAGAGGTAGACCTAGATTGACTTAGGATGAGGCGGTAAGCAGAGACCTTAAGGAGTGGAATATTTCCAAGGAAGTAGTTTTCGATAGGAACGCTTGGAGACTAGTATCAACGTGTCTGAACCTTGAGCTTTGTTTCTTGAGTTTCATCTCTAGCCTACCCCAACTCACTTAGGACTAAAGGCTATGTGTAAGACTCTTAAGGGTACAGCTTTAGTGGACAGTTGCCAATGTCCTCCACAGGTATTGTGACATGGAGGATTATGGTCCAATATATCTACCTTAAAAGTTGTATGTGAAAGGATAAGGGAGGGTTAGCATACAATTCTATGGTTCCCAATTGGCCAATTCAAACCATTTACTCTGTGTGGCATGCAATGATTCATTATATCTGATACTGTTAAACATAAAACTGACTACACAAACACAGATGATCCTGCTGTTGTGCAAGGACTAGTTAATCAGGATATGTTGTTTGCACTGCTGTTTTTTCTTGTAATGCCAAGTATGATGTAAATTGCATTGATAATTTTTTTTTATATATTTTGCAGCGGCAAATATCCTCCTCACTGAAAGTGGAGATGTGAAGGTATATGACTTTTGGAAGATTCTACATTTAGACATATTTTTTATTGTGATAGCTATATTTTTCTAGCCTATAATACATATTCTAATGTTGCGATGTGTATTCAATAGGTTGCAGACTTCGGGGTTTCTGCACAGCTGACTAAAACAATGTCTCGGAGGAAGGTACCATCTTAACCATTATTCTATTAGCCAAGTTGCTCAATGTTTCGCTGTATGCATCATGAACCTTTTAAACCCTCAACTATTGCTCAAGTTGACTGGTCTCGATGATCGATTTACATTTCAACGCATTAATAAAATCCTTGGAGTAAAACGTATGATAGAATCAACCCCCCTTGCTAAGTAAATGATTAGCTATCATTTCCAGCTGACTAAAGTGTCAGGCCCTATAGGAGTGGATGGTTCATGGAAACTTGAAACTCAAAATCTGTAGTGCAGTTTTTTTTAAAAAAAAAAAATTAAGAACTCTGGTAGGATTCAAATTTTGATTTGTAAACATGCACTTGCTTGTATCAGCTGACCTGTGCTCTAGATGGAAGACCTTATCTATCACTTTGTTGATATTGTGTGGTTTTAACACTTAGCTTAACGACAAGCCTGCAGCCATGTGTTAGAATTTACATGGATTAAAGAGTGAACCTTTATACTGCTGCTAATAATTTGAACTGTTCAGACATTCGTTGGAACCCCCTTTTGGATGGCACCTGAGGTTATTCAAAATTCAGAAGGGTACAACGAGAAGGTAATTTTGCATTTATTCAACAATTTTATTCTTATTATGAGTTCTTTTTAGGCAAGGTTGTGTTTCAATGCAGGCAGATATCTGGTCTTTAGGTATTACTGCTATTGAAATGGCAAAAGGTGAACCACCTTTGGCAGATATTCATCCAATGAGAGTTCTTTTCATGATACCTCGTGAAAATCCTCCACAGGTCGTTTGATTAATTTTCAGCAATTGCTACCAAGTGTGTTATGACTTTCCTAAAGCATCACTATGCGTTTTTATGCAAGAAGATAAATGATACTTATTATTATGCAGCTTGATGAGCATTTCTCTAAACCAATGAAAGAGTTTGTATCACTATGTTTAAGGAAGAATCCAGCAGAGGTAAAAACCTTATTCTGTTTTTCTACCTATGCCACGAGTCACTTCTCTGCATTATATGTACCTAATCTGCATATATGGTATGCCATTATGTTTTCTGTACTATATTTTAGATAAAATTTCCTATGTAGGCTGGAACAACATTGAAACTTTTTATGCTTTCTCGCTTGTTCTTGATGTTCTCATTGTCACTTTCTTGCAGAGGCCTAGTGCCAAGGAGCTTCTTAAGCATCGTTTCATAAAAAATGCTCGAAAGACTCCAAAGCTTCTGGAGAGAATAAGGTTAATGGCTACACCGTTTGAACTAATGATTGCATTGTATCAATGTTTGTCTCTTTCATGTTGTGTGCTTCTATTGCTGGTATGAGCAGAGAGCGGCCAAAATTTGCAGCTAAACACATGGATGCCACACAAAATGGCCAAACACATGTTGAAGAAGAGGATGCTGGTACAGGTACTATCAAGGTTAATAGGACCAAAGATGCAGCTCCACCTTTGAGGTAGATTTAAGAAAACAGAAAGTAGACTTTGTTTCTGTATTTGCACACCTGATTCTTTTTTTTCTACAGTAGTCAAGGAACAGTCAGGAAAACTACAGGCTGGGATTCGTCTGATAGATCAGAGGACACAGGAACGGTTCGAGTTGTTTCAAAACCCCCTCCGACTGCCTCAACCAAGGATAGTAGATTTGATACGCCTCAGAGCCCAAATACACCAGTACGTACAGCTGATCAGTGGAGGACATCATGGACTGGTTCTGAAGAATCTCTCTCTCAGAGAGATACACAGAATCAACGTGGGAGAGTAGCAAGCTCTACTGATGATGTGAGTTTGACTGTCATGCAACTTGGTTAACTTTTGATGATTTTGCTAACTGTTAGTTCTTTGCCAGAATGACCAGTCTGTAAGTGGGTCAGGAACAGTCGTGCTACGGTCTCCAAGAGCATCTCAGGCAGCTAGCAACCACAGTTCCAAGGTAACGGAAAAATGTTATCATTAGATTTTTCTTATTATTTTTTTAAAAATCAATAGCTTACTGTCCATTGAGCAGTAGCAACTGATACACCTTATTTGTTAGCCTCCCAGCAGATTCTCCTCATATGAAGATATGTCTTTCAGTGGGACAGTTGTTCGGAATCAAAGTGAAGATCCAGAAACCCCAAAATCTTCACGGTCAAGGCTGGGGATCCAAGAAAAGGCATCAAGCACTTCAATTGAGGATAGTGCTGTTAACCTTGCTGAGGTGACACACACGAACAATTTTGTTGCTTCTTTTCTGTTTGTGGTTATCAGTAAATGCATAGCTATTAATGTTTTTCATGGTACATACAGGCAAAGGCTGCTCTGCAGGCTGGGTTAAGAAAGGGAAATGCTCGAGAAAGACCTGTTGTCAACAGGCATGAAAAGGAGCCACATGAGCATAGATCTCCTGGAGTACATAGTCAGGTCCAAAGGTAACGTCCACTTTACTTTTATCCATGTTTTAACTTTGAAGATAGAAACATTGTGCCCTATTATTGTGAGTGTTATTTGACAAAATTATGTTTGTTATACTAGTGAAAGTGTAGATATGCAAAAAGGTCGTAGGTCACGGCAGTTGCCTGATGGGCAATCAGCTTCTCGAGCTTCTAGTTCTATATCTTCACCAGCAATCTCTTCATTGATACTCCCTTCTTTGAAGGAGGTATAATGTGTTTGGCACGCTCCCTCTTTCTTTCTTAGTTCTTTGTTAATTTATATTCTACTAACATTTTCATTGTACCTTTTAAATTGCACATTTATCAATTCATCCTCATGTTTGACATTCGTTTAGTAGTGCTATTGCATTTGCTAAGACAAGCCTTATCCTGACATCTTTCGATCCCTCTATGCATCTATCACAACTCTGAATTTTTTTTTGTTGCAATTACGCCGCAGGCTACTGGCGACAAGTTTGAACGGCCTGCTGTTCATGCTTTCCTTGATTCCTTGATGGATTTAGAACATGAGATACCTGGATCATGCGAAGTACTGATTGGCAGATTGCTACATCGACTAGGGAGGTTGGGCCATCACACGTTCCAATACTGTTGCTTTGAGATTAGACCTTGCTCATTTTCGCATCTCATAATGGCTCTCATGGTATGCAGCTCAAAGGAGTCCTCGTTTCAAGGCCTGCAGGAGATGGCAGTTTCAGTTTTTGCAAAGAAGCATGAACCTCCCGCTGAACAAGCAAGCAATAAGAAATTAGCTAATACGCCACCATTGGCTGCTCCTACCGTAAGCCCGCTGGCGAGGTTCCTTCTCACAAGGTTGGTCTGCAGTTCCTTTGTTTTTCCCATGCTACTATGCCCATAACAAAGAATGAGATTCTGCCGTTGTTGCAGGTGGCAAAACCAAGTTTCGCAAGATCTCAATTCCGTTTGATTCATGCGAATATGCCATACAGGAAAAGAAGAGGATTCATCTTGGATTTTGTATAATTAATTTTGAGTGTACATAGTGCAATCTTTAGAACTTTTTCTGCTAGATTGTCCCAGCCATCCGTTGTTTCATTTGTTGTGTTCATGGTGAATAACATATTTCCTGATGTAATTGCCGCCTCCGTACTTGTATAACATATCAGCAACAACGCGGACATAACAAAAATTTACCAGTTGCCAATATCTCATATATGGTGATTTTTCTTTTGCCAGAATTCCGTTCCTACACCAATATCAAAATGTTTATCGTTTACTTTTGATTACCATTTTCAAAATAAAAGATTCAGTAATACCGTTTATTTTGTTATTGTTTTTTTTATCACCAAACGTATTGTAAGAATGATGCATCTTTTTACGTTTCTAATGAAATAAAGATAGTGTGTAAAAGTGTGATAAACTATTTCGATAATTTTACATGAGTTTTAAGGATTTCGCAAGGACATCTAGTAAAATTGCATGGCTCGGGAGAGGCATGCACATTGTAATCACGCTCCTAATCTTGTTGATTGCCACCTACTAATCGTTCGCTGATCGTGGCAGACGTTGCAATCCACGGACGGAAGCACATTCGGACTCCGTGCGCAGCGAAGGGCAGTATCGTAGCAAGGTATAAACTTTTACAGTCTGCAAGAATTAAGTACGTTTATGTTTGTTGTCGGATTGGTCTGGGCTGGATATAACAGCAGTTGATCATTGGCTTTCACGGTGGATCGCTCGCTAGTGAACGGGGCCCGGTTCCAAAGATCTAACAAAATCTCCGCGTCGATCGGGCTCTGGTGGATCACCGGGAACGACCTCTTCTCCGCCGGCGCCGGGTCCCACGGTCCAGCGACTCGAACCGATTTCCACCACGACAGAGGGGCCGACGTGCTGTCAGAGGCACACAGCTGGGCGCTGGTGAGTTGACAACATTCTTTCCTTCTGCGGCCAGTTTCTAGGGACCGTGATCCGCCCGTTAATCTCTGTCCCACAGCCGTTAATCTCCCGGGGCCCACCCACAGCCTCACCCGGAAAATAGCCGTTGTGCGCCGGCCCGGGCGCGTGCACCCACCCCACCCACCATGGCAATTTCCTTGTCCCCCCTTTGGCCCTTTGGGCTTTGGCACAGTGTTCGAATCTCCCGACCGTTGTAGACCTCTGCCCCTATCCCCACCACTCCAACGTTCTTCTCCCTATCCCCCACTAACCCCAAGGCTCCCGATCCCGGCCGCCGACGCTTCCCCTTCTTCTTCACCCTATCCCTCGCTGCTTCAGGAGGCCATCGCCCACAGCGTAAAGAGAGAGAGAGGGAGAGAGAGATCCCCAAACCCTAGGATTCCCCTTCCAACCACCCATGGCGCCGGACGCGGGCACGGCGGCGGCGGCGATCGACGAGGCATACGAGTTCTCCGCGCCGAGATTCTTCGACTTCATCAACGAGGAGACGCAGGAGGCCATCCGCGCCGCCGAGAGCTGGTTCGAGGCCGCCCTCAGCTATGCCCCCTCGCGTACGTACCTGCGCGCCGCCACGGCCTTCCTCGCCGATCGCCCTTCCTCCTTCCAGTTTCGCCTTCACTTCAGCCCTAATTTCCCTCGCCGATTTCACCCCTGATCCCCCCTGTTCCGGATTGCAGCGTTCCACCCGAGGATCAAGGAATCGAGGGCGGTGGCTAAGGTAGCGGTCCTCTGCGATTTCACGGAAGCCGAGGAGCCAGCTCTGAAGGTAAATAAACAGAAGGAACCAAGGAATCGGTTCCGTTGCAACCCGATTGTGGTTGATCAGACTTTCATCTCATTCGGCGATGCATTTGTAATTGTGCAGGAGCAGGAGGAGCCCGTGGAGGGGGTAGCAAGAGGCGTTGCCATCGGCGCAGCAGATGCTGTTGATGGGTAAGTGCCGGATGGATTCCTTTCTGAAATTCATTTGTGGCATCGTTGTGGCAAGAGGCAAGTTTATTAATTACTCTTACTGATTGTTCCCCTCTTCTTATATGTGTTCAGGAGTATGCAGGAGAAGAAGGACCCATCATTCGGATCAGTACGTGATTTGCTTCCTGATTCCCAGTGTTGTCTGCAGTTTTCTGTACTAGTTGTCGTTCTCACATCTGAAGTTTTTCTCTTCAGGTCTCCAGAGGGGATTCTGGTGGGACGTTTGCCAGTGCTGGGAGCCAGCTGGAGGAAAGGTAACCTCGTCTGACTAAGAATGTGTCTCCACTCATTTCGGACTCAGCTATTGGCATATTGAACGAGTTGTGTCCTTGTTTTATTCAGTGCTGCATTAGCTGAGGCAATGTCAGAATCACCGCCGGCTGATGAAATGTCGGAATCACCACCGGCTCAAGAGGAGAAAGATGAATCTCCCAAATCTTTTGAGTTCCTTCCGTCCAGAGGCCCATCGGAAAAATGTGGGTTGCTATTTTGCCAACTCTTTGTTCTTTATAAATGAACTGTGGGAGGCATTGTGGTTTCTTAATCCTGACTGACACTCTGATGGCTTTAGCAGCAGATGGTGGTTCTGCCAGCACACCTAAGATACAAAGGCCGCCACCTCCTACTAACATCAAAGCTGCACCCGCTATTTCGACATGTTCAACATCCACAGTGAAGACTGTGGCGTGCACGCCGAAGACACAGGCGCTATGCAAAGCAGGTCCTATAGCTGGCTCGATGAGCGTCAAGAAGAGCGTGGTCAAGTAAGAATCAAACCCACCTGTACATATTTTACAATTCTGAGATTGTTTTCCTTGTCTGAGTCATTGGCCTTCAGGGGTGGTTTTGATTTGGTGACTGGAAAGTCAGCATCAGCTGGTGCTGCTGAAATTGTGCAAGAAAATCAGGCAGTAAAGAAGCAGAGGCTTGATGATGGAAGGGCTAGACAGGTAAATGGGGATGAGATTAAAGATGAAACTTTTAGATCCATTTTTCCATTGCGGTGTTGTAATTCATTTGATGCTTGTGTCAGATATTAAATGTCAAGACTAGGGTGCTGCCTCACAAGGGGAGAGCCGATTTAGCTGGGAGTTCTGAAATGAGGAGGACCTATGAGGATGTGCACCCTGTGAAGGTATCTGCGAAATTCCTTCACTGTCATACTTGCTTTTAAAGTATGGTAGTGATTTGGTAGAGATAATATTGAAGCATGGCATGTTTTCTTTTTGGTGGATATTTGACTTAAATTTGAGGAACCCGGGGGAATTTTGCAGGAAGTGACTCCATATGTATCTGCCGCAGAATTGGTCAAGAAGTTCGAATCAGGGACCAGAAAGATGAGCCTCACTAACAGATCACTTTCTCATGTAAGTATCCATTCCCATTTCTGTTGTAGATGTTGTCATGTTTTTTAAGGAAGTTGTAGATTTGTCACTGCTACATGCATTGCAACTCCATTTTACTGCATATATCATTACAACTGGAATAATGAATCAGGCCAACAGCATTGATTAGATATGGGAAGTGGCTTGACACTCTGATTGTTTATGCACTATGCAGGAGGATTCAGACTTACAGGGAAGACCTAAGCTTATGCTAACCAGACCCAAGGAGCCCGAGCTCCAGACTTCCCACAGAGTCCGAGCTGTCAGAGTGAAGAGCTCTGCAGAGTTAGAGGAGGAAATGCTGGCCAAGATCCCCAAGTTCAGGGCAAGGCCATTCAACAAAAAGGTGAGAATTTGCTTACAGTTACCTTTCAAAAAGAATTTGCTTACAATTGAAAGGAGATTGTCTTTAAATATATTATGACAAGTTGAAAGGAGATTGTAACTGCATGCTGACTACTTGTTGCTTTCTGCTTTCAGATTGCTGAAGCTCCTAAGTTCCCTCCACTTCCAAGGAAACCTCCACAGGTCCCTGAGTTCAATGTGCGTATTCTATCATCATGGCAAATTCACCAATGAAAGACACTCTTCTCACTGATTATCATGTGTCTTTGCTTCGACTATATAGGAGTTCCATCTTAAAACAATGGAGAGAGCAACTCGATACATGGACACCTGCTCAGAAATTTCGTCTGCGGATACCGTCCGGGTATAGTTGCTACCTGCCTAGCTGGCATCTTAAGATACCAATTATTATTCTTTTTTACTAAGTTCAGTGCTTCAATCTTGCAGAGTCAAAGTAAGCCACTCAAATCGACACAACCAAAGCCACCACAGCTTCATACAGCAATGCGAGCTCGGCCTCCAAGGTTTGCTTTTGCCACATAGCAGTAAATAAATCACTTTTAACTAGACATCAGTCGTTTTTATAATGCTTACAGCAATGCACCATCTTTCAACAGTGTGAAAAGTTCTCAGGAACTTGAACTGGAGGAACTGGAGAAGGCCCCCAAATTCAGGGCCAAGCCACTGAACAAAAAGGTACGATCCCTATCCTTGAGGCATTTAGACTTTATTAGGTTATGAATTGGAGTTTCAGTTCTTGGCTTTATTTCATGCAGATTCTTGAGAGCAAGGGAGACGTTGGTGTGTTTGCACATCCGAAGCCTCAAGTGACAGCTCCCAAGGAGTTCCGTTTTTCTACAGATGTTCGCTTGGGCCCTCCTTCAGTTGCTGATTTGTTTGATAAGGTTGTTATCTAAAGTCATATTGTGGTATAACTGTTCAACTGTTTTCTGATAAAGGCTTTTTCAGATCATATTAAGTTCTTTCCTGTTTTGCAGCTCTCTCTTCACTCAGATTGTTCTTCAACAAGCAACAGGCAAGATGTCCCCAGATTCACCAAACCAAACCCTTTCAATCTACATACGGAGGTTTGTGCATTGTGACCTTTCGAGGCACTCATGGCATTTCTCATCATGTTGCCACAAGAAAATAATATATGCATCCCTTGTTGCAGGAAAGAGGCCAATTAAAAGAGAGGCAGCTAGAAGCTCAGCTCTTACAGAAGAAAATGGAAGAGGAAAAGGCCAGGGTTCACAAAGCTAACCCATACCCATACACCACAGACTATCCTGTGGTATGTTTTGAAAATTTTACTTGAGCATTTTCAGTTGCAGTCATCTCTTAATTCATCCTTTCTAATAAAATCCCTGATCAGGTGCCGCCAAAACCAGAACCAAAGCCTTGTACGAGGCCTGAAGGCTTTCAGCTGGAGAGTTTAGTTCGGCATGAATTAGAGCAGCAGAGGCTGATGGAAGAGAGGGAGAGACTGGAGCGGGAAGAGGCTCAAAGGAGAATCGTCAAAGCTCAACCTATACTGAAAGAGTGAGTCGCACATACATCCTATCCTGCTTCCTTTTATTGTGAGCGAGACACATAAAAATAGCCTTTGTTATCTGTCACAGGGATCCTATCCCGCTTCCAGAGAAAGAGAGGAAGCCTCTCACCGAAGTTCAACAATTTGCACTACATGTTGATGAGAGAGCAGTTCAGAGATCAGAATTCGATAACATGGTCAGTCGATGTTCCATATGGCATTTACTGGAGCATGCTATCTTTGTTGGCACCTGTGAAACAGCTCTTAAAATAAAAGCTTCACTTTTTCTGAGCGATGCAGGTAAAAGAGAAAGAAAAGACTTACAAAAGGTTGAGAGAGGAGAACGAATTCGCACAAAAGGTACACATCTTTCTTGCTCCTCAGGTGGTTCATTCTTTGAACCTAACTTTAGCTGATCCAATCTATGTCTGAAGATTGAGGAAGAGAAGGCGTTGAAGCAGCTGAGGAGATCCATGGTGCCCCACGCGCGGCCTCTTCCGAAATTCGACAGGCCGTTCCGTCCGCAGAAGTGAGTACATTTATACTTTTGTCATCCACAATGTATGTTCAGACTCCTGAACAATATCTCACTATTGCTGCTGCTTTCACAGATCAACGAAGCAGGTGACCAGACCAAAGTCGCCGCAGCTTCAGGTGGATGAGCGAGGCGCGAGAAGGCACTTCATCAGATGATCACCATCATCCAGCACTGTCCGTACTTTATTGTGTTCTTCTTTCCTTGACTGCCAAGATCATTCCCTATCTTGCCGTCGATCTGTTGTCCTGGCTATTACGATTCTTTCCCTGATGACTGGTCAGTCAAAACAGCTGACACGTTGTGTGCTCCTGTAGTCCTGTAGCCCTTGTAGGCAGGAGGGCAAGATAGGATCGGCGATTGCCGTTGGTGTTCTGTAGATATAGTGTGTATGTTTTGTGCGTCTGTGTGTTATAATCTCGATAATTACATTTAATTGATTATTTCGTTGGCACCTTGTGATGATTTGCGGTCTCGTTAGTCGTTACGTTGGTGTATCTAGATTAGCAGCAGCAATTTTGCGTTCTCAAAGTAATCTGCATATTAGCAAAATCAAATTTTTGTGTTGTCACCAAAGATCAAGCCTTCAGCGGCAGACACAATTTGGATTCTGGACAGACTAGGCCGATTACATGAATGGTTCTCAACCAAGATCACGTGTGGATCACATGTCGGCGCACTCAAAACAGGTAAGTAGCGCATTGTCATTGTCGCAGACTCGCATGCATGCCTCCATTGTCTCCTTTCGTACATTCGTACCGCAGCCGGCAAGCGACTTTGACCATCCAAAACCAATGGGGAGGTAGGCCAAACACACCGCGGGTGTGTTTAGTTGGGAGAAAAAGAATTTTTTTTTTTATGGAAGCGTGTTCTATTAGAGGGATGAATAGGAAAGTTGAAAGGAGTTAAAAGAGAAACTTTTCTGAGAAGCGTGTTTTCTGAGGGATGAATAGTAGAGTCCAAAAGAACTTTTGAACTAAACACGCGTGCAAGCACCCATCTCCGTCACTTTTGGCACCTGGGAAAAAACGCGATGGACTTAGAACAATTCTCTGCAGGTAGCGTGGGCGCACGAGTTTTATTTTCCCCCAAAGAACTTGAACAGGTTTCGTGTAGGCCAATCATGTATGTATTTATTTTTTTTTTGCGAATCAATCATGTATGCATTTTTCAAATACAAAGATCGACTTATGATTCCAGGTCGCAGAGAATTCAGTCTCAGCATCCTCTTTTTTCAGATGTGGCCATGTGGGCTCTTGGCTGATGTTCACGAGTTGAGTCTGAACTCTGAACAGATAATTCTTATCACCATTCTTTAACGAAAGGCCTTTCCTTCCTTTTTTTTTTCTCATGAGCTGATTGTTAAAATGCATTTTCCGTACGACTTTTGGTTGCCTCGAGTTGATTAGCACCACGTGTTAAATCAGTATGCTTTCAGATCCAGTCATCACCTTTTGTTTCCTCGTAAAAGTGGAGATGTTCTGGACCGAGCCACGGTTTCACAAACAATCAGCCTCCATCTTGTGTCATACCATAAGTTGAAATGCCCATTGAAAATACTTTTGGTAAACATCTTGTTTGGACGTGGATATTGAAGGATGCGAGAGGAATGGCTACTGAATCGATAAATTTGCGAAAAAAGGGGCTGCAAACCTTTTTTAACAGAACATTGAATTCACCATGGTGGAAGGTTATTTAAACTAGTTCAAAGTAGCTGGTAAAGGATAAGGCTTTGTTTGGAAGTAGTGTTTGGAGGCCTTGGCATTGAATTGAGTTCAATGCCAAATCAGGTTAGATATTGAATTAGGTTGAATACCAATGCGGTTGTTTGGACTCAAATAGAATTGCAAGATGGAAATCAACCGAAGCAAAAATACCAAATCATGTTTGGATGGACATGATGTTGAATTAGAAATTCATTGTTCCTCCTCACGCCGGCATGAAGCAGTCCTTGAGACCCCCGGCGGCGGCGGCGGGTCTCTTGGCCGCGTCCTGGCGCGGCAGGGCGGTGATGCTGCCGTGGTCCCACTGGTGGTGGCTGACCGGCGAGTGGCCCTGCCGGACGCCGCTGGACGCCAGCTGCGCCTTGGCCTGCATCAGCTGCGCCTGCAGGATGGCTACCTGCAGTTTTCAAATCGATCATGGAACAAGATCAAGTCGGGACCCGATCATGTGATGCGATCCAGCCAACGAAGAAGAAGAAGAAGAAGTGATGGATGGATCATGGATGCATCGAACAGCTAGCTAGCAAGAAAACAGAACCTGCTGCTGGAGAGCGAAGATCTGGGCGACGCATCCGTAGACGAATTGGGCGACGCATCTGTAGACGGGTCACGCAGGCAACCGCTCCGAGTTGAGCTCCGCGCCGCCGCCGAGGGTCGCCTCTGCTCGTGCCGCCGCAGCCACGCAGGGACCCGCGCCGCCGCCAAAGGTTGCTCATGCTCGCGCCGCCGCCGAGGATCGCCCCTGCTCGCGGAGGAGGAAGGAAGCGGCGCCCCTTGGGGAGGAGAGAGGCGCTCGCGGAGGAGGAGAAGAAAGCGGCGCCGCCAGGCCCTTGGATGTTGGAGGCAGGAAGCTCAGACGGAACGAGCAGAGAGGAGGATGGGTGGGGGGTTGCGAATGGGACACAGTACGGAGGGTGCGGGCTCCGAATTGGTGGAGGACGCCCGCAAGTGCAGCGAATGCCGCACGGTATTCGCAATCCCAATACCGACCTTCAATTCCTAGGACATCCAAACGAGCGATATTGATATTGGGTAGTTTCAATTCCGATTCTACGCTGCAATGTCGACTTTCAAACGGGGTCTAATATGTTAGGGAAAAGAGAGATCCTACACTATCTGACGCCCCCTGAATATGATGTACCCAATCGGCCAATTCTAATTGCACATTTGCAAGAAGAATGTAACCCATGAAGGTTTACAGAATTTTCTAGCAAGAATGTACCGATATGTGTACCACTACTTTATATGTCACGACTAACGACTTACGAGGGAGCACTGTCCTTTTCGTGACCAAAGATAACCAATCAGCAACCAGGCAAACGATTCCGAGAGAGCAGTAGTCAAAGTTCGTATCTACATTTCTACATCATGACATAATTTAATTTAGCCAAATCGTCACCGGCAATAAAACGGGCAACTCGATTGCTGAAGCATCTAGATTTCAGATGCCAGATCGGGCACTGCGTATTCCTCAGACCTGAAGTCCATCGCAGGGATGCCAACTGATAATATCCACGCGGATATTAGTTTCAAATATTCGTACCTGCGACATAAAACCCGCACCCGCATCCGTGCCCGCTATCCGCTACGAATATGAAAACATGTCCGCGTCCGCTATCCACGGATATCCGTTATCCGCGGGTATACCCGTAAAACATATAATAAACCAGATCTAACAACAATTCATATGCCAAATCTATAGCACCGGATGTTTCGAAAGCTAGCACTTAAGATTGAGAGCCGCTAGACATTGCAACTGCATAACAAATAGGAAAAATGGACACAACATGAACAATCAACCATTTTAGAGAACTAAATCGAGAGTAGTCACTAGTCAGTACAACACCTTAGTTGCCCTAGTTTTTAGTCTCACATGTCAGTTAGCGGGTCTTGCGGGTTTACGGATACGGATATCAATTTTTTATGTCCACTAACAGATATCCGTAGGATTTAGACTCGTACCCGCGTCCGCACCCACGGGTACAAAACTAGACCTAAACCCACGCCCATTAAAGTTACTATCCGCGGATTTACGGATATTTCGTGCCCATTGCCCTCCCTAGTCCATCCTATTCGTGCTTTTCGCAGGCGATCTGAGTGCTTGTCCGTCCCCACTCCCCCACTCGACATGTCCGTGTCCCAATCTCCCCTAACCTCAGGTCAACCGACGCTATCCAAGATCCAGCCCCCTCGGCCCTCCCCCTTGACACAGACCAAGCCCTCCCGCCCCCATCACCACCAACCCACCTCCCTCAATTATATAGCTATAAAATATTATCATTGACTCCAAGTTGATCCAAGGAACGACCAGACGCATTATTTTTTGGTGGGAGGGATCGAAGGACAGAGTGATTCAAGGGGGACTGAAATTCCAAGAAACCCATTGCTTCTTCCGCTACCTCAGTGCAGGAGCTCTGAATCTCGGGGCTTTCAGTCAGGAGGCCAATGGCTGGCAAGGAAATCTACCACAAGGTGAAGGACAAGGTAATAAGAAATGAAAGAGGAGGAGGATTGATGCTTCCTTTCGGCTATGGCATCCCTTTTACCTGCTTGTTGATTGTCTCTTCGTTTTGCTGTATGGTCAGTTAGGTCTACTATTGTTCTGTAAGTTTCGTTCTCTGGCCCTTGCACCTAGATATTTGAGAGGATCACACGAGTATTTAGGTTGTCTTGAAAATTTTGAGAGGTGAATATGTGATGATCCAGTCGGGGATTCACTGGATTCCGGCTAATGAAAATCTTAGTAGCTGCGCCTTGGTCCAATATATACTTATCTTTAAGCTGCACTTAGGAATCTGGCGTTGTAGGGCATCTTACATCGGTGTCATAGTTTCACTACTGAATGGTTGAATGGACGATAACAACAATATAGTGGCAATATTCTGAAGTAAAAACAAGCATATTTCTATGTGCAGCAGCACCACCTAAAAGAATGAAATTGGCAATCTGTATGAAACTGGTTTGTTTCTGTTGGGAAAGGAAGTTTATTTTAATTGATGTGATTTTGAGGGCTGGTGCTCTTAAATAACTGCAATCAAAAGAACAGAAGGTTGGAAGCGGAAGGTCTATTTTTTTTGGCAAAGCTAGAACATTATAACTTCTGTGAATTCAGAATTCTGGCTTGTGTTTATTGTTCTGTTAATTGATAAAGGTTTTTTTTTCCTTGTCCTGTTTATAGCCAAAAAAATAAAAATGAAAGCATAGAGAAACCAACCTTTTGTAGGACAGACAGCTGTTCGATCTGTTTGCCATGAGGGCCCTGATAGCAGAGCACAAACTAATGAATGATGAGTCCATAACTGGGTTAGGCTGATGTTTTTGAACTTACTGGAATAAATTAAATATGTATCTTTGCTTGTTTTTATGGATCTCTGACTTTGTTCGCAGCTAATGGATTTTTTTATTACCTACTATTTTAATTTGTACTACGTAGAACATTTGTCAGTTGTCACATTCTTGTCCTGGTTATTTCAGAACTTTTTTAAGAATTAAAAGAGCTTGATAACTCTGGCTGATGGAGATATTTAAGTTGACATACTCGTTAGTCTGTCCTAGCATTTATTATATCTTTGGAATTTAACTTTGTTCTATGGAATCTAGATGCTATATCACGGCTATATATTCTTTTCACTTTGCTCGAACTAAGTGAATTCTATAGTTTACCAGAGACAAATAGGCCACGATTAGAATGAACTGAATTATGTGTGCAATTACTGCTGCTGACTATGTGTACTCTGCTAGTAGCATGCTAACGTGCATGGGCTGGATGTCTTGAACATGCTTGTTTATGTGCTCTGCTTAGTGTTTTGTCAATACAATACGATCAACATGGGAGTATGTGTTTTTTCCGACAGGTCAAAGACGCTTTTAGTTCATCAGGACCAGAAACAGGGAAAGGCAAGACAAAGTTATCAGGAAAGCGTGTGAAGCATGGTTACCATTTGGTGAAGGGGAAATCCAATCATCCAATGGAGGACTATCTAGTGGCAGAGTACCGGCAAGTTGGTGCGCATGATTTGGGTTTGTTTGCAATATTTGATGGTCACCTGGGCCACACTGTTCCAGACTTTCTGCGCTCCCATCTTTTTGATAACATCTTGAGTGAGGTAATGTTCCGCTTCAGTTACCTTATTTTTAATCTTTCTAGATTCTAATAATGTCAGGGATAGCTGCCTTTTGCTATATGTTTGATGTTATTGTTTGTGCAATTGTGCATTTTGATACTAGTGTATATGGTACCTTCGTACTGATGGAGAGGGAATGAAGATAATGACTTGATGTAGAATAAGTATTTCCTGTAAGTGATTTGTCAAATGTGACTGTTTTCTATAAAAAGGGAAAAACAAAAAAAAAACTTTTTTGTGTAAGTGTAAATGTGCACCAGCAATTTTTATACAACAGCCATATTAAGAGCAAGGAAGTGAATGACTTGACGTATAAATCATGTTCAAGGTGGTAGAGTATAGTTTTTTAAGTCACAATTGGTGCTGATTATTTATTGAATCATGCCTCCTCAGCCAGAATTCTTAAGTGATCCACAAACTGCTATCCGGAAAGCATACCAGCTTACCGATCAGAAAATATTGGAGAAAGCATCAGAGTTGGGAAGAGGAGGCTCCACAGCTGTTACTGCTATCTTAATAAGCAGTGACAAGTCTGTGAAGCTAGTGGTTGCCAATGTTGGGGATTCACGGGCAGTTATTAGCAAAAACGGTGTGGCGGAGCAGCTTTCAGTTGATCATGAACCAAACATGGAGCGGCAATCGATCGAGAAAAAGGGTGGTTTTGTATCAAACCTACCAGGTAAGTCAGTAAATGATATCTCTTGTCATTGTCTTCCATTGAGATGTATGTTTATGAAGAAATTTCTCAATGACTTGAGGTTCTGAATCAGATGTTTTCAGCTAATAACAATTTCTTTCATATTACAGTCACATGCATATGATCTTCATCTAATGAGTTGAACTGACCTGTGTTTCACTTGCAGGTGATGTACCGCGTGTTGACGGACAGCTGGCAGTTGCGAGGGCATTCGGAGACCGAAGCTTGAAGAAGCACCTGAGCTCTGAGCCATATGTAATTGAGGAAACTATCAACGAAAATTCCGATTTTCTAATTCTAGCGAGCGACGGCTTATGGAAGGTAACGAATATGATTCACAGCATGGTGTCTTCTATATCTAAGCTAACTCTCAATGTAATGCTGCACATATGCCTGATTTGATTCCGAATGCAACTTAACTGGGCTTTTGTATCAGCAACATTTTTCATTAAATTAAGCCATTAGATTTGCTAATCATGTAGACAATTATTAATATATTCTTCAATAATATTTACATTATGGTTATGAACTCCTTGTAGGAGTTGCAAAGTCAGCTTGAGTTTGTACTCACCATTTCCAGTGATGATCATAACACGAGGATCGCACATGTACAGGTTATGTCAAACCAGGAAGCGGTGGATGAGATAAGGGACTTCAAGGACGCGCAGGCAGCCGCGAAGCATCTGACGGAGCAGGCCGTGAACCGGAAGAGCAAGGACGATATTTCTGTCATCGTTGTCAAGTTCCTGTGCTAGCATATTGTCAGGCTGCTGGCCTCCCTGTTGTATGTCAAGTGTTAAACGGTCTTGTGTTTGTCGGGCTGCTGGCCTCCCAATTGCTGTCGGATAATGTGTTCAATCTTCCTTCGTTTTAGTGACACCCCGCAAAAGGGGGTGAAGGCTTGTATAAATTGTAACATATCGTTGTTTGTTAAAGGCTCCGAATAAAGCATTCTACAATCATTGTCATTTCACTTTGCCTTTGTTCATCTGGTTTAGTCAGAGGTCCGTTTTTTTTCGTAAAAAGAAAAAGTAACTCCCCACACCCAATATTCTGCTAATTTTCTATGTGCTTAAAGCAAAAAGATTGATAATGCAATCATATATTTTAGGGGAATTACTAAATTTCGAGCCAGGCTCAACGGGACTGGCCTATACTCCATTATCATTTTTCTTGGTAATCTTTATTCTATAATTATGGGCTTCAATTACAAATTATTCTTTACATTTTTGGATCTCATTCTTAGTTTTTTTTTTCTTTTTGCGTTGCACCTCAGTTGTTTGACATGTGTTTTAGTCAAGAACTTATCTTGCGATGAGCATCTAATATAATACCAATAGGCACTAACTCGTGCCGTACTTGTGCATGCATACTTGGGCTTGTGACAGGGTGCATGCATGTGCAGACATACTTGTCGTGCCGCAGGACGTGTGATCGTCAAGTAATGGAGGGCGCCGGCCAGTCGGAGATCAGCTTGCCGTCGTCGCTAGACGTCTTGGGCTTGGTGTCGGCAAGCTATGCATTTGCTCATCCCAGCACGTTCCAAGAGCTCGGCGGCGTACTGGGACTGTGATAGGAAGAAGTCGTCCTCCTCTGTGAATGGGGCATCTAGCACTTGTATTGACCTCAATGTTACATACTTATACATGTACAGGGTCTACAGGGAAGGAGGCGGAGGGTGCGAGTCCTGCGGTAGCGCGTACAATGAGCGGACGCCGTGTGCGCGGAATGCGCGCGAGACGCGGCCGTCGTGCGCGGAGAGCGCGCTGAGCACTTGGTGGGCGCGGCCGTTGCGCTAGCCCGTTGGCAGACACGTTTGAGTTACAAGAGCATCTCCAAGGTCCCCAAAATAGGTTTCTCAAATCTTGTTTTCAGAATTAATAGAAAAACTATGGCTCCAACGTAGTGACTATTTTTTCCAAACTCCCAAAAACAGCTGGCTTTAGAGTTATTTTTACCCCACTTGAGTTGTTGAAAATTAACTGTTCTGTGACTAATTATTAGAAACTGATGGAGAAGGTGATTTTTTTTTTGCTCCTAGTAATTTTTAGTAAGTTTCTAAAACCAGTGTTTTGGAACTAGCCATTCAAGTGCCGGCAGCCTCAGCGAGCGCGAGCAGTGGCGCGGTCGTGGAGGTAAAGTAACGTACGCCGGGACGCCGAGCACGGTGGTGGCGAAGAAGTCCACCACGCGAACGCTGCGGCGTGGAGCTCCCGCACGGCGACCTCGACGTGCGGAGCTCCAGGTAGCGTGACTTGAACACCGGCGCACTCTGTCGGAGGGTTCCACTGCCGGGAGGTGGTGGAATACCGGACCAGTATCTCTAGTGGGAGCTTCTAAATGAGCTCCTACTCTAAATTTTAGGAGCTAAAGAAAAAAAACTTGTTTCAGTGGAGCTCCTAAACTCCCTCCTATTACATGCTCTCCCAAATTTTTCCTCAAAGCCCCTACATCTGGGAGCCTCTCATCCTCCCTCTCAAACCATCATCCTTCTTCTCAAATCATGGATCCCACCATTTTGCATGCCTCACTAGTGTATGGATGCATGCTCCACTGGAGTTGGATGTAAATTTAGACTCCTAAATTTACATATAGGCTTGTAAAATAAGATTTGGGGGCCAAATTTACATGCCGCATTGGAGATACTCTAACGCCGGACGCGAGCGTCCACCGTACCTCGGCGGACTCCAGCGTCGGCGGCCGCACGACGAGGATAGTCACCGTGAACTCTCGGCCATGGCCCATGGCCCGCCAGCAGGCGCTTCCCGGCTTCGATGAGCTACATGAGGTGGCCGGAGCCGGCCTCAGTGAGGAGCAGGACGTTGAGGCTCGCCATGCCCTTGAAAACGAACAGAGGCGCTATTGATTATGGAATGGTGGAACACCGTGCCTCTTCTTCAGTTCTTTGGCAGGTAGCTTCATGTTAAATATTGCGACAAATCTCCTCTCTCGTGGTTTACATTTTGATCCAGAAGGATTAGTTGAATAGCCGCTGTTGGTATGTTGAGGTTCTACACATCAGATATGGTACGGCAACTCTAACTAAACCTATCTTACGGTTGAGAAATTTTAGAGAGCTTGAAAATAATAACAGCGATCTATTGTCATAGATCTAACGGTTAAAAGTTATAAAAACCTATAATAAGGTTTAAAGTGTGGGCTAGTACCTAAAACTTATGGGCCAAGAACCTATTTAAAATTAATTAAAAGGGATATATTGGTATTTTTATATGAGAATGATTTAGTTAGACCATTGATTCGATCTACACAAGAAAATATCAAATACAAATCTGGGTTGTCAAAAAAGTATGGACGGACGTGCCTTCAAATGAATAAATGCAGCGCAGCTCCTCGCTGTTCAACAATTTGGTACAATTGTAATCACATTTTAAACTAGAACACATGGAACCAAAATGATCTGAATCTCCTTGTGCTGGTAAGCTCCTAGGTGGCTAGCCCTAGGGCCGCGAAGCTCCGGGATGGCAAAGGGGTGACATCCTCGTCGGTTGATCGAATCGGCTCCGTTCGCTGGATTGGAAAGCGGCACTGAAGCAGCCAGCAAGAAAATACTTTCGATTTATTTGGAGTTGAAAAGAATAACGATTCAATGAGAATTACTAAACGATCCTTTGTATAATAAATCATTAAATCTGCTTTTTCTAATATTCAATGGCCGAATATAATTAGGAGTGGAGAACCACATGTTCCTCTCACGTACACAAACAAATTAATCAACTAACCGAGAGCCATAATGGTCACTGCGAGGGAGCACTGAGCAAATGGGACAGTAAACAGTCTACTGGGATCCAAGTGGGAGCATAAAATCTGAGCCGTGCAACCCAATTGCAAGCTTTTTTCATGACGAGATTTGCTGAATTTTTTTAGAATAAGCAATAAGGCAACAACAACCAATTCGGGATGCGTCAGCTCCTACAACTCTCCAAAATGGAACCAAATACAAACAACTCGAAGAAAGAGTGATTATAGCTAACGACCAAAAAACAACCAAACAACTTCTTTTTGAGCATAAACAACCAAACAACTGAACCTCCACTGCCGATAGAAACTGTGAAAAAAAAAATAGACCTGTGCCACTAACTGATACGGTTGGAAATCCTCTTTTCTTAAGAAGGCTACCATCTCCTCGTTGGTTGAAAGTGCTCCGGTTTTGTTCCTTTCAAACATTCCACAAAAACAGATGGCGAATCTTCTGCACTCCAAATCACAAAAATTTGTTTTATGGCATTTCTGCAACAGTCTGAATGACGATGACTCATCAGTCCAAGATGTAGCCATTCCTTGTTTAGGCCTGCTCCCCCAATTCCGTCACTGCCTAGAGGAGGCCTCATCCGTTGTATAGGTCTGCTCCCCCAGTTCCGTCACTGCCTAGAGGTGACCTTGTTTCTTAGCAATAGCAACAAAAAAATTGATCACCTAAGGTCCTCTAGGCTATGGTAAGTGACCAGTGGTGTGGTCGTACTTCAATTCCTCACACAAACGGCCGGATTCAAGGATTTTTCTAGGTTTCAATGAAACTCTTTTCCTCGAACTCTACCTCTTCGTTGTAACTCTCTTCCTCCAACCTTATCATTGTCCTACTCTTCATTCTTCAACACCACAAGAAATCCCTTAATTTGTGATGTTTTAATTTTATCACAGATAAAAAAAATCATGACAAAACGATATCCGTGAAGACGTGGCGAATTGAGCCCTTTTGACCAACAAAAAGAAAAAAAGAGCATGAGCGTTGGGCCTGCGGCCTGCCCACCACCGACACCTCCCTCTTCTCGCGACGCCTCCTTCCTCTCGCACTAGCGACACAGCGCCGCCGGCCTCCGCGACACAGCGTCGCCGCTGCTCCAGCCCCTCCTGCCAGCTGCCACTCTGCCAACACCGGCGCTCCTCCGGCCTCTCCTGCCAGCACCGCCGCCCTTCCCACCGGCGGGAGCCCCCTGAACCGAGCGGCTCCCAAGGTCGCCGGCGTACAAGTGGGCATCCCTTGGATGGCCCCAGGCACATGGTTGCTGATACACGATCTCTCTCCCTAAATTTCATCTCGCCTGCATCACAAATTTGGAGAGAAATCAAAGATTCAGTAGAAGAAACATCTAGCTCTAGGACGAGGGAATAAGAACTTACACAGCACACCATCGCAGTTTTGTTTCCTTGCTGTTCCTGATGTTGGGGCTGAGAGACCTGATGGAAATGAGATGGGAGAAGAGGCAAGAAGGCACCGTGAGGAGGGATAGATGTGCCGATCCTGGTAACAGTCTAGGGGTATTTTTGTCCAGGTTAAGAGAGTTGCTGATAAAAACTGACGAAATGGTATTTTACGAGGCGGTCAAGTTTCAGCGGTATTTTATGGATTTTGCGATCTTTCGGTGGAACAGGGCAATCTTTCGGTAGTACATGGCCAATTTTTCCTTGAAATAAATACCCTAGGATGGTTGGGGTGGGCATTTGCTTCATTCCTTATGGCAGCTGCTGCGGCCTCATCTCTATTGCCAAGTCTAACCTCGACATACTTCAGACATGGAAGATTTTTAATACCTAACTCAAACCCACCTTCTTTTGCCACTGACACAAAGAATGCCACCTTAAGCTTCTCGAGCTTTGGCAGCGCCCCTTTTTCGAACTTACAATATGTTGCTCTTGCGCTAAGATGATGATACTGAACAAGGTGTAATTCCTTCAAACATGGGAATCCATGGCCTCTGAAAATAAGCATTCCATCGTGGCCACCCAAGAACCATAACTCTAGAGAAAGTAAGGCACGCATCTCTCCGAGTATGCGTAGATTTTCCTCTGTCACTTCTGCCAAACCAATGTCTAGGTATGCAAGAGTGGTTTGTTTTGGTGCAATCCACTTTGGCATCTTCGGGAAAATATAGGGGGTGATCATCCGAAATATTTGGAGATAAGATGGCAGAGGAGACCAATAATCTAAGAACTGGAGTGGTGTTAAATCGGTAGAAATTATCCACAAAGACTGGAGATTACATATGCCAAGCTTGCACAGAGAGGAAAGTAACATCTCTTCATGCCTTTTGTATTCCTGGGATCCTCGTCCATCCAGCTGTACATGGAGTTCTTTCAAAGCTGTCAGGTTCCCCAGTTCCTCCACTGCACCTAATGAACTCTCGATAACATTAAAGCATGAGATCACCCTTAAGTTCCTCATATTTCCAATCCCATTTGGTATCTTGGTTCTGCCTTCAATATGATAATATCCATTGGATCGACCGAGCAGTAGATGTAGTAGTTTAATGAGCTGAACGATCTCGGCTGGCAACTCTTTGATATATGTATTTCTAAGATCTAGTGTCTCTAGATCATATAGCCTCAAAATTCCAGATGGTAGTTTTGCCATGTCAGTGCCCCTAAGGCTCAGGTACTTTAGATGGAAAAGTTTATCTATACCATTCATATCATACTCTTGCAGATTTTGACAGCCTTGAAAATCCAGTACACGCAAAGCCTCAAACTTGACAAGACGAGGCAAGTGCTTAATACAAGCTGATGCTATTACTGTTAGAGATCGAACATGACTTAAATCTTCATTTTCCAATACAGATGCAAGCTCTTGGGCAATATAATGAACCGACAGTCGCCGAATAAGGCCATGGCGTGCAACAGTCTGGCCGTGGCCCGAGAAAGCGATGAAATTCTCTTCAACTGATTTTGAAATAATGATCTCAAGCATCATGTCGTGTACTTGACAAGCATGAGCCTTACCATCATATCCAATCCGAACTGGCTGGACCATGCTTCTGTTGATTAGCTCATAGAAGTGGTTCTCGGCAACCTCTTGTTTGCTCTGTCCACGCTCTTCCTTGATAAAGCCTTCTGCTATCCATCGCCTCACTAAAATCTCTCTTTCAATGACATAATCCTCGGGAAATATACTTAAATATAACAAACATGTCTTAAGATTAGGTGGGAGATCATTGTAGCTAAGGGATAGTATGCTATTCATTCCTTCTAAGCTTCGATTTTTGTCTAATGCAGAACCAATAGACCTTGTGACCCTCTCCCACTCATCTTTGACCACCGGCCGGTTTGACAATAAACTTGATATACTGATAATTGCCAATGGTAAGCCTCCACATTTCTTCAGTATTTTATCAGAAACTTCTTTCAGCACATCAGGGCAACCGTCCTCAGAACCAAATATTCTTTTAAAAAACAACCTTTTGGAATGAAAATCACTTAGGGTTTCCATTTCATAGATGCGATCATTACCATGCAGGCAACATGATCTTGCTACATCAACAATTCTTGTAGTAGCTATAATTCTGCTAGAAAGACCATTCTCCGGGAAAGCATATTTAATAGTATTCCATGCTGACATAGACCATATATCATCAATTACGATGAGGTACCTAAGTAATATAGGTAAATAATGTTAACCAAGTAATATAGGTAAATAATGCTAACCATATGAAAAGAGTTCAAGTAGGAAACATATAATAGCATCTAGAAGGGTTGAGTAGGAAGTGTAATGAACAACATCGTGCAAAGGCTAGTTGGACTGTGGGGTTTTATTTTGTTGTTTCCAATGGTGCCACATTATCTAGACTGGTTTGAGTTGATGAATGAAACTATCCCCTTAATACATACCATAGTTTTTGTTTCATAGAATGATCATAGCATTAACGTGTACAACAATAATAAAATCAAACAAAACTTTTACGTCCAATACCAATATTATGCGGCAATCTCTAAGTTTTGAACACCTCTCATTTCTCTCTTCATAATTCTAGCGATATGTAATCAAATTTGCTTATGCCACACTTCATTTAATGAGCCCATTGGAATTGGCACCGGAAATTCAACTAACATACATTAAAAACACTAAAACTCCAAGAGAATGACAAAAAGGAAAGAAATAAACAAAAAATGTAACGTCATATATAAGCTAAAATATTCGGTAATTAATTTAAAATGTACCATACACTTATCACTTATGCTGCCATATGCAGTTTGATGTACATATATACCATGCCAATTTGATTGAAGCGTGTGTAGCTCACTTCAAGAAAAGAGTTTGCTATAGCTACGCTCAGAGCAAAGAAAGATAATCCAAGCTTAATGAATATATGGATAGAGGATATGATGTAACTTGTTTGATTGTTTTTTGTTTCTTTCTTTGTTTCTTGATTTGCTTCATGTAACCTTGCTTTACTTTTTGTTCTTTAATATAATATATAACCAGTTAGGGGCAACCCCTCCTGTTTTTTCAAAAAAAAATATTTGAAGCGTCAACTATAGTTGGAACTGAAAACTAAGTTTGGTTCCAGAGAGAGAGAGAGAGAGAGAGAGAGAGAGAGAGAGAGAGAAGTACTACCTTGATAACGTTCGCCTCATGATCATCATTTTACAATTGTTTGAGCATAAAAAAAAAGAATTTCACTGAGAGCACTTTTTTTGGATATCTAATATCTGTCATAGCATACCGAGTTGCATATACAGACTGGTTCGTTTACAGGTCTATTTCAGTGAGAAAAGTGGATATGCACTCATGTTGTCAAGAACCTAGACACATTTTATTAATGTTTTTTTAAAGGCTGTTCGCTCAAAAAAAAATGTTTTTTAAAGGTTGAGGAGAAACTTCTGAGTTGTTTGAGTGCTTCTGCAACCTTTAACCTTTTATCCCCCTCCCAAAAAAAAAGGTCATTGCAATCTTTAACTTTTTATCCCTCAAACAAGTCATTGCATTTAAAATTTGCAGTCATTTTTTTTTTTACCATTTGGTTCTTTTTCATTGCAGTATTGCCAGTCAAGTATTAAGGTACAGTTATTTTTTAATGAAATTACCTCTTATCTTGTAGCAGTTCTCTTAGCTTCGCAATAAATTTCTTTTCATCCCAAGTGTCGATATCTTCTGTAAATTCTTTCTTCTTTTTTTGAAATTGCTCTGTAGTTTCATTCTTGCTGCAAAGCACTTGTGAGATCAAATCCTTCATGATCTCCTTTGCATTGGGCTTTTGAGAGATCGAGACGAAAGCTTGACAATGAAAATGGCATTGGACCATGCGACAAACCTCCTTCGCTAATGTTGTCTTTCCTAACCCTCCGAACCCAACAATAGACAGCACCATGAGATGACTGGTTGAGCAGTTTTCTTCTTCCATCATCCAACTGACAAGATCACCTCTTGGACCGGCAATTCCCTCAAGGTGTTCCTCCTCGACAAAAAGAGCAGACAGCCGGGGATCCACTGTGGAATGCTCAAAGGAGCTACCAGCAATATCATCCAGCTTGTAACTGTTCTTGAGGTCTTTCACCTCCTTGACACGAGCCTTCAGGTCGTCAATTTGGTTGGCTATTCCATGGCGAGCCCCAAGAGTCTTGAGCCGGCGAGCAGTCTTCCGGAAGAACTCCTTGAATCCACCGTGGTGGCTGCCGTTGCCAAGGTGGTGGACGAACTTGTCGATGACATCCTCCGTGTCATAGGCCAGCTCCCTCACCAGCGATATCCATGCCTTGACTTGGACATCAGGATCTTGTAGCTTGGTGTATTTCTGGACAGCAGCTTGCATGCTGATCAGCTCAGATCGGAGTGACCGGATATCACGGCGAACACCTTTGAGACGCACGCACTCATCGGCGAGCAGGGAGGTGAGCTTCCCCACCAGGGGACCGAACACGCCATGAGAAGCGTTCACCACCTCCATTGATCTCTGTACACCTACTACACTACTCTGCCATCCATGTGTGGTCTGTGTTTTGTCTGCTAGGACTGGAGAGAAGTGTGAGAAGATATAGGACGAAGACCAATCAATAATTGGGTGTTCACTAGTGCTAGTCCCTCCTACCTCCGTTCAACTTTAAATGACGTCTCCGACAACGAGTTTACCATTGTTTACGGTTTGTTTTCCATCCAAAATGTCATATAAAGAGTAGGTTGCAAGCCTTTCATTTTTATATACTGGTACAACAAGACCTGCCAGTGCGCATGCGCTTGTGGTCATCAACCTCTACGCACTAGCGCCCAAAAGATCCTATCAACCATATGCAGCTTGTCCGCCACTTGTAATTTGATTATCCTTCATGCTAGCTGGCCAAGTAA
The DNA here is from genome assembly GCA_015342445.1 of Digitaria exilis. Classification (NCBI taxonomy): domain Eukaryota; kingdom Viridiplantae; phylum Streptophyta; class Magnoliopsida; order Poales; family Poaceae; genus Digitaria; species Digitaria exilis. The sequence goes on along the minus strand of JACEFO010001827.1, from coordinate 160,254 downwards.
TTTAATGTTCGAATCTCATCCTAATTAAGACTTAATCCCCGAGCATAAATATGTCATATGAAGTCTCTTGATGTTAGTTACAATAAAAGAAAATAAATTGCATGTAAATATGCAAGTGAAGTTCATGCTCTTCCTATACTAGATGCAAGAAAACAAATTGTTTCTCAGATTTATTTGACCTCTTCTCTCTTACTCTTAAGAGATAATCCGAGTACCATACCATGGTCCTCACGGCTTACATCCTTTTTATCTCCTGCCCGATGTTAAGCCCCAGCTTACGTCAACCTTGCATTATAAGTACCAGCGGACACCATCAGTACGTCAACATCCAAAGTAAAATATTGAAATTATTACGCCAAGTAAAGTGAGTCTAAGCTCAGCAGGTTAGGGTGGAAGGTGTGGTCATCATGCACCTGAACCACCTACGAGCATATGATTACAAAAAATGATAGGGGTGTTGGAAGTATACGTTTATTTCTACCGGGTTTAAATTTGAGGCAAATTACATGAATCAACTCGATTGCTATATGTTTCATATTTAATAGCAGACATACTAAAAGAGATTGAAACACACATATATACATGGTACATAAATCCATATTACTTACAGATCATCGCTCCGTCCTCATGTAGAGTCGACGCAGTGCAGATCGTAGATAAGGCAGCGTAGAATGTAGACGATCAGCTTCAAGCGGTCGCATAGTTGCGCTGCCTAGAAAACTTATTGTCGTACCCCATGTAGGCTTCACGACGGCAAAGGCTCAGAGGTATTGCTCACCCTTCTCCTCGTGCACGCTAATGAAAAGAGCCGGCGAGACTCAACAACTCAGTACCACAGCACAATCACCGGATGAAAAAGAGAATGGAGAGATTTCGTGAGTGTTTCTCTTTTCTGATCTTGGACGTCTCCAGTAGCACTTATAGGGGAGGCCGCAACAACTCTTTGCTGACCATATCCCCTATATAAACATCCCACTGATTGGGAGTATAAACCACCTAATTAACATTGAGATTAAGGCATTAACTACATATTTATTATCTCTAGTGACCGTTCTCAAAAGATTAATACGCAGATGGCAAAACCTTTACACAAACTTAGTTTATATGCGCGTGGTTCACCACGTGAAAACGTCCACGTATATGCGCGTGTGTGTAAATCAGCCCCACTCTTCCCCTTTGTTGACTGTTCAACATAGGAAGGAGACTTTTTCTATTTAAGTTGGCTTGCACTTTCTTAAACTAGCAGTACTCAATTCTCTCTTCAAGATCTTAGTAATCTTCATCTAGCGCCTAGGTATTTACTCATACCCCGGGTTACACCTTTCTCAACCTCAGTATGTTCGTGACCTTTTGGTTCGTAGTAAAATGGCTGGAGCCAAATCGTGCCTCACACCTATAATACCTGATGAGATTATCGCTTTTGCCAGGCACACTTGCTCTGGATTTTTTGAAATGGGACTCACATGTTCCTAATTTCCAGCGGGGGGGAGTGGAATTATGCAGAGACCAATTGGAGAGATTAACGGCGTTCGAAATCATACGAGAGGCAGCACCGGAGTCAGTCAATATTGAATATGGGTGTTACGATCCTATACCGCAATGGCAATGAAAAAAAGGTATTTAGCGAGGCACGCCAGTCGCCGGGGTTCCTAGAATCGCAGAGGTGCTGAAGTGCACCATGTTGACTGAGTAAAAAGAAATGACATACAGTACTGACAAGGCGAGAGCAGAGCTCGTGCAGGACGGATAACAGAAGATCGGAGATCATGCAGGTAGCTGATATTTTTTTTTGAACAAACAGGGGCATATTTCATTGATAGAGCATTGATAGAGAAGAATAGTTTACAGCCGGTTAGCCGGCAATAAAAAGAGAATTTATTCTCCTATTACAATATTCTCAAGCCTGTTGGCCCCTGCATTGATTCAGGTAGCAGATAATGAACACCAACGGCGGTGGCTGCTCTTACCCGGCGCGTGCGGCAGATGGGATCACGTTGCGGTTTTGCAGACAGACAGAAGCTACCAATATTCAGGAAATGAGAAGCTGACGAAACGTTAATAGGCCCAGCGGTGGTTTTAAGGCACCCCTGTACTGCCTAGAGAGAGAAAGAGAGAGAGTAACGAGGAGGCCTGGCCGGCGGCGGGCTAGCGCACACGCGGATGAGATCATCGGCCATGGCCAGATCGCCAGAGAGACGTCGCTGGCTGCAACACCGGCGAGCTCCACAAGTTACACATACAGAAAAACTTACGTGAACTCTTGGAACCCGGAGACACGATCTCGTTTTGGTGCTGCGTAAAAACTGTCAACGTTTTCTATTGATTCATTCACATATATGGAAAGGTGGCAGCAATGGAGGTCGATGAAAGGACGGCGCCTGAGAAAGGGCACGAGAGGACTAGAGGATAGGGACAACAATGAGCGGTTAGAAAATATTGGGAAGGATGTGGGTGATGGCATGGTTGCCAGTGCTCCGAACCAGATGAGGGCTTGTTCGTTTAGGCCATTACCGACCGAGAATGGGTCCCAACTCACGGGGGTCACCCCGCCTGGTAATGATTCCGACCCACAAAAAAAAGTCAGCCTTCGTTTAACCTATGCCTCGTTTTACCCCGGCACGAACCACCCATTCTCTCCTAACATCGTTTGGGAACTACCCCACATCTCTGGTCTCGTGGAACAAAACCCTCCCCTGCATGGATGGCGTTGGGATTAAGTGATAGGAGGGGGATTCACTAAATCCCTCTCCGAAATAAATCTTCTTGGGGGCAGTAAACCCTGTGAACAAACCGAACAAGCCATGAATGGGATGGACAAGGAGATGGCAGCGGCAGCTATACCAGAGATGGTGTTGTCTCCCACAAGGTCTAGCACAAGGCTGGTGAGCTCTTTAGATGAGGTCGACATGGCTAAGGCAAAAAGACGGACATCGGTGAGAACTATGAAGAACGTGGAAGGTAATACCTCCCACTCCTCCGACTCTCCCTTTCTGATGTTTCTTTCCCTTTGTTGGATGATGTTAATGTTTTACAACAAGTTGGTCTTACTAGTGGATCTTCTAAAGAGGACCTAGAGCAATCAATTCTATAGTTCTTTAAGTTTGATAGTGATAGGTGTTTGGTTAGAGTAGATAGTGGGGAGACGGCTTATCTTGAGCAGCTCTGACCAAGTTTTTGATGAGGAGAGTGAAAATGAAAACATTGAGACTTAGAGAGAGGGAGAGACTATAAAAATCTCTCTAGAAATTAGCCGAGGAGGTCTTTGATGAAGAGAAATATCACCTAACTAGTGATATAAGAAGGACCTTTTTGGTGCATGTAGTTTGGGAAAAAGTATTATTCCAATGGCAAGCTTGCAGGATATGTGTAGAAAAAGGGTCTTTTTGTGGAAAGACATTCTCAAACTCTTGGACACCTACAAAGGGCTGTCTAGCGCAGTAGTGTTTGATGGAAGCTCATGTTCTCTCTGGGACGATCTCTGGGCTAGAAAGGTTCCAAGAATGGCCTACCATGAGCTCTTTTCCTTTGCTAAAATTAAAAACATATCCATCAAGAAGGCATTAAACATTACTGACCTACACCAGCTGTTTCATCTACCACTACAAGCGATTGCTTTTGAGCAAGTGGTGCAACTTGCCCAAGATCTTGAAGATACAACCTTCGGTAATGAAAAGGACATCTGGTCATATATTTGGGGATCGTTCCAATTTTCATCCTCCAAGGCATATCGCCATTTAATTGGGAACCCCAATTAATGTTCATCTTGTCTTTAGGGTGTGTTTAGATTGTAGGAAAAAACACTGTAGCATAAGAAAAACACTGTAGCATTCGTTGGGAAACGTGTTTTGTGAGGGAGGAATAGTGAAAAGTTGGAATGAATAGTGAAAAGTTGAGAATCTGAACATGGCCTTAAATGGATGTGGAATTCTAATTGTCAGCAAAATCGCAAAGTCTTCTTCTGGCTTCTGCTCAGGGACAGTTTAAGTATGAGAAACCTCCTCGGGCAAAGGAATATGGAGCTCCAATCATATAATTGTGTACCTTGCTTCCAAATGGTTGAAGAGACTCAGTCACACCTGTTCCTTGATTGTTGATCGGCACATGATTGTTGGTATATCGTAGATCTTCAAATCCCGAACCCTTCCAAGTGTCACAAGCATTCCGGGACCAACTGAATGTGGTTTTCTTCATGGATATTATTGTCATAATGGCTTGCTGTATTTGGATGGCGCGCAACGACCTGATCTTCAAGAACATTCCTCCACAAAGTATAACAAAAATGAAACAGGAGGGGCAATGCCTATATATATATATATATATATATATATATTTCTTTTGATGTTGCATTTAACATACTCCTATGTTGCATATTACAGTGAGACTTTTTTTTTGGGACAATTGACCGTCCGGACACTAGCACGTTCAGACTTCAGACGCTAGCAGTTCAAAAAAAATAAATAAAAACCCTCCTGGGCTGAACAAATCTCCTTGCCTCTCGCTCGCTGAGCCCGCCTAAACCATGGGCCCCCAACGAGCCCGAGCCGCGCAGCCTTGACGCCTCGGCGGCGCACGGGCTGTAAAACCCTAGAAAACTCGCCCCCCTCTCACTTCTTCCTGCCCCAAGTTCCCCCCGCGCCGGCGAGCAGAAACGCCGCGGAGGTGAAGGATGCCGCGGACCACCGTGGTGGAGAGCCCCGGCTGCCCGCCGCTTCGCGCCCTCACCACCGACATCCTCGGCCTCGTCAAAGGTACCCCGCGACGCTTCCCTCCCCTCCCCTCCCCTCCTCTGCGCGCTTCTGCTACTTAGCACTGACCCAACCCGTCTCCGGTTGCAGTCGTCGAGGCCCGCGCGAAGCCGGCAGGCGTCGCTAAGGTCGTTGAGACGTGGGGCGCGCCGGACGCCGACCGCGCCGTCGTCGCCGCCTCGCTCGCCGACCACGCGACCGACCCGGTGAGCATCCCTTTCCGGCTTTCCCCGCTCCTTTCCGAGTGAAGCCTTATCATCAGGGCGTGCCTCTAATTTGCGCTCGGTGTCTCTGTTCTGCAGGTCTTGGCTGTGGCGAGGAAGAATGGCTTGGTGAGTAGCTGCTGCTCTTTGGAAATGTGGCGCTCACTGCTTGCAATGTCCCCATTTAGTGTATGATTATGCTGATTTTGTGTAGGTTGAGTTGTTGAATCCCCTTAATGGGGATGCTCTGGCTGCTGTCAAGACCGTGGGACCGGCAGCAAATGATGGTGGCGCTGAAGTTGATCCCCTTGTTGCGCTCCACCTATTCACAAGACAGGCTTCAGACTCAATGTAAGTTTCCTGATATTGTCCTACTAGTTTGTGCTGCTCCACTTGCATGATCACAAATACTTTGTAAAATTCATGGACCATTTGTGTGCGCTGACCAAGTTATTTGACCCAATTGTGCATAACAGGTTAGGCACATTTATTGCCTGCACGAACAAGGGGAAAGCTTCTATAAGGTCCATCATGAAAGAAAATGCATCTTCCGGCTCGGATGCTGGGCCATCAACCACATGGGATGTGTGCAGCGGGGGTAATGTGCAATTTTGCTCGGTGGATCATGGTGAAAGCTACGCAATATTTGGAGGGTGAGTTTAAATAATCTGGAATGGGGCTGTCTACTTTAATTAAAAAATCTATGTTTGATCTGTAATGCTTTTTTTTATTCAGTGTTTTTCTCATCTGTGACATGAAGTCTGTAAGAGAACTTTAAGTTCCTTAAAATAATGGTCCTATTTTATTGTAGGAAAGGTATAGAAGTGAACTTGTGGGATATCGCATCTTGTAGTAAGACATGGTCTGCGAAATCTGTAAGCACTCACTGGCTTTGTTAATTTCTCTGGTACTGATGTAGCAAATCCTTGATGATTATCTTTCTTTGTTTCGTCTGAAGCCCCGAGCTAATAGTCTTGGTATATTCACTCGGCCTTGGTTCACTGCTGGAACCTTCTTGTGCAAGGATGACCATCGCAAAATTGTAGCCTGCACAAATGATCATCAGGTAATGTAAGCTTGATGCCTGGATCTCTTGATGCGCCAATAAAAAATTCCAGCAGATCGATGTTTTGATTGAATAGCATGGATGTTCGTAAGCTTATAAGCTCATGCCATTTTTCTAATTTCTAATTTACCACACCCAAAACTTTCTCAATGCCAATCCCATAATGGTTTAGGCCTACAAAGTACAAACAGCTTACATTTTCATCCTTGCTCTGCATAAAATGGTTAACCTGGATGTTTGTGCCAAAAGGCATTATATGATAATAGTACCCGCATCAAAGCTTCAATATGGTGGGACTATCCACCATCATGAATTCACGACGCATTTGTCCGCTTGGGCACATATTAACCTACCGGGGTGTTGTACTGTTGTGTCATAGCTTATAGGCAAAAAGGAAATCTTATGGCACTTGTCTCAGTCTTCTAGGCAGTAGATTTGCAAGTCATTTTCTCATAAAAACATTTGTATCTCTCCATATTTTGCTAATGCCAATGATGATGATACTTGACACTATTATGCGAATGTACCTTTTTTCAGGTCCGCTTATATGATACTGCATTGCAAAGAAGACCTGCAATCTCTGTTGATTTTAGGGAGTCACCTATCAAGGCAGTTGCTGCTGATCCTAATGGACATGATGTCTATATCGGTACAGGAACAGGGGACCTTGCTTCCTTTGATATGAGAACAGGTATGATTAAGCTGCTATACGTTCTCTTCTGCTTATGCACAAATTGAGAACTACTTTGTATTTTTGTAATGGTTTCGACTGAAATGTGCCTTCTGTCCCACTGGTCCTATTTAGGTTCTGGTCAACCTGTTTTTGTTTGCTTATCTCAGGAGCTAAGTAGTCCATTACAACTAAAACAATGATGACCTACATGTTTACTGATACACATTGTGGACAGTTTGAACATTGACTATTATGTGTCTAAAACTGTTTTTCAGATAGTAGTATAGATAATCAGATATTATCAACGATGAGTTATGAGTAGCAGGAAGGGAATTGCTCATTGTGTGTAATGACTAGCAGAGGTTTATAGCTCTCTTAATGTTATCTTGTTGAAATAACATGTATTAGCTATGGTGAGCTAATTTGCCAACTTTATTATCACTATTATTTCCTTCTTTGTACTAAAAATGCAAAAAAAATATTTCTCCTTTTTCAGGAAAATTGCTGGGATGCTACATTGGCAAATGCAGTGGAAGTATCAGATCGATCGTTAGGCATCAAGAGCTACCTTTGATAGCATCTTGTGGTGAGGCTACCTCCAGAGAGGCCATTTTCTTTCCATTGGTGGATACTTTAGTTCCATTTGGCATTCTGTTACAAATTAAAACATCAAGTTTCAGAGTTCTGGATAACTCAGGATACTGTTCATCTTTGTAGGACTGGATAGCTACCTACGTATCTGGGATACAAACACAAGACAGCTGCTTTCTGCGGTAAGTCTAAGAACTGTTGGAGTTAATTTCTTTACTGCTCTGCGAGCTAATTTTGGGCCTCTTTTTATTTGACTGACAAAATGAAGTAACTATGTGGTCTTAAACAGTTGATGATATAGCTGTTTATTTTTTTGTTTAAATTACTTGTTCCTAGTGCATGTTGAGTTATTTCTATGGTTAACTTGTCTCGTTTTTCTTATGCAGGTCTTTCTGAAGCAGCATCTTACAACTGTGGTTATCGATTCACATTTTTCTGTTGAAGGTTATTGCCCATTCTCAACAGTTGTCACTGCTTACTAATTGTTTCATATTTGTAGTATTCCCAACTGCAATTTCCTAATTTTGATTAAGTTTAACATCAGGCAATGCTAATCCTGGAGTATAGTGGTTTTTAGAGCAGCATTTTATTTTTGTATCATTATTAGAACCATAAAACCGATAGACCTGACTTGGCATTACTCGTCAAATTGCATTTCCTCCAAGAACATCTGAGTGGTCAATGGTCATGTGCTAAAGCTGTTATTGCTCCAGAGCCTGAAGAGACAAAATTCAAGCATCCAGAGTCTTCGGTGGAGGCTGATGCTGAAGTTGGAAAAGAAAAGAAGAGTAAAATAATTGAAGAGGGTGAGGATGAGGCTGCAGTCCTGAAATTAAAGAAGAAAAAGAAGAGTAAAACAATTGAAGAGGATGAGACCAAGGCTGAAGTCCGTAAAGAAAAGAAGAAAAAGAAGAGTAAAACAATTGAAGATGATGATCAAAGCGCAGTGGTCGATGGTGATGATAGTGATGGTGAAATGTATGCCAGGAAAGAAAAGAAGAAAAAGAAGAGCAGAACAGTTGAAGAGGATGAGGAGCTAGACAGCGATGGTGAAGTGTGCACTACAAAGAGACGAAAATCTGGAGAACGAAGCAAAGGTGCAAAGAAGAAAAGCAAGAAACAGCATATCTCCTAGTACAAGTATCTTCGATCTCATTACCTACCCTGCCCTACTTGATTTTGTAGAATTTTTCATTTTGAGCTGAGTTTATTTGACTCAATTTAGTGATCTTGCTTGAAACTTTGTGCAAGGAAATTTCACCTTACATTCCTCTTTTATTGATTATAATATGAAAAAGGGGAATTGTTGCATTTACGTCAACCTCAAGATTGCCATATGAAACTATGCGCTTGTTCACTTGTGTTATTTTCTGTTAGAATATGCCCCCACGAAGCCAAAATTTACCTCCTATCATCCACCTCAATTGGTTCTCTATTTGAAACGTAAGTACTATTTATAACCCGAAGGAATTTACCCCCGCGTGTTGCTACCATCATGCTCATCTGTCCCCACATGTTCTCTTAATTCAAAGTTCCTTAATCCTTGTCTAGGCAACGAAGGTTTAGTTCGGTTTCAGGATTTGTAAAATATGAATGGTTAGGGAGTGGCCACTTTGGCCAGCAAGATGCGGCTGGGATTGAGACACAACATTGGTCATATTTCTGTAGTATTCTGACAATGAGGATGTTTCGAACCTAACTGAAGAATTCGTTCACTACACGATCCAATCCTCTGCAGATAGCAACAGCCAGCAGTATAATCAAGAAGCAACACATGCTGGGAAGAAAAGCCAATTCCAAGGGACAGGGAGATCAGAGATAATATTCAATATTGGTTCTCTTAAGGCTTCACCACCAACTCTATAAACAGCTTTCCATATGAACATTTGCTCACCTATAGACTATTAACTTAACTCTATGACATGTGGGGGGAAGATCATGGCAATCTCATCGCAGCAATCATGCAGCGGAAGCCGAACAGAAGTAGTTTCTAATCCACTTGCAACGAGGATCATGTGACTGCTAAACAACCAATCTGCGCGGGATAGCTTGCTGGGTGGAGCAGCTTCAGATCATCGTCCCAGGAGTCGGCTGAGGCCGCACCACCAGTCTCGGTTCCAGGTAGGAATTCGTCGAAATCGGCCAAGGATTTCAGTTGGCTGCTGAGTGAAGCTATTGTCTTCTGGCAGTCTTCCAGTTTCCCTGCAGCCTTAGCTAGCTCTTTCTCCTGCAAAATGAGTTTGAGTTTTCATGAGTAACAACACTGCTGAAAGTTCTGAAACTACTGCGTCCAGTACTCCAGTGCCATAAATATAAAAATAGTCTGTTGAAATGCCAATTGGTTTTGGTAGAATTTACCTTTCTTATCTGAAGATCTTTGACTGACGTAGATTTCACTGGTTGGCGACCCAGAGATCTGCTTGGCACTTGTTCTTCCATCTTCAGACATTTTTCTGCAAATTCTGAAGATTGTTTGTAAATCTGTTCCTCCAGCAAACTCATCTTCCTGAATAATTCCTCAGCTTCCTTCTCTTTGAGTTCAAACCGGGTAGCCAATTCCTTCTTCTCAGTTTCAGAAGCACCCAGGGCAGATATGTAAGCTGATGACAAGTTCTTCTGGCTCTCCAGCTTCTTTTCCAACTGGCTGACATTCTCCTTCAAACTCTCAATTTCAGCTTGTCTCGACTGAAGCTGAGACTCCAATTCCATTGTCACCGGCCTCTGTTTCTCCATTGCATCCTCGAGCATTTTAATCTTATCATTCAGCTTAACAATATCTGAATTTGCAGAGTCCAGCTGGTTTCTAAGTTCATCTCTGTGCTTACCCAACACCTCCAGTTCTTCGCACCGCGCTGCGAGTTCTGTAGACGACGCCTTCTCTTCCTGAACCTCCAGTTCCAGGCTACTCACTTTCTTGTGCAGTGATGCAATTTCCTCTCTTGCCGACTCCAGCTCGAGCTCTACGCCTTTCTTCTTCGCTTCCAGAGCATCAATGCCATGGCATTTCGTGGCGAGCCGGATCGACAAGGCCTTCTCCACCTCCAGCTTCCTCTCCATCAGAGTGATCTTATCACTGAACCTCTTGGCTTCAGATCGTGCTGCCTCAAGCTGAGCGCTGAGCTCCCTCTTCTCCGCTCCCAGCGCCTCCATGTCCTGGTACTTGGCTGCGAGCTCCAGCGTCAGTGCCTTCTCGGACTCGAGCCGCTCCTCCAGGATGCGACCCTTGTCCAGCAAGCCTGCGATCTCAGCGCGAGCTAGCTCAAGCTTACCCTCAAACTCGCATCTCTTCGCCTCGGCAGCTTCCATCTCGATCTCCATGGCATGCTTCTGGCCATTGGCAAGGTTCAGCTGCCGCTGAAGCTCCGCTGTTTTCTCCTCCGCCACCATCACACGATGGCGGGAAGTCCTCAGCTCGCGCTGAGCGTCGTGCAGTGCCTTCTCCCTCTCGGCCTTCTCGGCGGCCAGCTTCTTGACTTTCTCCTCGAGCTTCGCCACCTGCCCGTTCGCGTCCTCTACGACGGTGTCGCCTTTCGACGAATCGTTCGCCGAGGCGAGCCGCTCCATCTCGAGGAAATCGTCCATCACGCCGATGTCCGCCGCAGTGGCGAGGCTCGCCGTCCTCGTGCTCGCGCTGCTCTTGTCGTTCTTGAACTGATCGAGCTCGGCGATCATACCCGAGGCCCACGAGTCGGAGCAGTCCGACTGGCAATCCGTCACCGACTCGGCGCAGGCCGAGCTCGGAGAGCGCCTGAGCTCGACGGCCATGGACGGCCGCCGTGCCGCGGCCTGGAGCTTCCTGCACTCGGCTTGGAGCTTGGCCACCTTCTTGATGCCCTCCAACTGCTGCTTGCTCGCCGTCTCCGCGGCACGCCGGTTGAGCTCCTTCTCGATCGTCCTGAGCTCCAGCTCCTCCGTCTTGGCGACCAGCTGCGCCTTCAGAGCCGAGTTCTCCTTCTCCATGGCCGCCAGCTTGGAGCCCGTGTCGCCATCGGCGGCCACCGAGCGCTCGGACTTGGCCTCCAGCCTTGCCGTGAGCTCGACGATGCGCAGCTCGAGGTCGGCCTTATGGGACTCCCATTGCCGTGCTTGCTGTGACAGAGCTTCCTGCACCGTATGGTCCTGGTCTTCCTTGGCTCGCCGGAGTTGCCGGACGCATTCCTTGAGGGCGCCGTCGAGGTGGACGAGCCGGTCCTCCAGCGCAGAGTTCTTGGCCGTTGCAGCGTTCAGCTGCGTCTTCAGTGACGCGATCTCCTTCTCAGCCTTCTCCCATCCTAGTACAAAGGAATACATAGTTAAGATTGGTCATAACTTAATGTTCAGAAACTGCAGATGTCTGATTCGCTGCTGCGTGTGTCAGACCGTACCTAGAACAGCCTCCTCTGCAACTTTGGAATGCTGCTTCACGAGATCATCCTTCGCACGGATATCCTGAACCACCGACGACAGCCTCTCGCTCAACACCTTCACCTTTACGTTGCTGTCGTCCTCCAATTCCTTCGACGAAATCTCCGGCGACTGAGTTGATTTCGGAGAGCTCTTGGGAGTATCCTGATCAAGAACCAAAATTATCAAACATCATTTTTGCAGAAATTAGGGAAAGGAATGCGATCGATCTCAAACTAAGGTCACTACAATGGATTTGTTTTAAGATTGTTTTGAAAGACTAATTGTTTTAAGATTTGAACAAGTATTATTACGCTCGGAGCAGTATTACACAACAGTGAGATGGTGAAGTGTCAGCAATGCAATAACAGTAACACCCTGTACTAGATGCATCAGAAAAGTTCTTGCCAGAATGGCTGTCATCAAGGCACTAAACACAAACAATGTCACATCGAAATGCACGGCGTGGTACTTGGCGAGCGACATGTTATCCTACGACAGCCTAAATGCTGTCAAGTCACAGCTTTTCAGCACAGCACTACTGCACTAACACTCCATAAATCCGAATTTTACTCTAGGGAGTAACTTCTAAACGCCAGGACGCGCAGTACCTGACCAGAGTGCTGAAACATTACCATGGAGAAAGAATGGAAGCTCCGGTCAAGGAAGAGGAGAAATGGTGCCAGGTACATCAAGCGTAGCCCAGCGCAGGACCAGAGCTGGAAGAAACAGAGGGAGGCATCTTGATTGCTCCGTGCCAGCACCCAGCAGCAACAGGATGAGCCATTCGGGTTGGGCCAAAGTCGGTGCCACACAGGCATGCAGTGAAGCACATGGAAGTGGAACGGCCAACCAAAACCAGGGGATTGCCTCCTGCTAAGCCCGGCCATGATGGTGTCAGAGGAAAAGAGAGTCCCAACCAACACCAGCATCCTCATTGTCCATGGGCAGGCAGGGCCTGCAGCGGCCAGGCCACCAGGTAGGGCTTGCACTACCCTGGTTATGCCATGGAAACCACCAGGGACGGACAGCCTCGGTCGTGGTCTCTACTCTACCCCCACAGTCCAATCAGTGGCCTACTACTGCATCTGCATGGATGGAATTCTCACATGATCGTGAACAGGGAGATCTGGTCAGCATTGTTTTCTTTCCTTGCTAGCCCACAGCACAGCAATGCAGGAGGAAAGAATGGGGAACTGAATCTTGATGGCCCTCAGCGCCATGTGGGCGCATAGACGATGAGTACGGTCGGTGCGCTTCGCCAAAAATGATTGATCTGCTGTTTGGGGGTCTACGGCCAACGCCGTATGTCACGCAATTATCCTGTTTTTGGGAGACAAGTAGTTATGCCCATACAGAATTGCCGAAACATCTGAAGGTACAAACCTACACAAAGGTCCCTATACGGTTATGGCTCACAGGGTCAGAGGTTATAGTCAGGAACAGCAAGGAATTTGTCTAGGATAACTGACCCGTCATCAGAAATCTCGGTCTAACGCTGGCACTGAGGGGTTTTGGAGAGTTTGTGATGCAACTTGGTGGTAGATTACCAGGCTTCGGAGGCCCTACAGATCTGCGTTCCTCACATGCATTGCACATGCTACATGACCTGTTAACTGAAGGATTGCAGGGCTCGGAAAGTCAAATGAACGCCCAGCAATGCTTGCTTGCGGTTCACTCCTAGACCGGGGATTATTATTCTTCAATGTGAAGACTGCCACTATTGTCGGATGGGTTACATCTTGCTGCTCCCTGAACTCATCTAGCATTGACCGAGTAAAATAAACAAGTTTCCCTATGTTTTCTTCTGAAATTGGGTATAGCATTGTAGGAATGCAGGGTTCAGAACATGATCAGCAGACGAATGGTAAACGATTTCTGCATAGTTCCTAATATTAATTGAATTCGTTATTAATCTTTTTGTCACATTAGTAAATAGCAACAGGGGCTTCATAGGGTGATACGAGAGGAGAGGAGGAACTGTGCACACCTGCTCGTCAGTGAGCCTCTCGGATGCTGAGGAGGCCGTGGTCTCTGTCTCGGCGGGGCTCTTGTCCGCCGACTTGCGCCGCCACAGCCAGCTCCGGCGATCCATCCCCGGAGGCCTCTACGCGACCCAGCCCAATGCGGGTTCCTTCTACTCCTCCTTTCCTCCCTGTTTAACGACCTCCAGAAGAGTTGATGACCACACTGGAAAAATCAAAAGGGACAAAAGTTCAGTCCACATGTTGAAGTAGAAGAAGCGGCAGGAACATGAAGAACACAAAGTTCACACCATCCAGTTCTAGTTTCCTATCAATTCGTCTTCAGATACCAATATCCAAATTCGATCGCACACCAATTCTTATGTTCCGTTCATCAGTTCATGCGTGTCAGACTGTTAGCGTGTGCACCCTACGCACTAACCGCCAACAAATTTCGCACCCATCGATCGGAACCGAAATTGCTTGCATCGGCAGAAGAACCAGGATCACCTACACTTGGGTTCCCAAGAAACAAGCCCAAATCACCAACAAACCCCACAATTCAGAGCATCCACCGCGCAAAAATCGCCGAGAAACCTTCTTTTTTTTTTTGAAGGAACAGAGCAAAATCTCCAAGAACAGAGAGGCAAATCCGATTTAATAAACTGAAGAGAGGAGAACGCCTCCACGAAACTGAGCAGGATCAGGAAGCTCACCTCCGCCTCGATCGAAGCCACTCAAGCCAGTCGCCAGCCAAGAACACGCGAAGGCGATGCTGCCCCGCGCCCGCCCAACAAGAACCCGGGAACCAGGCTGCCCCGCAAGACCCGCGCCCTTCTGTTCTGTTTCGCTTTCGTCACCGCCTCCCCGCCGCTCCTCCACCTCCTTCTCGGCGCGGCACCCCAAGAGCGACGCCTACGCGATGGGGCATGTCTCCACTGCTGCGGTTGGGTTGCCTCTCCGAGTTGAGAGAGATTCTGTACGCCACACCGCCGCACGGTGCTCTTTTTAAAACCGCCCGTCTGGTCGTGCTAGGACAGGCGGCCAGACAGAGAGAGAGAGAGGAAGCCGTGGCCGTTTCAGGAAAGAATGGAGGCAACGCCGGCCGTATTGGGAGTCGTGCAGGTGAGTGTGTGCTTCCTGTAACAATAAACTTTGCACGTATGCATGGTCGAGTGGTCGTCCCTGTGTTTTTTTTTGTTGCTGGGATCGTGTTGTTTGCACGGTGGCCTTAACTTCTGTTGGCCACAATATTTTTGGGGGAAAAAACTAAAGGCGTTCGATACGGTGGGCAGTGGAGACGTTCATAAAGACGGTAAAGATATTTTGGAAAAATATAAATGAATCCAGAAGTGCTATTGATGCATTGCGTATACGTACTTGCTTTGACAGGATGGAGGCACATGACAGTTTTATGACGAGTTATTGTGTTTTCCATCATTTTTTTTAAGCGCACGGAGAAAAAATGAAGATTCAAGAGTGTGACGATGTTTTTTTCCCCCAATATTTAGCCAACCCACTTTAATGACGCAAAATATGTTTTGTACCCATTAGTAGACGGACAGAGTTCACGTGCAGTAACTGCAGGTGTAGTTGTGCTGCTGCATGACCTCTACAGTCCACAGCATAGGTGCACGTGCAATACTTGTATTGGATTTGTGTGCTTCACATACATATATAAGATTTCTTATCTACTGCATTGTTCTTTCGGAGCCTGAGTGAAATTACTCTACTCCTTAATTTCTCATCGAATCGAAGTACTTCATCTATCCCATACAAAAAACGCAATTCTAACCCTAATAATATGACATGAAAGAGTTGTGCAATCCTAACTAAAATGATCACAACTATATACCTAATTAAGTTGTCAGGTCTGATCAAGACGCCAAAATTAACTCCCGCTCACTATTTTAGGAAGTCGGGTTGGTCGCATGGGTTCAACAAATAGGGGCATATGAGTCTTTTCACATCACTACTAATCTATCTGAATAAAAACTAAAATTACAGGTTTTAATGAGCCGTGTGTAGTAAGATATATATTAGTATAGTAGTATATGTTTAATCGAATTCCATAAACAACATATAATATTTCCCTAGTTCCCCATGAACAACAATATTTCTTAAAAAAATCCCGTGAAATTATCTGTCGTGGTCCTTGAAAATAGGGCAGATTAGTGGCCTCTAACTGATTATAGCATGTCATTGCATAGTGTTATGTAAAGTCCCATCCAATGACACCTACTATTTCCTAGATTTGGTGACTTTCTCCTCACTTGTACCGCCAAACTGAAACATGTTATTTATTACTAGGTACAACAAATGCCATATGAGTACGTCTATTTAAACAATCAATTTTTATAATTTCAGCACTATTATGATTGCAACCAATCGAGTCACTGGGGATGGCTACGTCAACGATGCGCAAGTGTAAGCCTGCTGTACAGCGAGGGCGACACGCCGTCTCGCGCGGCAGTACGGCAGGCAAATATTTGCAAGCCACCACGTGAGCAGCATTCCTCCCGTTGTCTTCTACAAGCAAGGTGATTGGTGTCGACGCGTGGTCACTGTCATGCTACCAATCTACTACTAGCAAATATTGCTTCTTTTTTTTTTGCAACGAGACACACAAAAAAAAGATGCTCCAGAAACTAATATGCATGGCTGATACATTTATAGTGAAACAATATATATTTATATGTGACAGATCAAAGTGACGGACGATGACGTTGCAGTCATCAGGTTGACAGGTTGTCATCTTTTGAACCCGCAAAAAAAAAAGGGTTAGCATCTTTTGGGGCTCAGAAAGCGCCTTGTGGGAGGGGGGATTTACTTCAGGGAGGGAGAAATGATGCCAAAATTAAAAGTGTAAGGTCACAATCAAAATGTCCTTATCCTACTTATAAACTTTTCTTTTGTAATAAGTAAGGAGACAATCAGACATGTACTGATTAATCAACCCGTCTTTATTTCTGATCATCCTTCTAATCGTCCTAGCTAATCCATGACGGACTTCGGACATGTACTCGCTGCCAACCATCGATTAGCCTCTTCAGCAATTATACATTTGTGTAGCCGTAGGAGGAATGGTTCGAAAGGCAGGCCCTGTGCATTCTAGATTATATGTCTTACATTGCTACCCAGCTTAATAAGATTACTTTGTGTCCTCTTTTCTGGATCTGTTTTTTTTTCTTTTGCCTTTCACAACCTCCATACAAATGGTCATTCTTACGGTTCAGTGGTTTACACTAGTTTGTTCATTCGTGTTTCTATCGAATTCCTGTATAATCGTGTTTTGCACTCTAAATGGTCTCAATACTCTATAGTAGATTGGAATGCCTTAGGGTAAGTTTAGTTCACCCAACTTCTCCCAAAAAATACTATTCATCCAGCTTTTCCCTATTCATCCCATCCCTCCCACTCACAGAACACGCTTCCCAGCACGATCTACAGTGTTTTTTCTCCCAATCTAAACTCACCCTTAAACATGTCTAATGTATTCAGCCAAATATAGGTTTCAAATTATTGAAATCCTATGGAAGTTTGCCTATAAAGCCACTTGGAAAAAATACAGGAATTTGCGCATGGAATTCATATAGAATGGTGGTGTTAGGAGGAATTTTAACCTCATTAGAATGTTCATTTGAGACCTCATCCAGTAACCATCTGACAATTCTCTATATTTGAAAAACTATTTACATTCGATTGGTTCCTGTGTCCTCATATAATGTGTGTTTCCAGTTGTGTTCCAAATTGTTACTTAAGGTAACAACCATGCCAATCTCATAAAAGTAATACTACGTCTAAGTAATCCTTCTATTTTATTTATTTCAATTGTCTGATCTTATTTAACTTCCATGGTAAGTTCAGACTTTCTATCATTCATTTTAAAAGGTTCTAAAAAGTTATAGAGTGGCAACATGCACAGAAAGATAGAACTAAAAGATCTCGAATGGGTTCTCCTGTTCCTTTGAGAAGCGGTTGAATTGAATGAAAAAAAAGTGGGGCAAGAGCACCTTAAAGGTCAATTAAACGGTGAAACTCTCCTGTCAAGTTAGGACAGGCCAACTCATGAGTTGCTGAGCGTATTTTATCTTTTGGACTTCTGATGCTATCTTTATCTAATAAACGCCTTTTGTGAATTATGAAGTTTACCGTATATCTCATTAATAAAATCTCTAGAATTTGCGTTAAAAATACACTAAGAATTTAATAGGCTACTTTTATCACCTTCCATGAGATATATGTCAGGAATCCTCCTATCCAAAGTTACTAGATATCATATCGAGATTTGCTCCAATGGTCCCTTCCATGAAAATTGCACTAATCTTAAAGCTACTGGATAATTAATTTTTAATTAATTTTGTCCTGGGTCTTCTCAGGACCTGGCCCTATCCAATTACCCATTCCTAAACCGAACCCGGTCCTTATAGTTTCACGTGAGAGCTGTGGCGGCGCCCGGCTCCGGAACAGAGGGGCACAGATCTGAACAAGGAGGGCGATGCAGGAGGGACCGTAGCGGTGGCTCAAATTTGGGGAGGAAGCACTCAGAACACACTTTGAAAAGTCCACCTTGCAGATATCGTCGATGCGCTACTGCGGCGTGGCTCTGGTCGATCTCGCGCAAGCCGACAACAATTCGATCGGGAAAACATGATGGGGTATCACGTGGACACAGGGCGGGCTTGAACTAGGCATGGGCAGGCCCGAGTCTAGTCGAGACCCGGGGAAAAAATAATTAAAAAAGCAATAATTAATCAGCAGTTTGCTTTAGGATTCGTGCAAGCTTTATGAAAGGGACCATCAGAGCAAAACTCATATCATTAAACTGCATCTAGGGTGGTGCCAATTTACCTATGTGGCTCACAAGGACCATAAAAACTCAGAATTTATATGTGTCGTTAGTCTTGTCTTCTGTTGTTTTAGGCCAATCAAGCAATCACCATTGAATACATTAAGTAGATCATTCGGAAAAGTACACTTTCTACGAAGTCCTAGTGTGTTTTTACTGGTTTGCCCTGAATTCGATACACATTGGGATGGCAACCATGGAGAGCAGATGTTGCATTTGTCCTACTATAGCCGATACAGGACGAGAGCATGATCAACACTCATGAAGTAATTTTGCCAGATAAATCTGCTGACATGTACATGTGTTTGTGCCAAAAGTCATGTTGCGTAAAATGGATAAGCCTATGTATCAATAATGTGGACACGGCATCACTTGCTTTTCTTTGTTTCTGAGGATAATCGAGCCATTCATCAACTAATGAAACCAACTAACACATCAAAATTCAAATGATTCTATAAATAACATATTTTGGCCGTGGTACAGATAAACTACCTACAAATCCATTCTATAAAGAAAATAGAATCCATTTTACAAAGATTGTCAGTTTCGAATTGCATAGTAGTTACATACATTCTCTACTGTATGTTCCACGTTCATAAATGAGATTATCATATTTGAATTGTGTAGTCGTTACGTGCTAATATGATTGAGTATGTTCCATGATAAAGAATTCCAGAAGATGGAATCTGTGATTCCAATTTCAACCCATCAACCGACATGAAGTAAACAAATAGAGAAAATACACCTTAGATTTGTGGCAGAACCGACCAATCTAAACTGGCTCAAGTGCGCCTGATTACCCTAACTCAAGATAATGGCAGCACGCACTTCAAACAGTTTAAATCCGGTAGTCCGTCGAGTGTCCCCGGGACATCCCGAATCATCCACTGACAACTTTCTCTCAACCATAGCTCAGGATCAACACCAAGTTGGGGTACACAACAGGCATTACCTTTTTACATAAATACGGAAAGATACGAATTATAACAAACCGAGTTTTGAAACAACCTTAGATGCAAGTCATAGTACTAAGATCTTAATACAAACTAGTTTTATACAACTGGAAGGGATATTATAACCCGAGAGTACTTTATTCATCTAGAGACATCTGGGACCACCGATGCTCTAGGGCTTCTGGCTCTCCTCTTCGCCTTCCTGTTGTGGAGCATCCTCTGAAAAACAGAAAGGGAAGAACCCTGAGTACGAAGGTACTCAGCAAGACTTAACCGCCTTACCAAAGAAAAGACTCTCAAGGATGGATGATTAGGCTTTTTGTGGTTATTTGGCTGACTCAACTTTTGCGGAAAAGCTTACTAAAGGTGGGTCCTTATTTGGCACTTTTAACTCAATTAAGTATTTACTACTCCTCTAAGTTTTAAATACTTTTTCATACAAGTGGTACTAGGCTCAAACAACATTTTGAATCACTCTCATATAATGTCCAACTTGTTTCCTCTACGATGTTCAACACCTGATCAAGTGCACTCATAACCAAGAGTTGTGGCGATCCGGATCAATTTACATCCTGCAGGAGATACCTAGCACCTAGTCACCTACAGCTGCGCCGGCTGCTCGCAACAACCTTTCAATCATCTGGACCAAAGACCGGAAATATCCTTACTCAAACCCGGGAACGCATCCCCACGTGGGTCCCACGTCTGGCGACCACCCCGTGAGTTACAGATTACGGTCCCGCCTTTCTCCAACCCAGCAATCACGGGTAAGCGATATTTCCAATCAACGAGCCAGCTAATCTAATTGGCTTTACTGGTCCCATGCCCAGTAAGAAACCAGGTAGAATCACTTGATCAAACTTTTAAACAATGGATCGGTCCTTAGTCATTTCAACTAGTAGGCAGAACTAAGGATCGAGTCTACCTCAATCCATTCTATCAACTTCTGCCCACTTTCTTTTCATACCAAGGTTTCCATGATTCACTTATGATTAGTGAGGACCTAGTTCATCATCTTTTATTTATACTTGCTAAGCATAGCTAAGTGGATATTTCTAAACAGATTATTTTTCCTAGCAAGCAAAGGTAGTCCTACCAAGGAGTATTTCATGCGTCAAAGGTTTTCATTCAACTCCTAACCTAATGCACACAAAGGCATAATATTTGGACTCATGAACTTATGAAATAAAATGGGTAGAGATGCTCTGGGGCTTGCCTTGAGTCTCAAAAAGGTTAGTGGTCTCAACGACCTCTTGGGACTCCGGAGCGATCACCAGAACTTTCTCGTAGTGAACTTGTTCTTCGGAAAGTTCCACGTACTCCACCTCCGAGGCTTCAGATTCTAACATGCAATGCGAGTCAGGGATTAGAGATGCAACAGTTTTAAAACGTAGCACAGAAACTTTATCTCTCGATAGAGTTGCAAGCCAACACAACTACCCATCCTTCTCTAAAGAAAAAGTTGACATATTTGCCTAGGTGAAATAGTCCTTATTCCTTTTATATTTATTAAAGAAGAATTATTAAGCAGACTAAAATCATTTTCCAAAAATCCAAAACCCTTTACCTCTTTTTAAGTGTGCTTTTAAAATATGGATCCTATTTTTAAATGCTTTTAAAATTATACTAATATTTTTAGCAATTAAATTCCCAAGAATGGTATTATTATTAAATCCTAAACAACACAAATTTAAAGGTTTAGTATTTTTATAGCATAAAGGAAAATCTAAGGAAACTATAAAATTTTATTTCACATTTTTTCTGATTTTTCTATGATTTTCTATAATTAAAACAGTGAAAAACATAAATCAAATCTAATTTTTAAAACCTATTTGGTTTTCTTGCAAAAACCCCCCTCGGCTTCTTTCTCTTCCACCCCGAGGTCCCTGCCCACGCGGAGCAGAGCTCTGGCGCGGACCGAGCCCCCGCCGGAGTTGACCCGCGCACGCTCGCCGGCGGCGGGGTCCCCCGACGACGACAGCTAGCCTAACGACCACCCCACGCGACGGCGCACCCATTCTAGCCCTAAACCCCCGCGGCAAGCTCTAGCCCTAGCTTCATGGCGGCTCGGCGGCGATGCTCGACGGTGCTCCGCGCTCCGGCGAACTCACCGCCCTAACTGGTCCCACAACAGGCTCACGAGCAACACCAAAACCCACGACACCTTGTGCGCGCGCCAAGCCAGTCCGCGCGGCGCTACGCGCGCTAGCGCCTCACGCCATCCATGGCGGGAGCGCGCGCGGCGAGAGCCATGGTGAAAGCCTAGCGGCGCAGCCAAGGCGAGGCGACGGACGACATCTACCCCATGAGCACCAGCAGACCTAGGCACACCTAGCGCGCGCAACAGCTCGGCCGGAGGGAGCCCGAGCGAGGCTGCTCACGCGCGGCGGTCATGGCGGAGGTGCGCCATGGCGGCGAACGACGTTCCCAACCCGAGGAGCGTCGCGCCCAGCCAACTAAACCCCCAAGCACCTTCCTAGACCTCGAAACAACACTGCTGCACGCTCATCTCTCGGCCAAACCAACCGTAGCAGCACCAACACGAAGAAGGGTCCTTACCCCGACGAGACGGCGACGAGGAGCTGCAAAACCGAGCGGCGCGGGCTGTGGAGCGATGGAGAAGAAGCAAGAGCGAGCGGAAACGAAAGAGGAGTTGACGGTGGAGCTTTTGGTGGAGAGGAGTAGGGCGGAGAGGGTCGGATGGCGGCTCGCGAACGACGGTTAGCCGGCGGCCATGGAGGAAAGCAGAGGAGCGGCGCGGTGAAAAGAGGAGAAGGAGAAGCCATCGACGGCGCTTTAACCGCGGTCAGCTGCTGCCGTTGCTTGCCACCTCCTGCTGCGCCTCTCACCGAGCTGTCCCCGAGCGGCCTCGACGTGTGGCCGGTGAACCGACCAAGCGCCGCCGCCGGCTGCTGCTAGCTCTAGCCGACGTCACCTTTTCCCCATTCGACAGTCCATACAGCGATGTTGCAGTCCAAAAATCTCCAAAAAGTATACTGGAACTTTCAAAACTCCCAACATCAAACTTGTAGCTGGATCAGTGAATTGCATTTCACTTGTTGACACTTACTCCATTTGAGCAAGGATTGAAGTCCAATTCGAGCCTCCAAGTTGCTACTGTAACACACTTCTAATTCAGAGCCATTAACTGAATTTCTCAAATTACTCCCGAAATTTGAATAGAACATGCATCTGGTGTCAAAAACAAATTTGAAATTCACATTCAGGAGTACAACTTCCTTGTTGGAAGTTTTTGCGGAAAACTTCAAATTCAAGCTCCTTTGGCCTAATTTCAGTTCAGCTGTCAGTTTACTGAATTTACTGAAAACAGTTTCTGAACCATTTTCTCTCGCGTTTTTCTCCTTAATCCAGCCATCTTCTGAGTCTGACCCAAAAACAAAAGTTGTTCCAAATCCTTTCTTTTACAACTTTGTTTACGTCACCTAAGTCAGACAACCCACAGATCGATCACAATCTCACCCCAAAGATAGCTGCTCCCTATGCTTTTTAAGAGAAAACCGAAAACAGCTAAGTGCTGTTGTCGGACGGTGAACAGTGCCCTTACTCCATTTCTTTCTTCCATTTAATTTAAGCATCATTTCCACAAGTTTTCTCACCACTTAAGGACAACTAAGTTGCTTATCTTGTGAACTAAATTTAGAAATTCTTGGCTTTCGAAAATTCAAAAGTTAGCAACTTTGTTGACTTTTGGTCAAGAGTTTGCTTAAAGAACTCTTTTCTCTTTTCTTTTAAACTCAACTCTCCCTCCATCCACCATAACTCTAACACATTCTTGATAGGGGATGTCACAAGATTACGGGTGCTGTTGTTCTAAAATGTTTATACTTCTAGGCTCATGTTAGCATGTTTGGTTCCTTTCTAATCTATCAATCACCAAAAGGACCAATCAATAAGCACTCCCAATCTCCTTCCATACCAGGGGAGCAATTTCGCTGAAGGAAGTATCATCAACAAAAAGAAAAGGAAGATACTTATTTTCCCACCACGTAAGAAAAAAAAGGGAGAAAAACACAGTCAGAGAAGGGGTATCGAGATGAGCGAGCAAATGCAAGAATAATTTTCTTTCCACACTATTTTAGGACGCATTCGAAACTTCATAAGTTACTCATATGTAAATATGACCCTTTTGGAATGTACTTTTAGGAACTAATCCTTTTGGTCATCTGGTTGCCAATTTGTCGTAGGTGGCATAACAAGACAATGCTATCGAAAAAATTTAAACATACTCCATCCGTTTCAAATTGTGTCGTTTTATCTTTTCTAGGTGCATAGGCATCTAAACATACACTAGTATATCTATGTGCATACAAATATCTATAAACCTAAAAATACCAAAACGAGCTACAATTTAGAATAGAATGAGTACCATATTTCATTTCTGATCACATCTACCTAGGTCCTAGGCTATCACACCACTCTATTTGGCACGACTCAAACTGGAACTCTCAAACACACGAGAAGCGTGACAAAAACAGCGAGTCAGTAAGTCATTTGCCACGCCATGACCTTTGACATGACCAAAAGAATAGTTCATCCAAATACAATATACTAGGGTGTCAATATCTAATATGAGAGAATACAGAAGCTAAAATTAAATAAAAGCCTAAACACCGAGTGTTTCTCTGTCTTAAATGTACCAAGGTGCTCCAGTACCAGTATATATCGATTCTTCATTACCCAAGTAATTCTTTAGCTTTGTACCTCTTATTCTTGTAATATCCATCCCAGGTTGAGAAAAAAAAAGAGAAACACTTATACAAGAGAAGGCTCCATGTCCAGCCCTCTCGCACCAACCTCATGTTTTGAACCGTATCAAATCGGTCAATGATAAGTAGGTGCAAACCAATCATCAGGCAAACGAGCTTAGAGCACATGTAACATGTTACAGTATCAAGGTGAGATAGACATTGTATCTCGAGGACGATCTTTGTGGACATCATCTTTCAAATTTGCATAGTGTCGCAAAATCCTTGAAGCCCCAATTCAATAATAAATCCACACTGGAGAACTTGTTTATTTCATCGAAAATGCATCAATTGTATAGTATATGTTTATTATATATATATATGCTTGTACGTTCTGCTATCGTTCTCCGACATTCAGACAAAACCTGATGAGAAATTGGGGGGTTTTGTCATCCATTCTCACGGTTCTTGTCACCTTGGATTCTCTACTGATCTTTTTCCTGACTTTTTATGCTCTAGCTACTCTAGCCAAGTTATAGACTTCAAGTTACGCTTTCCGTGTGATGGGGACAGCTTCTAGCATTATTGGCCAAACTTAAATATTGTATCAAAATACATATATAAAATCTGCAGATATATACGTATCGGACTAGAATTTCAGCCAGAGGGTAGCTAGAGACAAGAGAGGACGCGCTGATGGCGAACAGATTTTGTAGAGCTGGCATGCATTTCGCGACATGTCAGACTCATAACAGTTTCTTATTGTGGACATAAAAAAAAGGACGCTTCAAGTACGAATTTTGAACACAAACTGCGTGATCAGCAATTGTTGAAGGCGAACATCGCTTTCATATTCTCGTTTTAGGGCCTTGAGTGGATAATGTTTTTAACTGGTAATCTCGCATAGCATATATAAGGGCCTTGCTACGGTACTCCATATTACCTCCTAGGAAGTAAGAGTTCAATTGAATCAGAGCCCTTGATTTTAAGTATAACATAACATATATAATTAAAAGGAATTAACAAAAAACGAAATTCTAACTGTAATCTCGGAACTGTCCGTATGTTATCGCCGTTGGTGGAGTCGTTCCCACGACATAAGCTTGGAGGTTAGCGGTAACCGTACATGATCTGTGAATTGATCTACTTATCTATACGATTTTGAAGGAAAAATGAAAAAAAAAAGAGAATAGATTATAATGGGCCGTTGTTCCTTGACCCACTAGCCCATCTTCTACCTAATTACACGCAGTAGCCGTCGTTCGTCTTCCTCTCGCTGCTTCTCTCCAATGGCACCAACTAGCACCGCTGCCGCACAAATTTCTTACAGAAGATTGTGATCTCAGATAGAGAAGTAGAAAATCGAGAGCCCTCGTCTTCCTCTTCTATTTAATCGTCTCAATCTCGCCGGCAGCCCTCTCAAATGGATCTAGCAATTAGCAACCGCTGAGCACAACCTGGCCATGGACGCTAATTTTCGCCCTTTTCTGTTTCCTGCCATGCCGCGATTCTAACCGGCGATCCGTATCCTTGGGCCGTGGTAGTACCGTATGCTACGCTGCGTACTGCGATACTTGGCAGTTGGCACGTCTGCTGGTTATTGCATTTTAAATATATAATAAAAACTCAATCTATTACTTTTTATGAGGTAATACTTTATAACAACCATCTAGATCGGCTTAAATGGATGGCTCACAGTTACTCCGGAGTACCGTAGCAACCCCCATATATAATCATATATGCCTCATATTCATCCCAGGCTAGCTATGCTGAGTGCCTTATTTTACAAAAGAGGTTGCATTGGGATGTGCAAGTGCATAAGTGTCAAGTACGTAGAGAAAAGATACTTTTGTGACAAGTTTTGAGGAATTCAGGAATGAAGGGAATAAATAAAATAATATAGGACTAGAAAGAAAAGAACCTCGCAGGTCTTCGTTAAAAGAAAAAAAAAGAAGTATAGCAGTTGGACCGATACAGATTCCTGGGGGCCCGGTGAGGGCCCAACCCGGCAACGCAGAGCCAGCCCATACCCCCCTAGCATGCGTGCGCCGCGCCCGCGCGTGTGTGTATGCAGGCGTACCAAGTTGGTGATCGGAGCTTGACTTGGCGTGTCCTGCTGTCCGCCGCCTCTCGTGTCAGGCGAGCTAGCCGGCGCCAGGTCACCGACCCGGTGTCGTGTCAGGCCCGCTACTGGCGAAGTATAGCGAGTGGTGACAAGAAGGCGCAGCGATCCTTGACTTACGTGTTCAGTGTTCACGAGGAGTCGAGATGCAATGGGTGATGCGAGCGAGGGCGAACCAACCATGCATTTGCGAATTGCGACGGACTGTGACGATACCGTTGCCTAGATGATCCTAAAGTTTTTCACCCTAAGGCCAACTGGATTGGGAGCTTTTTCCACAGGGAAGCAGGCGGTGAGTTATTGGCAGCAGCACACAGCTCTAGCTACTGTCACGATTGACTATTGTATTGTGATCCGCGCACCAGCGCCGACGATCGAGAGCGATCATGTATATATGCGGCTGACACGCTTCACGATTGTTTTTCTTTTTCACGATTGTTAGCGAGGTCACTTTGCTGGCGAGATAGACGTGGGCTCGCCCATGCTGTTCTCCAGGACCAACCCACGCGGTCCGTGTGAGAGCGCCCTGTTAAATAGCGGCCCGCCACGCACTCGCGCTAGAGGATTTTTCGCATCCGGAGTTCATGACTTCATGAGCGGCGGCCACAGTCACTCCGGCAGACGGCACAGCGCGACCGAGAGCCCAGCTCGGAATGGATCCACCGAAACCATACGTGACGAACTGACGATACGCGCGTCGTTTCTAGAACATCACCACGCACCAACCACCAGGACCAGGCCATCCTCATCGGCCAAGGCCGTGTTTAGTTGTGGTGAAGAAAAAGCACTTTTTTTTCTGGGATGCGTGTTATGTAAAGGGATGAATAGAAAAAAGAAAAGGAATTTTTAGAGATATGTGTTCTGTGAAGGAGATGAAAAAAAGTAAAAAGTACTTTTAGAAACTAAACATGGTCAAGTCGTTCGTTTTCCTCGTGGGCGGTTCGTCGGGCCCACGTGCAGACGGGGCATCTGCCCGGCATTGAACCGACGCTGAGCAAGGTGTCTCGCTGCTCGCGACCGCCGGGACCGGCGTCGGCGGCGCTGGCGGACGCTGAGAGGCTCCCAGAAATCCAGATCGCACGTCTGCCTCTCATAATCGGAGGGAGGCCCCACCTGCAGCCACATCACCATAGTACTACTCCGTATTTAATTTTGCCGTTCGAAAAATTAAAGAAACATCTGCTGACCTGCCAGGTCGCCACGCCACGTGAGTCACTAGTGAGCCGCCTTTATACTACCGGCCCGCCGGGCGGTCGGGCGGAAGGAACCGAGTCACCCCGGGCGTCGCGAGGCGAGCGAGACCAACACCGACGGGCGGCAGCGGCGACGACTCCAACGACCCCCCGCGCGCGCGGAGGCTGCGCTGCACCAGAGCCCAGGTGAGAACTCTCTCTCTCTCTCTCTCTCGCTTCCCCCGCCGACGAACGCGCGTTGTCTGGACGGCTGGGGTTCGCTGTGGGGTTTCTCCCCGCAGGGGGTTTTGATCCGGCGCGGGAGCTGGGAGGCGCGCCCCTTCGCGGTTGGTAGGTAGGAAAGGATAGGTAGTTGATTCATGCACGGGTGTGCCGTCTTGGGCGTGCAGAGTTTTGGGGAGGAGGATAGCAGAGGCAGAGGCGAGGAATCGTGAGCTTTACTTAGCTTTGAGTAGCCAAGTGGCATCCTACCTTTTCGCTTTTGGGTTTTCCGATTTGCTTGCACATCAGAGCTGATGCATTTGACAAAATAGTTCCTGGAATTGCTGTGGAAACTGGCAGCACGACCGACTGCAATAGTATGCTGAGAGTGATTCACCTGTGGACCAATACTCTTTGGATCTTCATGCCTGTTTCTTCAAACAATGCAATCCCTCTGTTTATGTTTTTCCTGATGTAGGATTGCAGCTACGATTCGTGTAGCACGCAGCTCTTGGTCCCAATTCATGGTTGAAACCTTTACCAGATTATTATGTTTTAGGATGATTGTCACCGGTTACTGTTCTAGTGGCATGAACATTTCGTGCAAGCAGGCTGAATAAATAAGTAGTGTATTTCCTCCTGCAATCTTCCAGTTGTAATATCTCACTCTGCTTGTTGACAAGTCCAAGGTAGAGAATCCTGTTTGAACTTTTCACTACAAGGCAAAGAGAAATCTCACGTTTGCGAAATTCCTTTAATTGCTTCATCTGTGTTTAGTGCTCAGGCCACTTTATTTATACAAAAATCTTGCTTGCTTCATTACCTTCCCATCCATGCTCATATATCCTACTTAGTTTGGGCGACTTTGGAAAATTCTGCTCTGTCAAATTGCTGCACAAGTTATGGGTGTTCAAACTTCAAAGCTGTCTATGTTGTTATATATCCTTGTACATGTATACATGTGTGAAAGTATATGGTTCTATAACCCTTTATGGAAGCTGAGGATTTGGCCGAGTGGAATACTCTTAGTATTGTCTTTGGTGTCTTCTATCTTGTGCATATGTGTAAGGCTTATGCTGCTATAGTGATACCCAGTTCGCAAAAGCTGTCTAGAAAACACCAGAGTTGTATAGTGTATAGTACTTCTCCTTTGAAAGCACACAGTCTATTTTTCTCCTTTATATAATGATAGGCAGATCT
The DNA here is from genome assembly GCA_015342445.1 of Digitaria exilis. NCBI lineage: Eukaryota > Viridiplantae > Streptophyta > Magnoliopsida > Poales > Poaceae > Digitaria > Digitaria exilis. Next base: position 131,405 of record JACEFO010001827.1, on the reverse strand, counting down.
CCTGCGTGTTTGAGGGAAAAAACACAGTCTATTTTGTTATATATCCTTGTACATACAGGAGGGAAGGTTGTCTGGTTCTATATCCCTTATCAGAACCTGAGGTTTTGGCCAAGCAGATTACTCAGTTTGTCCTTGGTGTCTTATGTGAAAGCCTTATGCTGGTATTGTGATATGCAGTTTACAAAAGCTATTTAGAAACACCAGAGATGCATGGTACTTCTCATTTCATTCTGGAAATCATGTCTGATGAATGCAGCCCTTGTCCTAAACATGATTTTTAAGTTACAACATCATGTAACAAAAATAAATGGTGTAGATAGGCCATGTGGCCGCAACTTCTTGTGGTGTGACCTTTCCCACATAATCGGTGTGTTATTTTCGACCAATGAAACAGTGTGCCTTAGTTACTTCCATTTCAGTTGGTGCTGGATAGAGGCATAGTGCTATTGGTTTTCTTTAAAAAAATAATTAGGCTACTTCAACTGAATATGTTCCCTAAGATAAGGAGCATATTTAGTTCTTGATCCTTAGTTTCCTATAGCAAGCCTCCATTCAACTGTCCTCTTAGAAAATAGCTAGCCTTCTTACTTCACTCTGGAGTTAAGTTAACAAACTAGTAGGTCAGAAACTAATTTCAGATGGATACCACTGAACTACTTGAAATGTATGTAAAATACGACAGTGCATATTGTACGGCACTGGCTTTGTTCACAGCCATTCCCAGCATGCAGTGTTTCTTTCCCGCAGTTGCCTCTTTATTTTGCGTCGCTCATACCCTATCGTCAATTCCTTCGCTCCCTCTTGCCTTACGGCAGCTTTAGATGCCCTGAGTACGACACCACATCCTCCTCCCTTTGCTAGATATTTCCTGAGGCGACTGCCTGAGTCCCCTATTGATCGCGAATTAGTCTGTATGATGTTGCTTCCAACAGTGAATCTGATTTTACATTCAGGTTTAGGGCATGGCTCGTAGGACCTTTCAACATAAGGTTTTAAACAATTTGCTAATTTGTAATTTCCCTACTTCTCCTGGTACTAGTGTTCATTCTGAAGAGAATTCAGACTATATTTTTTCTAAGGAATCCTGCTATTATTTAAGAATATTAGTCATATTATGGAGGAAACACAAGATTAGGATACAGCTATAATAGTCAGACAATACCCTACATGTTCTAGAGTGAAGCTCTTATTATCTTTTTCCTTATAAATATTTATAGTTCATGAATGTATCTCTAGATCTTTTTCTATTAGTTTAATATCGATTCTACAGAATTGTAGTTCTGTGCTTGGTGTCACTAGACAAATCTAGGTACAGACAGTGGCTTACTTTAAATTTTGAAGCTAAAACCCAGGTCTAACTAAATTCAAATTGTGCCTGCGAGACATGTGTTTGATCATTACTCAGTTGAGTGTTTAGCCAGGCTGAGCTCTAGGTGGCCTACACCCTGATAAAGATGTGTCGACTTCTGAACGTTGTGGCAAATGTATCCTTCAATGAAGAACCTAAATCTCTTTATTTTTCAGGCACCATGTCACTCATGTCTCCGTTCCCGGGGATGGATCTAAGTAAAATGGATGCCCCAACTCTGACCCTCCTTGGGGCAGCTGGTTGTGTAATGCTGTCTATGCATTTCACTGTGCAATTGGTGTCACAGCATCTTTTCTACTGGAAAAATCCAAAGGAGCAGAAAGCTATACTTGTCATTGTGCTAATGGCTCCATTATATGCCATTACTTCTTTTGTGGGTCTTCTTGATATCCAGGGAAGCAAGACATTTTTCACATTCTTGGAAGCTGTTAAGGAATGCTATGAGGCACTGGTGAGTCTTCTACGGGTCTCCAATATTCTTAGGCCTAAATGAAGGCATTTCACTAACACTTATTTATTCCTTTCAATTATGCAGGTCATTGCTAAGTTTATGGCGTTGATGTACAGCTACTTGAATATATCCATCAGCAAAAACATAGTCCCTGATGAAATCAAAGGGCGGGTTCTTCATCATTCCTTCCCTGTGTCTCTTTTCCTGGTACCTTTCTTATTCCTAGGTACTTTTTTTATAGGACTTTTATAGACTCTGCTTAAGTTTTTGCAGTTGTCCTGTGTTATGGTGAGTTTTAGTTGAAGGTTACAATATAAGATTGAACACATGGACAAAGAAGAAGGCTGAAGCTTAGATTTTTTTTTCTTTGTCTTATAGTTTTTCTTTCTTGTATTTTCAGTGGAAAAATAACTATTTCTAGTATTTACAAGAACACTTACACTTCTCCATTGGCAAGTTATTCGTGTAGCTTTTTAGGCTGGTTGAACTATATACTTAATTGTGAGTAATCTTACATCAGTTTTTTTTATCTTCCATTTGAAATCCAGTTTCATCAGTTAGCTTTCCACATTTTCTGGTGTACTTAAATGTTTTTTGGGTGCGTTTGAATTCCAGTTTTCTACAGCCTATATACTTAAAATAATCTTGTGTCTAGACTCTAGGACCTTGCTTTGCATATTCTTAAATAGTTATATCTTGCACCTATAATCTACATCAGGATTTCAATTACTGTTGGCAGCTCAGTTTCTTGAATGTACATGTTTCTTTATTTTTTGTTGATTGAATTTCTATCTTTGCTGAAAGGAACTAATAATTTGATCCATTCTACTATGGCAGCCCCGCAATGTGCGATTGGAACACAAGACACTGAAGCTTCTGAAGTACTGGACGTGGCAATTTGTTGTTATTAGGCCAGTATGCTCCGTTTTGATTATTGCACTCCAGCTTCTTGGGATGTACCCAAGCTGGGTCAGCTGGACGTTTACAATTATACTGAACTTTTCGGTCTCCATGGCACTATATGCCTTGGTTCTTTTCTACCACTTGTTTGCGAAAGAGCTGGCACCTCATAAACCTCTTGCAAAGTTCTTGTGCATCAAAGGGATTGTGTTCTTCTCTTTCTGGCAGGTAATCATCTCGACCTGTATGGCCAGTAGTTTAGAATAATCGTTCATGGTTTTCTAATGCCCTTTTGCAAATTTGCATGGGTGATTCTCTTGATGATTTCTTCTAAACAACTCACCAGATGATTTTGCTTTTTTTTTTTTTCTGAAAGCTTAAATGGATTAGTGTGGCACAGGTAGTTTTGGACAACTTTTTCATTCCTTTGGAGCGGTTTGGCATCCCTTCGCCTCGAGCATATAACCACATTGTCTACCTTCGTTCCATAATTGTCAATTTAGGAGCTCCATTTGCAGTCTTAGTTTCCGTGGAGTCAAATTTAAATATTCAGACTAAAATTTTCCGCTTATAAAACAGTGTCACAGGTAGGTGTTACTCTGTTAGTAGCAGAAAAGAAAGAACTAGAGTTGAAAATTTTCTGAAACCTATAATCAATATAAGGTACAGTATTTCGTCATTTTTGGAGGCAAGCTTAATTTGTAGTTTTATACTGCTGGAGGCCACATTTGTCTTCCTTTTTAGTAGCAGCCTCTTGTGGGTAACATCAGCCAACATTGGAATTTTGAAGGAGCCTATTCGAAGGAAGAGAGCTAATTTTATCTACACTACCATTCTGCGCTCCCATTTTATCCCTTGACCATAAAAGCCATCGTCTATTTCTGTTGCATGCAGGGTATCGCACTCGACATTTTAACTCAAGTAGGCGTGATCCAGTCCCACCATTTCTGGCTGGACGTGGAGCACATCCAGGAGGCGATCCAGAACGTCCTGATCATCCTCGAGATGGTCGTGTTCTCCGTCATCCAGCAATACGCGTACCATGTTGCTCCCTACAGTGGCGCGGACAGGGCCAAGTTCGAGAAGAAGAACGAATGAGCAAAGGTCCCAAAAGAGTAAGAACCTAGCGTGCTGCTTCTGTTTTCTAGTAGCCTGTTGGAACGGAAGACAAGAATTTCGGTATTTCCCTGCGGTGAGACGGACATACGTTCAATGAGTCTCGTGAGCGTATTTGATAGGAGTAGCTACTAGTGGAAGTAAGGAGATTATCAGACACACCGCACGCTGTAAAATTGCATCTACGCTTGTACTGGTTGTACCAAGATACTTGCTGATTCTGTCTGTCAAGTTGAACGCTAGTATTTCTGAGGCCAGTAGCAAGGACTGTTCATCGTTGTACGGAGAGTTTTGGGAACCCTTTATCAATAAAGCTATAGTCCTGCTGAGGCAACCCTGGACTGATTACGATAAGGTTGCTAATGACTGTTGGGAGCGGAGCAGTAAACTTCGCAATCTGCAGGTTATCAGGCTCGCACACGCTCCCAATTATTGGAATCATGGAGTGTTCAACTCTATTTTTTTCGTATGTGTTTTTTTTTAATAAAAGAAGGAGCACTACCCATATCATTTAAGAAGGAGAATAAAGCGGTCTTACATAAGCGATATTTTATAAAAGAAGGTTACTCACACAGACACACTCAACCATACAAATAAGAAAACTAGGAGCTACTATCATTAATCCAACATGAAAAGACTCATCATTTCTAACGGCTAGCATTCAAACATTCATCTTCTCCGTGATCTAAGGTAAGCACCCTCGTCGGCGGCGAAGTCACTCCTTCAAAAAATCCTTCGATTTCGCTCCTTCCACATGTTCCACGGGGGTGTCTATTAGGCTATTCCTAACCCACGGTTTCTTCAGCTAGTGTCTATAGCGCCAAGTCAACAAGACACTATCTCTAGAAACCATACTTTCCATCCCATGATTTCTTAACATGGGTCCATAATAAATTCTTATCCTACATCGTCTTCTACCTATCTTCTTCCTCCCTCTTTTCCCCTTGCTTCATCTCACCGGTGAGGAACTGAGGACAGCCTGGACAGGTATAGCGGCCTCCATATCTACCAACAGACTCGATCGAGCATCTACCTGCTCAATTTGGCTTCATGTTCAGTGTTCATGTCTAGCAACAGACTCGATCGAGCATCTAGTAGACTCGAGCCAGCGCCTACTAGTGCAGACGGGAAGACAGAGACCTCGTTGCTAGTGGCGGCGATGTGGCCGAGTCCTGACTTCCGCCGGAGGCTTTTTCGTGGCCGGCGGCTGCGAGCAGGTGGATGGCAGCAGAGGCACGAGTAAGCGAGCGACAGCCATGTCCTCTGGCGAGCTCTCCAGCCTTGCGTGCGGTGATGAGTACGACGGCGAGTGGAGTCGAGGGGTGAGCGGTGGTGGCGAGCGCGCACGGTCGGCGCCGCCAGGGACCTGCACGAGGATATCGTGACGGCGAAGCCGTGGCGCTAGCTTCTCATCTCATTCTCCGCGGCGGATCCATTGCCGGCGAGTCTGGCGGATGAGGCGAGGAGGTAAAAGCGGAGCGAAGAAACGACGGGTCGATCCAACGCCGGTTCCCTGGTTTATTGGGAAAAGTATTTTTCAACCAACAACTATTACAAAAGTCCGATTTTCAATCTCAAACTTTTAAAACCGGATACTAAAGGCCATCCAACTATCCAAACCATGCAAAATTGACCCTTTGGGTGGTTTTAAGGGTGGTTTTGAATTTTATAAAAATAGCAGAAATATTATTTAAACTTTAAAAAACCATAACTAACTTATTTTGGATAAAAAAAATATGAAATCAGTGCCAAAAGTTCTCTTAAAATGTAACCAACTTATAGGAACACTATTTAATATTATTTGTATATTATATATTTATATTACTAGTGTCTTATTGCTTTTCTAAAAAATAATTAGAATAAAATAAATAATATAAAAATAACTTCTAATGGTGCACGAACATATGGGTCATATTTTTTGAAAAACATTGGTTCCGGATTCATATTTTATAATTCAAATAAATTAGTTATGAAATTTTTTAATATAAAATTATTTTTAATTTTTTGGAAAATACAAAACCACCTTTAAAACCACCCAAAGGGCCAATTTTGCACGGTTTGGATAGTTAGAGGGTCTTCTGTGTCCGGTTTTGTAGTTGTGGGTTGAAAATCAGACTTTTACAGTAGTTGGAGGGTGAAAAATAGACTTTTCTCTGTCTTGGACACGTCGCCGAAACGGTGTCGCATGCACGACACGGTTTCTACATTTTCTCTTTTCTCTTCTTTAATTTGTATGCCACATCAGATTTTTCTTAGGTGACAACTTAATTAATTCTATGGACACCACCTGACATAGAGGGTTGGGGATAGCCTTAGTAGGACCGAAGCTTTTTTGCATTTTTCCTTCTTGGACAGACCATGTAATGATGCGTTCTGCCTTCTGATGAGGCCTGTGTTTTGTGGATAAACATTGTAATAATATATGTGAACAATATGTGGTCTGATTGGCGATTGTCCATACCGTGCCACTGTGATTCGTTTTCCCCTGAAATTGTTGTATGCTTCATTGGTAGCCAATCATCATAGCCTATGCGCGGTGCTGCTGCGACTGCGAGATGACTGGCGACGGCGATTGGCTACGATTCGCCCTGTCTTGTGTGTCAGCCTGTGAGGGAACGCACACGAAGCAGAGGAGGACAGCATGAGCTCGAGCTACAGGTATAGGCCCAGCGTCCTGAGAGAGGACGAGCCAGTGTGTGTGTGGCCTGTGGACAGTGGAGCGCCCACAGACCACAGTGCCGAGGTGGGCGCGAAGTGTTGTGTTCAGATTGAAAGTAAAAAGTACTTTTTCTAAGCGTGTTATGTGAGTAGGATGAATAGAAAAAATTTGTTGGAGAAATATTTTTTTCTGAATCTGAACACTCCTGACCTTGTTTCAAGCTTGTTCTCCGTCAGTCGTCATGGCGCTTATTATTACAGCAGCGTAATGGTAGGGTAGAGCTGGGAAAAGGAGCCGCCCATATCATGCGTTTTGTAGGAAAAAGGAGCATGGAACAGCGGATCTCCAAGGAAATATGGCGATAAGACATGGCAACAAAGGCAACCGTTCCTTTGGGGGGGTTTGGAGGGTGCCCTCCGATCCGCATCGATCCCTGAGAGGCTGCGAGTGGAGACGGCAAGCGACATCACCACCGGTCAGTCCTTTGCCGCGCGCGCCGCGCCACGCTACGCCCAACAGAGGGAAATAAAGCCGCGCATGGCGGCAGATCCGTACGGCGCATCGGCCCCCGACGAGGACGGCAGCTGACTCGAAGCCTTGTCCTCGCGCCGGTCACTGCTCGTCGTCGCTCTCCTCGGCCCCAAGCATGCATCGGTGATCACTTATCAGAGGGGGTCAGTACTCGCCGTGTATGTGAACGAGACGAGAGGTGGGGGCGTGCTGAAGACTTTTCTCTCCGTATTCTCTCAGTATCAGCATCACAGCATGCATCTCCTTGGCTAATCCTGGCTAGCCAGCAGTCGCCAGCGGCCGATAAAAGTCGCCTCGGATCACGTGCACGAATGGCACGAGCAGCGCCAGTCAGCCAAAGCTAGCCAAAATCCCTCCGCCTCCGGGGGCTGTGAGCTCACGTCAACCCGTGACGATGATCAGTGTATACTGCATATAGTTTGATAACGGACACTGGGTATGATTGGTTTTCCTTCGTACCCGTTAAGATTAAATTGCGCTCGATCACGTCCCAATCCAAAAGGCTGGAATTTGTTCTGAACTTTTACGCTGCACTTTCTAGCCATGCTAATCCCGAATTTTATTCCTCATAGTACGACGTATATGGGCCACTGAGAACCATGGCCAGTAGTAACACTTGAGAGGTTGCTCTCTGCAAAAGAAAAAGAGAAGACATAACCAGCTGAAAGATATGTCCAAATGCCTTACAACTACCAACTATGACATGTCTTAACAAAAATTGTAAAGCATCTAGTAGTAGTCCTAATTAAAACAGTACATATATTGTAAATAAAAAAGTATCTGTAGCTAGCTAATCGCATTGAAACATAGGGTCGGTCTGTGTTGCACTTTTCAACTAGCTATCATCAAAGCATCAAATTTCTTTACAGACAATTTCTTTCCATACAAATTATCATTTCATTGTGAACAAGCAGACTATTGGCTGGCGAAGTAGCGGATGTGGCCGCCTTGTCCACCCTAGTTTTCTTAGATGGCCAAATCTTCAACAAATATAATGGTAGTCGAAAATTTCTTGATGAACGTCAAAATTTGGCTTGACATGAACCAACAACCTCAATAGTCCTCCAACGTTTGATTGGCCTAGCTGCTAGCTAGGTTAGACGAAGCTGAGCTACTACCATGCATTTTCCTAGAATTTAAATTAGGAACCCCGGTTAAGACCAATACTCCGTACGTGTGTGGTTTGCAAGGCCACACTAATCCACATCACACCTTTAGACTAGAGAGCCAGTAAAAGTGATTGATATACCCATCTTGTCCTGTAGAAGAATATCTACAAATAACCAAACATGCATCAGAGCGAGGGCTGATATACGGTGAAAAATTCGATATTGATGGCGCGGTGAAAGTGAAGCTCTGAAAGCAACATGCATGGTTTGCACTAGGCAGCAGGAACCCGAAATGGGTAAGAACGACACCTTTCTTACCGCACATAAGTAAACGATATTTGTTCTCCACAAAGAGGCGTGATTCCAACAACAATTAATTACCAAAAATGGGAAGGTGCAAGCAGTTGCTCAGGAGTTTGTCAAGTCACTTATCATGGCATGAAGCAAATGTATAATCGCATGCGCCTCTCTGTCCTAATGAAACTTCTCGATGTAAAAGTATGCGTATCCATTCCATAACTGTCAACTTTTGGAGTGGGTGTACTAGGTAGTGCAGTTAAAACGTGTCCTGTAGGTGGAAACATATAATTTGTTTTGTTTTTAAGAATAGTCTCCGGTCTCGGCTCATAAGCTGATCACAGACAATAAGGAAAAGTAGTACTAGTAGTTTTTTTTATATAAAATCTGAAGAGAGATATATTGAAAGCGACAACCTTAAACGCTATACTTACCAAGCGGCCAGCCGCTTTATCCTCGATCGCCAGCTGGGACCGGCCACATTCCCATCATGTAATTTGATTGTAATGAAAGTAACTTTGAGCTTCATGTGCCGTGTGTCCAACGACGTACGTGGTTGCTGCTGGGAGATGTTGGTGTACACTCTCATAATCCATGTTCATTAATTTTGCCATCTATCCACAGTCCCCCGATAGTTGTCTTCGGTCGCTACGCCACTGTTAACATCCCGGGAAACTACCGCGCGGTAGGTCATTTTGCCAGCCGAGGTGCGGCGCTCGCGACCTGCCGCGAGACGAGGTCCCGTCCGCGGTCTCCACGCTCCGGGTCGCCGGACCCCTGTCCGTCCCCGTACGTGCCCCTCGCCGTCGCCTCTCGGCTGCTCTGCACTCCATGAATCGACCAGGGCCACCCTCGACCCCTGCACCACGGCGCCTGCCCGTCCCGACTCACCAAGTCGCCGGCCGGGCAGCAACATATATGCTGCAAGCCTGCATCCCTGCAAGGTACATGGTGGCGGGGGTCCGGCGCGCGCTCCTGGTCCTGGGCGGGCCGCGCGTGTCAGCTTCGATGGCGCCGGCCCTCACGGTACACGGTACGTACGATGGAGCCGCGCGCACCGAGCCGAGCCAGTCGCCACCGGCGTCAAGGACGCGTCGTCGTTCCCGTATAGTACCAGAGCCATTCAGCGATGAATGCGACCCAGCCCCGCGCCATGAGTGGTCGCTGCGCTCGCCCCTTGTCGTGTGGTGCTGGGTGCTCTCCGAGTCCCGCCCGGCCGGTCGTCGTCGTCTCGTCTCAGCTACTTACTCCAATCTCTCGATCGTCTCCGCGCGACACGATCGACCGCTGGCGCCTAGCGGGGATTTTGCTTGTTTCGTTTTGCTATCTGCTACCACATGGCGACCGGACTGTAGCCCGTCGACTCCCGTCCGTGGCATTCTTACGTGACGGAGGGCGGCCGGATCGACGACGATGATCCATTGTAGTAGGAAACATGACGAGATGCGAAGCAATGTACATGCACAACACTACATGTCTACAACAGCACAAGTGTATGAATACACATGTACCTACACGAACCCGCTATGTGGCGCGGGACCCACATGTGCGCCCTGTCTCCACAGTCCACACACACGGTACCCACCATTATATCCCTTTCAGCCTCCCCCACGTCCCCCATCTACTTCGCCGTCGTCTCCCACGCATGAGAGCTAAGCAAACACAAGCTAGCAAGCGCCGCTCCCGAGCTCCAGCTCCACCTCGACAGCTCTCCGGCAGCTCCTCGATCGCCTCCTCCCTCGCAGGCACCGCCATGGACCGCCAGGGCTCCTCGACCTCGGCGGCGGCGCCCATGGCCATGGCAGCGCTCGCCGCCGCGGCCGCTGCCGGCCAATCGAGCTCCGGCCAGGCAACAGACGTAGCGCTGCCGCTCCACGGCCACGGGGAGGATGAAAATACGCCCGCGACGCTGGCTGCTGCAGTGGGCGGCGGAGCCTCCACCATCACCGCCTCGTCCCCGGTGCCGGCGAGGAGGGGTGCGGCGGCGGGAGGCGGGCCGAGCTGCCAGGTGGAGCGGTGCGCCGCCGACCTGCAAGAGGCGAAGCGCTACCACCGGAGGCACAAGGTGTGCGAGCCGCACTCCAAGGCCCTCGTCGTGCTCGTCGCCGGCCTCCGCCAGCGCTTCTGTCAGCAATGCAGCCGGTAATAAACCCAGCCGCTCCAGCAGCTGGAAACCTCTCGCAGCGGCAGCACAGGGTGAAATTTTGCAATACGGCATGAATTGCTCGAAAGCACACCTCGTCCACTTTCAGTTCGTACTGCTATATATTAAATGAGATTAATTTGTTAAAAATAAAAACTAGTTAGAGATGGAGTCATGGATCGCAAGATGAACTAGCTAGCTATTGGATTCTCGGACTGACCAGTCCTCTCTCTCTCTCTCTCTCTCTCTCTCTCTCTCATCCAAGTTCTTGGACCATGCTCTGTATGCATGGTTCTGGATTTGCAGCTAGTTAAAGTGCAACCCCCTTACAGATGCAAGCGTCACATAGCATCTGGATTAATTGGACGGATATATCATCATGCTAAAGAAAATTAATTGGGTATAGCAGTTCCTCTTTTGGTGGCTGCAGTGCAGCAGCCACTGGTTGGTCTGATTCATCCTGCATTCCTGTGAGCCGCTAAAATAATATACCTGGTCCATCCCAAAGAGAATGCAACCATGAGTTGGGTGCTACTAAAATTGACTCATGTTTGACCAAGTTTCTAGAAAATTAAATACATGTTTAGGACTCTAAATAAATTTATTTTCAAAATATATTTTATAACTAATTTAATGATACTTATTTCATATCATGAGCATTGATAACTTTTTATCTATAATTTTTCAAACTTAATTCTAAAACATGATACTGTGTTAGAATTGTATTTTTTTTAGACGGAGGGAGTAAGTGATAAGATGGTCCATACTACGTCACACAACCTGATGCACCGAAAAAAACGGATCACTGGATGTTACTGTTCTAGGACACTGTCACTGCATGTGTAGTGTAGGCGTGTAGGTGTAGCAACTTTTAGTAACTTACCTTTGTGTGCATCTCATTATTTCTGCTTTCACGCGGATTAGTTCTACTTTGCTGGTTCATAAAGCACCCTTCGTTTTCGAACGTTCACCTGCTTGCTTTTGTCGGTGGGGCGAGATGGCGATAGCCGATAGAAAGAGGCAAAGAGCTAAGCTTGACTGCCGTGCCGGCCAGCCTTTTGCTAGAAGTTTAGAACACCGGCCGGATCCAAGCCTAGATCTGGTTCTTCCGGGCAGATTCGCCCTTCCAGCTGATTAACTACAAGTCTGCACGTCTTTTGCCACATGTGTGAGCTTTATTTGCTAATCAGTGTGGCAAGTGTGCTAATGTAGACATGTTGTCTTAGACGAGTCAAGTTGTGGATATATAGTCTGTGTCCTTGTCTCCCTAATGCTTCTTGGACGATCTTGCTCTATGCCCCGGACCATAAACTGCAAGTGGCAAGCACTACTTGCAGGCCGTATGAATATCATGCTGGCGCTGGGATATCCTTAACCACACCTGGGTCATTTCACTATTGATCTCGTTCTCCTATATATTCTTGTTGCTTTCTGCATATTGAGACTTTTTAAGTCTCCATGTGCATCCCATGAGCAGGGCATGCAGCACAGTTGCCTTTGTAGCCTGATGTTACTGATGACCAGCTAGTTCTTGTTGGTCTCTGCCGGTAGTACTGTTCATGCATGCTGCCCTAGTGCTGTTGAGGCTCTGATGAAGACATGCGCAGTATATGTCGTTTAATTTACACTATACACTAGTCGCTTCATACTAGCTCGGAATTTCAATAATTAAGTTGCACAAAAAAAAAAATATAATTTGTGGTCCTTGTATTTAGAGCTAGTACAACGTTTTAGCCAGGGGTCGATGCTCAGGTTGATTGGTCTGGTTATGCTCCTGATAGACATAATCGATTAGCCTCGTCCGGTGTGGTAGTCCTTCGTTCAGTGCTTGGTACGAATAACTTTATGCTTTGTACATATTGAGGAGTTCCATCTCGAGGATCTCATAAAAGAAAATGTATGTACATTGATTCTACTCGTGAAGAAGAAACTTAAAAAAAAGTATGTGCTCCGATCCGTCTCTTGGTAACTCTGACGACGTTCTCGATGTCTCTGTTTTTCAGGTTCCATGAGCTGTTGGAGTTCGACGATGTCAAGCACAGCTGCCGCCGGCGCCTGGCGGGGCACAACGAGCGGCGCCGGAAGAGCTCGGCGGATAGGCACGGCAGCGGCGGCGACCAGGACGGCCGGAGCCACCCAGGGAACCCGTCGCGGAACCACTTCCAGATCAGATAGATAGACCTGCCTAAGCATGCTCTCTCTCTTCTGTCATGCAGCTATAGCACTACCAATATGTACACCGGAGGAGTGTGCATATATACATGCGTGCTATGTTCAACTGCCAAAAAAACTTAGCTAAATATGCTGGTTGTAACCTTATCTGCTGGTCATTAAGCAGGGACTACTACAACCTAATTAATTGTGTGCGTCAGTAATCTATGGATGTATTATCGGATGTGTAATCTACTAATCTGTCGGCCTGTGCCGAACAGTAGTGATCTGTGCTGGCTGTGTACTGAGTATTGATTGTGCTAGCTCTGACACAATTTGTGGTTGTTGGAGTTCAAGCCCTCAAATCACTCTTGCTCTCGCGCCGGACAAAAGAGGAAAAAGAACAGTAACAATGGCAACGAACGCCCCGGCCGCTCGAACGGCCTATATATTGGCTTTGTATTGAAAAGATGGACTTGACTCAACTGCTATTACATGGCCTAATATAGCCTAACGGCGTCGCGGCGCCCGCACCATCCACCACAGCGAGCATAGCGCGCACGAACATGCTCCTCCCGGCAGACCCGGCCTTCCTGCGTTCCGAGCCACGAACTCCTCCGCCAGAACCGGTCTTCGCCTCCACTCGCCGCCAGATCGTGATCCTCTCCGCCAATGACGCCTTCCCAACGACTTGGCCTTCCTTGCGACTTGCTACAACCAGCATGCGCCGCACGTCATGCTGGACACGACCCTGGACGTGATCGCGAGCACACACACGGGCACCACCCGTCCAAGCCTACTACGTAACGTGGCCTTACCACCATCCTGGTTCGACACGAGCACTCCTAAACAAGCTAACTGACTCGATCACAAATCCTAACGAGCTAACAGACTCGAGCACAGACACGAACACTACCTAGGCCCGGCAATGGACGCCACCGTGCACACACACACGCGCCATTGCCTAGCAACACACACTAATCACGTCGATGAACACAACACGGCGTGGTTTATTCTAACAATGGTAACATTTTCTGTTTACCGAAACGGTACATTGGCTGGTTCTCAGTCTACGCATGCATGATTTTCTTTAATATACGCACTAATAATCTGGTGTGGGTACCTAGTGCTCCAAAGTTCTTTTTTCGATTATTGATGGTTAAAATTGGCACCGAGCCGATTTGGCGAAGCATACCAAGCTTGACTTGTTTATGATTAAAATCGACACCGAGACAAATCTGCGTGAGGTATTGGTGGTTAAAATCAGCACCGAGCCGATCTGATAGTATCATCCAACCTGGCGTGTTTATGGAATTGATTTGACCAGTTTGGAAGGAGTTCAAGTAGATTTAGGAAATCTTTCTAGATTTCGACTTGTTAAAGGGTAAAATTTCCCCCACCCTATAAATATAAAAGGTCATGACCCAATAATGTAATATATCATACAATCGATGTGAAAGGCTTCCCAGTCGATCAATTATACAATTTACTTTTTATCTCCAAACTCTAATCTCGCCCAACATTAGTTTTTCTTTCTTCAATTCGTTTATCCACGGCAATTGAGGACGTTCTGAGCAGCATGTCAATATCAGAGCAACCTTAGCCATGCCATCCTTGCCGATCCCTCCTAGGGTGACGATTCTAGTTTTCTAGCAAGACCCAGCCGGTCTGCTTTCAAGTTTATTTCCGATGACAGGACGATCAATGCTTTCGGTGAGATGGCACTAAATTACGTGAACATCCATAATTCTAAGGCTCCGTTCAGATTGCTTCAACTTCGCTATTTATTCACACTTTCATTCCATCGAAAACCGTGGTCACTTTCATAAACACTTTTGCTGCAATAAAGGATTTTTTACAGTGAAGTTTTAATTGAAGACTTTTACTATAAACGAGTCCTAAATTGTCTAAATGCTGTCGAGATTTCAGATATGTAACATTTGTTGATCGTGATGGGGACAGCAGCAGCAAGATTAGAGACTGTGCATGTGGTTGATTCATCTAAAGCTAACTTGACGTACGGCTTTCCAAAGATGTCTAATAAAAAAGACGGCTCACCTAATTAAAGCATTATTCTTTTCGCAGTTGGCTAGAAGCCTCCTCTTCCTTCCCGGCGACGGCGAAGAGGTAGGGTGAATTTGGTCTCTCCATGGCGGCTCCGATGAAGGTGGCGGCAGCGACGTCAACAACTTCATGACGACATAGAGAGTTAGGTTTCTGAACGGCGGCATGAAGACGGGGATGATGTCGCCGCCATGGAATAAAATTCTCCGGGTCCTTCCCCGTTTTGTCATGATCAGATCCAATCACAATGGAGGTCTAGAGAGATCTTTGGATCTAGTTTCTCTTCTTCTTCGGTGGCAGAAGCAAGATGGAGAAAGACACGAGAAAGAAGATGGTGCTCAATTCCGTCTACAGGAATGTTGGCCGCCATTCATTGGGTTGTGGCACTGCTTCTTGTTGAGCCGTCTATGGCGCACGGAGGCCACTTGCCTATGTAGTCATCCGTATTAACCGTCACATAGGTTTGGAATCGAGTTTTGGAGCTATATGTTGAGTACTCTTGGTTGTTCTCTTTGGTTTACAGAATGCTTGTAATTCGAGTATGTATTCAACTACACATTAATATAAGTCATCTTTCCATAAAAAAGACATAACGTATTTTAAAAAAAATAAAAAAGAGCAATGATTGAAAAAAGTTACTTACTAGCTTGTGTTCGTCTTGGAATCGTTCTTGCCCGTGGACGTGTTCGTCTTGTGAAATTTCTGTATGGTTCATCGGCAGAGCTCATCGTCGTACTACTATCGTAGCCCGTCCGTCGTTTGCCTGCTGCGACTGACGACTGAGGACGTACGGGGCGATTGGCTGCGATTCGCCCCGTCGCGTCAGCGACGCAAAAGCACTGAAGGCTCTGTGGCCTATGGATATAGGCCTCGGCCCAGCGTCCTGCTGCCGGCTACGTACTCCTCCTGTACCGTAGAGAAAAAAGGCGGAGGCTCGAGGACCGCGCACAGTGCCGAGGTGGGCACGGATGAGATGAAGCCACCGGGCTCCACTCCACTGCTGCTGGTGCGTACGTGGGGCCCTTGCTCAACTCCTGTAGATTCTTGGTACGGCACACGGCCTCCTTGCCCTGGCACACTTCTCGTGACTCTGCACTGCCTCTCTCAGATGCCTTTAACACAGGGGCAGACTCGTCTTTTCTACACCCCCCCCCCCCCCACCGGCCTGCTCGTGCTTCAGTAAGCCTGCACCTGCGTACTTGTATGGGGCGTTTATGATGCTGTCACGACGCTGATCACAGCAGCGTTTGTGTTGAACTTGATTGAGGTCTTGAGAACAGCAGATCTTGAAGGAAATCAAACATGGCAGAGCAGCACCACTGGTCTCGCTCGTCTTTACCGCGCGCAATGACGGGCAAGAGGGGTTACATAAAAAGAAATGACGGGCAAGGGGGAATCAGAGAAAGGCGAGGCGGCAGATCGTACGTGGGGCATCGGCCCGACGAGGGCGGCAGCTGACTCGAAGCCTTGTCCTCACGCCGGCCAGCGCGGTCGCCGCTTGCCCGTCGTCATGATCGTCGGCCCTCCCCTCCCCTCCCCTCCCCTCCCCTCCCTGCCCCAGCCAACATCATCAGTGATCAGAGATTCAGAGGAGAGATCGGGTGCGCACCACTAGTATGATGTGAGCAGTGAACGAGAGATACGATACGAGGGGCGTAGTACGTGAAACGGCGTCAGCTTTTCCAGCCGCCGTCCGCCCGTACTCGCCGGTGACCGATGAAGCAGGCCTTCTCGGATCACGTGCGCGCGCAGTGCCTGTCAGCGATTGCCAATCCCTCCGCCCTCCGGGCCTCTCGGGTCCGCCCCGCCCGGCGCCCGGGATCGACCTCGCTGCCCGCCGAGAGCAAGACGGCAAACGCGAGACGGCGAGGGCAAGGCCAGGCCAGGCCCCCACGGAGGAGCCACTGGTGGTGTGCCGCCGTGCCTGCCCGACCCGACTGGACGATTCGTGGCGTGGTCCCTTGGGCGCGGGCGGCACGGCACGGCTCGTCGGATGACCGCTCCCTGCCCGTACTCCGTGTACTCGACGTGCATGCGCTCGCGCGCCCGTACACGTACGAAAAGTCGGCGACTCGATCCACGCGTAGGCCCGTAGCGTAGCTTGGCTTTCCGCCCCGGTCCGTGCCAGCAGGGCCGTAGCCGTCGGTCGCTTTTGAGGCTTAGCTGCTGCTTTTCCTTGGCTTGGCAGCGCGCGATTTGGAAGCGTCCACTGACCACTCTGCTGCGGCTAGCTGGCTAGCGATGTTTCTGCTAGGCCACCGCGTAGCTGTGCCGAGCACTCTAGCTAGCTGATAGATCCGATACCATCTGACTGACGGGCGCGGTCTCTGTCCGCACGCACGTCGACCCAACCCAGCCTGTTCACGTTGCCAACAGGCTGTGACTGCTCACGTCAACTCGTGACGGTTAATTACCAACATCTGCGGGGCGTGTTTTGCGAGTGCAGTAATTGGAGTGACACGACGTGTGTCGTACTATGCTAGCTAATCATCTATCGCAAATTGGAGGGGTTTTACGTGGTATCAGCAGCACGGATAGGTTGGTTTCCATGCCTACTCTATGATGGGTATCACACTCCGAAAATGCTAAACCGGACCTCTTCAAATCCAACTCTTAGGTATTTCGAATTATTGTTAGGTCATCTTACTAGGTGTACATTGCCACAAAGCTCGTTCCTAATGCAAGTACGTGCGTTCATCTTTCTCACCGTGGTTTTGCGTCCACATGCTAGTTCAGGCGGCATGTCTCACCATCACTACTTGACTCTCGCTGTGTTCGTCGGATGCCCAACGGTTGTTCTCACTTGCAAGATGCTTATCTGGGTTAGTCAAAAGCAATTGCCTTTAGTCAACGATTGGTTATTTGTTTGGCTGCCAGTAAGCTATAGTATCTAAGAATGGCAATTATTGTGTCAATCTAGATTTTTCCTATGTAAATTTTTATCTCTGATTGAATACGAGTATTTAAGAGTTTATATAGCTTAGCATGAAAGATCAGCATTAAAACCTTTCTCACTGAAAATAATATTTTTATAGGTATGTTTGCTAGTCAAGTTTTATACTAAAGATCAGACGAACTAGTAATATACTCATATAAGTATGTTTACTATACATCATAGATTAAAGGACACCGAGAGTACGATTGGTTGCACCTGAAGTTGATACCCCTTAAAAAAGTTTAGTCCCAACCGAAAAGTCTGCAGGAATTTATTCTGACCTTTTACTCCAATTTTTTTTCTAGCCATGATAATAACCAAATTTATTCCACATAGTACGTATGGGCCAATGAGAGCGATGGCCTGTAGTGACACTACGAGAGGTTGCTCTCTACAAAAGGAAAAGGGAAGACATAACAGGGTGATAGAGATGTCCAAATGTCATACCTGTTCACAGATTATCGTGGCCTTATTACCATGAGCAATTGTGACATGTCTTTTTCAGTTAAGAAAAACTGCAAAGCATCGAGTAGCAGTAAATCCTACATAGTACTAACTAATTAAAGAAAAAAATTAGTATATCTGGCTAACTGATTGTATGCATTAAACCATTTATTAAATTCTTATTGCTCTAACCATAGGCCTTAAACATGGGATGGGCATCGTGGAATTCTTGGTAGACTTCTAGTTTGCGAACA
This sequence comes from Digitaria exilis, assembly GCA_015342445.1. Classification (NCBI taxonomy): domain Eukaryota; kingdom Viridiplantae; phylum Streptophyta; class Magnoliopsida; order Poales; family Poaceae; genus Digitaria; species Digitaria exilis. The sequence continues at coordinate 112,982 of JACEFO010001827.1, read as the reverse complement.
GATGATGGCTGTAACGTCAAAATCTGGCTTGACATCGACCAAAGAAGCTCCTCTAGGGTTTGTTCGGCCTGGCTGGGCCACGCATGAAGAAAATTCAAAGACTTATCTTGTGAAGCCGAGCTCCTTAGCATTTTGCTAGAATTTAGAAGGCCCAATTAATTAGGATCAGCAAAGTGTGTGGTTCTCATACAACACTATTCCACATCACAGATTTTAGCCAGTCTAGTTTGGTCCAAAGTCAGTAACAGTGATTGATAGTACCCATCCTGTTGTCCTGCAAAGAATATCTACACAACCAAACATGCGGCAGAGTGATGGTACTGTGAAAAAAATGCTTGATCATGGTGCGGTGAAATCGCGAAAGCAACAGGTTACACAAAAAGCAGCAGGAATCCTGGAAAAGGTAAAAATTCCTACGGCACGTAAGTAAACAATTGTTCTCCACCGAACATTTAATTACCAAAAATGGGAAGACGTTGGCACTAAGCTCACGAGTGCGCAAAAGTCACTCGTTAAGACACGAGGCAAATATGAAATGAGACGCAACTTACTTCCGGATATAATCCAGCACGAATCCAAATATTCCGTTGCTGTCAATTTTTACAATAGATGTGTACTGGTGTAGTCGATTGGCGACTTTGACGGTGAAGTACGCAAAGTACATGTTAACATGTGGAAGCATGTAATTTTGATCGTATATTTGAAAGTGACTGTCGTTAACGCGTGGCCTCTAACTTAGTTTTTTTTTTTAGATAAGGCATCTAATAACTTAGTTGAGCGGGGATATATAGATGTAGACCGTGAGGATAGATGTTTAGTACTACCATCCTAATTCCTAATTGTACGGATTTAACGTGACAGGCTTTTGTATATATACGGTAAAGCGCCAAGCCATGCATCCAACCAATCATTTCGCCGGAAATTACCGCGGTCATTATTTGGCATCAGATGCCGGCGAAGAGGAGTGACTAGTGAGTACGTACTCGGCGCGCGCGCGGGAGACGAGGCCCGTGTCCGCTCCGGTCCGGTCGTCCCGTCCGGCCGGGTCCCCGTGCCCCTCGTCGTCGCCTCCCCGCTGCGCTCCATCGATCAGGGCCACGCCCCCACGGTACGGCGCCCACTCGCTCCCAGTCGCCGGACGGCAACATGGCGGGGCCCGGCCAGCCGCGCGGCGTCAGCTCCGGTGGCGCGTCCGGCGGGCCTCGTGTGGTACGACGCGGAGCCGATCGAGCGAGCCAGTCACCGGCGTAGTACGACGACGCGTCGTAGTTCCCGTACCAGCCAGCGATGAATGCGCCCGAGCCCGGCGAGCCCCACCACCCCCCGTCGCCCCCGATCCCACGCATGAAAGCGTCGTACGCTGGCTTCGATGCCCGATCAGCCCCGGGCCCGGTCGCTGCATCGCTCACTTGCCCATGCCGTGCGCTGCTCGGTCTCGCACGGGAAGCGGGTTGGGTAACTCGGGTGTGCTTCCCTTCGAACAGATGATTGGGGTCGTCTCGTCTCGTCTCCGGCTCGCGCAAGGACTGGTGGGATGGGTGCGCGCTTGGCCAGAGAGCTTCGTATAGGCGACTGTGGAATTCATACGTGAGACGACCGAGGCCTGGCCGGCCGGCCTCGGCTGCCCACGCGAAGGCGAGGAACACATGAGGATCGGATGTGCGACGCAACCGCAAGTTTCAGTGGTGGTGTGCTACTGTCCTACAGCTCACTAGCTGCTAGTACCTCTCTAGACGGCTAGACTCTTTCCGTGCTTTGATGACAAAACAAAGAGAACTTCGTTCCGTCATGTTTTTCTTTTAGTTTAAATTAAATGATTCCGTCATGTTTTTCTTTTAGTTTAAATTAAATGATTCCGTCAAGTTGAAGATGGACAAACAAGAGTACGCATGTTCCCATGCGGAACCTAGCTAGTCTGGTTACCGCAATGGAGCTTGTGGCCAAAGCAACAAAGTGCATACCCAAATTCGAATCCTTGCATCATCTAATTTATGAGGTAAGAAAAACTCCAAAAAACAGGTTAAGTAGTTTTGTTGGCCAGTGATCCATACTGTGCCTTCTAACCCAGCTATTCTCACGTTCTTTCTATTCCTGTGTTAAGAGTCGGAGAGACCTGATTGCAAGTTTGCAACTAGTTCTAGGCTTCCATCAGTCTGTATATTGGCGGTTGCACGATATGTGCGCTTTGTTTGCAACTAGTTCCCCGTGTAACATTATTATCACAGCTCCACCTGACCTTTTGCTTTGCTTCTTTGACAACGACACACTCTAGTAATAACGATGATCATGTATAGCCATACGCATGCATACGCACGCTGGCCAGCCATCATGTACATGCGCAAGTGTACGCGTACATGTAGGTACACGTACCCGCTGTTGCACGGGGCCCACATGCGCGCCCTGCCTCCACACACACGGCACCCGCCTTTATATCCCTCTCAACCTTTTTCCCACTTCTTCTTCGTCTTCCACTCAAGTCATGAGTGCCTAGCTAGCGCAGCCCCAGAGCTCCACCTCGCCAGTCTCCCAAGCCGCTCCTTGATCGCCTCCTCCCTCGCCACCGGCGCCGCCATGGACCGCAAGGACAAGTCCCGCAGGGGCAGGGTCTCCTCGAGCTCGGCGGCGGCGTCCATGGCCGCGCTCGCCGCCGCCGCGGCGGCCGGCGGCGATGGCTCGAGCTCCGGGTCGCCCGAGGGTTCGTCGCTGCCGCCGCACGGGGAGGAGGACCAGAAGCCCGCCAAGCTGGCGGCGGTGGGCGGGGCCACCAGCGCCTCGCCGGTACCGGCAAGAAGGGGCGCCGCGGCGGCGGCGGGCGCCGGCGGCGGGCCGAGGTGCCAGGCGGAGCGGTGCAACGCCAGCCTGAACGACGCCGGGAATTACTACCGGAGGCACAAGGTCTGCGAGACCCACTCCAAGGCCGCCGTCGTGCTCGTCGCCGGCCTCCGCCAGCGCTTCTGCCAGCAATGCAGCCGGTAAGCCCCCGCTCCCGTGCCCAAACCCTCTCCGGTCTCAATTTCTCCTCATGGCTGCCCGCCCATCCATGCTCGACTTGCTCTAGAGCACTGGCCACTTTGTTTTTTGCAATCCGTACTGTTAAATTAAACGAGCTTAATTCGTCACGGAAAAAAGAAATCACCGCCTGAGGTGTGCATGATTCTCCTAAGCTTGTAGCTTTTTCTTGGATCATGGACTGCATGATGAGCAACCTAGCTGTATTTCGTCCTGATCGATGATGGTCTCAGCTCTAAGATCTTGCGATCGTTTCTCTCATCATGCAAGCTCTTGCTCTTGGACCATGCTCGTTTTTTGCTTCTTGAGTACTTGTTGGCTATCCACCAACAACTGCAAAATAAACCCTCACAACCTCAAGCGTCGTATAGCACTAATAACTGTTTCGTTCAAAAAAAAAATATAGCGCTAACTGTAGCAGGTGGATTTGGATATAGTAGTTCCTATTTTGGTTATGTTTGCAGCCACTGGTTTAGCTAGATTCTATCTGTGACTGTGATTGTAAGCCAAACGATAAGTTGCTCCGTTCATCGCACACCCTGACGATGCACTGAAAAAAAATGGATCAGTGGAGCTTGCTGTTTCTAGGACGCTGTGCATTTGGAGTAACTAGCCGTAGTAATTTTTTTTCTTTTTTGGAGAGAGTAACTAGTGGCAGTAGCTCAGCCATGTGTATGCTTCAATTCCCCCAGCGGTGTAGTAATTTTAAAAGGAGGGAATGTGGGTAAAGGAGGCGGACTAGGTTTTCATGCTTTCACCTCAGGGGATTCTTCGCTTTGCTGCTGCACCAGAGCATCGCCGTTCCCATTTTCGTTCGTCTTCGTCCACATGGGAGAGGTTGAGCGAGCGTTTACACGCAGGACATAACATTGTCCTTTCCCCTTGCTTGCTTCGAAAGGCTTGTGTGTAGTGCTCCACGTCGGGTCCCTGGCGTTAGCTTTTTGTCGGTGGAGTGTGAGCATGGCGAGCGATGGAAAGAGCTGAGCTTGACCAGCCAAAGGAGGATCAGAGTAGCCGGCCGGCCAGGCTTTAGCTAACACACACAACGGCCGGACCCAACCGCTCTGGTTCTTCCGGCATTCAGGCAGTGAGGCAGATTCGGCCTTCCCAATTCAGCCAAATCTGATGAGTTCTTTAATCAGTGGCATGTTGTGTGCTAATGATGTGGAGCATACAGCCAAGTTGCGGACAACCAATAGTTCCCGTCTCTGTCCCTGATGATGCTTTCTTTACATGTGCTTCTCTCTGTTGGGCCATCTTGTTCTGTGTTTCAGAATTCAGAGCATAAAAACTAGTACAAGTGGCAAGCACTTGCAGTTGCATCATATAGATGTCATGCTGGAATGGTTTTTCCAGATCGGATTAAGTCAATTCACTGTTGATCTTGTTCTTCTGCGTTCTTGAGACTTTTCCAACTTGTGCACCTCCACCACCACCACTTGTGCAGGACCTCTGCAACTTGGTGGTAGCTATGCAGTGGCCTGATGTCAATGTGCACAGTTCTTGTTGGTCCCTGGTTGTATTGTACCAGTACTGTTCATGCTGTCCTAGCTCTGTTGAGGCTCTCAACGATAGAGACATGCCTGTGTATGGCGTTTACACTACACTAGCTGCTGCACATTGCTAGCTCACTAGTAGTGAGTGGGTTAAGTGGAACAAACAAAGTACTTGTGGAGTTGTGGTCCTTTGGATTTAAAGCTAGTGTGTACGTCGTGTCCTAGACAGGTCCGATGTTCGGAGTTCTTTTCAGTGTCCATGATGCTCCTAATGAACCTAAGTAATCAGTTGCCTTTGACAGTAGACTGAAAGTTTAGGTAGCCTGCCCTCATCCTCATGCATCACTGAGTAAAGTTTCACAACCTTCCCCCCTGTTGGAAACGAGAATGGGAAGCAGACAAGATCACAAGACAACACTTGCTCTGATCTTCTTCAGGTGTTGCTATCCGAATTAAGGCTCTGAGCGGCTAAACAAGTTCACCGCTGAGATTTGAAGTTTCAGCGCCTCCTTTTGACCTTTCTGCTGAAGTGGACAGGCCAGCCCTTGGTTGGGATCGATCGATGATAGAAGAGGACAGGACCGATACGCTTTTGTTGTGTCGCTGCTTTTGTGCGCACGCGCATGTGGGCGCGCACGCACGGCACCAGATTCCGGCCAGCGAATTGAAGCCCTCTGCACTGGATGCCATGACCGGCACGCAGATAACTTTCGGCGATTCGTTTTGAATGCTCGCCGGTGCACTTCGTACCTCGCCGTACCCACGCAGTCCCCTCGCCGTCTCCGGTGTCCCTCCGATGAGATTTGACGCCAGTACGCGTGCAATTTGCATTGGATATATATGATCGACGTTTCCTTTTTGTTTGTTCAGATGATAATGCCCGTGTTTTTTTCGCCTGCTCGTATGGTAATACAATCTTTGACACTCTTGATCGGTTTCCGTTTTTGTCTGCAGGTTCCATGAGCTGGCGGAGTTCGACGAGACGAGGCGGAGCTGCCGCCGGCGCCTGGCGGGGCACAACGAGCGTCGCCGGAAGAGCTCGGCCGACACGCACACCGGCGGCGGCGGCGGCGGAGATGGGTGTCGCCACGCCGATCAGGACGGCCGGGGCCACCAGGGGAACCCGCCGCCGAACCACTTCCAGATCAGATAAACCTATACCTAAGCGTGCTCTCTCTCTTCTGTCATGCAGCTAGCACGTATCCATGTACTACGTCTACCGTACCCCCTGTGTCGTACGTCGTGTACAACTCTCTAGTATCTACGTGCTGACTTGGCAGCCGCACATCACCTCCTGCAATAACGTGACGTGCTCGCGCGTGCACCGGCCGGAGGTGTACGTGCTACGTGTTGGTCGATCTGCCACGAAACCTTAGTACTGGATTATCCTGATTGTCTTGTAACCTAAACCTGCTGGCAAATTAAGCAGGGACTGCTAGAGTAATTGTGTGTGCCCTAGACAGTAATCTGTGCAGGCTGTGTATTGATGTTGTTGTGCTCTGATAACCGAAGTAATATATGCTATCTGTTCCAGTGGTATTTTGATGGGTAGTGCTCGAAAGTTTTTGCATTTTTTACGAGGACTTTTACAGCGCACAATACTACACTATACTAGTGTTGAAAAAGGACTAGTATAAAAAGATCCGATGGCTAATATTAATTGTATACTACTAAAAATTCTCCTGTGGTATGGATGGTATACCTAGATGGTATAGGTAGTATGAGGGTATTATAGGAAACAACAACAATAACATCAAGCTAATTTAATTTACATATGTTTATTTTTTTTCTATCTCTCGATTCTTTCCGTCTTTCTAGGCGTAGGCCGGCTAGGTTTTTTTTTTTGGATGGGCCCGTTACTGACGACCGTCGGAAGGAGGCCCGCTGTTCGTCGCCGCCGGGGCGGCAGATATCCACAACCGACCGCACCGATGACATAGCCGCGGCTGTTGGAGCTCGGCTGGACGGGCCGACCGGGGCTGATCTTAGGTGATCTGCGATGACCTCACGTACGTGCTGTACACGCGGCTACCTCGCCGGCGCCGCGCTGCCCAACGTGATCGAGGCAGGTCCTGTCCCCGGCGCCCCCCACCCCCCCTCTGGCGAGGCCGTCATCCTCGGCGACGGCAACACCAAGGTGGTGTACGTAGCCGAGGAGGACACGTCGGCATGAGCGGGCGGGATGGCAGATGTTGTACGTTAACCCACCAGCGTACCTAAACGCTACGGTCTTGCGTTCTTGGGCGATTCGAGCGGTGTCGCTCGTGCACACGGCGTACAGCGTGGGGGAGACCAACTTCGGCGGGGGCGGCCACCAGGCGCTGGCGAGCTTACCCGGCCGCCACCGTGAGCGAGTACGTCGACAGGCTCCTCTGAGTTTTATGTGCAGGGGCACAAGTGTCTCCTTCTTCACTGGTGTCAGTCTGCTGCATATTTCTATGCATCTACGTATGCACGGATATGCTATCCGGTCGACTCAGATAGTCGGATGATGTTCATCTCCCTTTTGCTGGCCAAGCCAGTACGTGCTTGCTTGCTGTATTACAATGTTCCCTTAAAACTTTAGTCTATTCGTCTGTACCCTGTAGTTGGCAGTAAAAACCCACCTTTTGGGCCTGGTTACAGTGCTTGCTGTTGTATTACAATGTATGCATGGACCTGGTTTTATAAAGCAACAAAAGAAAGAGAACAACCCAGACAGTAAGGAACTTGACAACTTATGAGATGCACTTTCACGTTAAATATATACATGAAAGGATTGTCAATTTTCTGAATACGCAAATTGTTCATAGCAAAAGACAAATAGTAAAGTCAATTGAATTTTTTGTTTGGTGTTCAAAGTTTGGCATTCTGCTCTGGTTTGGTACAAAGACATCCTACTGGGGCAAGATTTTGGCATACCACTTATTTATGAGAGCCGGAGATATTGTAACTAAAAGTAATTTATCAGAGGAGCGAACCAAGCTATACACGAGCAGAAGGAAGCATTTTAAGCACAAAATCCAATTAAAAAGACAACTCGAGTGATAAACATGAGCGAATGTCCGTCTATGTCTAGACATGAATGAAGTTAGTATTACACTTGGTATTTAGCACATCAGATTATCATCCATTGTATCTTGTTCCCCTGCCTTTTGCTTCCATGTTGTTCCCCTGCCTTGCTTTTTACTACTGGGTAGGTACGGGGATCAGTCCTTTTGGGGAACTGCAGCTCCAGCCGGTCTTCTTCCCACCATATTTCCAACATCACAGTCAATGGCAAATCATGAGAAACAAAACTAACTTGACCCATTACTGATGTGCACATACGTGTACTTGATCAAATGCATAAGCTGGCGCTTCATTGTAAGGATGAACTCTTTCGTTCAAAGAAAATTTGTAGGGATGAACTGATGGTTGTTATGACTGTTACTGGATTGGAACTGTAAGACAGATCTTCACCATAAAGATTTAATGAAACACAAAAGAACTATTTTAGAAAATACTTTGAAAATGTATGGGCACATCTAAACATGAATTCTATATATGCTTGTTGCGCTACATCTAAATTCAAATTAGATGGGAGACACTCAGACACCACACCCTAAAAGGATGAAACTATAAGCATGGAATACATAGAAAGCAGTCAACACACTTCATATTCTTACAGCTTGTAGCAGTTTAATCAACATAGGAAAAATAGACTCCAACTTTGTAGTTACAAAGAGTTATCTACATTAGCTATGGTGAACTATTGATTTTTTTTAGACAATGGAAATCAATATTTTCCGTCCCTGCGGTTCCGCACACAGCGTTTGAAGTTTAAGCTTAATACATTTCTTCAGCTCCCTGGCTGAGATCAAAGGAACAAAAATCAAGAACAAAGTCTATTATTGAATTTCCATCCGCCTCTTGCGAAGACCTCCATGGCAATGATCTCCATAGCAAGGCTCGCCGAATGGAGCTTTTCCTTTGTCCCATCACGCTGCAACAAATGGTGAACTATTGATGAAAAGACAAACCGTGCATTCACAGAGAACTCCTGGGCCCTGGCCAAGCATTACTGTGAATAAAACTAAGATGAATTCAGAAAGAAACCATTAGTATCAGTCTATCTGAACTTTTACCAACCGAACCCTTCAATCACGATGCGGAGCTGCAGAAGAGGTGTCCTCGACCGGAGGGCGGCGGCCATGAGGGGCTTCGGGGTTCGGGCGCTCGCACGTAAAGGGGCACCACGGAGGGCAGGCAGAGGCATGATCACATGTTGATGACGACGATGAGGCAAGACCAGCAGCACACAAGACAGGAAAAAAATGAGACGGCAGCGGCACGCGGAGTCGCCTTGGCTGGTGGATTGGCAGGGGCGCCACGGGGAGGACACACCCCTCCGACGCTCGCCGGTGGCAGCTCATGATCTTGCACGAAGAAAGTTCGGGGAGTCAGGAAGGAAAACGATTCAATTAAGAGATTTACTTCCCTAGTAAGAATGACTAAGTTACCTTACAAATGGATGGCTCGATCTTCTCCATACCTTATACTACTAAGAGGTAGTATTGTGCACCGTAAAAAGCCTCTTTTTTACATCTCTATCGATCTAGAAGCTGTCTAGATGTCAGACACATGACATTTTGTAAACCTGTTCGATGTGGTGAAGGAAAGGGTATGCAACAGAAGAAGACCCTGACAGAGTTGTCGAGTCATGAAAGTAACTTGACGGTTCTGAAAGGTGTCTATTAACTTGTCACTCCATACTTTACTCGCAGCATCAAGTATTCAAGTCCTTGGGGTCGATCCATCGACAAACGTCCCATCATGGCATGTTATGTTTGGATCACAAATTAAAGGGCCGTCGTCATGATCCTCAGTGGTGACCAACGATGGCATGAAGTAGATTACCATGATGCTCGCTGGTAGCGTATGATTTACAACACTATGGGTTCGGGTCGGAGTTACTCGTTGAAAGAGATTAATTCCACTCTGCTGGTGTTATGGGTAGTCACCGTAGCCCACACGCGTGTAGGTTCCTAACACCTACTACTCTGTTTTTCTTTTGCGTGTGAAAGAGATGCAGCAGAAGAATAAGCTCCCCATCTACTCAACCACAGCCACCCTGCTATTTGCATTTCCATGTACCAAGCACACCATGATACACCAAGCAAATTTTTTTGAGGGAGTGATATACCAAGCAATTACACTACTACACAGGGGCGCGTCGTAACAAAGAGAAAGCGAGAAGCCCACTCGCTTAAGCTACTCCCCCAGCCAGGGCCCCAGATAACTGTTTGAGGGGAAAACTGAAGCCCAAAGAAGTCCTATTCCCACATGGGCCACTTTTCTCCCATAAAGGCCCTTTTCATTCGATTTGGATATTCCAATTTAGGCTTTTCTACAGCCAGTGTCCGTCCTTCCGTGTGCTGCCGCATTTTGGATCATCTAATTTTAAGAACAGCATATAGTTTTAATTGCACAACTGTGCATGTTGTGCTACACCTATATGGATTTTCTCATAAACATTACCACAAGAGTACGCCTCCATGGATCTACTTAATAAATTAAACTATGTCTTAAAATTTGGAATTCTGCAACTTTCCAAAGTCATCTTTGTATTATATGTTTGCCTCCTCACGCTAAATGTTCCTCTGACTTCATTATTCTAACTGAGTCACTAATGTGTGGGCTCAACCAAACTTGGACCCACGTGTCACTCCATAATGAGATCTTCTAACTTTGCACCATAACTTTGTCTCACTGTTCATTACGTGGGATGCGTAGTGACTAAAAGCATCTCTAAAAGTGCCTAAAAAATAAACTCTGAATTTAGGACTTTGTATTCAATTATTGGGAGGAAAAAAACCTCATCCAACAATTCCCAAAAGGATTGGGAGCTGAGAGAGTAGAGGTAAATTTAGCTCTAGATGAAGTTATTATTGGAACTTTGGAAAAAATTAAAACAAATTTAGACAACTGTTGGAGCTTTTTTTTTTGTGTTTACTCCCAAAACTAACTATTGGGATGTTTTATTGGGCACTCTTGAAGATGCTCTAAAAGTTAGAGAAACAATTTTCTGAGTTTGTCTATGTGCGTACGAACATCTTCATATTAATGGATGCATGGTACGGTAGTTGTTTTTTTTAAAAAAATGTTGCTCCTCATCAACCGATTGAAATGTTTATTTATCTAGCAATCACCATATTTTACAACAGAATTTGAGGAGACGTGCTACAATTGCGGGACTCGGAACGTATTGTTCGGAAGCTGAATTGAGTTGTGTCATGACTTCATCAAATCGAGAGTTACAAGAACCTTCTGGAAGATCAAGAACCCTAGTTTACATCATCGCTGGAGCCAGACAGTGGTGGAGGTGGCAGTGGTCGAGACTTGAGCGTCTCGTTTTGGCGGAACCGTGGAAGCTAGCGGGTCGCGAGAAAGATGGGTGGGGAAAGATAAAAGAGAGCAGAGAGGGTGATGGATCTGAGCTGTCAAATGGAGATCTAATGGTTGTAATTCGTGAGTGATCTAAAAAAGAGACAAGGACAATAAATCATGCCCAGTAAAATGTTTAGAATGCTACTCCCTTGTTTCAAATTATAAGTCGTCTGAACTTTTTTACCCTAAACTTGACCACTCAATCCGATTTAGTACTGTTCAATCGATAATCTATGCCAGCATATAAAGAGTAGGGGATGCTGAAGGTCCGGTATAATTCCTGTGCTGCATAAGTACGTTTACTGGGTGACATAACACGTGAGAATATCGTCATCATTTTGCGGAACAAGGATGACGAACAGATATAGATGACATGTTTTGTGGTAATGCGGCCATCCCCCCGTCACGTGTTCACACCGATTGCGCTAACAAACTGCTCGAGTTCTTGTCCGCTGTCACTGCGCAAAACAGGAGCCACAAACAATTTCAAACCTCTTCGATTATTACCACGGCAAACACGCCATTACATCGAACACATGCGGCGTGCCATGCATTTCCGACCAAAACACGGCGACCCTCCCCCCGCCGTCACGGCGACAGTGGTGCCCCGCCGCCGGACGGGGAGATCTCGCTTACGAGCCTCCGAAGCGCGACGCACGACGACCCGCCCTCCGCCACGGCGTTCCTGCACGCGGCCTTCATCTCCGCTGCCTTCTCCCTCGCCTTCCTCCCCTCCTCCGTCCCACCCATCACTCCCCTCACCGCCCGCTCCAGCTCCGCCGCCTCCACGAAGGGCTCCGCTCTGCCCCCGTCCATGTCGTCCTTGAGCCGCACGGCGACGCCCATGACCCTCACGAGCTCGAACGCGTTCAGGTGCTGCTCGCCGTAGAGCGGCCACGGCACCATCGGCACGCCGAACCACAGGCTCTCCAGCGTCGAGTTCCACCCGCAGTGCGTCACGAACCCGCCCACGGCAGGGTGCGCCAGGACCTCCTTCTGCGGCGCCCACGACGGCCACACGAGCCCGCGACCCCGCGTCCTCGCCACGAACCCGCCGGGAAGCATCGCGTCCAGGTCGGCGTCCGTCGGGAGGCTTGACCCGGCGACCGGTGGCCCCCGCAGCACCCAAAGGAAGCGGTGGCCGCTCCGCTCCAGCCCGGCGGCCACCTCCCCGACCTGCGCCGTGTCCACGAACCCTTTGCTCCCGAAGCAGAGGAACACCACCGAGCCCGGTGGCTGCGTGTCCAGCCACTGCACGCACACGTGCGGCTGTGGTTGCTCACGCGCGGCGGCGAACCAGAGCACCGGGCCGATGGCGTGGATCGTCGGAGCCGGGCGCCCCGGCACGCAGCGGCCGTCCGTGATCGCGGCGAGCACCTCGCCCTCGAGCTCGACGGAGGAGTTGATGATGATGGCGTTGGTGTCCATGAAGCGCCGCCCGTAGTGCTCGAACCACTCGTAGTTGCCGATCTTGCTCCCCGTCAGGCACTTCGGCATGTAGGACATCGGCACCGGCGGGAGGCCGGGAACGTTCACCGTGCCTCCCGTCGTCTCATTGAGGTGCTCGCGGAGCACCGGCAGGCGCAGCATGAGGGCGAGGAACGCGCCCGTGGAAGCGAAGTACACGTACCGTGGCACGGCGAGCTCGCCGGCGGCGACGTCGAGCAGGGCCGTGCAGAAGAGGTCCACGACGACCGCGGCCACCGGGGACGACAGCCCGGCGATGGCCTCCTCGACGTGGGGCGCGTGGCGTTGGATGTACCTGAAGTTGAACTCCTCGGAGGCGGCGTAGTCGGTCGGCGGCTCGACGGCGGGGAGGTTGAGGAAGCGGATGGCGAGGCCGCCGGACGCCGCCTCACGGCGTACGTGGCCGTCGACCTCGGACGCCTTGGCAGCCGTGGGCGCCCGCATGACCAGCACGGTCAAGGAGAGGGCGCCGCCGCTGGCATCGAGCATCCGCTTGCCGGCGGTGACCATGGACATGAAGTGGCCGGATTCCCAGCACGGGACGAAGAGGATGGTGGCGGAAGCCATGGATCGATCGATCATGGAGTGTGGGTTTTTTTTTTTCTTCTGTCGCCTAACGTGACAATGCTCTTTAATGGACTGAAGTGGTTGCGTCACAGAAGTAACGGAGAATCGGTGGCGTTGCTTTGTTTTTATGCGAACGGACAAGAGACGTAATTCGATTCTACAATACTACAAGATCCTAGTGAGTGTTGTTCTAGTCGATGACACCAGATTGGCGTCAAGCGCAACGATACCGCTAGAGGGTGCCCGTTAAGTCTTATTTTGTGGTGTACTTTTAATCTGCCTTTAGGACTCCTGAATCATAACGAAGAGCAATTTCTATAGTTCAAACAGTCTCCAGACACCCGTAAAAAAATGTGTTCCATGTGAAAGCCTGCACTGTGTCTCCAAAAATGTCGAACCGTGTGCCTCTTTTGTGAGCAGTGTTGGACGAATTCAGTCAGTACCGTACTTGCAGAGGTGAGGTTGTCGTGCTTGCCTTTGGCCTTTGCCTTGCACATAGAGAGGGAGAGAGAGAGAGAGAGCAAATGTACAATGCGGCAATGCCAGCTGAGATATTCTGTCCTTTCTTGTAGGATGCAATAATTAGAAGCTACCGAATCTTATCAAAATCTTTATCCTTGCCTATCATTATACAAAGAAATCGATTTTCTCATTCCTGTAGTAAAACCTCAATTTTACAGTTTCAATGTAGTACCTACTAACGTGAAACCTTTGTTATGGTAAGAGAAACTTTTATAACAATAAGCGCTTTGCCTGATGTTAATACATAAGACTGAGAAAAAAGAAAGAGCACAATGCAACTGAGTCTAAGGCCAAAAAAAACACCATTCCCTCCATTCCACAACATAGGTACGTTTAGGAAAAAATATACTTACCCCCCCTGTCGGTGCCTGATTGCTCTCGCCCAGCGGGGGCCGTCCTTGGTCGAAGTTCGCCATCGGGAACGAGGATTGCGCAGCGCTGGTCCCCTACCTGGCGCGCCAACTGTCGGTGCCTGATTTGGTCACACTGGCACAAACAAGTGATTGCGGTGCTAATCTACTCGCTGCCCCGATGGCGGGTGTTGAGACAGGGGTTTTTATCCTGGTTCCGGCCACGGGGCCGTACGTCCAGCAGTGGTGCGGGGCACCGGTTTACGTGTTGCTCGTAGTAGGGGGTTACAAGCAAGGTGGGAGAAGGAGATGAGCTCCTAAGTCCCTGAGTCTAGCTTTCGTTAGCTGAGTGTCGTGTGTGTGTGTCTGGCTGTGTATGAACCTGCTGTCCCTTGTGGTGTCGACTTGCCCTTTTCATGGGCTTCCCTTCCCCTTTTATAGACCAAGGGGGAGAGCGGGAGTGCATGTGTTCGTCGTGCTGTTGTTGCTAAGTGCACTGTTCTGTCCATGCCGTGCACTGTGCGAGCGGGAATCGCGCCTTCCAACTCCGGCTGACGACATGACTGTGGCTGACGTGATGTCCTTCCTTCTTGTGATGGTTCACGGCGTCGAGGGTGGCAACTTGCGTACGGCGACCAGATCGAGTCTCTGTAGTTTCCTTCGAGGTTCGCCTTCGAGGACGATGGCGCATCCGAGGCGAGCAAAGTCAAAGGAGTGGTTGGCACAGTGCTGCTGCCAAGTTAGGTCTGGCCGTGCAGCATGGCGCTCAGAAGTCCACTGTTTGCAAGTGGATTTGACCGGTGTCTCCTCCGGGGCGTGGGTGGTGGCGTGGCGCAGTGATTCCCCTGCTTTATGACCGCAGAGGAGCGTCATCATGTCCTGAGTTGGTGGGTCGCAGAGCCTTGGGCATCGTTCCCAGTGAGGCCAACTCGAGCTTGGACCGCAAGCTCGAGTTCGCCGAGCCTCGAACGAGACGGAAATGCTGGCTCGAGGATGGAAGTCTCCCTCGAGGCCGCTGAACCTCGATCGTCACGGTCATCCCCGCTCGAGGGTGGTCGTCCTCCTCGAGCGGTATGGGTGCCGAGGAGTTGTTGCGATGGTGGGCCTTTGCTGGGCTGTAGAGCCAGGCCAATGTCGATGTGGGCCTTGTTGCCAAGTAGTTTAGGGTCCAAGTTAGGGTACCCCTTTTACAGGTACCCGACAGTAGCCCCCGAGCCTTCGCAGGAGTGAGGTTCAATCCTGCGGAGGTTGATGTTCGTCGAGGCTTTCGAGGCTTTTGTCCCTTCGCGGGTTCTGGGAATCCGTGGGGGCGCGCTAGCGCACCCGCGGGTGTAGCCCCCGAGGCCTTGGGAGAGTGGTTAACATTCTCTCAAGATCTCAACCTGATGTGAAGAGCATTCGTTGCTTCCCCAGGTGTGGGTTCGTCCACTATGCCTGAGGTCCTCAAATCTAGCCTTGTTCGGCGAGGCAGGGGAGATTTCGAGCTTTCTTCGTGCCTCGTGCTCCCTGTTCGAGGGGGCTGAGGAGGAAGCGACCCGTGCTTCCCTCGATGGGATCGAGCCACGGATGCCTGGTTTGAGCTGGTAACGGGTGGTTCGAGCGGACGCCCATGCCCCGTTCGATGAGGGTAGGCTCGTGGTCATAGGACACGCCCGTGAAAGCTCTTCGCAAAAGCATGCTAGGTGGGACTCGACCTCATTCGATAGAGGTCGAGGGCTCGATGCTCCCCCTTGAGGGGTCCCTCGATCTAGGCGCTTTGCCTGGCCTCAAACATAATCGGTTGGTTTCCTCGAGCGTTCGAGCTTCGAGGGTACCGTCGATTATCCCTGACTCAGTTGATCTGGGGCCCTTGTCGAAACCTTTCGAAGGTCTAAGGTTCGAACCTCTAATCAGTAGAACGATGACTTCCCCCCTTCGAAGGGGAAGCCTTGAGCGTTCATTCCACGGGTTCCGCTCCGTGCGGGGTAACGAGGCTTTCGAGGCCTCTGTCCCTCGAAGGGGCTTCCTCGAGCCTTCGAGCTTCGAGGCTTTTCTTTCGAGGGTGGGCGCCTTGAATGCGCCCTTCCTTATTCTGCGCGGGTCATGATGACGACCAAGGAAGGTTTCGTGGTTTCGTGGGAGAAGTAGGCGCGCCTTTTCAGGCGAGGCATGCGGGCGCAGTTCGACACGACCGCACGTCTGCCGTGCCAGACTCCTCGAGTATTTCGGCATAATTAAAGCGGTTAGTGCGGTTGACGCAGCCCGCGCCGTTACGTCTCCCGGGGCGGGCCTGACTGTCAGCCTAGGGGGCTGTCGTGTTACAGCCGGCGTCCTGCCGCGCCTTGCTCCGCGGGGGAGTATAAATAGCACGGCAGTGCTCCCGCCATGGGTACGCCTCCCTTAGCCTTCTAATCTTCGCCTTCAAGCCTTTGCCTTCTAGTCTTTGCGTCGTCTTCTTCCTTCGCCTAAGCTCCCACCTGCCGCCAAGGTTCGACTAGTCGACCCCGCGCCGTGGAAGCCATCGACGGCCACTAAGACTTGCCTGGATAGTCTTGTGGAGGTTGGAGTGCTGCCGTCAAACATCGACGGCGAGCCGCCCGTTTGGATCTCGCCGGGGGACGCTGCGGAGCCCGACCCTCCGGCGGGTTACGTCGTCAGCCTCGTTCGTCTTCATGAGCGGGGTTTCGGCGTTCCGGCGGGAAGATTCTTGCGGGCGTTGTGCTTCCACTACAAGGTGGAGCTGCAAAATTTCTCGCCCAATGCGATCTCGCAGGTGGCGGTATTTGTCGCCGTCTGCGAGGGTTACTTGGGCATCGAAGCCCACTGGGACCTGTGGCGCCACCTCTTCTTCGGCGAGCTCTTCTTAGAGTGCGTCGCCAAGGGGATCCGTCGCCCTGCTCGCGCTGGTGGCTTCGTGCTCCAAGTCCGGAGAAGCTGCAAGGAGCTTTACATCCCTTGTTCCATGGTTTCCAACAACCAAGATTGGGACAAGGGGTGGTTCTACCTCCGCAACGACGGGGGGCGTCTGCCGCCCTACACCGGCAAGTTGCTGACGGAGAAGCAGGATCGCTGGTCCTACGGGGTGTCACCGCCGGAGCAGAAGGACAAGCTCGCTCCGTTGATCGAGGCGCTCCAGCGCCTTTCGAGGCACGGCCTCACCGCCGGTGGGGTCATCGCCAACTTCCACCGGCGGCGGGTGCTTCCCCTCATGCAGAGGAGGCTTCCGTTGTTTGGGATGACTCCAGGCGCCGACGTCACCGGCACGGCGATGGCGGCGGAGCCATTGCCTGTCGCCACCGTCGTTCAACGGGCGTGGCGCGCCGTCGACCGGCTGCCGGACGACCCGTGGGTGGTGCCCATGCGGCCCGAGGATGGCCACCTGAGCTTCGTAAGCTCCCTTCGATTCTCGTATTTGTTTCTTGTTTTGGTTTCGTGTCTTTGACCTCGCGACTGGTGTTTCGCCGGGCCTGTCCCGCGGCCACTATTCCAAGCCCCCTGTCCCCGAGGACAAGGCCGTTAACCGCACCCTCGCCGAGAAGGCGAAAGAGGACAAGGATCGGAAGGAGGCGCGGCGGAAGCGAAAGGATCGGAAGAAGAGGAAGCACTTGGCGGAGAATCGCGAGCGGGAGAGGCAAGGGCTCTCACCGCTCCCAACGCCGGAGACTTCCCCTGATCCCGAGGGATCCGAGGAAGACGGTGGGGCGAGGAGTCCATCTCCTCTCGAGCTTCCCATCTCCTCGCGGGCTTCCCCCGGTGGGGCCGCCCTTGCTGCAGCGTCTGGGGGTGGCAGCGGAGAGATCGTCGACCTCGAAGCTCCGCCGTCGACCGTGGTGCCTGCTTCCGGGAGCCCGTCGGGGGTAGCTATGGCTGCTATCGAGGAACCCCAGGATCGAGGTGAGGCACCCGAGCGGCCGAGCGCTGTCGAGGTGGCTCCAGCTCATGGACCAGGAGTAGAGGCTTCCCAAGGAGAAGTCGGCGCCTCTACGGAAGGCGAGGGGGTTTCGGGGCTGACCCCTCAAGAAGGGGTCGGTACCTCTACGGGAGGCGAGGCCTCGAGGACGGCTCCTTATGGGGAGGCCGACGCCTCCACGGGAGGCGAGGCCTCAAGGGTGGCTCCCGTTTCAGCCTCGAGGCCGAAGCGGAAGCTCCCCATCGTACGGTAAGTTTTCTTTGTTGCTCACTTGCCGTTGGTACTTCACTTTTGTTTCTGACTTGAACTTTTTTTGTGGCGCAGTCGGTCTGGCGGACGGAGCGTGCCTTCCCTTGCGCCGACCAAGGCCCTCAAGGTCGGGCCAAGCTCGTCGCCTCACCCGTCCTCGCAGCTTCTGGGCCCGGCGAATGAGGTCGTGCAGGACTTCGTCACCTTCTTCGACGCAGAGGCGGGGCTGCAGGTCGAGCGGCAGCCGTGCGAGGAGGCGCCCTGGCTCCTCGAGGAGCCAAGGCCGCCTCAACTCCTCGAGGGCGTTGTCGAGCCCCGTGCCGAGGCTGCCCGGTCCGAGGATGCCACCCCCGCGCCTGGGGAGGCTCTTCGCATCGAGGAACCGTCGGCGGCGCCCTTGGAGGCGGACGCCGCGGTGGCCCCCCCGCATGAGGGGGGAGAGGGACGAACCCTTGGCGGTGGGTTTCCCCATCTGTCGGAGCTGGCCGAGGCTCTGGGGGTGGGTGCCTCCATGACGCAGGGACGCGAGAGCGGCGGGGCCGCGCCATCGACTCTCATCGTGCCCCCGTCGGGGCTAGCGTCGGCCGAACCCAGCGGGACGCCTGCCCGTGTCAACGAACGTGGATCCGCTATGATGTGGCAATCCCGCAGCGAGCTTCCCGAGCAGTTCGCTCGTGAAGCCGTAGCGGAAGAGCGTCTGTGGGACGTTCAATCGGCGCACGGTCAGGACGTTCTCAGGGTGCTGCGAGACGTTCATGATGAGGCTGGCAAGATCCACCAGGTGCGTTTCGGTGCAACCAGTGTTTTGTCGTAATTGTTCTTCAAAAGAGGCTTAGCTCGTCTTTCGCAGGAACTCCGCAAGCAGGCATTCGCAAAGAACGACCAGATTGCGGCGCTGTTGTTGGAGCTCCGCCGCTTGTCGGGGGCGGTGGAAACTCGAGACCACCAGCTGGCCGATCTCCGAAACGCTCAAGACCGGGTCGCCGCTGAGTGTCGGGAAAAGGGCGAAGTCATCGCCTGTCTAGACGACACGATCGGCACCCTGCGCGGGCAGCTCGCGAACAGCAGCACCTGGCTGGACAACGAGCGGGTCGCGCGCAGTGCGGCCGAATTGGCGCTTGGGGAGGAGCAGCGTCTCCTGGTGGAGGCTCGAGACCAGTTCGAGCTAGAGCAAGCGGCTCGGGCTACGGCGGAGCGGCAGGCTCGAGAGGGGGAGAAAGCCCTCGACGCTGCCTAGGGTCAAGTCGAGGGTAAACTGATTTGGCTCGGGTTTCGATCTTTTTTGCTTCGTTGCTCTTTCATTTCTCACAGCCTTTTTGGTGCAGCGTTGAAGCAGGCGCTCCATGCCGAGACGGAGTCGAAGGAGGCCGTGCTGGTGGCACACTCAGCTACCCAGCGTGAGCTCGATGAGCTGGTGCAGGCTGCTTCGGCGGCCTGCAACGAAATTGCTAGCGCCGACGTGCAGTCCGGCAGCTCACTCGCCAGTCGCCTTCGAGCGCTTGGGGGGCACTTCACCTCACGTGTGAAGGAAGCCCTTCTGCTCGAGGTTCGGAAGGCGCTTGGAGTGGCCACGACCCACTACCAAGCGGACCTCTCGAAGCTCGCCGCCGGGTACGTCGTCGCCGACGACCTTAACGACGAGGAGGCAGTGGCGGCGATGGAGGAAGCCGATGCTGCCGCTGACGGGATGGCACGAGTGCTTGCTGGCCACTTCGAGGGCGTCTTCTTTCCCGGCGAGGATGGTGACGGCTGGGACGACCTTGGCGGCGGGGGCGATCCCTGAAAGTCTCGGGCCATCGAGCCCGAGTGTAAAAAGTAGTTTAGGAATTCGGACTTTTTTGATGTAAGATTAATTCGCTTACATCCTACTAAACATCGTTTATTTCGGTTTAAACGGGATGTTATTTTCATGCGATATCTTTGCGACGCGCATTGTGCCCGATGCATGTGCCTCGAGAGGGAGACATTACTAGGATCGACCGTACGTGAATGACTTAGGCGGAGGGAAGTGAGGTGTTGCCGTAGTCTCGAGGCGTAGGTGAACACTCGGCTCAAGCGACCCTGCCTTTGTCCGTTTCACGCCTGGTGAGTTCCCTTCGAGGGTTCGCAAAGGGTTTTTTTGAAAAAAGTGACGATCTTTTCCGGTGTCCTTCCCCATTTAGCCCCCGAGGGTGGGATGGGTCTACCGAGGGTAGAGCCATTCCTCCCTCGAAACGCACATGGAACAAAAGTTCGTTTTATTCATTTCCAAACTGCGGGGGTTAAAAGTCGACATTTGAATCAAAAAGATTTGTACAAATCTAGAGTATGTACAAAGGTTTCGAGGGCCACGGGCCACTCTAGGGATAGAAACGACGTAGCTTTTGGATGTTCAGGCGTTCGTGAAGATCTGCCCGTCCTTGTCTGCTAGCTTGTATGTCCCGGGCTTGAGGACTTTGGCGACGATGTATGGTCCCTCCCATGGGGGTGAAAGCTTGTGCCGCCCTCGGTTGTCCTGTCGAAGCCTTAACACGAGGTCTCCTTTGCAGAGGTCTCGGTGCCAGACCCTTCGAGCCTGTTGTCGATGTAGGCTTTGCTGGTACCTCGCTGAGTGGAGTAGGGCCACGTCTCGAGCTTCGTCGACCTAGTCGAGCGAGTCCTCTCGAGCCTGGCAGTTTCGCTGTTCTTGGTACGCTCGGAGCCTAGGGGACCCATATTCCAGATCCATGGGGAGGATGGCCTCTGCCCCATAGACGAGGAAGTACGGGGAGAACTCTGTCGCTCTGCTTGGGGTCGTTCTCAGACTCCAGATCACCGATGGTAGCTCTTGCACCCACCTGTGCCCAAACTTCTTCTGCTTGTTATGAATTCTAGGCTTTAGGCTTTGTAGAATCATGCCATTGGCACGTTCTACTTGACCGTTCGTTTGTGGGTGGGCCATCGCCGACCAATCCACTCGGATGTGGAAATCATCGCAGAACTGTAAGAACTTCTTTCCCGTAAATTGGGTGCCGTTGTCGGTGATGATGGAGTTGGGAACCACGAACCGATGGATTATGTCGGTGAAGAAAAGCACCGCCTGCTCAGACTTGATTCTGCTGATGGGTCGAGCTTCGATCCATTTGGAGAATTTGTCGACCGCCACCAATAGGTGCGTGAAGACCCTGGGCGCTTTTGCCATTGGCCCGACAAGGTCGAGGCCTCATACGGCAAAAGGCCACGTGATGGGGATAGTTTGCAGCGCCTGGGCAGGAAGGTGTGTCTTGAGTGCGTAGAACTGGCACCCTTCGCAGGTTCGTACCACCTCCGTGGCGTCCGCCACGGCAGTGGGCCAGTAGAAGCCTTGTCGAAAGGCGTTGCCTACGAGCGTGCGCGGGGCAGCGTGATGTCCGCATACGCCCGCATGGATGTCGAGGATGAGCTCTTTTCCCTCGGGTATCGGGATGCAGCGTTGCAAGACCCCCGAGGTTCCCCGTCGGTATAGTTCCCCCTCGATGACAAGGAACCGTTTAGCTTTCCTCGCAACGCGCCTTGCCTCCGTTCGATCGTTAGGCAAGACGCCTTGATCGAGCCAGTCGAGGTACGGGCACCGCCAATCTCGAGGCGCCGGGGCCTCGTCGATTTCCATCGCCTCCGCTTTGTCTTCCTCTTTCGAGTAAGCCTCGTACCCCATGGGCTCGTCGTCATCCACCAAGAGCTCCAGGCTTGTGGGGTCGAGGGCGGACGCTCGAGCGTCGGGTGCGGTCGAGGCTCGGGCCGAGGTGGCGACGGTGATCGAGGGTCCGTCGATGTCCTTGGCGAACACGTTTGGGGGAACGGTGGCTCGCCCCGACGCGATCTTTGCCAATTCGTCGGCCTCTTCATTGTATCTTTGTGCGATGTGGTGGAGCTCGAGGCCGTCGAACTTGTCCTCGAGGTTACGTACCGCCTGGCAGTATGCCGCCATCTTTTCGTCGTGGCAGCTGGATTCCTTCATCACCTGATCAACGACCAGTTGCGAGTCGCCGCGGATGTCGAGGCGCTTAATGCCGAGCTCGAGCGCGATTTTCAAGCCGGCAAGGAGCGCCTCATACTCCGCCATGTTGTTGGATGCGGGGAAGTTGAGTCGCACGACGTATCGAAGGTGCTCCCCGCGGGGTGAAATGAAAAGCAAGCCGGCGCCGGTCTTCATTACCGACCCATCGAAGTACATTTCCCAGCAGTCGAGGCTGGACTTCGAGGGGGGAGCTGGGTGTCGGTCCATTCGGCTACGAAATCCGCCAAGGTCTGAGACTTGATGGCCTTTCTTGGCGCGTAAGCGAGGGTCTCCCCCATTAGCTCCGTTGACCATTTCGAGATTCGTCCAGAGACCTCGCGGTTCTGGATGATTTCGCCCAGCAGGAAAGACGACACGACGGTCACCGGGTGAGCCTCGAAGTAATGTCGCAGTTTACGTCGAGCCAACACAATGGCGTAGATCAGCTTCTGGACGTGTGGATACCTCGTCTTGGTCTCGGACAGGACCTCGCTGATGTAGTACACCGGTCGCTGGACCGGCAGAGAGTGTCCTTCCTCGGTCCTTTCCGCCACTATAACCGCGCTGACGACTTGAGTGGTCGCTGCGACATAGAGGAGGAGAGGTTCGCCCTCTTTCAGTGAGGTGAGGATCGGTGTGTTCGTTAACGCTATTTTGAGTCGATCGAGAGCTTCTTGGGCCTCCGCGGTCCAGGTGAAGTGCTCTGACTTCCTCAAAAGTCGGTACAGAGGTAACCCCTTCTCCCCGAGACGAGAGATGAAGTGGCTTAGGGACGCCAGGCATCCCATCACCCTCTGTACACCCTTTAGGTCACGGATCGGTTCCATCTGCTGGATGGCCGTGACCTTTTCGGGGTTGGGCTCGATGCCTCGTTCGGAGACAATAAAGCCCAAGAGCATACCTCGAGGCACACCGAAGACGCACTTCTCAGGATTGAGTCTTACTCCATGCGCCCTGAGGCTGCTAAACACGACCTCGAGGTCGCGCACCAGGTCGTCCGCCTTCCTGGTTTTTACGACGATATCATCGACATATGCTTCTACGATACGACCTATATGATCCCCGAAGACGTGGAGCATACAGCGTTGGTACGTGGCCTCGGCGTTCCGAAGGCCGAAGGGCATCGTAACGTAGCAGTACATGCCAAAAGGGGTGATAAAGGAAGTCGCGAGTTGGCCGGACTCCTTCATCTTGATCTGATGGTAGCCGGAGTACGCATCAAGGAAACATAAAAGTTCACATCCCGTCGTGGAGTCTACAATTTGATCTATACGTGGTAAAGGAAATGGGACCTTTGGGCATGCTTTATTCAAGCTGGTGTAATCTACACACATTCTCCACTTCCCGTTTTTCTTTTTTACTAGTACAGGATTAGCTAGCCACTCGGGATAAAAAACTTCCTTGATGAATCCGGCCTCCAAAAGCTTGCGTACCTCTTCACCGATCGCCCGCCGTTTCGCTTCGTCGAAACGGCGGAGGCGCTGTTTAACCGGTTTGGAGTGGGGGCGGATATCAAGAGAGTGCTCGGCGACCTCCCTCGGAATGCCTGGCATGTCGGAGGGGCTCCACGCGAAGATGTCAGCGTGGGCGCGGAGACACTCGACGAGCACCACTTCCTATTTGTCACTGAGGGAAGAGCTGATCCTCAACACCCTGCCGTCGTGGCTGTCAGGGTTGAGGGGGACAGTCTTGGTGTCCTCAGCGGGCGCGAAGCTCTCTGGTTGCCGTTCGTTGGCGTCAGGGTGCGTGTTGACGATAGCCTCCATATCAGCTACGAGGGTCTGTCGAGGGCGAGAGCCTCCGCGAGCTCAATGCTCTCGACGTCGCACTCGTAGGCGTGTTCGACCGTTGGGCCGACCGTGATAACTCCGTGAGGCCCTGGCATCTTCAGCTTGAGGTAGGTATAGTTGGGGATGGCCATGAACTTGGCGTAGCACGGCCTTCCCAAGATGGCGTGGTAGGCTCCTTTGAAACCTTCTACCTCGAAGGTGAGCACTTCCTTGCGGAAGTTTGCCGGGGTTCCGAAGCAAACGGGCAGGTCGATCTGCCCGAGAGTTTGGACGCGTTTTCCGGGCGCGACTCCATGGAAGGAGGACTTGTTGGGCCGCAGCTCACTGGTGCTGATTCCCATGAGCTCCAAAGTTGGAACATATAGGATGTTGAGGCTGCTGCCCCCGTCCATGAGCACCTTGGAGAAGCGTGTGTTGCCGATAACGGGGTCGACGACGAGGGGGTACTGTCCGGGGTTCGGGATATGGTCGGGATGGTCTTCGCGACCAAACGAGATGGTCTCTGAAGACCAGTCGAGGTATGAGGGGGTCGCTGGCCGGGCCAGCAAGACCTCCCTGCGTTCCCTCCTCCGCTGTCGAGGTTTTAGGTTGGCTGCGGGGCCTCCCGTGATGAAGAACACATGTTCCACCTCGGGGTACCCGTCGTCGTCCTTGCCGCCACCATCCTTGGGCTGACCGCCGTCCTTTCGAGGGATGCAGTTGTAAAACTTCCGCAGCATCTCACACTGCTCGAGGGTGTGAGCGACCGCGGTCTTGTGGTACGGGCATGGCTTCTTGAGGAGGTCATCGAAAATGCCCCCACCACGCGGGGGACCCCGAGGCCCCTTGTGGTTAGGGTCGACCGCGAGGGCTTCATCTTCGACGTCGCCCGCTCCGCGGGGCGCCCGGAGCTTCTTTCCCTTCTTGTCGTGCTTCCGCTTCTTCGAGGGACCCTTTGTCTTGTCGTCCTCCGCGGACGCTTTCTCGGGACGCTTTCCCTTCTTATCATTAAAAATGGCGTTGGCCGCCTCCTCCCCTAAGGCGTACTTCGAGGCCACCTCGAATAGCCAGTTTGCGTCGGGGGGTGGGCTCCTCCCTAACTTGCACACCAAGCTATAGCACGTGGTGCTCTCGAGGAAGGAGTGGATGATCTGATGGTCGGTAATGTTGGGAAGCTCGGTGCAGCGCTTGGAGAAGCGCCGGATGAAGTCACTCAAGGACTCGCCGGGTTTTTGTTTGCACCCTCGAAGGTCCCACGTGTTCCCAGGGCGCACGTAGGTGCCCTGGAAATTTCCCACGAAGGTCTCGACCAGGTCGTCCCAGTCGCGGATCCGGTTGGTGGGCAGATGCTCGAGCCATGTCCGCGCGGAATTTGCTAGGTGGAGTGGCAGATTGCGGATGATCATGTCGTCATCTGTAGCGCCGCGGAGCTGGCATGCTAGGCGGTAGTCGTTCAACCATACCCTGGGGTCCGTTTCCCTAGAGTACTTGGTGATGGTAGTAGGCTATCGGAAGCGGGGGGAATCGGGGCGGTGCGGATGTTACGACTAAACACCCGCGTTCCCGCTGGCTCCGGGGCCGCATCCCGGTTCCACCCAACGTCGGTGCGTCCGCGTTGGTGGGTCTAGGCTCCCTCTCGCTGCCTTATTTGGTTCAGCGTGTTGCGGGCGTCACCATCGTTGATCGCGCCTCGGATGTCCCAGAGGCGTGATCTCACGGGCGCCCTCGCAGGATGTGTTCCTGCTTCGGGCGTGCGTGGTTTGCTGATGTGGTGTCGCGCCATGTCCCGGCGGGAGTCGCCCCGGGACTGCGCTCGTGCCCTGCCGTTAGGCCGGGGTGAGCGCACCGATGACTCCCCTCCGCGTTCGCCCTTCGAGGCTGATGAGCGTCGAAGGCGGGAGGCTGAGCTCTCGGCCTGCTATCGGGCGGCGTTCTCGACCAACTTTTGGGCCTCGAGATGCAGCTTTCGCCCCTCGGGGGTAGCTGCTTCCGGCATGGCTCGGAGGAGCGCGGCCGCCGCGATGAGCTTTTGGCTCATTCTAGGAGCAAGGTCGTCATCTCTGCCTTCGGCGAGGATGCGGGCCTGAGCTACACGCCCTGCGCGCCGCGCGTCCGTGCCGTGTTCGTGGCCTTGTTTGGGCGGCTCGTGATCGGAGCATACCGGTGGTGAGACGTCACCACTTCCCAAGTCGTGGGAGCGAGCAACTCGTGGCAGGCGGCGTGAATGCCGCTCGTCCTCGGAAGGCGAGTGATCCGATGGGTCCGGAGGCTGCGCGCCTACCGGATCCGCGCCATCGCTGCCTCCCTGAACGTCATCCTCATCGTCATCATCCGACGTTGATCCCTCGCTGACCCGCCCGTCGCTGATGACGAAACATTCCCTGGTCGGATCATACTCATCATCGGAATAGCCGAAGCAATAATCCGCCGCTGTTTGGAAGGCCAGAAAGGCCTCTGGGTCGCGGAGACCCGAGTAGTCCCAACCAGGATGCTCATGCTCAAAGGCGTACCGATCCTCTGATTTCGTGCGGGAATCGTCAGGCGTCAGAGCGGCGAGGTCGCGTAGATGACGGCCTGGTTGGCCATCATACGCACTCATGGTGGTGCGGACGAGCGAGGCGTACGTGGCCGTAGGGCCGCGTAGCCCATAGGGATAGGGACGTGCCGTCGTAGCACGTGGTGCAGAAATGGGTCCCGGGAGGAAGGGAGCAGCCCTCTCCTGTGACCCCGACTGCGGGATCTCCCCTTCCCTCGCGGGAGGGGGGATGTTGGCGTCGGCGGCGCGCCTTGCGGCGCGCGCTCGTCGTATGCGAGGTCCGGGACGACTCCGTCGTCGTGGTGCTGCCAGTGGCAGCTGAGGGGGCTCCAGCTGGTCGCTCGGATCCTCCCGGAGGATGCGCATGTGGTAACCGTCGCCACATGTCTGGAACCGTAAGCTTCCGAACCAGATCTCCTATCCCGCTGGGAGCAGATTGCTCTCGCCCAGCGAGGGCCGTCCTTGGTCGAAGTTCGCCATCGGGAACGAGGATTGCGCAGCGCTGGTCCCCTACCTGGCGCGGCAACTGTCGGTGCCTGATTTGGTCACACAGGCACAAACAAGTGATTGCGGTGCTAATCTACTCGCTGCCCCGATGGCGGGTGTTGAGACAGGGGTTTTTATCCTGGTTCCGGCCACGGGGCCGTACGTCCAGCAGTGGTGCGGGGCATCGGTTTACGTGTTGCTCGTAGTAGGGGGTTACAAGCAAGGTGGGAGAAGGAGATGAGCTCCTAAGTCCCTGAGTCTAGCTTTCGTTAGCTGAGTGTCGTGTGTGTGTGTCTGGCTGTGTATGAACCTGCTGTCCCTTGTGGTGTCGACTTGCCCTTTGCATGGGCTTCCCTTCCCCTTTTATAGACCAAGGGGGAGAGCGGGAGTGCATGTGTTCGTCGTGCTGTTGTTGCTAAGTGCACTGTTCTGTCCATGCCGTGCACTGTGCGAGCGGGAATCGCGCCTTCCAACTCCGGCTGACGACATGGCTGTGGCTGACGTGATGTCCTTCCTTCTTGTGACGGTTCACGGCGTCGAGGGTGGCAACTTGCGTACGGCGTCCAGATCGAGTCTCTGTAGTTTCCTTCGAGGTTCGCCTTCGAGGATGATGGCCCATCCGAGGCGAGCAAAGTCAAAGGGGTGGTTGGCACAGTGCTGCTGCCAAGTTAGGTCTGGCCGTGCAGCATGGCGCTCAGAAGTCTACTGTTTGCAAGTGGATTTGACCGGTGTCTCCTTCCGGGCGTGGGTGGTGGCGTGGCGCAGTGATTCCCCTGCTTTTTGACCACAGAGGAGCGTCATCATGTCCTGAGTTGGTGGGTCGCAGAGCCTTGGGCATCGTTCCCAGTGAGGCCGGCTCGAGCTTGGAGCACAAGCTCAAGTTCGCCGAGCCTCGAACGAGACGGAAATGCTGGCTCGAGGATGGAAGTCTCCCTCGAGGCCGCTGAACCTCGATCGTCACGGTCATCCCCGCTCGAGGGTGGTCGTCCTCCTCGAGCGGGATGTGTGCCGAGGAGTTGTTGCGATGGTGGGCCTTTGCTGAGCTGTAGAGCCAGGCCAATGTCGATGTGGGCCTTGTCGCCAAGTAGTTTAGGGTCCAAGTTAGGGTACCCCTTTTACAGGTACCCGACACCCCCCTCCAACCATCCGGGGTCATCACCCCCTAACCTATGGAACTGGCTGCTTTATCCCTGTAACACCCCTGGTGTTAATTAACACTAAAACAATGTTTAAGTAAAGCTAAACACCTTTTCAACAGTGGAATTAAGAAAAATGAAGAAAAGCTATCCGAATTGAGTCAAAAAATATTCAAATGAAGCAATAAAGAAAACTTTGAAAACTTCCTAAGAACTTGAAAAAGTGCAAATGTGAAAGTTGGAATATGAGTCAAACCAAGAAACTTCCCTTTTCAAACCATAGCCTAAAAATGCTTGGAAGCATCTCAAAATTCAAACCCTAATCTTGGAATTTGAAATTTCCAATTCAAATTCAAGGCTGAAATGGAATCTTAGTCAAATATCAAAATTTTACCACTGAACATCAAAATCTCCAAAAAGCAAAGTTGTACATCTTCACATTTCTGAACTTTGCCTCCATTGGCACTTTGGCCAATTTTGCCATCTAGCCCCTCGAATTTCAAAAATTCAGTTCAAAACAGGGTTTTACCCCCTTTTGAATTACGGCCAAATTTTCAACTTTTTCTCAAAATCTCCAGTGCAGGGACGTGTCTCATGAAATTCTAAGCAACTTTCATGTTGGAATATTTTCGAGCCACGATCAAATTTTTGGAGTTTGAGCCATGCCAACCAAGTTGACCTTTGCCCGGCAGAGGCGCGCTCACGGGGTGCCCACGCCGCGCTCGCGCGTGCCGCGCTCGCCGCCGGCAACCCCTCTGCCGCCGTGCGTCCTCGACTGCGCCAGCCAATGGCACGGCTGCGTGTCTCCGCTCACGGAGCACGCGTCTGGCCAGCTCGCGTGGCCAGAGGCGCACTGTAGCGCTGACCCGAGGCGCGCTCTCGAGCTGTCGCCGCGCCGCCGCCGTGGACCGCCGGACAAACTCGCCGCCGCCGTTGCCCATCGGTCCGCCGTGCAACTTCTGCGACCACGCGTGCCTCTTTTTCCTCCCTGCCTTGTTTTTTCTCCTCGCCCACGCGCGCCTGCCACTCGCCTGCGCCGCGTTGACGCTGCGCAAGGCGCCAACGGCCCGTGACAGAGCCGCTGCCGCCGCACGCCTGCCCAGCTACCCGCGGCCGTCCCTCCGACCTTGCCCGAGCTGCCCTGACCTCCCTCTTCCTTCCCCGTTAAAGCTCAGAGCCTTTCCCTTCTTCTCGAGTGCGGAAAACCTCACCGGAGTCACCTTGCGCCGCCGCGTCCGCCCGCATGTGGCCAGCCTTCTCCGCCCTTTCCCCGGCCAAACTGACGCCACCAGGAGCTCAGCCATGCCCCACTGATGCTCACCGAGCCATTCCCCTCCTTCCTCCGCCACCACAACCGCCGGCTCGACTCACCGGAGTTCGCAGAGCCGCCGTCGAGCCCGCGCACGTGCACAACCCGCTCCACTCCTCCTCCGGCTGAACCAAGGGCACCAATAGCTTCGCCGTGCTGCACTGGTGCTCACCGACCTCTTCCCCGACCCTCTCCGTCCCCGACGTCGCCGGTCACCGCTCGCCGGAGTTGACCGAGCCGCCACCGTCGTCGACAACCCCTTTCCCGGCCTTCCCCGACCTCGAGACCTCGCCCAAAGAACGCGCGGTGAGCCCCTCTCCGTTTTCCCCTACTTCCCCGGCCCGGTCTCGCCGCCGTTTGGCCGACGTAAGCACGCCGGCGAACTCAAGGACCTCGGTGTGTCTTCAACCTCTTTCCAGGGGGCCAAGTGCAAAATGTAGGGACCCCGTTGTAAGACTTTCAAAAACTCTAGGGTTCCCCGCGTAAAATAGATTCTATCTTTTAGGATTAATTCGCTGAGATCTTCAAAAATTCGTAGAAAATCGTAGAAAAATCAGAAAAATGCCAAACCAATTTTGTAGTGACCAGTGATTCAAGAAGTCCAACTTCTTCCTTTGCGC
The DNA here is from genome assembly GCA_015342445.1 of Digitaria exilis. NCBI lineage: Eukaryota > Viridiplantae > Streptophyta > Magnoliopsida > Poales > Poaceae > Digitaria > Digitaria exilis. The sequence goes on along the minus strand of JACEFO010001827.1, from coordinate 83,175 downwards.
CTCACTCAGTTGAGCTTTAGATTTTGAAATATAAATTCAAATCAGTTTGGACTCTTTTCATCATAGTTCAAAAATCTACACATGCACTTGAGCTGGTTTTGGGATATGTTGTTAGTGTGTTTGTCATTAGCTTAATGCGCAAGTGGTGCACAAAAATTCCTAGTGGATTTAGAGTTATGAATTTCCAAACATATACCCTGCTGTTTTGGCAAATAAATCACAGAAAATATTTTACTCAGTGAAAAATCACCTCCTTCACACAGAAACTAAATCAAGACATAAGAAACCTTAGAAAAATGAAAATGGTAATTTTTGGACAATGGAAAATAGCTAAATGATTTTTGGTGAAATTCCACAAAAATAACCATAAATCAATACCACATATAAACTTGCAGAGAGGCCACTCTTGGCACCCTAAGTCACTGTGCCAAGTTGTGTGGACAGAAACCTTGTAATTATTTTTTTAGGATTTTAGTTTGTTTTTAGGCAAAAAGATAAAAACATTTTTAATAAATTATAGATAAATCACCTTGAGCCAAATTTTGGGCTAGGCTCCTGCCTTGGCATGAGGAAGCCTCTGACCAAATGGCACATGAAAATAATATTCCTAAGTTCACCTTTAGAATAATGGAAAAAGGACTTAAATGGTGGAAAAGAGAAGAAAAAGAAAAGGAAAAGAGAAAAACCTTAAACTCTAAAATCAAAGTAAAAGTTCAAAATAAAAAGGGTATATTCACTTATAATTAATGTTTGCCCTTTCCAATTCATTAACCAAGATTTAAATAAACCCTAACTATTTAAATCTCGATATTTAAGCATTTCATGCATTTCGTATAGATTCGGGTCTCGCCGACGGAGTCTACGAGCTAGTCCCCGCTGCCGAGGAGATTGCCCAGGAGTCCGAGGTGAACGTGGTGCACGTGGATCCGAGCCCCGAGCAGGAGTACCACTTCGAGCCGGAAGGCAAGCCCCGGAGCATAACCTAACTTTACTTACGCGATTTATTTGATTATATGTTTGTGCATTTAAGTTTCAAGGAGTTGAATGAAACCCTAGATTGCATGATCATAGGTTCCTTTGATTGAACACTAGTATGTTAGGTTCGATAGTCGCTATGCTTAAGACCGATAGAAGTCGAGTGTTTCCGACACTCGCGAGATATAGGAGTTGTATGTCTACTCATATCAGAAACACTAGAAATGATGGACGGATGATTGTAGATACCCGTCTATCGATGTTTTAATTAGAAACATGTGGTACTTTTGTGTCAAGCGTTTGAACGTACCACATATATGCACGGACTATGGGACCGGTAAGTCCCGGTATCCGATTGATGCGAGCAGGTCCGACAGCTCTCTGTCTTGGAAACGTTATCCCATGGGCACATGAGGGTAGTTGCGTGAGTCCCAGTAGTGGTAAACCTTTACCCTGAGGCATTGGGACTCGGGAGCCACTCGCAGAGAGAGGAGAAAGGATTGGGGTGTGTTGGCATTTCCAACCATTCCGTATGTGTGGGTTTCCCCTGGCCAGGTAGTAAATTCGGTTCGAACTGTCCGCTTCTCGCGGTTAATGAGACTGCTTGACCGATGTATGACATATTATGAAGTGAAACTTGGAAGGATGAAATCTTTGTATGGAATAATTGTACTGCAAAACTTGATTGTTTAGCTAGGTTCACCTAGAATGGATAGGTTAAAGGAATAAAAATCAAAATAGAGAAATTAGAAATCAGCTTAGTCGCTTTTGGCAAAAGAACCCCACTAGCCAAACAGCCTCTCATTCTTAGGAGTCGGTGATGTAGTGATCACCAGTCGGTTAAATCTTGTTGAGTATAACTAGTATACTCAGCCTTGCTTGTGGCTAAATTTTCAGGACCATCCCCTCAGGAGGTAGCTGCCTCTATGGCTTGGGCCTCCCAGCTTCCTCCTGGTTACAGCATCGAGTGGGAGCCGACCTCTCCCGAGGATCGTGAGGAGTAGCGTCACGGCTGACTTCATCGTGACGATACTATGGATCGTCGCTAGTATCTCGTTTATTTTCCGCTGCATGAACTCGAACTACTTATCATTTCAATTTGGTTGTAATAACTCTGAACCTTGTTGTAATTGGAATTGTGGAATGATGTGTTCTTTGGAACTCACCTTCGAGTGAGCGTATGGACGGACGATCCTCAGTAGCAGTTAGTCGAGCTCGACTCGACGGTCGTACCCGCACTTGGGAACATTTTCGTGTATTAACACCAATGGAAGGTGAAATATACTTAAGTGGGCCCATTTCTCGGGTAAGATCGCTACAATCCCTTGAACTTTCCAAACCCGGACAAATCACACCCTCAAGTGGTTTTAGACGGCAGTTTTGCTTTTTTTTCTCTTTTTGTTTCTTTCGTTGAACCATTGAAAAATCATAATAAATCATAAAATATAAAATCAAATTTTGTTGTATTCCACATGAGTAGATATATTATGAAACATATAATATGGTATGGTTTAGTATATTTTTTATAGCTATAAATTAATTACATAACGTCATAGATCTAAAGCTACATAAAAATGTTATAAAGCATATCACATTATATGTTCACTGTGCATATCTACTTATGTGGAGTCCAATAAAAATAGATTTTCTATTCTATGATTTTTTTTTGTGATTTATTATGATTTTTTAAAGATACAGCTGAAAAAAGGGGGGGGAAAGCAAAACCGTTGTTATTGTAGCAAACCGTCATCTAAAACCACTTAAGGGGGTGATTTTCCTGGTTTTGGAAAGTTCATGGGGTAAAAGAGCCTATTTCATAGGTTAGGGGTGATGTGTTCCAGCCCCCATAGTAGACTTTTTCCTGTACGTTTAGGTTTTTCAAAGTAAATATTCAAAGTTTGACTATGAATAACAACAACAATATAAAGATTAGCAATATAATAACTATGTATGACATCTTAAAAAACGTAACATATAGTTGTATTCTGAAACGGGGGGAGTTCAAGACATCACAGTATCAGTGTATCACATAGTCAATTAGTCATGTTCTGTTTTTAAAGGCAGATGGGGTTGTGGAGTGATGGATTCATGGACGATGAAAGCCACTTGTAGATGTAATAGTAATAGGTACATGTTGGAATGTCCTTGGGTTTCTCTGTTTACAAATGTCCTACCAGAAGTATACTGCCATTCCATATAACAAAACGATTTTGTTTGTACTATTTTCATCTATTTCTGCTCCAGCTATGTGTCCATGAATACATGGAGCCCATTAAGACCAACTTTTGCAAGTCAGTCCCTTGTAGCCTTCTATACTAGATGACGAGGGTCAACAAGACCTGATCGGTGAAGTCACAATCCTTTCCTAAGTGTTTAGGGGTTTAGGCTCAGTTACAGTTAAGACAAATTCAAGCTGTAAAATGTTTCTCTCAGCACATTTTCCCCCCTCCATGTTTCTTATAAAACTTGAACCATAGCTGGGGCCCATGTTGAAATACACACATCTGCTTTTGTGCAAATAAATCCTAACATAATTTGGAACAAAATTGTTTTCAACATTTATTTGGTGCCTCCACGAGTAGAAAAGGGGCAAAGCGTTCATTGTTCTTGCTGTGAAACTTTGTCCGCTCACTTGTGGTTCTAAGGACTTCCGTGGCGTGTTGTCCGAAACACATATCGTTTTCTATGGAAAACAACCTCTAGTTTTTGCCTAGACGCTGCTCCCTCTTTCGCCGTTGGGTCCATCCGATGCAACTATGCAAGTGTTGTTATCCTCTTTGTCCTGTAGCTCAGACAGCTGAATTGAAGCCTAGGCACACAGTAGCGTGTCGGCAGGTCTTTGGATCATATCAAAAGCTTGACCTAGGTGTGTGTAACGTGTATCGTTGTTACAATGTGGCCTTGATCTCGCTTTGTAAAATCTACATCGGAACGATAAATTTTACACTGGACGTCTGGACAGAACACACGGACCACACCATCCGATGGTTGATGCTTTTGTGAGAGAAAATGCACAGGAGCCACTGAACTCCGTCGGCATCCATCGATCACTGCTTTCCGGGCAGCACCGCGCCATCCAACATCGCCTCACAGAGCCTCTGTAGCGCCAAGTTGGACGACCCACCCTCCTCCACGGCCTTCCGGCACGCGTCCTTCATCTCCACAGCCCTCTCCCTCACCTTCCCGGCGTGCTCGCCACCGTCGTCCATGAGCGCCTTGACCGCTCGCTCCAGCTCGGCCGCCTCCACGGAGTTGCCCCTCTTCCTGTCCACCTCCAACGGCACGGCGACGCCCATGGCGGCCACCAGCGTGAACGCGTTGTAGTGCTGCTCGGCGCCGAGCGGCCACGGGACCATCGGCACGCCGTGCCAGAGGCTCTCGAGCACCGAGTTCCACCCGGCGTGCGTGACGAATCCCCCCACGGCGGCGTGCGCCAGGATCTCCTTCTGCGGCGCCCTCGATGGCCACACCATCCCTCTCCCCTTCGTCTTCTCCAAGAAACCCACGGGGAGGAGCTCCGCGAGGTTCCCGTCCCTGGGGAGCTTCGTGCCGGGCTCCGGCTTCCCGCGCAGCACCCACAGGAATCGATGCCCGCTTCGCTCCAAGCCGTGTGCTATCTCGTGCGCCTGTGGCGCGGCGAAGGAGCCTTGCCCACCGAAGCAGAGGAACACCACGGAGCACCGAGGCTGCGTGTCGAGCCAGCGCACGCACTCGTGTGCCTTCTCGCCGTCGCTGGACGATGGGGTAAAGGGGATCACGGGCCCGATCGTGTACACTGGTGGGGCGCGTGTCCCGGGTGTACACCGACCGTCGGCTATGGCGTCGAGCACGCGCGGCTCGAGCTCGGCGACGGTGTTGAGGATGACGCCTCTGGCTTCCGTGTAGCGCCTGCCGTTGTAGACGAACCACTTGTACGTCGGGATCTTCCTGTTCTCCAGTCCGGTTGGCAGGCAGGACGCCGGCACCGGTGGCAGCCCCGGCACGTCCACATCCTCCTCGAACTCGACCTCGACGGGGACCTCCGCGTCGAGGGACGGCGAGCGAAGCAGGAGCGCGCACATGGCGGCGCTGGTGATTAGGTACAGGTAGGCCGGGACGCCGAGCTCGTGCGCCGCGGCGTCGAACAGCGTCGTGCAGAAGATGTCGACCACGACGCCGGCGACCGGGCACGTCAGGCCGGCGATGGCAGACCTGACGTGGGGCGCGTACCTCTGCACGTAGCGGGAGATGAACTCCTCGATGCCCGAGTGGTCGGTCGGGGGATCCACGGCGGGGAGGTGGAGGAAGCGGATGGCGGCGAGGCCGGAGGCTTCCTCCTGGCGGATGTGCTCGGCGATCTCCGACGCCCGTTTCGCCTCAGCTGGCTCGGGCATCACGAGCACGGTGATGGTCAGAGGATGGGGGCTGCGTGCTAGCATCCGCTTGCCGGCCTCGAGCATGGGCACGAAGTGGCCGATGCCCCAGACGGGGACAAGGACGATGGTCGGAGTAGCCATTAGTGCTCGATCGGAGTAAGGTCGCCGGCTCGCCCCTGACCTGACCTTATATCGACGAACTGTTGTTGTGTTTCTTGGAGGGGCAAACAAAACACAATCAAGTCTATAGTGATACTGATACAAGAGCTACTGCAAGTGTTCGGTTGGTGGGATCAACGATGTAGAATTGTAGATAGCGCTGCAGAGGAGATGGACGGTGACGATCACGGCAGTTCTAACGTCTCTGTCCGGTGTCCGGTCACGGGACCAGTGCTCAACCAAGTTTGAGTAAAGTATCACCGGTCCTTGTACCGCTATGTCATTCTGGTCTCTAAACTCACAAATTGAAAGTATTTTACTCACCAAGTTTTCTTAATCTTAGTATAAGAAAAAGGGACGAGCCCTCTAAAATGAAAGGAAGAATGCGAACTGCTGCTAGTAGCTAATGTAAGTACTAGTATGTAGCCACTCTACGGCAAGTCTTGGAACTATTGTGCATTGTGCTAGTGGGCATCTCTGTGTATATCTATCTATACAGGACTACCGGTTTGGTTAGTGCCCAACGACCAACCAATGTGTGTGCTAGTGGGCATTGAGTTAGGACATCATAAGTAAATGAAAAAATTAAAAAGACAAAATAGCAAAATAACTAGGTTTGTTTCGCTTGAGAGGCTGTTAGTTTTCACCAAATAAAGCTGCAAACAAAAAAAATACAGCACCCAAGATTCCATAATTATCCAAGCAGAAAAAGAAGAACGCACGATGTAGGTAGAGCTGCCAGCTACCTCTCATCGTCAATTGCTCGTGTCGAGCAGTGCACCTTTGCAAAGCTCCTCTGATAGTCTCTGCAGCGCAGAGTAGGACGATCCACCTTCCTCCACGGCGTTCCTGCACGCGGCCTTCATCTCCACGGCCTTCTCCCTCGCCTTCCTCCCCTCCTCGCCGCCGCCCATCAGCTCCTTCACCGCTCGCTCAAGCTCCGCCGCCTCCACGAAGTTGCCCCGCTTCCTGTCCACCTCCATCGCCACGGCGACGCCCATAACCTCCACGAGCATGAACGCGTTCAGGTGCTGCTCCGCGTACAGCGGCCACGGCGCCATGGGCACGCCGTGCCACAGGCTCTCGAGCACCGAGTTCCACCCGCAGTGCGTCACGAAGCCACCCACGGCGGCGTGCGCCAGCATCTCCTTCTGCGGCGCCCATGTCGGCCACACGAGGCCTCTGTCTTTTGTCCTCTCGAGAAAACCATCGGGGAGCAGCTCGCTCAGGTTCGCGTCCGTGGGCTGCATCGAGCCGGGCGCCGGCGGGCCACGCAGCACCCAGAGGAAGCGGTGGCCGCTGCGCTCTAGACCATGTGCGACCTCGTGTGCCTGCGGCGCGGGGAAGAAGCCTCCGCTCCCAAAGCAGAGGAGCACCACGGATTTCGGTGGCTGTCCGTCGAGCCACCGCACGCACTCGGACGTCTGTTTCTGCTCGGAGGGTGACGGGAACGAGATTACCGGGCCAATCGTATAGATCACCGGAGCACGGACGCCACGGGTGCACCGTCCGCCGGCGATGGCCGCGAGCGCGCTCGGCTCGAGCTCGGCGGCCGTGTTGACCATGATGCCATCGGTCTCGGCGAAGCGCCTGCCGTGGTACACGAACCACGTGTAGTTGGGGTTCTTCTTGTCCGTCACCGGCGTCGGGAGCGACGACGGCGGCACCGGCGGGAGCCCGGGCACGTCGACGCCCCCCTCCATCTCCTCGAACTCGACCGTGACCTCCTCGTGGAGCGCCGGGAGCCGCAGCATGAGCGCGAGCATGGCGGCGTCAGAGGTGAAGTAGACGTAGCCCGGCACGGCGAGGTCGCGGGACACGTCGAGCAGCGTGGTGCAGAAGAAGTCGAGGACGAGCGCCGCCACGGGGCGGTCCAGCGCGGCGACGGCGTCCCTGACGTGTGGCGCGTGCGCCTGCACGAACCGGGAGACGAACTCCTCGATCCCGACGGTGTCCGTCGGGGGCTCCACGGCCGGGAGGTGCACGAAGCGGACGTCGAGGCCGGAGGCCTCCTCACGGCGGATGAGGCCGGCGACCTCGGCGGCGAGCTGCTCGAAGTCCGAGGGCAGCCGCATGACGAGGACGGTGAGCGAGAGCGCGCCGCCGGCGCGGGCGAGGAGGCGCTTGCCGGCCTCGAGCAGGGACATGAGGTGCCCCGCGCCCCATGTGGGCACCAGCACGACGGTCGGGGTCGCCATGGATGGACAAGGATTCGATGATTTGGACCTCCGGCGTCGAGAGTTCTCGGAACTGGATGGTCGGGTTATAAAAACACTAGAAAAAAGAAGGGTGATGGTCCGAACTGTAGGATCAGGACGTTGATTTTCCCAGCTCGGCGGGTGGCAACGAGCCAACGAGGCAACGACGTACTATCGCTTTGCTGTGGGAAATTATTCAGCTGGCTGCGTAGGAGGCACGAGCTGAATTTAATAATTTTGTTCGGTGAGGCGAGTGGGGACGTGCGCGGGAACCATCCAACGTCAGTGCTGATGCAGCCGCGGCGTCGTCGTCGTCGTCGGATGAGGGAGGACCAGGCACCATGCCGCTGTCCCGCCGCTTCAATGGCTCCGCGCGCAAATGGGCCGAGGAGGGGCCATGGGAGAACAAGACGAGCGGTCCGAATCGAAAAGCTGCAGACTGCAGCGCATGGTAAAATGTCGGCCGAGAGAATGGGAGGTCGGGTCGGAAGTCTCGAAGGTGCAAGATCACGGACGCATGGTGTTGGTGTTAATTTGCGCTTCTTTTTAGCAAAGCACGATGTGGAGGTGGATCAAGAGCCACGGGAAGAAAAAGAACTGAGCTCTGAACCGAGAATGGCTGGGCCTTGTCGGACCTCCACCGGAGGGGATTTTTTCGTGTGGAGCAGCCCTGTTTGGGCCGCGCTCTCTCTGGCCGTTGGCGCTACAGTACCCACGTTGCTGCAAAAGTGAAAATAAGGGGATCAGTTTTTCTTTTGGGAACTAATAAGGGGAATCACCATCGTGCCTCTCTGGGCCCAGAGCTCTCTGTGCTCGACGCAAAGTCCACATACATGCGGATAAGTGATAACACACACGAACAACAATCAGCGTTTATTTATCTCAAAAAAAGAAAAAAAAACAATCAGCGTTTATTGCAGACTGATGAACTCTGAACTGCTTGGTATGGTACCCAGATCAAAAGGTTGTAGCCGCAGCTCCTCTACAATGACATCTAACTTCGAGACCAACCGATAAAACTGTGAACAGTGAACACAAACACACCAAGTTCTACTACCTATCGACGCGCCATGATCAAGCTATCAACCGACACGGTCTACGCTCCCGGGCTTTCACTTCTTCCCTTCGGGATCACCGCGCCGCTCTGGAGCACCACGGCGAGCCTCCGCAGCGCGGCGTGCGACGACCCGCCCTCCGCCACGGCCTCCCGGCACACGGCCTTCATCTCCGCAGCCTTCTCCCTCGCCCTCCTCCCCTCCTCCTCGTCGCCGCCGCCCATCAGTGTCCGCACCGCGCGCTCCAGCTCGGCGGCCTCCACGAAGTTGTCCCGCTTCCTGTCCACCCTCAGCGGCACGGCCACGCCCACGTCCGCCACGAGCTCGAACGCGTTCAGGTGCTGCTCCGCGTACAGCGGCCACGGCGCCATCGGCACGCCGTGCCACAGGCTCTCCAGCACCGAGTTCCATCCGCCGTGCGTCACGAACCCGCCCACGGCCGGGTGCGCCAGGATGTCCTTCTGCGGCGCCCACCTCGGCCACACCATGCCCCTGCCTTCGGTCCTCTCCAAGAACCCCTCCGGGAGGAGCTCGTCGAGGTCCGCGTCCGTCGGGTGCCGCGACACGGGCGAGGGTGGGCCACGCAGGACCCACAGGAAGCGGTGGTCGCACCGCTCCAGCGCGGCGGTGATCTCCACCACCTGCGTCGGCTCGAACCAGCCCATGCTCCCGAAGCAGAGGAACACCACCGACGCCGGCGGCTGCGCGTCCAGCCACGCGACGCACTCGTGCGACGGCGCCAGCGAGCGGTCGCGGTCGCCGAGCGACAGCACGGGGCCGATCGGGTACACCGGTGGAGCGGTGCGCCCGGGCACGCAACGGCCCTCGGCGATGGCCGCGAGGGGCCCCGGCTCGAGGCTGTCGGTGGTGTTGGCGATTATGCCCGTGGCGTCCATGAAGCGGTCGCCGAGGCGCAGGAACCACGTGTAGTTGGGGCTCTTCTTGTCCACCACGGGGCACGGCATGGACGCCGGCGGAAGCGGTGGGAGGCCCGGGATCTCAAGGTCCCCGTCCACCTCCTCGAACTCCACGGTGACCTTCTCGTGGAGGACCGGCAGGTGCAGCATGAGCGCGAGCATGGCGCCCGTGGACGACATGAACACGTAGGACGGCACGCCGAGGTCACGCGCCACGTCGACCAGCGGCGAGGCGAACATGTCGAGCACGAGCGCGGCGACGGGGCAGGAGGAGGACATGGCCGCGACGGCGTCCCTGACGTGCGGCGCGTGGAGGGCGATGTACCGCGCGATGAACTCCTCGACGCCCACGGCGTCGGATGGGGGGTCGACGGCGGGGAGGCGGTGGAAGCGGATGTCGAGACCCGACGCGGCCTCGCGGCGCACGTGCGACTCCACCTCGGAGGTGGCCTCGGCGGTCGGTGGGCGCATCACGAGGAGGGTGATGGAGAAGGCCTCGCCGTCGCCGCTGAGGAGCACGCGCTTGCAGGAGTCGAGCATGGACATGAGATGGCCGGAGCCCCACTCCGGGAGGAGCACTAGAGCCGGCTTCGCCATTGCCGCACCTGTCCTCGCCCGCGGCAAGAGACGAAACTATTAAATGTGACAGCTTTGCTCCTGGAAAATTGGCACGGACTGATGAGAATCCAATCGATCCTTCGATAGCGACTGGCACTTATTCGGAAGTGGAAGGTGAGGGACGCGGTCGATCCTCCAAAGAATAAAACAGCGTCCATGGCGAGCACCAAACGTGAGAGAGTACTTTATTGCTGCATATTCGTCAGACCTTTCTTATAAACAATATCTTCTAAAGTCTGAATACTGATCCATAGGGCGGCAGTTTCCTCCCTTCTTTTCGCATATACTTGGCATGATTAGTCCTCCTGCAATAATTATCTCTCAGCTAGCTTATAAACGAGTGGACCAGATTACACACAACAATTTTGGTCTGTTTCTCTATTGGCGCCGGACTAAATCTTCCTGGCGACTACATGTCTACATGCGTAGGTCAATGTGGTTGGCAGTGACGGCTTGGCTTGGGTTCTCCACGTTGAGTTGTATCTCCCCATGTTGGGGTACCAATCCAACCAGGGCTTTTACTAAGCTACTCCCAAATGTTTATAAAAGAAAAGTTTAAAAACATATTACCTCCTTCTAGGTAATAGGTATTTATATTTTAAAATATAAGAAAATATCTTCTTATTAGATCTAATTTGATTGAGTTAGATTTAACCTTCATTTTTTCTTTTGTATCATAGATTTAGACGAAACACATTTTTCTCTTCTTATATCATATTCACGTGACAAGGGAACTTTTGGAAGAAAAAAAATGTGACAGAAATTTTTTTCTCTCTTATATCATGTTTATGTGACAAGGAAAATTTTGGGCGTAGATGACCGGAGAAAGATGAAAGTGAAAAGGAATGACTTAGACAAGAAATCAAATTAACTCTGGCAAACATCCAAAGTGATGTATATGTTTTGTCTAAATAATCATAGCCATTATTTGAACAACATGCATGCCTGCATGGAACTGCCATGCCTCCATGCGACCATGGAATCCATGCATGCAAATGTGCCGAAGGAAAGTGGAGGAAATTAGGAAGACCAATTAAGGAAGGCTGTAGATATTGCAGGATTTGTTTTCTTTTCTCTCTATATAATAATTACTAAAATATTTTATTTATTTTATAAATCGACGACTGAGATTCATCTAAGATCTTACCTCTTAGGAGGTGAATGGAGTACTTTAGCATAGCCCTCCAACCAGATGGTTGAGTAAGTTCTGTCAACACGCCCCAATCCAATGGGAGAGTTCTGCCTTTTCATTTCTTTTCTTTTCACACATTATCTTGAGCTATTCATTAAAAAGAATTCTTAGCCGAGGCCAAGATCAAATTCAGTTGGAATTGCTACTTAGCAATCGCAAGCACCAAACCGCTTCATTTTTTTTTTCTGATGGACATAATACAATGAGTCAATGATGTAACAGTTCTGCACAGTGCAACACATCGCTCACTCCTCCTGATGCTACCTGCTTAACTGCACTGGATCCTGATTCCAGAAGCAGAAGCTAGCGCCCTGGCTCGTTCTCCAGTCCTCTTTCCGATCACGGCAAGCGAGCGAACTTTTAGCAGGTGAGCTTGGCACCACGCATGTTTGCCCGCCACCCCATCAGAAGCCGCCGGCGGCTAAACACCGCCGCCTGCGTTACATTTTCTCCCACCATTTTCTCCGATTCAGCCGCCTGCCACCGCCACCACACGACATGACAGAACGGTGAAGAACTGAGCATGGGCTGAAATCCCACCGAACTCCGTCGTCAGTGCCCACGTCGGTCGAAACCATCGGACCCGTAATGCACATACGGGCTCCTTAATTGGATAGGCTGATCTATTATCTTGGCTTCTTGGGTTTCGTCACTGTTCAGCCCACACTTGTGTTCATGCATGCTGAGAGATGACACCGTACCTTTTTCCAAAAAAAATTCTCGAGAAATTTCCTGAGATGCGACAGCTCGTGTTCAACGTCGATCGCGATATGATCGGTCTCATCTTTCAGCTACGTTGCTACACATGACACCGGGACGCGTGGCGCAGGATCACTCACAGTCTCTCACGGCCCAGGATCACCCACATTGTGTCGTTTCAATTTCAAACGACTAGTACCCTGCTCCTCATGGTACTCCAGCGCAGCAGCAGTATCTTCCGTTGCATGGCAGCTTCCAGATCACCAAGCCAAGCGCGCGTGACTGCCGTGGCGGCAATAATGCCCCGCGCCCTGCCTGTAGGCTGTACATGTACAACTCACGGGGCTCGTTCAATCAGTGGTAGTTCAGCCGGATGATTGGCAGGTTGTCGTGCCCTGCCGCCTCAGGCACAACCATCTCCGCGACGCGTCGCCGGCCGGCCTCCACCGGGCACGAACGGCATCTTCAAATCTCTCGTTTCTCGCGGTGTCGCCACCAACGCACGGATAGCGACAGACCAGACGACCACGCTCCTCGGAAATACTAAAAATCAAATGATTAAAATTCCAACTAAAGATTAGTTTGCCAAACATATATCTAAATTTTAGTAGCCCTAAACTTTACTCCTCACTAAACATATATCTAAACTGCAAAGCCTTTGGTACACATGGCTTAACACCCATGGAACTTCATCGAAACATTCCAAGCATTGATTAATTAGGAATTTATTCGGTGGCAGCGAAGGACAAAATACAATAGTTGGCAGGATGCATGGCAGCGCATCGTGCACGCTTAGGCGCGCTGCACCGCAACGCAAACTAAAACGATAGGATTTCCTCAAATCAAATGTAGGTTTACTATTCTATTCGTCGAGTCCAAGGACATAACCATAACCACAAGTGTAATATGAACCTGATCTATCAACATGAACTTTCATTAACTCAAAAATCAATATCTTACATAAATCCTAACCTAACGGACGTCCCTCTAGCATGCCCAAAGACGACGGAAGAGAGAAAAATGTGCGGAGTGCATGCATTGCATGAATCATGATCCGGCGTGTGTTATTTTTCCTTCTCCTCCCCTGCACAAACCCCAAAAGCTAGCGTTCCAGAACACCTGCATCATACTGCAGCGTTATGCATGCGTGATGCGTCCATTAAACGTGCCGTGTCTGTCTGTCCACAGGCAGGGCAGGGGCAGCTGCTAATGAGCCGGACAATGCAAATAATATACCTCCGCTGGGCTGCTAAGCGCAAGTCAACGATCACCGTACGTGTCCAGCAGATCCATAAAGGCGCGGCCGGCCGGCGGCCAGGGCCACTGAGCCTGCAGCCACAGCCATGGACACGATCTCCATCCTCTCCGTGGCGGTGGCCCTGGCGGTGGCGGCGTTCGTCCCCATCTGGCTCTCCCTCCTGAACCGGCTCCTCTACGGCAAGCTACCCCCAGGTCCACGCCCCCTCCCCGTGGTGGGCAACCTCCTCGACGTGCAGCCGGTGCGGTGCCGGTGCTACCAGGAGTGGGCACGCAAGTACGGGCCCATCATGACGGTGTGGCTGGGGGCGAAGGAGCCGACGGTGGTGGTTTCGACGTCGGAGCTCGCCAAGGAGGTGCTCAAGACCCACGACCAGAGCCTCGCCGATCGCCCGCGCGACCGCGCCTCCGAGCGGTTCAGCGGCGGCGGCATGGACCTCATCTGGGCAGACTACGGCCCGCACTACGTCAAGGTCCGCAAGCTCTGCAACCTCGAGCTCTTCACGCCGCGCCGCCTCGAGGCGCTCCGGCCGATCCGCGAGGATGAGGTCACTGCCATGGTCGAGTCCATCTACACGGCCGTCACCGCGCCTGGTACCGCTACTATAGTGGCTCTTATTAGTACTACGTACTATATATATGCTTTACAGTAATTGGTTTTGCTCTTTTACAAACGACACTACTACTTGTATAGCTAGGCTTCTTCGCTATTGCTTGTTATGGCCTGCTAGTACTTGTTGATGGCTAGCTGATCCTTCCGGTCTTGCTTGTTATAGAAAAGCACCTAAACCATGATGCATGGGCTGGTTGGTGCCTTGGTGGCCACTGGCCAGTCACTGATAATCAGCCTTATCCTTCGGACAAACCAGGTGTGATTTTGAGCACAGCTCAAGGCAGAAAGCTACTCCACTTAACTACGCTAATTATGATGATCCAATTTGTCAGAAGTGATTTCAAAAATTTTAGTCAGTTCAATTTCTAGACAAATGGAAATCTTAGTGTTTGGCTTACTATTTTATTTTAATCAAAATGCAACCTGAGATACCAATGCATTCAAATCGCACAAGGGTATGTGCCTATGTCCGTATCGTGTTCCGGAAAGAAAAAAAGCATCATGCGTGAGAATCAAGTGTACCTACTCTCTTACTTTTTTTTGTTTGTATTGACTTTCCTATATCAATACTAAGAACATTGCATTATTACGAATAATTTATACAAAAATTAAATCTAAGTGTGCAAGTATGCAGCTTTCAATGTCTGGCTTACTTAGATACCAATGCATTTCAAATTGCGTAAAGCACATGCCCGTACCCTGTTAAAAGAATCACTGCACGTGTAACAACTATAACGTACCTCCTACGCGTACTTTTTTTTGTTTGTGTTGACTTTTTTATATATAAATACGAATAACATTTTATTATTATGAGATAATCTATACAGTAGACAAATCAAATCTAGCTGTACATCTTTCACTATTTCCAACTCTGCAATCTAGCTATATACCTTGAATTGAAATTTATAATGCAAACAGACATGGCCATGTCGCCCAAATTAGAGAAGCCACAAAGGCTCTTGAGTTAGGCCATGCTCAGGTTCCCAACTTTTCATTATTCATTCCAATTTTTCACTATTTCTCCCTCACAAAACACGTTTCCCAGCGAATGCTACAGTATTTTTCTTATGCTACAGTGTTTTTTCCTACAATCTAAACACACCCTTACTGAAATTAAACTATGCTAAAATGATCGATTTGTATGCGAAGCCAATCTACCCTGATAGGATGAAATAACACGCAACATCTTGCGCACTGTAGTCAATGGAATTACTGCACTCTAAAATAAAATGTACCACCTACTCGCATCTCGTAGGCAACGAAGGGAAGCCCTTGGTGGTAAAGAAGCACCTCTCGATGGTGGCCTTCAACAACATCACGCGTCTGGCCTTCGGGAAGCGGTTCGTGAACGCTGCCGGCGAGCTGGACGAGCAAGGGCGCGAGTTCAAGGCGATCGTGACCAACGGGATCAAGATCGGCGGGTCCCTCTCCATCGCGCGGTACATCCCGTGGCTGTCCGGAGTCGACGAGCAGCTCCTGAAAGAACACGGCGACCGTCGCGACCGCCTCACCGTGAAGATCATGGACGAGCACGCCAAGGCCCTCAAGGAGCGCGGCCACGCGAAGCAGCACTTCGTCGACGCGCTCTTCACCCTCAGGGACAAGTACGACCTCGGCGACGGCACCGTCATCGGCCTCCTCTGGGACATGATCACCGCCGGCACGGACACGACGGTGATATCGGTGGAGTGGGCGATGGCAGAGGTGGTGAGGAACCCGAGGGTGCAGGGGAAGGCGCAGGAGGAGCTGGACCGTGTCGTGGGCCGCGACAGGGTCTTGCTGGAGACGGACTTGACGAGCCTATCCTACCTGCAGGCCCTCGTCAAGGAGTCGCTCCGGCTTCACCCACCGACGCCTCTTATGCTGCCGCACAAGGCCAGCTCCAGCGTCAAGATAGCCGGGTACGACATCCCCAAGGGCGCCAACGTGATCGCCAACGTGTGGGCGGTGGCGCGGGACCCAAAGGTGTGGGACGACCCGCTCGAGTTCCGGCCGGAGCGTTTCGTCCAGGAGAGCATCGACGTCAAGGGCGCCGACTTCCGGGTGCTCCCGTTCGGCGCGGGCCGAAGGGTGTGCCCCGGCGCGCAGCTGAGGATCAACCTCGTGGCGTCCATGATCGGCCACCTGCTGCACCACTTCAGCTGGCGGCTGCCGGACGGGGCCGGGGCGGAGGACGTGGAGATGATGGAGACCCCAGGGCTCGTCGCGTTCATGGCCACGCCGCTCGAGGCCATCGCCACGCCGCGCCTCGATAAGGAGGAGCTGTACAGGCGTGTGCCCTACGAGATGTGATGAGAATCGTATCAAGTTATATTGCCCATTCTTGTGTTAGAGATTAGTGAAAAGCGTTTTTCCTACCTTAATTATCAAGTTATATTGCTGTCAAATTTGGCTTGGTAATTGTTTGATTTTTGGTCCTGTCATTTGTATCGAGTATCGACATTGGTATCCTGTTCCTTACTAGTTGGTGTGAGATCCATATATTTATGCTCACTTGTGATTGGTTGGTAAGATAAAATAATCTTGATTTGGCCAATTGGCCTACCTACTGATTGGGTCATGCCGAGCTTGAACCAAACTACTGCATTACTACTGTTTGCAATCCATTTCTCTTAGTTGAAGAAAGTCAAAGACAACTTATTATGTTGTCTTGTACTGTGAAAGATCGGGATATATTTAGGCATCATTAGTGTGTTCATACCAGAATCTATTGAATATCTTACACACAAGCGTCTCTACAATTTGGTTGAGTTTTGCAGACGTGTGTTTTTTCATGTAAAACGGCCTAACCAGTTTGCAAAACAGGTGTGGCCGGTTTAGTTGTAACAATGGCAATTAGATTTTATAAATTATTATATTTTCCTAATCATCGTTCCCGCCATCTAGGAGATAAGGTGCTTTCACTAATGTAAACCAACGGCTCGGTCGAGAAAGAAAAACAAAATGCCTTTAATTTCATCCCTTCTCTAAGAAAAAGAGAGACTAAGGACAGAAGTAGATTTTTGTCATTTATTATCAACACAAATACAAACAGGGCCGTAGTAAAACTCAGAAGTCAAAGATTTGGATCGTGCGAGTCACCGGGACCCGTGGCCCAGGATCACTCTGTCTCTCACGGCCCAGGATCACCCACATTGTGTGGTTTCAATTTCAAACGATGTGCGGAGGGCGGAGATGGATCGACTAGCAGCAGGAGGCATGCATCACGCATGCATAGATAAGTAGATATGTCATGGACGGTATGGTTGGTGTGCCTGGTGGTGGTGGTGGAGCCTGCCTGAATAGATCGAGCTAGCGAAGACATATAGCCTGCCTGTTATCTGAAAGACTGAATTGAGACCAGGGGCCTAGCTAGCGCACAATGCATGCAAGACCATTCGTCAATTATTCCGCCAGCTTGGAACCGAATAGAAACACTTCTTGATGACTTAGACTTTATACTACTTTTATTCTTCTCCCTCTTAATGAAATACGTGCCAAGGCATGGTCCTTAAAAAGGAACCGAATAGAATCGTATACAACAGGAACCGAATAGAATCGTATACAACAGGTGAGCAGCCACGGCAATCGGGAACAGTCTACCTGCAAAGAGTCATTCACGTTAAGCGAGCGAACTTTTAGCACGCGTGAGCTTTATTTGCCACCACGCATGTTTCCATCCCATCTTGAACGAACAGAAGCCGGCGGCTAAACACGCCTGCCACATTGACCCATACAACATGACAGATCCGTATGACTAAACGGCGAAGAACTGAGCATTATTTTTCCTTTAGGATTAGCCCAGCCGAAATTGTGTTGCTGAAATCGTGGCCTGCCAAGTTAATTTTAGCGCTACGTTAAATTCAAATTTTTGACACGAATTAAGAGTATTAAATATGGATAATTAACAAAAACCCATTCCACGGCTCCGCGTGAGATTGCGAGATGAATCTATTAAGCCTAACTAAGACGTGATTAGACAATATCGTGCTACAATAAACATTCTCTAGTGACAAATTAATTAGATTTAATAGATTCATTGCGTAATTTTATGTTAATCTATGTAATTAGTTATATAATTAGATCATATTTAGTCCTTTTAATCTTCTATTTATAATTGTTACCGTAAATTCGCAAAATAGTTTCACAAACTAGCTCAGTACATGTTTGAACAACCAATAAATTTTGCAAACTAGTTTCACCAACCGTAGATGTTATTATAAGCTCGCGGGCCGAACGAGCCAGCCAAAGCTCTGCCTTGCATTAGAGGCGTAGATACTTCTTCGCCTCCTTGGATTCCCTCTGGAACTGGACACTGTTTGCTGTCCCAGCTGCTCGGTGTTCCCTCGCAAACCATTATTAGCGCGACGTGTAGATGAACAGTACTCTATCAATTGCTACATCGCGAGCTAGTATAGTTAACTAGCGCAGCAGCTCACACTTGTGTATAGAATATCAAATGTGTAACAGAAGTACATGTGCACTCTCGGTTAGTTGATTAGTTTGTGTAACTATAAGATATGTTTAGTTAGAGGTGCACCTATCAACAAACCAACATAGGCTATTCAACTAATCCTTGTGGATCAAGATGTAATCCACCAGAGAGGAGGTTTGTCGCAATATTTAACATCAAGCCACCAGCCAGAAAAGAGGCACACCGGTGTTCCACCATTCCATTCCATAGCGCCTCTGTTGACTGTTTGTTTCCAAGCACATGGCGACGAGCCTCAACGTCCTGCTCCTCCCTGAGCCGGGCTCCGGCCACCTCATGTCGCTCATCGAAGCCGGGAAGCGCCTGCTGGCGGGCCACGGCCGAGAGTTCACGGTGACCGTCCTCGTCGTGCGGCCGCCGACGCCGGAGTCCGCGTGCGAGGTGGACGGGCACATCCGTCGCGTCGCGGCGTCCGGCGTCGGGGTCAGGTTCCACCACCTCCCACCCGTGGATCCCCCCACCGAGTGCGCCGGCAACCTGCAGGAGTTCAAGTCCCGCTACCTGGAGCTCCACAAGCCGCACGTCGAGGCCGCCGCGCGAGAGCTCCGCGCCGCGGCGCTCGTGGTGGACTTCTTCGCCACCACCGTGCTCGACGTGGCGCGCGTGCTCGGCGTCCCGGCGTACGTCTACTTCACCTCCACTGCCGCGCTGCTCGCGCTCACGCTGAGGCTTCCGGCGCTTGAACAGGCCGTCGACGTCGACTTTGAGGCGTTCGAGGGCACGGTGGACGTGCCGGGCCTGCCGCCCGTGCCCGCGAGGTCCATCCCGGGGTTCCTGGGCCGCAAGGACAGCCCCAACTTCAGGTGGTTCGTGTACCACGGCAGACGGTTCATGGACTTCGACGGAATCATCATCAACACGGTGGCCGAGATCGAGCCGGGCCTTCTCGCCGGGATAGCCGAGGGACGGTGCGTGCCGGGGCGACCGGCGCCGGCACTGTACCCGATCGGCCCGGTGCTCGACCTCGGTGCAGTGAAAGGCGACGCGTCCAGCAACAACGAGCCATGCGTTCGGTGGCTCGACGCGCAGCCTCGTGCGTCGGTGGTGTTCCTTTGCTTCGGGAGCCTGGGCTGGTCCGACGCCGCGAAGGCGCGCGAGGTCGCCACGGCGCTGGAGCAGAGCGGGCACCGGTTCCTGTGGGCGCTGCGTGGGCCTCCCGTGGCAGGGTCGCGGCACCCGACGGACGCCGATCTAGACGAGCTCCTCCCGGAAGGGTTCCTGGAGCGGACCAAGGGGAGGGGCATGGTGTGGCCGACGTGGGCGCCGCAGAAGGCAGTGCTGGCCCACCCGGCGGTGGGCGGCTTCGTGACGCACTGCGGGTGGAACTCGACGCTGGAGAGCCTGTGGCACGGCGTCCCGCTGGCGCCGTGGCCGCTGTACGCGGAGCAGCACCTGAACGCGTTCGAGCTCGTGTCGGCGGTGGGCGTGGCCGTGGCCATGGAGGTGGACAGGGGCCGTGACAACTTCGTGGAGGCCGCCGAGCTGGAGCGGGCGGTGAGGTCCCTGATGGGCGGCGGCGAGGAGGGGCGGAGGGCGAGGGAGAAGGCCGCGGAGATGAAGGCCGCGTGCCGGAAGGCCGTGGAGGAGGGCGGGTCGTCGCGCGTGGCGCTCGAGAGGCTGCGCGATGCGATCCGCGAGGGTGCGAGCGCGACGACGACCACCGCATAGCCTGGACGTGGAGCTCGTTTGCTCGGACGTTCGTTGTCTGGGCGCGCTTGTGGTTGTAGCCGGCGTCGTGGCGCGCGGCATGCGTATTGTCTTTTAGGTCTTGGTGTGTTGTATTGTCTGATAGATACTACAGTAGTAATTTTGTGATCTTTGCATGCTGCTCGGTGGCATCATTGTTTAGTCAGTAGGTTTTTCCGTTGCTATCTGTACCATTATTTATCTTCTTTTCTTCACCATCTCACTGCATGCATGGCTGCGTTATTGCGCAACCTAGAGCACGGATCCAGTATCTACTACTGTATCTTGCTCTAGTCACTGGTACTACTCCCTCCGTCCCTTTTTAAGTGTCGCCGTTGGTGTGCGTGCCGTAGGTTTGACTCGATTTGTAGAAAATACATGCAACATTTAAGTCTTCAAATATTTTTTTATAAAAAACTAGATCTAAATATCTATCAAACGATATTTATATTGTACCATAAATTTTAATATATTTTTATATATAATTAGTCGTAGTTGTTTCTCGGGAAACGAGAAAGACAGTTATTTAGGGACGGAGGGAGTACTCGCGTGCAGGACATAACTGGCTGATCTGCACACGACAGAAACGACTATACCCGGCGGGCCAGCGTATCGCTTTACCCTGCAGGTGGACACGTACGAAGGTACGAAAAGGCAAGCGTGTCAGCATGGTTCACCCTCGCACACAGGCGTACTGTACGTCCACTTGTAGCTCCGGACGCCGGGCGACGTGAATCACGTACGGTCGGATCGGCATCAAACTTCGGTCGGGATAATACCCCTAGCATGTTCTTCTTGAAACGGAACTTCCGGTAGAGCTCCAAGGCCCACTGCATTCATAGTTTTCGCTCTCCCAATGAAGTTTAACAAGCTGATTCAAATCATCAGGGGTTCATTACCGACCAAGCAACCTTCACACGCATCCTATTAGCACCAATAGCAATTTCATCTTCATCTTCACCATTGGTCCTTGGAGTAAATACCAATTCAGATTTACTGTCACCACTCTGGGCAGCAATTACCAACATATCCTTCATAGAGACAGATACAATGGGTCGCATAAGCTTGATAACTCCACAGACCACAATCATCACCAGTCATTGCACGAGCCACTTCGCTATCATAAAGCACAAGTCTGTCCTTTATGCTAGTGGTGTAGGCTGTGATTTCCCCATAAAAATCTCCCTGCAGAACTTCAACTGCAATAGTTGCCTCCACTGCCTGTATCACAACTGCACAAATCACGTCCACAGTACTGAGCCTGGTAGCAAGAGATTTGATTTCGACCACGCATTTCTCAAATGATCGACCTGCTATTCCCCTGATAGTTACCGTTCCTTTACTGAGTTCTCTGTCCTGTCCTAGATGATCCTTGATCTTCAGATCAATCTCAACATAATTATCATCTAACAACACAAGTCCACGTTTTGGCCCAGTCAAGATCAATGATCCATCCTGCGATAAGGTTGACATGATTAGAGGCATATTTCTACAAACAAATAGTGCTTCAGTGAAAGTTAACAAAATTCTACAGCCGCAGTATATGGAAGCAAACTATTAATAGTTTCAGGGTGCGTTTAGTTTCCAAAATTTTCCCCAAATAAACACTATTCATCCAACTTTTCTCTATTCATCCCATTCCTCCCACTCACAGAATACTATTCATCTACAGTGTATTTTTGGTGAACAGTGCATTTTTGGGGAATCTTTCCCCAATCTAAACACACCAATCTAAGGCAACGAGGGATCATCTAGCAGCACCGGTAGTCCAGTACTACCATGTACATACAAAAATAAAGGACCACCAGTGTCTGCATAAAGCACCCAACAAACGAATGCACAAGCACATGCGTCATTCTGAAAATCTGAAGTTTAGTAACACTATATGGTACAATTATCAGATATCGGTTAATTAAACAGTGGTGTGTATACTTTTGAGTTTTGAGCTATCATTTGAATATTTTTCAAAAGAGAGAGAAACTGAGCAAGCACATCATATCAGCAAGTGGTGGTTACACTGTCCACAAACATAGAAATTCATTGCAGCTAACTATATAAACTTCACGGTTCTTTTTATTTCTTTAAAAAAAGTTGTACCTCAGAATTGATGAGTTGGCAATGGTCCCTATCACGGCGGAAGAGATAAATGCACTTTTCATCCATGCTGTCTCTGGCAATGACAGTGCCATACACATGGACTGGGAAGCCAACATCCGAACAGGCTATCTTGACTGACAAGATGTTGATAGCCTCAGAAAGATGGTAACCCCTCTCGTTTCTGTATGTATATCTCATTGGACCATGAGGTGCTGCCGTGTGGGAAAACAAAAGAAATAAGGAATATCAGTTTCACGCTAACAAAATACAAATGAAGATGACGTATATGCAGAGGCAGCTTAATCCTCTAAGCCATAGAGGAGCAAAAATGTAGCTTCAGTTCATCCAATTCCAAAAACCGAAAATAAAAAGAATAAAATAACTTTAGCATCTGTCGCATTACTTAGTTTGTCATGGATTGAGGTGGCAGAAGATGCAGCAGACTCTTTTGCACTCACATGTGCAGCAGAAAAGTGGGAGGGCTTGACACTCAAAATCAAAGTGTTTATGTGGTTGGTCAAGCAAAATGCTATACTAACTAAAGACAACCTCACAATAAAGAGATGAGAGGGGACATTAGGTGTATGTTCTGCCAGGAAAACGTTGATCGCTTTATTCTCTGGATGTCCATTGGCTATATCCTTGGAGCCTGGTGGCGGTGGTCATTGGATCCCCGTGTTGGCCAAACTCTTTTGTCCAGTGCTGGGAATGGGCAACGTACACTGTCGGCGAATTATGCTGACAACGTTTCCGAGGGGGTGCCCCGAGAGAAGGGTTTAAGGAGAAGTCATCGAGAATCTAGAGCCGAATGTGACAAGAGACGATTTAGACAGGTTCGGGCCGCCATAGCGTAATACCCTACGTCCTGTATGGTGTATCTTGTATTGATGAGATGTTGCAATGCCTGGCGGCGTTGCCCCATGGTCTAATGTAGGGACCCCTGCCCTCCTTTATATATCCCAGGGGGCGAGATTTACATGGTAAGTCTCCTAGTCAGTTACAATTGAAGAGTCCTAGTAGGACAAGGTGTCCTAGTAGGAGTCTAGCTTGATTAGGGAACCTGGGGTTTCTATACCCAACAAGCCCCCGAGCGCTTCA
This sequence comes from Digitaria exilis, assembly GCA_015342445.1. Classification (NCBI taxonomy): domain Eukaryota; kingdom Viridiplantae; phylum Streptophyta; class Magnoliopsida; order Poales; family Poaceae; genus Digitaria; species Digitaria exilis. The sequence continues at coordinate 59,785 of JACEFO010001827.1, read as the reverse complement.
TTGCCTGAAGTACAACCCTGCTGTGAGTCTTGGAATATTGCTGAGTTGTTTGCCAACTCGAGTTCTTCTGAAGTCATCCGAGTTCTCTCAGCTTGGTTGTATGAAGACTTTGAGGTGCTCAAAAACTTCTTGGAGAATCTCATTGGTGCGCACCGTAAAGGTGTGCCCAATTGGGCAGCCCCCGAGCCTCGTTTTGTTTTGAAGAAGGAATTTGAGGGTCTTCAATGAATATTTCCCGAAGAGCTTCAATTTCTGAAGAATCCGAGTTCTTTTGAACCCTAGCGTTGCCTCCGAGATTCGGTATTAACTGAAAAATTCCGAAGAATCTTTGATGACGTACCCGCAGCCCCCGAGCCTTGATCCGATTTAATAAATCGGATTAAGGATCTGGACTCCAGGATTTGTAGAAGATCTGATGTAACTCCGATGGAGCGAAGATGTCCGAGTACTTTGCTGAAAACGTACTCGGCGAGCATCATGGTCCGAGTTCTTTGTTGAAAAAAGAACCCGGCTGGCGTGGTGGTCCGAGTTCTTTATGGAAAATGAACTCGGCTGGTGTAGTGGTCCGAGTTCTTTGTTGAAAAAAGAACCCGGCTTGCATCAGCCCCCTAGCACAAAACTACGCGGAACTGCGATGGTGTGCCGAAGCTTGGTCTGCAAAAATAAAAATATTATGTAGCAAATGTTGAAGAATATTTAAAAAACTGAAATTTATTTAGTCTTGTCGACGAATCGACAAGATATTGCGCATTGCGCAAAGACAAAAAGTTCTTGGGCGTCTTGATCTTGTTAGGCCGCATATTTTCTCCGGGTAGTTAGCCTGTTACATTTAAGCACCTATCTTGCTAACCACTGCTCACAGAGAGGGCGGCTTACCACAGACTACATTGCTCAGCAGGGAGGCTTATATGTAGGCGGCACGCAAGAGTCGAGGTTTCACGGATTAAGGCGTGTGCTACCCGAGTACTTTAGCAACCGTTAAGAGAAAACGTGCAAGACACGAGCATATAAAATCGATATAAAGCACATGCAATTTGCGAAAACAACCCGGCAAGATCGCATGCTTAAGTAGTTTGTCTCGCTAGTCGTGCCCCCCACGATACCCCGGTCAAGAACACATCGGCTTGGAAAAAGCACGGTTTGCATCGTCAGACAAAAACTTCTCAAGACACTCGACTTTTAGGGATAAAACCGAACATACTGAAGAAGTCAGCGAAAACGCAAAAGGCGCATGAAGAAACCGACGAAAGCATGGACCGCAAAGGTATCAACTTGTAGATACGAATAGATAATTGAAACATATGACTTAGCTTGATTCGTGGACGATTCGTTGATGAAGTCGCGCCGAGTCCGAGTTCTTGGTTGAAAAAGAACTCGGCTGGTCATCGTAGTCCGGGTTCTTATCGAAAAAAGAACCCTGTTGGTTGCCGTAGTTTGGGTTCTTGTCGAAAAAAGAACCCTGCTCGGATAGGAAAAGAACCCTGGCGACACTTCCTACGAGTCGCAGGGTTGATCTTGGCCTGGCCTCCTGGATGACAAAGGTCACGGTCCTTACTGAAGTACCCTGGCAGATGATGGAGATGATCCTCAGGCCGCCAAGTAGTCTTGTACGACGACTATCTGCTTGGTCTTGATACTTGAGGGCAACGAGGCAGGAGTCATCGTTTGTCCGAGTCGAACTCCTACGAGTTGGATACGATTCGAAGATCGTGTTGGAGTCGGAGACCCTTGACGATCTGCGCACGGTGACCCGCGCGGGTGGTGGCGGAGACGCCATTGTCTCGCCGCACAATTCGCGGCGTAGTCTGCGCGGGCGGCGGAGCTGACGCAATCATCACGTCGCGCAGTTCATGCCGAAGCTTGCCGTCCTGGTTTGCAGTGCAAAGCCAAGAACCAAAGATGAAGGTCGCGCCTTCCTCGAACTTGACGTTGACGGAGACGCTAAAGGATGCCATCGACTCTTTAATGAAGACTCGACGAGTAGATCCCCACGGACGGCGCCAAAGTGTCGGCGAATTATGCTGACAACGTTCCCGAGGGGGTGCCCCGAGAGAAGGGTTTAGGGAGAAGTCGTCGAGAATCTAGAGCCGAAGGTGACAAGAGACGGTTTAGACAGGTTCGGGCCGCCATAGCGTAATACCCTACGTCCTGTATGGTGTATCTTGTATTGATGAGATGTTGCAATGCCTGGCGGCGTTGCCCCATGGTCTAATCTAGGGACCCCTGCCCTCCTTTACATATCCTAGGGGGCGAGGTTTACATGGTAAGTCTCCTAGTCAGTTACAATTGAAGAGTCCTAGTAGGACAAGGTGTCCTAGTAGGAGTCTAGCTTGATTAGGGAACCTAGGGTTTCTATACCCAACATACATTGTTTCTTAACAAGGGGAAAAATTTTCATATGGGGTTGGCAGCCATTTGTTGGGCTATCTGGACATCCAGAAATAAAATTTGCTTTGATAAAAAAACATGCACCGCGAGCTCATTCCTTACTTATTGGGCAGAGCTGAAGAAGGAGGGCAACTGAAGCACTGGAGGACGGTGTGGCGGCTCTCAAGGAAACGTCGCTCCAGTTCCACCCACATCAAGCCCCGGAAGGAGGACTCTGGGAGGGATGGTGCTGTATGCTGTTGCAGTAATGCTGTGAAGGAAAGACCACCCCTGGTGCCTCTAGGGACTTGTTGGGAAGCTGCCTTTCCGCTGTTGGATCTTCTAGTCAGATGTTGGGTTACCTTTGCTTGTCCCCTGTGTTTCTGTCTGTGTGGTGGGTGTTCACTTTTGAGCGTGGTTAGCAGTTGTGGTCTGTAAAAAGGTTGGTCGCCGTTAACTGTTTCCCGCTGCTGGTTTTGCTGGGCATCCCTTGGTGTCCTTAAACCCCGTACGTTTAACTGTTCTGAGACTTTGTAATTTCGTTCCTGTTTGGTTAATGAAATTTGGGGTATGTGGAAACAAAAAAGAAGATGCAGCAGACTAATAGATTGCAGGATAGAAGTGAAGGGTGACTTGCACTCCTCGTCGAGGTCCGTGAGGATGAAAGAGCATCTGTTGTAGTAGACGCCCCGCTGCTTGGGATCGAAGTCGAGGATGCGAGCCAAGGCCTCGCGGCTCGCGCCTCTGACCCAAGGGGTGGCCCTCCATCTGAAGGCGGCGCGCCTCCTGCAACGCTTCCTGCCTCCGCCTCTGCCGCTCTCTCGGTCTCCAGAAGCGAGCCGGGCAAACTCATGGATCAAGGCCAGGCGCTCTTCCTTCATCTTGTCTTGCTTTGCCGCTCGCTCGGCCTCGTTCATGCCCGAGAAATCCGCATTCTTCGCCGCAGCTAAGAGTTGACGGATCTTGTCCTGGATCATGGACACAGGCGCGCCTCCATCGCCTCCGCCTCCACCCAGGAGGGAAGCTTTTCATCCGCATCTCTGCCATGAAGATCGCCACTGCGGCCGATGACGAGAGTTTTGGAGGGTTTGCAGTGGTCGCATCTTTATGGTGGTGATTTTTTGTGAGAGCCCAGGGTGGTCGGAATCATCTCGGCCCAGTCAATCAAGCCCAACCGTTTCCAGCCTAGCCACGATACAGAATTCCACCTCCAATCGAATCCAAAACAGTGAGAGTGGGGTCCTTGTTGCCTGTTGGGTTGGGACCTGTTGGGATGTGGTGCGTGCGGTGGGAGTTGTTGTTGGACCGTGAAGAGTAGCAATTTTTTTTAGAAAAGGATTAACCCTGCGTCCCTGGCGGAATCCCTGCCTATGAAGTGTTTGATACCTTGAAGACTAGCAACTGTAGCTGGTGTTGGTGTTTTCTTCCCTTTTTATTTTTTTCTCAGATCATCGGGCTGGGCCGTGGGCTCAAATCTAGGCCCATGCTTAGCCGAATTTTGGACTTAATAAAAAGGAAAGTCTTTTACAACCTTCAGCTATTGCGCTCGTTAGATTTTCAATCTTAATGTACAAAACCAAAAACTTTCAATCTTAAAATATCAAAACCGTTTGCTTCTCAATCTTCTCATGTTTTAAAAGCAGATTATGCAAAAAAAAATATATTACACCTTTTGAACTATGATGCTAGTCTAATTTTCAACCTCAGTCACAGCTCTTCGCATCCTTTTTGCCAGCGGACAGCACATCCGCGGCGGCCTCCCACGCCCCCGCCTCATTGTGGATCCCTACCGCCTCGGTCTCTATCATAGATGTCTGAGTGATGGCTGTAGCTCCCTAGTGGCATCGTCCAAGAAGGGAGTGTTGTCAGCGGCGAGGCCGAGGCGAGAGAAGCTGAGCGTCAAGCAAAGGCATTCGACGGTGCGCACGAGGCTTTGATGCTAGCCTATCAGCATGGGCGCAATGACGATGATGGCCATGGCGAGATTCATGAACACTAACAACACTCCATACGTGAGCCACCGGTTTCGCCACGAGGTCTAGTCAGCACCCTCTTCTTTTACCCAGCCACCGATACAAATCAACTTTCACCTAGGAGGAGCCGACGCTCACGCCTGTTGCCGTCGTCACGGTCGGGGCAAGGAAGGTTGAAAATCGAACAAACGCAATTGTTCAATGGTGTAAAATGGGCTTTTTTTCTGCAACACCATCACAAACAGCCTTCGAAATAGGCAAAGGGTGAACAACAAACGGTTTGATATCTTAGGATTGAAAGATTCCTGATTTTGCATATCAAGATTGAAAATCAGACGAGCACAACCGTTGAAAGTTGTAAAAATATTTTTTACGATTAAAACCAATTAGTCAATGCCCACCCAATGTTTGCTAGGAAACGTGAATACTATATTAGTTTATTCATTTAGTTAATATATTTTTAAATAACAGAATAATATAATAAAATATAAAATACATACTGTATTTGTCAAGGCCCGTAGGCATATTTGCTTGTTTAACTAAAAGTATCACCACAGGTACACGCACAGTTAAAATTTGAAATGACAGTGGAGCTCCAAATAGTTGACTTCTCATCCTTCGCGGATCAGGCACTGGACCAGAGTACGGGTCACGGACAGTAGTGGATCGGAGAAGATAATGAGACAGGATGGAGCCTGTAGTGCCTGGTAGCCGTGGAGAGGCACCACCGCACCAACCACGCTGGCAGCTGCGGCACATGAGGCGGAGCATGTAGGAATAATCCAGATTTTATATCAGTGACAAAGGAGGAATATCTCAGTTCACATAATAGGATTTTTTTCAAATCAAATACGTACTGAGTAGCAACAAAATTCGGAAAAAAGTTCTGTGCAGGAGTCCTGCAAACCATCCGTGGTGCAGGACCCCCTTGGATGCGCTCCGTTTGTAATCGGACGGAGCGATGTGGGAAGGTGCCGCTCGGCTCAGGAAGCGTCGTTTCCACCGCTCGGCTCGACGACTGACATGAGCTAGAAAACAAATCGAGCCGCTTCATCGTGGCCGCCGCCTCCACGGCCTCGACTCACGACGGCGTCGGCGCCGAAGCCGTGGTGCTGCGGCTGATGTTGTTCGCGCGGGAAGGGGAGAGCAGGAAGTCGGTGATGATGACCTTGAGGGGGTGCGGCAAGAGGGTGCCGTAGTAAAGGGCAGAAACATACACGAGGGGGTCGGCCTCTCCGACGTCGCCGCCGCAATCCCAGCACTCGTGCGCCTCGACGGCGAAATCCCTTGACCTCTTCGTCGCCGGCGGGGCTCAAGCTGCTGTCCTGTCCGTCCTGTCCGGCCTGATCCCACCGTCGTTGGGGGCGCTCTACCGGCTGGGTTGCTAACGCTGAATCGAGGATTCCAGATGTCATGACGGCATTCCTGATCTTGACTGCGGTGTTCGGCAAGAACGAGTAACGACCGTGCAAGTACGAGGTGCAGCAGTCGAATGTGTCGAGGGCGGTGAACACATCCGCTGGCCGCGGCACGGGACTTCCCTCCAGCTGCTGCCATGGTGGCATCCTCGCCGGCTCGCCCACGCGGAAGCAAGGCAAGGAGGCTCCAATCAGCAGCAAGGGGAAGCCGTGTTCTGGAGCCCTTACAGTACCGCCGGGGTGGTCGCAGCGGCCGCTGCTGGTGGCACGACGTTCGAGTGGAGGAAGACCATGTTTTTGGAGATGCTGGGCAAGGAAGGGCAGCGGCGGCACGAGTCACATGCAGGCTAAGCCGAGCTAGCGTCGCGGAGCCGAGCGAAGGAAACAACACTTCGTGAGCCCGCGCGATACCTTTCCACGCCCTCCGTCCGATCACAAACAATGCACATCCGGGGAGGTCCTGCAGCACGGACGGTTTGCAGGACTCCTGCACAGAATTTTTTTCCCAAAATTCTGCCCCGGTAGAAAGAAGGGCTCATTTATTTCCGCTTTTAGTCCACCTCCATGCTCACAACTCAGTCCTCCCATTTCCCCACCGCTCCGCGCGGGCGCCTCAGGCAAAGAGACGCCGCGGCCACTCCACGCCGAGATCAACGCAGCGCGCACCATATAAACGCCACCGCGCCACGCTTCTTCCCCGCTCGCCGGCCAGCAGCAGCGGGGAGGAGGAGACCACCCGGCCATCGACTGCTCGCCGCGAGCTCCGGCAGTGCTCCGCAGCCGGGCGGGCGGCCGTTCGACGGCGGCGACAGCAGCATGTCGTCGTCCTCTTCGGACCCGCTGCTCGGCGGCGCCGCCGCGAAGGGCGAGGGCGGCGAGCCCGGCGCGCGGGCGTCGTCGTGGGTGGGGCGCGTGGTGGACACGGAGGAGGCGCGCGCGCAGCTGGGGTTCGCGGTGCCGATGGTGCTAACGAGCATGGCCTACTACGCCATCCCGGTGGTGTCGGTGATGTTCTCCGGGCAGCTCGGCGACGTCCACCTCGCCGGCGCCACGCTCGGCAACTCCTGGGCCACCGTCACCGGCTACGCCTGCGTGGTACGTACATACATGCGCCCATCACACGATCTCCGTCCTACATCTCTCCCAGCAACGCATGCATGAATCGTGATATCGCTCCGATCCGTTCCCACCCCCGCCGGGGGCTCCGGCGCTGCCGACGCCGCGCGCGGTCGCATGTGCCGTGCGCGATAGATCGATGCTCCGGCACGCATGCGCACACCGCATAGCATAGCGTGCGGACTAGTTCTACCTTCTTCTTCGCCTCTCTTGCGCTCGCTAGCTTACACGAGTCGTTAGATCGCGTCAAAGCAGCATCGTGTCCTATTATTAGCAGCCCTTCAGAGTTCAGAGCTTCGTTTAGTTTTCCTTCCATCATGTAGTTTCGTTTGATTATAAATTATGCTGAATTGTGGGCTTGTCTTCTGGGTAGTGGGTACTCGGCGGCAGTATCATGACCGGCATGGGTTCCCGGGGTCGAAGAACATATAAATCTGTGCGGGAGTGCGGGTATCGTCGCTATATTCAACGCCCGTGCTCTCGGTGCCTTGTTGACATCGGGAATACGGTAATACGTTGATGCCATTATTAATACAAGTAGTAGCAGGCCGAATGACAGCTGGAACGAACATTCTGAACGTAGCAAGTTTTGGTACGTGATCAAGCCACGTCGTATACTACCAATATTCAAAAGAGAGTGCTGGTAGTACTATACCATGTACTCCTACGACCTGCGACGAGTAGGTTGGAGGTTGTATAAATATAGCAAGTAATATTCAGGGAGAGGACAACAACAAATCGGTTACGAAATACTCCTAGGAAATGGAGAAGGCGGGGGGGGGGGGGGGGGGAGGAGGCCGCGCGCGTGGTGTACGTCACGGTCACGCCATTGATTTTTTTTTTATATACGGATTTTTTTATACTGACACGCCATTGATTTATTGGACCTCTCACCCCGTCCACACGAAACAGATGATGCATGACAGGCCGTAGATGAGCAAGGGAAGGGAAGGGAGACTGTCATGCCGAGCGCCTGGCCGATTCGCGGTCGCTCTTGCCGCGCCGCGCCGCACAAGCTACGCCCTGGCCTGGCTTGTTTCACACAAATTCTCAGCCGCGGGTTTCACGCCCCTGCATGTGATCGCTTCGTGCCAACCAGAGAGAGAGAACAACTCGAGACGAGAGGTGCATTCGTGGCGCCGCCGTCGCACGCCGCTTCCACGAGTCGGTCGCCGTTCCGATGCGTGGCCTCAGTGCGAGAAGAGCCCTCCACCGCTTCCTTCACTTCCCGGCCAACCGTTCTCGTGGACCGATCGCAGTCGTCGGTTCTGCGTCTCGGTGGAGCGATCGCAGCCGTCAGAAACTGAAACTCATCGTTTCAGGACATGCACGCGTCAGGTTTCGGAGAACCCAGGAACTCGGACCTTTGGCTACTACGGTTGATTGAATCGGCCAGGCTCTCTCGTACCGGTCTCACCTGCCTCAGGGCAGTGCTGATCAGTGATCACTCACAAGATAAGAGCCCTGCATGTAGAGCACGCACGTCATCGGTCGTCCCGACAGCCGGGAGCGTATATATGCACCGTCACTATCAGTACGCTGTAGGTATCCTGGACACTTAACTGCATCAGAGTAGAAAACCACGAGTGTGTCACCGTGATATACTAGTACTAGTAGTATACATCTACGTGAGTAGTACTAGAACTGTGTAGAGCTGCAAGCAGTGGCGTAGCTACAGGGTATGCCAGGTGGGCCATGGCATACCCTGTAGTAGAGCCCACCGTGTATACGTATACATGTAATAAAACTTTCTGGAGACCTGAGCTGCAAGCCTGCAATTCTACTGATTGGTTTCCTGCAATTCCATTGCTCGGTTCCAGACATCCAGCGATAATGTATTCGTTGCCTTGCTCCTGCAATTTCGTGACTCATAGTGCCTCGGCTAATATCCTAGACTCAGGTTTCAAGATCCATCTATCCTCATAAAAAATTTTCAGCGCAAGAAAAGGAAAAAATGGCATTTGACTCATCACTGTTATGTTTTTTTTTGACGAATCAGGAGGGGCAAAGCCCCTACTGTGTGTGTATATATATATATAGGAAAAATCCTTTGTACTCCCAAGTGTAGCTACTCCCATGTCTATATATATATATATATATATTAAAAGTAACAAGGAAAGTAATTAAAGCACTCTAAAAGGGAATGAAACGACACAAGCATGGCAAGCAAGCAATTTGACACGTCGATAGAATAGCTAAGAGATAGTTCAGTCAAACATGAAAGAATATTGATAAGTTCGGTCACCTTTTAAGAACTACTCATTATTTGTGCTAATGCTACGTCTTGCATATTTGTAACATTGAAATTGTTTTTCAATTTATATATGGATCGTATCATTGATATATTGATCGAATCGAATTTGATTTTTTTTTCTGGCATACCCTTCAGTAAAATGAGCTACGCCACTGTGCAAGCGTTGTCCGTAGTAGCAGTTGCTGATCAGATCAGTGATCAATCAATGTCGCCGGCGTGAATTCATGATGGATGGTAGGCCGACGGCGTGAATTCGGCACATGGTAGGCCTCCAGGCACGTGCGAGTGCCGTGCCGTGTCCTCGACTCCTCGTCGGGTCATCGGGTGTAGACCGTGCCATGCCTCGCGCGTGCGTAGAAACTCGCGGTAGAACAAGAAGCAAAACCGCAACCGGTTGATCGATTCAGACTGCCTGCCTGCGTCACCATTGTTGCAGTCTTCAGTCTTCGGACGGTACAAAAAGCTCGAAGCTACCGTGCACTGAACCCTTTCTCCTTATTTGCGGACTGAGCCGCAAATTAAAATAAAAAAAGCATGGATCATGACGCCGCTTCGGCTGTATCCCTTTCCATGATCAATCTCCCGCGGTCTGGCCTATACACGAAATTTCAAACATTGCTGTTTGGGGGAGAGCCGTGGTCGAGTAATTAAGGTGACGGCTTTGCACGGAGTCTGTTTACGTGGTCGTGCAAACGCTCACGAATCAAAGACGAACAGACGGCTTGCTTGTTGTATATATGCCGATGATCGCTACGCTACATATATATACTTTGGGGAACCATAGGGGAGTATATACACGCCAGAGAACGCCGATGGTTAATTCCAAAGAAAAATAATAAACAGATTGAGGTTGAACTGTTCTCTGATCAATTCAGCACGCTTGGTTCATGAAGTCATATATATCAAGCGTGCTGACAGTTTAGTTTTGGAACAACCATCATATCGGACAACTATACAGACAATTCGGTTTAAACTTTACAGCAGCGGACCAGTTGATTGGTTTTACCATAACTTAATTTGGTGTGTATAGAGTGTAAACTTGACAGTAGCACATCAGTTGATTAGTTTTACGTAAACTTTGGGATTAAAATATCAGATTCGACTAGTAACGACCATGGGACTATATCTTGTTGTTGGTAGTAGGTAAATCCGTAAATGAGGCGGCTGCATTCTTCTTAGTGGTGCCTAGATTTTGATACGAGCCTTGACTCGGTTACATAAATGTCCTACTTAGGTTGCAGCTAAAATATTCTAGTTTCTACGAGGCTTGGATTTTCTTTTAACTTGTCTTCGGTAAATCAATCAATCAAATTGTTTCATCATGAGTGCTGGCACGCATACAACTCACACGTGCGTGGTTCTACTCCTTCATAGCAGCTATAGGATCAAATGGCTCAAATCACTTAGGTCCTCTGCCGCTCTGCCGCTCATTACAAATTATGTGGCTCACTCTTTAGTGTATGTGTGAAAGTTGTTTAATCAGATCAGTTGTGATCTTGTGGGATTAAGTGGAGCTGATAGTTAGTCAGATCAGTTGTGATCTTTGAAGTAGTTGTGTCAGCCTTTGAAATGAAGTTGTCTAGAGACAGTTGTGTGGTTTTTGGGTCAGGTTCCCACTCATAAATTGGACCGGCTACAATTCTGAATTGCTGAACACGCAACAAACTGCCATTTCGTGTCTAGAGTTGTGATGCTGTCAACACTGAATTAAACTACTACTTCAAAGGATGTTCATATGAATCCTCACTGGCTCACTTTTGTTCAGCTCCACTGAAATTTGAAAATGACCATGCATGGTTCTCTCTCTGTTTTTTTTTTCTCCCCACAGACCGGGCTGAGCGGCGCCCTGGAGACGCTGTGCGGGCAGGCGTACGGCGCGCGGCTGTACCGGATGCTAGGCCTATACCTGCAGTCGTCGCTCATCATGTCGGCCGCCGTCTCCGTGCTCGTCTCCTTCCTGTGGTGGTACACGGAGCCCGTCCTGGTGTTCCTGCGCCAGGACCCGGAGGTGTCCCGCGCCGCGGCGGCGTTCGTCCGGTGCCAGATCCCGGGCCTCTTCGCCTTCTCCTCCCTGCAGTGCCTGCTCCGCTACCTGCAGACGCAGTCCGTGGTGGTGCCCCTCGTCGTCTGCTCCGTGGCGCCCTCCGCGCTCCACGTCGCGCTCGCGCACCTCCTCGTGAACGTGCTCGGCCTCGGGCTCCCGGGCGCCGCCGCCGCCGTGTCCGCCACGTTCTGGGTCTCCTGCCTCATGCTGCTCGCCTACGTGACGCGGTCACGGGCGTTCAGCGAGACGTGGAAGGGGTTCTCGGCCGAGGCGTTCAAGTACGTGCTGCCCACTGTGAAGCTCGCCACGCCGTCCGCCGTCATGGTCTGGTGAGTGCCAGTCATCATTTTCTACGTGACTCTGTTTCTCTGTGTGTGTGTAACGCGGTGTTTTCGCATTTTTACGGCAGCTTGGAGTACTGGGCGTTCGAGCTCCTGGTCCTGATCGCCGGCTTGCTCCCCGATTCCACCCTGAGCACGTCGCTGATCGCCATGTGGTATGTCTGACGTCTCTATACTGAAGCTTCATTTCTTGCCTGAATTGTCGTTCGATCTGTCATAATCAGAGCTACTAGCTATGAATGTGCATTGTTCATCTTGAAACAAACTGATCGCCTGGTCGACGAAATGCAGCGTTAACACGGAGGCGATCGCGTACATGATCACGTTCGGGTTCAGCGCCGCCGTGAGGTTCGTGCCTTACTCATCACCACCCGTGCTGCTTCACTGCGATACATGGAATTCCCTGAAAACTAAAAATAACAATGTCTCGCGATCGTCATGCATGCAGCACTCGGGTGTCGAACGAGATCGGCGCCGGGAACGTGGACCGGGCGAAGAACGCGGTGTCGGTGACGCTGAAGCTGTCGGTGTTCCTGGCCGTCTCCTTCGTTCTGCTGCTGGCGTTCGGGCACGGCCTCTGGGCGCGGCTGTTCAGCGGGAGCCCGGCCATCGCGTCGGGGTTCGCGGCCATCACGCCGCTGATGGCGGTGTCCATCGTGCTGGACGGGGCGCAGGGGGTGCTCTCGGGCGTCGCCAGGGGCTGCGGCTGGCAGCACCTCGCCGCGGCCACCAACCTGGTGGCGTTCTACCTCGTGGGCATGCCGCTCGCCGTGCTCTTCGCCTTCGGGCTCGACCTCCGCGCCAGGGGACTCTGGGCGGGGCTCATCTGCGGGCTCACCTGCCAGGCATGCACCTTGCTGGTCATCACCGCCCGCACCAGGTGGTCCGAGCTCGCCGAGGCCATGAGGGAGGAGAAGGCCAACTACGTCGCGTAGTGATTAGTGAACACGGTGTTATTGCTGGCCTGTACAAATCAGTCGCGACTGGGCCAGGCTTAGATGGCCGTTCGCAACTAATTTGGAAAATATGAAAGTGTGCTTGGTAGCAATCAAATCTGAAAATCTGATCGATTGTCCTGTTGCTGGCTCGGCAGCCGGTGCAGCTTTACCGAACATTCTGGCCACACGTTCGTGGGAGCGGGACTACCAGGAACTTCGTTGTCTAGCGTACCAGAGGTCCACGAGAATGGCGACGTCGTTAGGGATTACTGGGACTGGGATTGGATTCTGTCGTCATTCAACAGAAATTGCCCCACGAACAATCTACGACTACGATGTTCGGATGTTGTTTATCTTTTTCCGTTGTTAACCACCGTGAAAAAAAACTAACCTAGATGAATATCCGATGAGGTCATTATGGAAAAAAAAAAGCCCTGCGAACTCGACAGCAGTCTCTTTGTCAGCAGCCCAGATAGGGAACTGATCCACAACGAGCCATGATCAATAGCAAAATGCAAAATCTACTATCAATAACTGGTGTTTACAATGTAACATTTTCTTTAAGGACTCAGCTGCACGATGGCATAAAAAAATGGCGGTTTCCAGCTCCAAAGTGCATAAGAAGATAGCAATGTCTGAGGAGATATTTCTCCATCTATCTACTCTGTTCATACTAAAAACTCAACCCAATGCCAATGGTACAGCTAATCCTTTTTGTTCTGCAGAAGTATAAATTGCTCCCTCAAGTTAAAATTCATTTGAACTAATTGAACTAATGTTGTATATTTGCTAAGCAGGGATGCAAGTGTGCGCTACTCGATAGCGTTTTTTCTCAAATGGAAGATTATGATGACATTCCACTCTAATTCATTTCTCTACTAAATCAAAGTTTTTAGGTTAACATAATAATCCAATATATTTATAACTTGCATATCTATTGCTAACTCCCCAACCTATGGAGGTTAGACTACATAATCCCCCAATAAATTAAACTTTTTCCTAACCTCTATAGGTTGAGGGGTTATTTAGACTTTTTCCTAGAATTTATGACCAAAGCTTAGCGTATTCAGGAAAATATCGAAACCATAAATTCCAATCCAATCCAATCCGGCAAATGGCCTGTTCGGATTCTTGGATTTGGCTGGGCTGGACGCTGGCTGATCGTGCTGATGAGCCCAGCTGTTCGGCAGCTCAGCCCAGCCGAACGGCTGGGCAAAAAAGATCTGTCTGGCTGTGATCAGTCTACTCCCGTGACCTTTTTTGCTGCTGGTCCTGCGACTGATTCAGCACCAACGGCTGATCAGTTCCAGCGGCTGATTTAGCTGCTGCACCATCGGCTTATCAGCCCACCTCGAGGCCCAGCCAAATCCAAGCATCCGAACAGGGGGAAAGTTGGAAACTATATGTGGATTGAAAATAAAGAAAAAAAAGAAATTCATAATAAGAGATAAATGGTGTTCATTTGAATATATGTAACAGGAAAGGGCAAATGCTGATGTTTTATTGGACACTTTGACGGGATTCCACACGTGTTTCCTATCCTAACCTTAAAATTACAGGATAGACAAGTTCGCTACAAATTGCCTAGACTTCATATGGTGGTTTATTTGGAGCTATAAAATTTTGCAGACACAGTTTAATTTTAATTTTCAAAACGATATCAGATGCGTTCCAAAAATGGACCTAAGAAATTTACAAAATCTCCCCATTCTCTGCTTTTCAAACGAGGTTGGGAGTACTCTTTTTTTTTTATCATCACAGATAACAGACTCAGTCCAACAAAGACGCGTAAAGTTCGTCATTTCTGGGGGTGCTAGAACTTTCGAATGTCCATGATCCTATAAATAAAGTGCGCACGAGCCTGGCGCCCCCACTGACAAGCGGCCTCGCGCTACACACACGCTCGCGGACATGCGGGCCCGAGCTGCTCCCACTCCAGCCTCATTTCCAGCCCCGCCGCCCCGAGACCAACCACCACCCCCCACCGCACGGCAGGCGGAAGCGGAAATCCCCCACGCGCAGCCTCCTTGCCTTTGCTTGGCGTCCGTCCGCCGAAACCAAAGTCGCCGTCCCCCCCCTTCCCTGCCGTCCGCCGTCACCTCCCCCGCACCTTCTCCACCCGCCAGTTTGACCCCCCACCCCGAGCTCTTCCCGGCTCGCTTTCCCCTCCCCCATCCTCCGCCTGCTCGTCCGCTGCCGCCGTCCTAGGTTTAGCGCTCCCCAAGAGCCCAACCGCGCCGCCCGGAGAGCAGTTGCCTGGCCCGCCCGCACCGCCGCGGGTCCGCATGGTGTCCCCCGCGTCGGTTTGAGGTGCTGCGCGCGCTTGTGGTGTGTATCGGGTGATAGAGAGATAGGATGAGGCCCTCCGCCGCTGCGGCCGGCAGCGGCGCCGTGATGAGGGCCGCCGTGGTGGGTCTCGTGCTGGCCGGCATCGCGCTGGCCCCGCCGCTGGCCGCGGCGCTGCGGCCGCTCCGGGAGCGCGTCGCGTCCGTCGGAGCCGCCGCCTCCGCCGGCTCGTGGGGCGATGAGGTGAGTTTGCTGCTGCTGCGATTGGATTGATAGTGTTGGAAGTCATTTCCCCCCATTTTTAGTACCAGGGACCGGGGTTTGGTGAATATGGAGCTTAGGGTTGAGCAATCAGAGCGGATGAGATGACACAGATGGTCGGTTTGGACTTCATTTAGCGGTGCCAGGTGCCATTTGGTGGACTTAGACAAGAGATGAGACTATTTCCTTGGCATCCGGTTAAATGGCTACAAGTAAGAATTGGATGGGAATCATCTTAGGGTTATCCAACAATAATAGTCACTCGAACTGGATATGCTATGTGTTGAATCGTATGTAAAATTTGACCCGGGCGATCGTAATAGTAAGAGTAGGTAGCGAGTCGGGAGATCCCAAGTGTGCATTTCATTCTTCTCTTAATGATGGATAGAAGTTAGTTGAATGCCAGCTTTGATTGGTAGTCTTCTATTATTGTGGTAGGGCATTCACTGATAATAGCCCTGAGGTTACTAGTATCTTTCTGTTACTACTGGTATTCTTGCGGCTTAGCTTGTTTCTTGTGATGTGTGTTTGCGCAGCATGCCTTCTTCAAAAGGGACGAGAATGATGTAGGCCCCTATTCATGGAATATTACAGGAACGTATAAAGGTAACCTCTGTTATGTACAAACTTCCATGAAATAGTGTACTAGATCGTGTTTCCCTTTTTCTTAAAATTGTATCACTATTCAATTTGAATGACCTTGTATTTTCACTGCATAATTAGGATGTATTACATGTCTTCAAGTTTCATAAATTAGCTATGCCGTCTTGTGCACAAATTCAACAGCAGCAGCAACAATGTTGCTTTTTAATCCCGAGTAAGTAGGATAGTGATGAAACTCAATGAGGGCCACAAGTAGACAAATAGTATAGAAGCATAGGACTATATGTCCTAATTCCTCTAGTTCATTATCCCCCCCCCCCCCAACACCCCCACCCACTAAGAAACTGAAGTCTATTTATTTTCTCTAGGCTATTCCATGCAATCAAGTGCAGTTAAATTTTATTCTAGTAGCATTACCATGCATTTCCAAAATGTGGTATCTCTCTGTTGGTATTGGTATTTTTTTTCTCTTTACAATTCAATGGTTTTCGTTGTTCCTAATTCTCATGCTTGCATATAAATCGCTGATTTTGGAAACCACCCCACAAACCAAATGAAGCCATGGCACATGCTTTTTTTGAACTGTACAGCGGGGGAGACCCCCACTGTGGTAAGCATATATTATATAAAAGCAAAAGGAACTGTACAAGACAACAACAAGGGGTACCCAAGTACCCTGAAAATAAAAAAACATATCATAACTCAACTATCCAAGCTAGGCGAGACTAAATGGAATCAACCCTTGCAAGAAAAGATTGTCTATTGCTTTCTTTAATTCTGTGGGCTTGGAGTGGCACATGCTTTTCACTCCGAGCAAAAGTAGTCTTGTGAACCTTTATGAGTCAGATGCATATATTATGTGGCCCAATGTTAAGTGTAATGTCTTGTTTACATGGTTTCGTAATAAATAAATAACCTTAATAAAATGCGCGCCTGCGAATGTGCCCTGTTTTTGTTTTGCTACAGGTTGATTACTACTGTTTACTTTTCAGAATTACTGCAATTTGTATAATAACATCACCATTTTATGGTTCAGGGAGCTGGGCCTTTGCTGGTGCGACAAATGGCTCTTCTAGATTTCTTGAGTTTGTTAAATCTCAAGGTGATTCAGTTCTGGAATTGTTGAGCACTCCAACAAAGATAAGCGGGGTGCATTATGTTCAGGTATATTGAACTCCTTCCTTATATACTACCTTTGAGAAAAGATCAGAAGAATCACTATCACACGAACCAATTGCTGTGTTTGGTTATACCTACCCTTTTTTTGTCATTCTAGTTAAGATCACTGTAAAGAAATCAGGTGTTTGCTTTATGTCCGACCTGAGTTAACTATAATCAATAATGCTATTGGAAGCCTAGTCTTCTGTACGAAAGGTTGCTCCTGTTTAGGTTAGAGTAAATAAAATGGTACTTCTTCTCAGTGACCAGCCTTGGGTTAATTTTAATCATGGATGTTATTGCATACTTGGTCCTTTTCCTCTTCATGCCCAATGGATTACTTTCCTTACCATGGGATTGACAGGGATCAATTACATTCCATGATGTCGTTGACAATGCCCATGATCATGGAGTGGCTCAAATAAGGTTGGAAGGAGTTTACATTTGGCCTTTTAGACAACTTCGGATGGTAGCAAACAGGTAGTTGTCCCTCTGTAACTCAAGGTCTATTAGCATTTCATTCTTCCACGGAAAGATGTTAGATGTAAGTATTTTGGACAAGCTCCTTTTGCCATATGACCTAGTGGAACTGTATTTGTCCTTTTCAGTGGTGCTGATGGAGAACCACTTCAAGAAGAGGATTACTTTTTGTCAAACCCATACCATTTGGTACGTTGATGTAGCATTTTGTTGTTGATTGGTACATGATTATTATTTCATCATGTACAATACATACTTGTCTCTTGTTTCCTGAACTTTTACAAATATCTTGGATCCATATGTAATGTGCGTTTATCCATATACCAAGAAGCCAGATGATCTTACAATTAGCGATCATGCTTATGAAATGTACTTTTATCTGGTTGATTTGTAACAGCTGCGGATTTTCTCATCTCAAGTGTTCCAAGAATCTTCTGAAGAGAAGAACCGAAGGAAGAATTGTAAGATTCAAATTGTGTACTATATACTACCTCCATTCTCTTTTATTTGACGCTAGATAGTTCAAATTTGAGCTACTGAACGTCAAATATATGAGAACAGAGGGAGTACTGCATACCATTTTACTTCAATTTTTTTATGTATGTTATTCCTTCCTTATCAGCTCTCACATATGACATGGAGAAACACTGTAACACAGAAATAGCTGCTAAGGTGGTTCGTGTGTCATCTAACCCAAATGGTACACCATTTCTTTACATTATTATTAAATTTATTCTTCCACTGTCAATTTTTTGTGGTCAATCATGATTAACATAATTTCTTCACTCCCGTTATAGCTAAAGTAGTGACTACTTTTGCAAAAACCTTTTGTTTAACTAGATGGAGAGCATGAGAAGTACCGTTTGGAGGGTTTGATAGAGAGTCCAGCAGTCGATGATGATGGGGAATGCTTCTCACCTATTTTACTAAATGCAACTTCTTTGAATGTTGAAGTTTATTACAACAAAGCAGTCAACTACACACTGATGGTCACTTTTGTATCCTCTGGCTGTTTCTTTCTCTCTTTTTTTGTTGATTTTATCTATATTGATTTGTCCAGTCTGTGAATTCCTTAACTAGTGTACTGCTAGATCTCTTTCCTTCAAGTTCTGCTGCTGATTAGACAAATGGAACATAGCAACACTCAATCAGTAAGCATTTCTTTCCCCTTTGAGAAGCATTTAGTAAAACAATACCGCTTTATTTGTTCTAAGTGCTTATTCCTTGGCTACAGGGAGCTGCTAAGGTTTCTATTTTAATGATTGGCCAACAAGCTATCATGGATGCATATCTCTGTTTACTTCACCTCACTGCTGGGATTTTGGTTGGTGAGTCTTATGACTTGATAATTCGCTTGCTGTTTTTTTTTTCTGGCTGTCGCATTCTGAAATCCTCTAATGCCTCCGTTTCTCTTTTGATTGTAAACTAAAATGTGACCTTTTAGGATTTCGTTTATTGTTGTTCAAAGATAGAAGAACTGGATTTGGTTATATATTTTGTAATATTCACTATTCGATACCCTTTTGGTCATTATATGACCAATTAGTTGAATTGTGCAATTTTAAGAGAAATCTGAGCCAAAGACAATGCTGTGTATATTGTAGTTAATGCCACATGCTTGGTGGGGATAATAGCTTGCTGAAACTCATATCCAATAGCAGCAGCTATGTGCCTATGTAGATATTTACCGTGAGATGAAAAAAAATTCAAATCAACCTCCGTTACAATTAACTGTTGGTTTGTTTAACTTGTACTACCACTACTTCTTGGGATTATAACACTCTTATAACACCTTTTTACTTTCTAATTTCTATCAATGTAATTCCTGTGAAATCCTTAGTTTTATTTTAGCTTGCAGTCTTCTTACATTTTAACTTTCTACAGAGTCGCTCTTTAACGCCTTCGCAACGGCTGCATTCTTCAAATTTGTTGTATTTTCTATTTTTGAAATGAGGTATCTTCTCGCTATATGGAAAGCAAGTAGGCCTTTAAACAGTGGAGAAGGTTGGGAGATAATGAGGCGAGAGCTGTCTGTTCTTTACAGCCGTTTTTGTAAGTACCTACTACACTCGTTATATTTCTTCACACTAAGAATCATGGCAGTAGGTCTATAATTTCCAATCAACATAGTTTGCATAAAGTCGAGTAGCATGCTTCTTTCTATATATTTGTTGCTGTAAGAACTTACATGTGCAATCAAATCTGGGCTTTGAGAAGTATATGGCATAAAAATACTTGGACCAACACTAACCCTTCAACTGTTAACTGGTTATTGCTACAAGATACCTTTGCTGTCCCATTTACCTGCTGCATGTAAGGGTCAGTTTGGATGGCTTGCTGGTCTTGCCTCGCCTCACTCTGTCTAGCTGGACCGGACATCGAGAACCTTGCCAGGCTGAGAGAGCTAATTTTCCTCTCCTATGATAGCATTCTAATTCTTGCCTGCACAGACACTGATGAAATCTTGCTGCACATCCAAACGCATTGCCTCACTAGCTCTCCTCGTCAGGCAAGGTGATACAGTAGTGAGCAAGGGTTCCAAACGGACCCTAAATGTCAAGTGGTATGCTGGCTATGTGTAAGTCGGTTGGCAAATTACCTGATGCATGCTATCAATGGACGCACGGATATTCTGTGAGAGCCATTAGAGTGATCATTTCCTTTGCTAACTTGAAACTGCACATATTCTACTGACGCACGGATATTCTGTGAGAGCCATTAGAGTGATCATTTCCTTTGCTAACTTGAAACTGCACATATTCTACAGTATTGTCACCATTCAGTATATGTCAACGTAGTTCGCCTTTTCCACATACTTGTACAAGTGTCTACCTTTTCTTTAAACAACTTTAAGATATTATTTTTTATGGGGCCTTTAAGATATTCGCTAATTTGCTTGTGTTGTGCAGATGGCATTCTTTTGGGAGGAATCCTTCTAATGTATGAGTTGCACAATTTCTTACGCCCGCTTCTTCTCCTGATGTACTCCTTCTGGGTGCCTCAGATTGTCACAAATGTCATCAAGGATACAAGAAAACCGCTGCACCCACAGTATATTTTAGGGATGACAGTTACCCGCCTTGCTATTCCACTGTATATATTTGGTTGCCCTAGTAACTTCATGCGCATTGAGCCTGACAAGAAATGGTGCATAGCTGTTACTGTGTTCATGGGTATCCAAGCAGCAGTGCTTTTGCTTCAGCACTATCTGGGTTCTCGCTGCTTTATTCCTCGTCAGGTAATAACTACGCCATGTTACCATGGCACATGTATCCTGTTCTGTTTCATCCTATATGTATTTTATTTGGCATTCTGTAGATTTTCCTTTCTTTTAGAAGATGTTTTAGTTGCCACTCTTTACTTTTTTCACTGTTCAGCTCATCCTTATTATGATACCCATAGCGTGTTTTATGGGTATCGGTTATTAATGGTTAACATGGTGTTTCCACTTTCTACTATTTTTCAGATCCTGCCTGAGAAATACTGCTACCACAGGAAGGTCGAGGATAGCTCAAATCAGCCCATAGATTGTGTTATTTGCATGACCACAATTGATCTTACCCAAAGAACAAGTGAATACATGGTAATTGTGAAATATTTTTGGCATTTGACTTTGCAGACGGTTATTACTGGATACTCACTGTACTCCCTTTTGCAGGTGGCACCTTGTGAGCATATATTCCACTCAGGCTGTTTACAACGGTGGATGGATATCAAGATGGAGTGCCCAACTTGCAGGCGCGCCCTACCACCAGCTTAGATGAGAGGCTTTGTACCATAGTTAACAAGTAGGAAGCTCAGCTTATACAAGGTATTATTACATCCTGTACCTTTTCCCCAAAATCTTGTCTGTGTCAATTTTAATATAATATGCTTACGTTTTTAGGTGGAAACTGAGGTACAATAAGGCGGGGCAGCAACTGTGCGAAAGCTATCGACATAACCGTAGAGAAGTTTTATGTTATTGATTTCGAGTGGTCTTGTGTTGTGCAAACTATTGTATCAAGCGTCCCACGGAGAAATCGCCCTCTTCCGCCCATGCTGTTTTCACTGTTGCATGCCTTTGCCTGCTACTAGTATTTCGGTCCTTCGTTTTGGTCTGAGCATTGTACAAAGGTGTTCACACTGAAAGAGTTCCAGATGTGATGCGTTTTCACTGTTCCTGCCTCGCAAGTCTTGTTTGCCTTGGATGGAGTTGCCTTTCTGATCCGGCGGAGGTAGACCCTGACGTTTTCAGGTTCACTATGCAAAGTGCGGGGCAGTTGACCAATGAGTTCAAATGATAATAGGGGGTCTAGAGCATCTCCAAGAGACTCTGTAAAAGGTTATGGATAGCTAAAATTATAGAAAACCACCCAAAATTAGCATCCAACAGACTCTTCATCTTAATACCCTCGATACCCAGTTAGGCAAATCCTCTCCCTCGCTAGGCATCTTTGCCTAGCCGCTGACACTAGGCATCGGCATCTTCCCGCATGCTCCAGGAGGGAGTCGTCGCCGTAGCTGACAGGGAGGACACAGGCGGCCGGGGCAGGCCCCCGCGCGAGCTCGCCGGACGCCGGCCCGCATGAACTGCGCGAACCCCGTGCCGCCGGCGTGGTTCCGTGTCAGTGTCACGGCAACGGCGAACCTACAGCAAGTGAAGTCCGTGACCTGCACAAGCAGCAGCGAGTCCGACGGGTGGAGTACTCGGCGCTGAGGCCGCGCGACGGCGAGCTCATCCAGCAGCGCCGCGCCGGTGGGCGGGTCGAGGAGCCTGGCGTCCGACAGGGGAACGATCCCTTCAAAGTGCTGCCTGCAAGATGGGGAGTTCCGGTGCACACGAGTGGGAAGATCTGTGTGTGGAGCGGTCTCCGGCAGGTGATGCACGCCGGCAAGGATGCGGCAGCGGTGCTGAATGCCGTGAGGTAATTCAATACACACGCTAAGCGAAGGTAAAAATGTCATTTCCAAAAAAATTTCCAAAAAAATTTTAAAAAACTGTTGGATTACAAACACTTTTTTACTAGCTATTTCATTTTACACAATAGCTAAATCAGAATTCTAGCTATTCATTTTTAGATAGTCTGTTGGAGAGGCTCTAGCCCCATGTGTTATGAGATGGCTTAACATATGTGGAAACGGGGATTCGTGACTGAGTAGCTGGCTGCTTGGGCGAAAATGGCTTCACCGGCTCCCAACTCAAGTGTACTGAAGAAGTAAAGAGGAACTAGTGAATGAGAAAATGGTGGCTCCGAGTTCGGGCCTGTTCGCTGGGCTGGTGCTGCAACTAGCAGCTAGCAGAGCCGCTGCAGCCAGGCACAAACATCTCAGCGGGGTAGCTGCAGCCCAGCTCAGTGCAGCGAACAGCCCCGCATTTCGAGGTCAACTAAAAGCAACCTTAGAGCATTTCCAGTAAGGCAGGTAAATTTGAGCTCATAAATCCTATTTTATAAGTCTACAGATAAAATTTGGAGGCCTAAATTTACATCCAACTCCAGTGGGACATGCATCCATATACTAGTGAGGCATGAAAAATGGTGGGATCCATGGTTTGAGAGGGAAGATGGGAGGCTCCCAAATCTAGGGGTTCGGAGGGAAAATTTGGGAGGGCATGTAAGATAAGAGTGAGTTTATGAGCCCCACTGGAGAAGATTTTTTTTGCTTTAGCTCCTAAAATTTAGTGTAGGAGCCTATTTAGAAGCTTCCACTGGAGATGCTATTAGGGCCAGTTTGGCAGCAGAGGAATTTCGAGGTTAACTAAAAGCGACCTTAGGGCCAGTTTGACAGCGGAGAAAATCTACTTTAGTGAAGAAATCCTCGTGTGGCGTGTCGGGCGAGCAGAAGTAGGCGGAGCCTACCCAGGCGAGAGAAAGGTCGTCTCGTGGGTAGATTTTTTTTTTTTTTTTACCGCTGGGAAGTCTGGTTCCCTCTCAGACCGCCCCGAACCGGCAGCGGTTTGAGGTGGTTTGAAACCTGGCAAATTTAAAAATTTTAAATTTGAATTAAAAAATAGAAAAATATGGTAAAATTCTCTAAAAATACTTCGAGGTGCGTGTAATCTATTGGTATAAAATTTTCAAATATTTGCTCATTTGGTATTTTTTGCGACAAATACACGTTAAATCAAAAAAGAAAAAAAGAACAAAAATTGTCAGCCCCGTTTAGGCCCAACGCTATCTTGGCCAAACCATCCGGTTTACCGCCCAATCCGACCGGTTTACTGCCCAAACCGACCGGTTTACCACTCGGAACCGAATGCATTAGCAATTTGAATTTGGAATTTGTTCGGTGTTAACTGGCTTACCGTCTAAACCGACTGGCTAACCGCCCAAACCGACTGGCTAACCCTTTCAAACCAATTATACTAGCAATTTGAATTTGAAACTTGAATTTACCCAATTTCTACCGGTTCCCACGGTTATCTGACCGGCTATCCGCTACCGGTGGCCGACGGTTTTACCCACCAGTTCGAAAAAAAACCCTTCACGTGATATGTGAGGGGAAGTGCGCCGTCAAATCCATACGTCGGGGAGCACTCCCCAGTCAAATCCACTCCTCCGCCGGCGTCGCGACTCCACTCCCCTTGGCTGCTTTCTCCTGCTATGTGGCTCGTGACAGGGAATTCGAAATCTTCCCTGGATTCCTTTCCCTTTTGCTGCCAAACTAGCCCTTAATTCTATTTTACGCCGACTCCATTTGGCAGTGGAGCTGAATGCGAAGTTAGATGAACGGAGTTCGACTGGCGCCACACCCACCATTTCGGCGGCATGTCCTTCGTGGAGTAGTGAGGCGCACGACACTGCACGACCCGGCGTCTGATCCGGCCGCGCATCACTCGCCGCAACTGCCGGCTGTTGGGGCCGCGCCGCGCACATGCCGGCGCGGACGGCGCCACTGGCGGCCCGGCACAGCCAGGCCAACCACCCGCGACGTTGTTCCGTGGGGTGGTCCTTGATCACGCAGCCGCAAACGGTAGCGCTCTTCTTCGGGCCTGAGTGCCTGCCTGCTGGGGACCCTGGCTGGAGTGGCGTACCGGCGTCACCCAAGCCCATCGCCCTCGCACGCGTACGTGACCTGAGCCGAGCCGCTCTCTCGCTGCCGATCCGTCAGCTTTCCCTTGCCCGGCTGTCGCCCTCGCCTGTTCGCACGTGACCCACCAAACCAGCTTTGGCAGCTTCGGAGTCCTGCTAGATTCGGCCATTTATTTTGCGAGCGAAAAATACCAAAATACCGTAGCATCAGAAAAATACCGCGGCATACGTTGAGAAAACGTGTTTTGCATGGAAGAAATAGTAAAAAATTAGAATAAATATGAAAATTAAAATAAATAGTGAAAAGTTAGTAATCTGAACATTGCTTTAGTATTAGAATGGCAAAAGAGTTTTACTATTTGCAAATTGCAACGCAAAACTACCGTAAAAGATGGCCAACAATTCCGATCAAACTCCGATGAGAAAATATTTTGGGTTCAGCTCCTGCGCCACGTCCTCGCAATTCCGTGTCATTGACTCCGTGTCCGTGGCATCTTGCCAATTCTTAGTTTAAAAATCTGGCTAGACATTCATTCTCATACCCAGGAGAATCCGTGCAATTCTTTTCAAACCCTCGGGGTGGTGGCTCGTGAGTCCTCATCACTTCATCAGGATCCAAGAACAACGTGATCCGCTCCACTCCACTCGACCCCATGCGCCCCAAATTAAAATAAAAGAAAAATCCAGCGACGGCATCAACTCTACTGTCTCTATTACTTCTGCCATAAATGCAACCATACTTAGCGGCTTTAGCGCCGTCTAATCGCCGTTACTCTCTCCACTCATTCCTGCTCTCAAATCCATACAGCTCATTTCGGTTCTTTTCCGGGGGAGAGAAAATGAGGAGCTAGGAGGGCTTGAGGGGGGTTCAGCAAACGGGAATTTCTCTGCCATTTGTACGGGGATCGAAGTTCTTCCGTAAGTTCGTGCAAATTTGAGGGTGCTCCAAAAGAAGAAAAACCATCTGCTCCAAAGGCAAAGGAAAAGGCTCGTACTTTGAGAGCGAGTGTGTGAGAGAGAAGGGGAGGGGGACGGAGGCGCAATGCGTCAGAGATCTCCTGCGGTGCTGCGGCAGCTGCGGCTGTGGCTGCTCGCCGTCTCCGCTTCGCCAGCTTTTCTTGGTGTTCTTGCTGCTGACCTTAGCAAAGGTGAGCTTTCTTGTTCCTAGCTTGCTGCTAGCTTCAGATTTGCCCCCCCCCCCCCCCCCCTCTGCTGAAACTTAAATGCGGCGCATTGGCTGCCTGGCTGCCGAAGTTCGTGCATTTGTTATGATGCTATTGCATCCGTATCGAAATCTAGAACTTGCCAGCTTATTTTTGTGTTTATGTCGCTGTTTTCGTTCTTTTTTCTTCGTCAGTTGAACCCCACTACCCCAGTAGTGCTAGGTCCCTCCAATTCCTCGCGCCCACACGCACGCACAAGAAAAGAATAGTTCCCCCAATTCTTGGAGATTCGGCCCTTGGTGTTGCATTCAGTATCAAATCAGTTGTTGCTTGGTCCCAGCCCTGAAACTTTCCTAGAATATCCATCAATGTTTAACTCTAGGTACTTTTGGGTGCCGTTGACGAAGAACCAAGCCTTACCCAGCTTGAGAAAGGACTAGATAGGAAGGGGGAATGTGTAAGTAGCCGTGGAGAAAAGCATAAATGCAAACCTTGCCTCTTTCTATATATGCCAGGCTTTCCTAATTCAAAGGAGCTCTTTCTCTGTCTGTCTCTGTCAAACTCGCATGTTACATTGATTTACAGAAGTTGCTTGGTTAAATCTGTCCTATGGTTCTAAATGCATGTTTAATTTCAGAACCATTTACCATCCGTATAAGCTGTGGAAGTTTTGATGATGTCCGCACAGCGCCTACAAACACATTGTGGTACAGAGACTTTGGTTATACTGGAGGCAGGTTCGCAAATGCCACTCGCCCGAGCTTTATCATCCCTCCTCTGAAAACACTTCGTTATTTCCCGCTATCTGATGGCCCTGAGAATTGCTACAACATCAACAACGTTCCCAATGGGCATTATCAAGTCAGGCTTTTCTTTGCCTTACTGGACAATCCTAATCTTGACAGCGAACCAATTTTTGATGTTTCTGTTGAGGGTACCCTATTCAGTTCTTTGCTTTTGGGCTGGAGCAGTGATGATGAGAAGACATTTGCAGAAGCTTTGGTTTTTGTTCAGGATTCTAGCTTATCAATTTGCTTCCATAGCACAGGTCATGGTGATCCATCTATTCTTTCTATTGAAGTTCTCCAGATTGATGACAATGCCTATAACTTAGGCCCTTCATTGGGAAAGGGGACAGTATTTAGAACGGCCAAAAGGTTGAAATGTGGTGCCGGAAAGCCTGCGTTTGATGAAGATCTGAATGGTCTTCCCTGGGGTGGGGACAGATTCTGGTTGGGATTACAAACTTTATCATCCAGTTCTGATGATCAGTCTATATCAACTGAGAATGTTATAGCAGAGACATTGCTTGCTCCGAGTTTCTACCCTCAAAGCATATATCAATCAGCTATTGTGGGCACTGACAGGCAACCGAGCTTGTCCTTCGAAATGGATGTTACTCCAAACAAGAACTATTCAGTATGGCTTCACTTTGCAGAGATTGATAATGGGGTAACTGCAGAAGAGCAAAGAGTATTTGATGTACTCATCAATGGAGACACTGCATTTAAGGGTATTGATATAATCCGCATGACAGGAGAGCGTTTTACTGCACTTGTTCTGAATAAAACTGTAGCTGTCAGTGGGACAACACTAAAAATCATCTTGCAACCTGTGGAAGGAACCCGTGCAATTATTAATGCCATTGAAGTGTTTGAGATAATCCCAGCTGAAAACAAGACTTTGCCTGAAGAAGGTTGTTGTTTAATACCCTCCAAACTCAATTTCCTGTTGTTTCTAGCAGTACAAAACTTAATAGTAATTGTTTCTATTATTTTATTTGGAAACTTGTAGAGGATTTCTAGCATTGAAAATGGAGAAAGCATTTAGTGATGCATAGCTTTTATTGAATGTAATGAGTAGCCTGTTGTTAAAATGATTATCACGTATCAATCTTCTTGTTTTCGATCACCTGCAGTGAGTGCTTTGCGGACATTGAAGGGTTCACTTGGTCTTCCTCTTCGATTTGGCTGGAATGGTGACCCTTGTGTTCCTCAGCAGCATCCATGGAGTGGAGTTGATTGCCAGTTTGATGACACCAAAGGGAACTGGGTTATTGATGGATTGTACGTTCTCTAAATCATGCTGGTCCTCGTCACAAGGATTGACATGATTACCTTGTTAGAAATCTTGTAACAGACTCTTTTTTTATCATTTCAAACTGAGTAAACCTATGCAATATTCACTACTTTTTTCATATAACATAAACCGAACCGATAATACTGTTATACAGATTCTATCTGCTTATTTGTTTGAATCAGAAATTTGAAACGTGGTAGTTGCATTCTAGTAACTTCAGTTTACCACAAAGGTGTGTGCGAGATTATACAGCCAGAATTCTGCCTTTATTATTTTTGATGTCATCCCATGTGACATTATGTAGGACTGGCTAGAGATCCACTTGGTGAACTGTTAATTTGAACAATTTAAATTGCTGTAAAGGCTTTTATTAACCATTCAATTTCCAAGGTTTTTTCTTAGTTGTTGAATTTTCATAATTAGGGGCTTGACTAAAACATTTTTATTTTTCTATATGCATTTTCATCAGCAACAATTGATACTTTGCCGCAAGTATTTAACTTGCTGCTTGAATATGCAGAGGTCTTGACAACCAAGGTTTAAGAGGGGTTATACCTGGTGACATATCTAAGCTGCAACATCTGCAAAGCATGTGAGTTTTTATTTAAAACACCGACATGAACAGATCCCTTCAAAGCATGCTTTAAAGCAACAATTTTCATTGTTTGTAAAGTATATTTTGCGCCTTCCATCAATCACTTTTTTTTTAGTAAATTGGTTGCTGGATGAAACACTGGCATTGGACCCAAAGTTCATGGGTTTAGGTTTAGGACAAAAATAGTTGCGTTGCGCTGCATGTCTGTGCTGTGGTCCCAAAGTTGACATTTGTTGGTCATTTTTGGGGGATTGGGGCCTCCGCAGTGTGGCGGTTTTAAACATTTTCTCAACTACTCTACTCTTATATCAACTGGTTGGATGAAGGTCTACCATTTTGTATTTTCTCCTGGCGTCTGAAAATAGATTTGAAAGGCTATACAGAATATCCGAGTGACTATTATGTTTCAATGTACATGCATGGAAATTAACTAATTTTGTCGAGCCATTTAACATACTTAAAATAATTTAACTACATGACTGATTCTTGTTTCGTATTTAATAGTAAAAAAACTGCAAACTCTTGCCATCATCCAAAGCTTAAGTTTTCAAAATATGAAAAATGGTTGGGTTATGATCCATGAAAAATGGTTGAATGCAAATAATCCAGTGCTGTTTAAGAATTTGAATGGTCCATAGTGGCATGGTTGGTTAGTCTATGTGAGCAAGGAGCTCAGATAATGTGATGTGTAGCATTTCGTCCAAATCTAAATGGAGTTACCATGTTCCTAACTTTCATAATAATGTACTAGCATTTAATCTGACTACAGAAGTAACTGCTTATCTTGGTTAACAGAAACTTAAGCAGCAATAGCATAAAGGGGAACATCCCAACCTCTTTGGGTACCATCTCCGCGCTACAAGTACTGTAAGTGCACTTTAGTGCTGTGTAGTTCAGTGCCTATGTGATATCTATTGACTTTCAAGGGCAGCTTAAGCCATAATATGCTGTTCTGGTTAAATGAAGAGTATGAAACTTTTGTAAATGCTACCTCATTATTCATTATATTTCTAGCTGTTTGATGTATGACGCTAATTGATCTTGAATAGGTGGTTGTACTTGTAGAGAAACTGACTTTTATAAGTATCTTCACAGGGATCTGTCATACAATGAGCTTAACGGATCTATTCCAGAGAGCCTTGACCAGCTGGCATCGCTACAGATACTGTGAGTGAATTAGTTATGCATGTTACTCTGTTCTGGATTGGCATTTCAAATTTTGTAATTTTCTTCCTCGAAGCCTAAAATAATTGTTATGCAGGAATCTGAATGGCAACCATCTGTCAGGAAGGGTTCCAGCCAGTTTAGGAGGAAGGCCACTTCACAGAGCTAGGTTTAAGTAAGACACCATTCAAATTAAAAGAAAAACTGCCCCTTTGCACTTTCTCACTGTATACAGCTGTGTACAAGTTGCCAAATTTTCGTCATACATAAGCATAACATGATTTGCACCAATATATACACATGACTGAATTATCACTTACTTAAATACTAACTTGAATGGTAAAGGTAACTTGATAGTTCTGTGATAAAATTGCAGCTTCACCGACAATGCTGGACTGTGTGGAATTCCCGGGTTACGTGAATGTGGCCCTCATCTATCCGTTGCTGCTAAAATCGGCATGGCTTTTGGGGTGCTTTTAGCTATTCTATTTCTAGTTGTGTTTGCAGCATGCTGGTGGAAAAGACGGCAGAACATTCTCCGTGCCCAAAAATTAGCTGCAGGTAAGAAAAGCAAACAGTGATCTGATCTGAAAGCATGATCTACAAAGATTTGGGCTGTAATAAACCGACTTTATTGACCTTCATTGCAGCGAGGGAAGCTCCTTATGCAAAATCAAGGACCCATTTCACCCGGGATGTGCAAATGGCGAAGCATCAGCGCCCACCTGAAAGCTCTCGAAGCAGCAATAACGAAAGCTCGCCACATTTGCTTTCCTAGCTAGGTGACAGACAGCAAGAGTGACCTGATGTCTCTCCATTCTTCTGTTCTTAATCTCCACGCAGGTTTGAAATACAAAATTGTACATACTAGCTAGGTCATGGATGGTGTATATACTAGTATCCTTATGCGTTCCAAAACTTAGACCAGGAGAGGTATCAAACGAGAGAAATTACCCAGTTCATTTTGCTGTTACGACTACAGTCATTGAATCCCCTTTATTGTTCAAGGCTTCAAGCATGATTCTTGTCAGTTATGTACTGATTGATTTATTAGAAGTTCTGCAAAGCTGTTTTTTTTTTCTCTTTGAGAAATTCTGCAAAGCTGCTTTTATCAGGAGCAGGAGTGCTGCTGTTAGCGAAACGTAATTTTTCAGTTTTTTACGCAAATATATTTTCTGGCTGCTTACTGAT
Organism: Digitaria exilis; assembly: GCA_015342445.1. NCBI lineage: Eukaryota > Viridiplantae > Streptophyta > Magnoliopsida > Poales > Poaceae > Digitaria > Digitaria exilis. Next base: position 29,341 of record JACEFO010001827.1, on the reverse strand, counting down.
AAACATAATTATGTCAGTATGAGTAATAAGGAACATCACTGCACTGCAGTAGGACATTGTCAGGCCTTCACAAGATATATCTTTGTGGATCGAGAAACGGCAGAAATTATGCAGAACCAAACTGAAAAAAGAGCATTATTGCTCCCAGTAGCATAAGCCTTCTGAATACCTTACAAATTAAACATCCCTGATCTCCTCAGGATGTTTTCTTATTTTGGGTACCTCGTAGACGGAGCCACATTTACATTACATCACTTCACTTCATCATCATTTATCATCATATATATAAAACCATCTGGGTTGGCGTCGCCGCCCTGCGCCACCGCCGCCGACAGGCCGAGGGGATTCACCGCGCGACGCCGGGGATGTTTACCCAGTGGAGGTGCAGGACGAGCTCGCCAGTCTCGGTGTTCCTGAGCCTGAGCACGATGTCCTGGGAGACCTTGCCATCCTTCCACGTGATGTGGCTCTCGGTGGCGAAGCAGTTGCCCTTCTCCGGGTGGATCGTCTTCATCACCGTGCCGTCGGGGACGTCGCTCAGGTCCCGCTTGGCGATCTCCACGAAGTCCAGGATGCAGAACTCGGCGTCGCCCATGCCGTCGTCCTTGGTGAACGTGTCGTGGTCGAAGAGTTCCTGATTGTGTCAATCAAAGCGCCGAAGAAGATTTGGCTTTCATCAGGATGCCGGTCGAGTTACTAGATCGATCTTGGAGTCAGATCATGCATGGTGATGGACTTACAATCTTGACCGGGTGCATCATGTTTGTGATGGATAAGGTGAGCTCCTCGTTCCATTCTGGGTTGATTGTTTTGTATTTGATACTTGACTTCACTTTCTGCACAATATATGAATACAAATGCCCACATAACATGTTAAAGGAGGACTAAATCCAAAAGGTGGGAATGCAAGAGACCCCTAGGAATAGAGAAATGCACACATGAACTTCATATTAGCGAATTCTAAAGAACGGTACAGTTTAAAAATTTGAAAACATTGGTGCTAGGTGAAATCAGTGTGGAACCAGTCACACTAGGCTCATTGAAAACAAAAAGGAAAACAGATGGGCACATTACTAACTTTAATTCCAATATAAACTATTTGCAACTAAGGTATGTAAAAATATTCAGGTATTCGTAGATACGTTGCCAATTTTCTTTGCCTAATATACTCACAATCTTAAAAAGGACAAGTATTGGCACAAGACATCAAATTTTAAATATTGGGGGTGAAGATGATATCGCGTTTTTCCTACATTTTTGTTTATAAAGGGGATGGAGTTGATCTGAATGATGATTTTTTTTTAAAAAAAAGGAAAACAGAAAATTTAGGCACAAAAATAACTTATAATTTTAATCCCCCATTTGCCTTTACCACGTGGTTTTTGACATATAATCCACTACAGTTGTTAATAGAAATAGGAGTGAGAAGCCCTAAAATCCATTCGAAATAGAGAAACCTAATTGCTTTAAATTCTCATTGAAATAGGAACAAAATTCAACAAAGAACGCGTCATGGCACAAGGGCACTAAATTTTGTTGTCAGACGATTGAAATACACAACCTTATACCTCGCTGCTTAGATTACTATATCCATAGTATGGCACTACTATCCATAGTGGCTTTGGAGTGCCCTTGCTACGTCCCCCGGCCTCCTGCTCAAAACCATTTCAAGCATGAAGCCCTAGACTTAGGTTGGCCTTGCTACCTAGCTCTACTGCCTGTCTTGTGGAAGTTGTGTTATCCTAAATGCTAGTAATTTATATCTCGTTTAGCAAATAATTTGGGCAAATGGTTATTTTAAATGAACCCCAAACCTTAAACTTTGATGAAGAAGCCTCTCGTTTAGCAAATATTTGAATTAGCAATTCAAATCTCACGATATCTAAGGAGGCATTACTGTACCGGTTCACAAAAAAAAAACCAATATCGATAACATTATTAGCAATAACGTTTCCTGATAACTATAAACTCAGTAATCTAGCGTGGTTGACATGGCTTGGTTGTAGGCTAGCAAAGATCAGTTAAACAGGGAGAGGCACAAGTGATCGGCGATGACCGACGGACACACAGCATGTCTGGGGATCGGAGTTGGAGCAGGAGCGGCGACGGCATACCTGGTGGCCGAGGCGGAGGACGACGTAGGGGTCGCTGCTGTGGGTGAGGGGGTCGCAGATGGCTAGGTTCACCCCTCGAACCACCTTCACCTTGAGCAGCCCCAGCAGGCACTCCATGTCTTCCTCCCTCCCTCCCTCGCTCTGCCTTTGCTCTGTCCGACCACGCACGTCCACCCAGCGATCGAGCAAAAGGCACAGGAGAGAACGAAGAAACAGCCTGACCGTCAACGGACGGAGGAAGACGACGACAAGCGCGGCGGCAACAGCGGACAGGGAAGGTCAAGCAGGCTCGGTTTGGCCAAACGGGAGCGAGCTGAGGGGAGGGAGTCTCTCCTCCGATCCTTGTTGGGAAATGGCAAAAGGCTGGGCTATGCAGGGGCTGGACCGACGACAAGGGCGGGGAGAGCAGCCGGCTTCCTAGGCAGGCGCGCGCATGCGTACATGTAGGGCCTCCCAACTGTCTCAACTGCAAGCTCCAACTGTGTTCTGCTTCGACCTGGTCCATCCGTTTCTAATGGCAAAATCTTCCTGGCAGCACTGGTATGGTATCTGGAGGAGGCGCGCGGCCGCGCGCCAGCTGCACTTCGCCGTCTCGAGTTGACTGACAGGACGATGAACTGATTACCAGAAAAAAATAAGGAAAATAATGGAGATCGTGTTGCTGCTGAAAAATATTCTCTTGTTAGCTGACACGTACTGGTTCAAGATAGGATATTATTATCGGAGCTGCGTACGCGTTCGCGCTCAGTAGCAAACTCTTGATAATTTTAGTTGACACAATAGTCATACAATGAACTCATACATGATACATACAATTTGACAAATCAACATGACACGAGCTGCAAGATTGAATAATCACAACTAGTCACATTTCACATGCAGTTTATCGATGGCCATGAGTCCATGACCATGAGCACTACAGACGACTCTTGGCGACAGTGATTCCTAGAGCTGTTGGAGCAAATGGGCCCATTTGTATCATCCCAGTAGAACTGGCTCGGCCCCTTGGACATTCAACCCTGCTGGCTGCTGCTGGGCTTTCTTATCTGGCCCATCACCAAAGGCGCCCACGCACAACTTCTTGTTCGCACCCTCCCACGCATTAACGCATTAAAAATGCTCCGTGTAGGTGTTGCCGTCGGCGATCAGCGATGACGGTGCCCGCCCGTTGATGAACTCGGCGATCCATGAGCTCCACGGCCCTTGCGCACTCCGGCCGGTAGAGGTGGAACCCATGGCCCTTTCCCTTCGACACCACGAGAGCGTCACCTCCCGGCGATGCACTGCCGCTCGCCGGCGAGCCGCAGCAACTGCCATGTCGTGCGCGATGTTGGCGCCGGCGTTGTCACCGGCGAGGAACAAGCGCGTGGGGTCGACGTGGTAGCCTTCCTGTTCCTGGTAGGCGAGCCAAGGGTGGTTGCCCACCGGAGCGCCAGCCATGAATCCTCGTAGGCAGCCGGAATGGGATGCTCCGGCGCGAGGCGGTACTCCACGGAGACGACGAGCGCCGAGAGGGAGGCGGCGTGTAGCTGTGGAACGGCTCGGAGAAGGCGCTCCCGGTGCAGAAGGCGCCGCCATGGAAGTAGACGACGAGCGGGAGCCTCGTGCCCGTGGCTACCGCGCCGACGTTGAGGAAGAGGCGCGCCGACACGCCGGCAGCAGGGTCGCCGATGACGACGTCCCTGGTCGATACGCCGGTTGCCGCTGGATCCTCGGAAGCCGGCACGAAAGCGTCTGGAACGGTGTGCCACACTTGTACGTGTGCAGGAACGGGTGGCACATGGCGCGGCCACACTTGTATGTGACTATGCGCAGGAACGGGTGCATGTCAATATTTATAGATGAACCCCTACAGTTTACAATAAACCCCTCTAAATCGGATCACTATCCAAATATTTATAGATGAACCCCCCATAATTTACAATAAAACCCCGCTAAACCGGATCGCGAGTAGACCCTTAAATGTTTACATAAAGTCTTCTTCTTCTTTTTTTTCATACGGCTATCCAATGAAGTTTTCATAACATCAGCAATATATATGATAAAACAACTATAATTGTACTTTTCATGGAATATGGGAATATATAACAGTACAACAATATTATTCATTCTTCCATCTTGTACACTAAAATGCTGGATTCCTCACTGGCCACGTTAAATTAGATATTTTTTTTAACAAACAGATGCCCATTACTCCTGTATTTTTGAGCCAATCCATTACTCCTATATTAAAAGGAGAGAGAGAGACTGCCTCTACAGGCAGCTCTTAGCCACAGTTCTTTCCACAGCTGCAGGAGCAGATGGGGCCGTGCAGGCCAGGTTATTAGTTGAACTTGAACCAGCTCGGCCCGGCTCCGGTCTAAATTTTTCTCCCAGTGGGTTTGCTCTCTCATCAACGACAGACGAATCTCTGCGAATCTTGTTCGTGCCCTGCTGCATCATGGGGTCCTCGTCTAGGAGCTTCGTTTGGGCCTCGTCCGTGCTCACAAGCGGTTCGCTGCCGTGGATGAACGTGACGACGCGGTCCATGAGCACCACGGCGCTGGCCCGTGCCGCCGTCCGGCCGAGGTGGAACGCGTGGTCCTCGCCCTCGGACTCAACGAGCGCCACCTCGCGGCACCACGCGCCGCCTCCACACAGCCACGCCGCGTACCTTCGACCCCGGCCACGCAGGACGTCCCTCGACGCGACGGCGACCAGCGCGCGCCGGCACCGCAGGGACGCCACCTCCTCCGCCGGAGGGTTCAGCCGCGGGTCGTCGTTGCCCGCCACCGCGCCGCCCGTCACGAACGGCCACAGCTTGTCCATCCTCTCCGGCGCGAACACGCGGCGACCCTCGTGGCGCCCCGGCCTCTCGCATGGCAGCCTCTCAGGACCCCAGAAGAAGGGCTGCAAGAGGACGATGCCCTCGATGTCAATCATGTCCACGTCGACGCAGTCCTGTCGAGCGGTGGCGCGCACGGCCAAGCGGTGCACGATGTTGGCGCCGGCGCTGTCGCCGACGAGGAACGTGCGGCGGCGATCGGCGTAGCTCGCGAGCCAAGGGTGGGACGACGACGACGACGACGTCGCCCACCGGAGCGCGGCCCATCCGTCGTCATAGGCCGCGGGGATGGGGTGCTCGGGAGCCAGGCGGTAGTCGACGGAGACGACGAGCGCGCCGGCGCGCGCGGAGATGGTGGTGGCCTGGCGGTGGGACGCCTCGGAGAAAGCGCTCCCGGCGATGAAGGCGCTGCCGTGGAAGTAGACGACGAGCGGGAGCCTCCTTTCCGTCGCCGCCGCAGCAGAAACACTGAGGAAGAGACGCGCGGACACGCCGGTGGCGTGGTCGATGACGACGTCACGTGTCGCTACGCCTCCGCACGCCCCGGGATCCTCGGATGGCGGCACGAAGGTGTTGGGGACGAGACGCTGGATGCGCCCGTCCTTGTACCTGCGCAGGAATGGATACATGTCGTCGGTGACTATCTCGCTGTCGTTTTTCTTGTCTACACGCATGGCCATGATGGTGAGCAGTGTCAGGCTTTCAGCACTCAGCAGTGTGCTTGTATCTACGATCAGCTACTTGTTTCTCTACTCTGCAGCAAGCTAGCTACATGCCGGCTTTCTTATATAGACGCAAGGCGCTGGTTAACTGGTCCCATCCAATTTACCAAGTATGCCAAACCATCACTGCTTGGCGCAAGCTAGTCCAGCTGGTGAACCAAGCCAACCGAGGGCACAATGCACTAGAGAGTATTTTCGTGGGACATATTGGCTAATAGCATAAAGTTATCTTGATCAAAAGCTGGAGAATACTCCCTTTGTCCATAAAGAGAAGCATTTCTAGAGTTTTTGAAGATATAGACATATGTCCAAATTAAAAGTCGTGTTGACCATTAATTGTTTCACAGGAAAAAAACCTTGGACCGCCTTTGAGAAAATAAGAGATTGGATGACCCCAAAAGTGCTTATATTTATGAAAAAAAATTGAAAACCCCTAGAGGTGTGCTTATATTTGTGGATGGAGAGATTATTTCTTTTTAGCAATTTACCGCAGGTGCTCTGTCCTTTCATTATAGTAGGGAGCAGGTCAAAATTACGTAGTTATAAAGAACAAATGATAAGAAAAGGGACAAAAGAAAAAGCCTAATTATACAAAGGACTCTTCTCTAAACTATGAGTGCGCCATTTTTTTCTACGGCAATGTCTTCCTTGATGAGGTGTACAAAGTCAGTTGCCGAGATCGCCTTGTTGTCACCTAAGGTCCTCTGGCCTAGTGGTTAGGGACCGGTGGTACGGTCGCACCAGCCTAGGTTCGATTCCTCACAGAAGCGGATTTATGGGTTGGTTTTAAAAAAAATCCCCTCACCGGCATAGCCGGGGTTCGGGGGTTTTTCTAGAATAGAAGGTCTTCCTTCTTAATGAAAAACCCCAGGATTCTTATCCCCTCTGGGTCATATACACGGCGACATCTTTCCTTCCAGATGTGCCAAGCCGTGTTGCCTGGTTGCGTGCCTATTTAAGTGCTCGAGTGTTTCTGCTCACTAGTCCATTCACTACTCCATTAACTCTCTAGGCCATTAGCATTGCTCGCTAGCGCTCAGTGTTGCTGGTCGCATGGCTGATTTTTTAGCAGCCTTCAATCTCAACGATGCTATTCTAGAAGAAGACCTAGAAGATGACAACGACAATGGTTTGTCTTTTTTTGTTTCCTTCAATAGCACTCTGATGGCCAAGAGTACTAGTTTCCTTTCTCATGACATTGTTTTATTTCCATGCAGGATTTGATTTGAACATGCCATTGGAAGATGAGTTGCCATTGGAAGATGAAGAGGAACATCAGATAGGAGGCGGGTTGCCGTTGGAAGATGAAGAGGAACATCAGATAGGAGGCGGGTTGCCGTTGGAAGATGAAGAGGAACATCAGATAGGAGGCGGGTTGCCGTTGGAAGATAAAGAGGAATATCAGATAGAAGGCGGGTTGCCGTTGGAAGATGAAGAGAGACATCAGATAGCAGATTTACCGTAGGAAAATGGCAATGGTACGTAATGTGTCGTGTGCCGTTTGTGTCATTTGCCGCTGGAGTATTCATTTTCCAATCTTCCTTTTGATAGGATTTGATTTGAACCTGCCACTAGACGAGTTTGGTGCTATTGATTTCGATTTCATCCAAAACAACATCGGTAAAACTCCCACTCATTTTTTAGTTGCAAGTAATATAAAATGTGCCCTTTTGGATTGAATGTTACAAACGGGCTGATTTTTTTTTGTTTTAATAGAACATGCCGTGGAACCTCCTGTTGAAGTAAACAACCGAAAAAAGCAAATGCCAAATACCCTTAGAAAACAAGTTTATCAAGCTTTGTTAGCTAGAAGCAAGAATGGGAAACTAGGCAAGAAAGATACAAGGATTGTTGCAGATCATTTTGGATTAAACATCCAGGCAGTTCAACGTTTGTGGAAAAGAGGTAAAACACAACTTGAAAATTTTATTCCTGTTGTGGTTGATAGTATGAAGAAGGGTAGGTGTGGTCGTAAGTCAATCCCGGTTAATTTGGAAGCATTACGCACCATTCCTCTCAAGGAAATAACGACCATAGAAGATGTGTGTAACAAACTTAACATGAGCAAATGGAAGATTCAAAGGTTACTGAAAAAAGGTTTTCTTAGGTGTCACTCTAGTAGCATCAAACCATACCTCACTGATGCTAACAAAAAGACTCAATTAAAGTGGTGTGTTGATATGATTGACAAGGACTTCCTTGGCGATCCAAGATTTAAGGATTTGTTGGACATTGTGTTCATTGATGAAAAATGGTTTTACCTCACTCAAAAATCAGAAAATTATTACTTGCTACACGAAGAAGATAATCCCAATCGCACTTGTAAGAACAAGAATTACATCCCTAGGCTCATGTTCTTGTGTGTTTTTGCTCGGCCGAGATTTAGGGATTGAGAGTGTATTTTTGATGGAAAAATTGGTTGTTTTCCACTTGTCACTTATGAACCGGCTCAAAGAGGCAATGAGAGAACAAGTCGTGTACATGGAGATTTGATGTTAAAGCCTATAACTTCGATCACAAGAGATGTGATTAGGGATTTCATGGTCAATAAAGTGTTGCCAGCAATTCGAGCCAAATGGCCAAGAGAGGATGTGGGCAAACCAATTTACATACAACAAGATAATGCACCTTCCCATTTAAAATTGGATGATCTAATTTTTTGTGAGGCTGTTAAGCAACATGGATTTGACATTCGCCTAATATGTCAACCACCCAATTCTCCAGATTTTAACATTCTTGATTTGGGTTTTTCCGAACTATTCAAGCCATTCAATACAAGAAAAATGCAAAAATAGTTGAAGCTCTAATTCCAGTGGTAAAGCAGATTAATTGATCAATTCGCTAGATTTTAACATTCTCTAATTGTGATTTTTACTCACTGATGTATTTTTTAGTGGTATGGAGGCAAACATTTTAAAACAACCGCGCTCATATAAAATCCTAACCATACCCCTCCTCCTCTGTCCCTCTCTTTTCTCTCTCTTTCTCTCACTTTCTCTCCATTCGCTTCTCCCACCACCAGCCCCTCTCGGCGCCTCCACGTTTCCACGCCAGCGCGCCTCCACTCGCCCAACCCTCTCCTATGGACCCGACGCGAGGACCGCGAGGATGGCAGCGACGCGTGCAGGCCGCGAGAGCGGGCGACGGCCGCGACGGTGAGAGTGAGGCGCGTGTAGGGGGCGGTTCCTTTTTTCGCCGAGGTGCTAGCGGAGGTCCAGACGCCTGCTCGGAGTTATCGGCGGCGACACGCATCCAGGCGCAGATGCGGAGGTGTGGGCGGCGGTGGCGCCTCCCTCTCCAGCATAGAGTTGCTGGCGGCGGCGCGTGTCCAGCAGCCTCCCTAACGCGGTAGCGCGGCACGACACAGATCCATGAGCTCCGGAGGCGGAGGCGCCCGACGACGACGACATAGGACCAAGCGGCAGGCGGCGGCTGGCACGACCGGCGGCGGCGCGTGTGCCCTGGCTGGGCTCGGCGGGCCCAGATGGGCTCCGTAGGCCCATCTAGGGTTTGGGTTTTTTTATTTTTCTAAACCGATTAACAGAGGCGGACAGGTAACCGCCTCCGATAATCGTTGATTAACAGAAGCCCCACGTCGGAGGCAGACGCGAAAACCGTCTCCAAAAATGCTTTTTGACCGCCTCCAAAAATTATTCTGTAGTAGTGGACCGGACTCAATCTGGGCTGGGAATGATAGATGTAATAAGAAAATCTATGATGATGTAATAAGAAAATCTATGATGAGTATAATAAGAGATCCAGATTCATTTCGGACCCTAAACTAATTTACTCATGATAGATGCATTAAGAGACCTGGATTGATTCCACCTCTTGACTAATGGATTGATTCTAACTCTTTTGGTGCACCTATCATGAGTAAATTTGTTTCTAACTGCAATGAATTCGGGTCTCTTATTATACTCATCATAGTTTTTTTTGTTACATTATCATTGCCGGCCCGGATTGAATCTGGTCCTAACCGAACAAGGCCTTTTCACATGGCAAGAGTTTGAGATCTCTATACAAGTATGATATGATGGTCTGAATTCCGATGTTACAATATAAATAAGTGGACAAATTAGAGTTCCATGTAAAATTATTTTGTGAAGATTGTTAATCTAAAGTTGCGGTCTAGCAGGTTTATTGCTCTAGCAATCAGGTCGGAATGATAAACCTGAATTCCAAATTCTTCACTAAATACCTTTAAACTCTCAAAAGCAGTAAACCGTACTTTGCTACAAAACCCGTCATTACCAATTTGCATATTCCAGGGCCGTCTAAATCATTATACATAGAACATGAATGAAACACAACATAACAAAGTGTTTTATTTCAGTTTGTAGTGCTAAATCAAGAAAAAAAAGCTGCGAAGCAACAAAATCGATTCAATGCCAAACCCCATTGATATCCAGCCATTTTGATTGACTGGCTGATGCGTTAGATGTCTTTTAAGCAACAGTTAACTTTGGAAAATGCATGTGCCATGGAGCACGCAGTCCGTACTTCAGTTAAGTGGATCTAACAAGTATATACTTGTTCAATAAGACATACTGTTTTAAAGTCCATTTCCATATAGTTATTGACAAAATCTAATATTTTTATAAGTGAAGGCTACTATTGGCTTTTGATCATGCCATCCAGATTAAGAAAAAGATCATGACTGATAGCAGATTCTGACTAGACAATATATTATGTCACTCTACCTTAAAATCAACGAGGAACACCACTATGTGGTGAATGGAGACAAAGTACGAAGCACATAGAAAGATACCAATGCAGTATGGAAGAATATGTTGATCTGGTACAGTCAAAAAGAAATGAGCTGATCAAAACATCACACGTAGAATGGAGTATTCAAATGTCAACTAGTATTTCGTTTAGTTCATGTTGGCTTTATTAATCCATATGCTAAAAGTAAACTTAGAGAAAAAGCTTAATTAATTTGACGTACTTGATGGAGACTAGAAAATACGTATGAGATGCACGGTATATAGTGCTAGGGCTGAGACCTCACTAATAATCAACATGAGAATACCACATTATGATATAAGACACTCATGAATCGATACGAACGTAAGTGGGAACGAGTCTTCTCAACTGGGATAGAGTATCGCAAGCAGCTTAAGCTTGCTCAATGGAAGTACTTCTCATACTTGTCAACAAGTATAATATATTCTTGTTTTTTTTATCAATGGATCGACTTCAGCTTCTATATGGTAAAAATAATATTTTAGATTAAGGATATTCACAAGCGAATGTCTACGACCAAGAAGAAATAAATACAGCCATATAGCCAGAAAATACAAGAGTACTTATACTCTATGCATATATATGGTAAAAATAATAAGAAATAAATCCAGCCTATATCTGGTAAAAATAATAAGAGGTCTCTTTTCTTGTGAACCAATAAAACTTTGTACACTTATGCACACAGAAAGTAAGCTTAGTCAGATTAATTAGCCTTGTAAACTTTATAGGCAGAATTTAACGTAACGCACTTTTGTAAGCCATAAATTTTCTCCTGTACAAATAAAGCCAAACCTATTGAGTCAAATTCAAACCTGATTGCCGTCTATTGGAATTTCAGTGAAATGCATGCTTTATTTGCTTGAAATCGATTAATCAGGCAACAAAATGCACCACTATCCCAAATATTGCATGGCTTTAAGATACAAACAAATGTTGAGGTGGTAAAACTAACAAGCGTACACATAAATACATTTATGTTGAAATCAAGAGTGACAAAGTATATATCTCTTATATTTTGCATTTAGCAGGATGAACCAGTTTGGCACAAAATAGAAATGTACTAGTTGGCAACTGGTACATTTTGTTATTTATGCCAACTTAGTTAATCCATGCTAAATGTAAAATACTAACAATTTATTCATCCATGTAATAGTGACTTATATTCACTGATTTACCAAAAGTCAGCGGTATTACATGTAATAAGGATTTTTTTAGTCTACATTAAGAGCCGCAATAAGATATATGATGTTTCTTTCAAAGCTTACTTTTAGCTTGGAAAAATTGAAGACATCATGAATCAAACAAAACACTAGCTAGTTGAAATTTGTATAGCCAATGTGATGTTTCAGCCAGCACATTTTTATTAAGTGCAGATCGACAAACTGCATTCTGCATTGTATCCGGCTTCTTGATTCTTTGTTTCCGTTCGTTTCCTCACCAAATGTTTCTATTGATTCAGATAAAAAATATTGTTGCCATTTGCTATTTCTTACTATTACAATAATGCTCAACCAGGCAAGTAGCCTTCATCACTTAATAGAGGTAAACATGCATTTATATATATATCCTGTCAACAATCATAAAGAATGGCGTCAGTTCTTAAACCATACGATTACAAAAAAAAAACGATCTTTGATCCCACACATTTGTACAGGCCAAATAAAGATCCTGTATTAGTATCGACTCTAAGAAACAATGCATTGGGGGAACTTAAGAAAGGTTTCCTCAAAAAGATGTTTCTCACCGATGCTAGTTCATTTCAGAGAGATTCTAAATTTGAAAGCATTGGTAGATACAAATAGTCTCAACTCTGTTTTCACAGAGAAATATTTCAATTGAGAATATGGTTATTAAATGTTTATGAGATTCTAGAATATGTATTCCTACGGTCCTACCAAATGGGCCCTATATGACTAACTAGAGAGCTTTGATTCTCAAACATGGCTATACATTGTTCAGTATTGAAATGTATTTACTGGCCATTTTTGTTTGGGCAGGGCATATTCCATCCTACAACTGTGTCATCTATCCTTGTTCGCCCCTTTGTCTTCATTTGTGATGGTTTCCTTTTGTAGTTCGTCATCGTAAAAGGTATATGTTGCCTTTTTCTTTGATTTGAATGACAGAAGCAAGCAATAAGTAGATTTTGTCAACATGTACGTTTTTATGAGCTTCAACTAGTATATATAATAAACGCTTGAATCGACCTTACCTAGGTTATTTGGCTAATAGATTGACAACCAAATGTATAATATAGTGTTCTTTATTCAAATGGCAATGTTTTGTATTTATTTAACTATATTTAATTCCCTAGAGTAAGTACTAATAATAGCACCAAGCATATGTCATGCTTAAGTTTTGCAACGGTTGTAAGGAATTCAACACCCATGCAGTGTCACCAATAACGTGTGTACGAAATAGGTATACAGAAAATGTCTTGTTTGTGTGAGGCTCTGATCAACCTACTGCGATTTTGTGTACAGGATTCTATTAGCCGGTCATGAACACTAATTCAGTAGCCTAGATTTCGTGACGTCACGAAAGCCAATAGACGTACCACACCCTATTCTCTCTGGCCAAAACAATGATACTCAACTCTTTACAAGTTGTAATTGATGAATTGGTTGCCTTTTTGTCTAACAACAAATATAACGGGTTAGGTGTCTTGTTTGCGTGAGCAACCTACGTACTCCAATTTTTTGTGTTAAATATCAACTAGATGTTTGAAACCTTTAGATCACTGTCCTGTAGCTGGTAAACTCAAGTACTCAACCAAGAAATAATAAGTCCCTCTTGAGCACAGCAGCAATGCAACCTAGGAAAACAAATAGCATGCACATATAGTAGACACCTAGAGCTCAGCCATCTATATATAGCACCCACCATACATACCAAACGAAACATGAACTAGCTAGGCATCTCCAACATTTTTGCTTGATTGCCTAGCGCCCCTCAACAAACTTCTGTGCGGCCAGCATGGGAAGCGCTCCGGCCACCGTCCATGAGATCCGACGTACCCTACGGGCAGATGGCCCAGCAACCGTGCTCGCCATCGGCACGGCGAACCCTACCACCTGCATACCTCAGGATGAGTACACTGACTATTACTTCCGTCTGACCAAGAGCGAGCACCTCACCGAGCTCAAAGACAAGCTCAGAAGAATATGTAAGCGGATCATCAAATAAAGCCTATATATGCCAAAATTCCTTTCACTGATTGATTTGCTCCTCACTTCATAAGGTTGCACAGAATATGCACATATATAATATGTCTGTTTCAGAATATAACTACATTTAATTTTTGTTATAAGTCAAACATTCTTAACTTTGACCAATAAGATTTCTAAAAAATAAATTATTTCATGTAAAAAGTCACATGTTATAATATAATTGGTTTCATGATGAATCTATAAACATAATTCTTGTATTGTTAATCTTTATTTTTTTTATAATTTCTAGTCAACGTTAACAATGATTTACTTTGGAAAACCCCATAAAAGTAGCTATATTCTAGAACAGACGTAGCACATTTGAGACACCTAACGTTAATTCCTATCTTGAACGCGTAAAATAATAATGTCCCAGGCAAGAGATCAGGCATGGAGAAGCGCTTCTTCCACCACGACGAGGCACTCCTCAGCGCGAACCCCGACTTCGCCGACCGCACGCTGCCATCCCTCGACGCCCGCGTCGAGATCGCCTCCGCGGCCGTCCCGGAGCTCGCCGCGGCCGCCGCGTCCAAGGCCATCGCCGAGTGGGGTCGCCCCGCCACCGACATCACCCACCTCGTCTTCTCCACCTACTCCGGCGCACGCGCACCAAGCGCCGACCTCCGCCTCGCGTCCCTCCTCGGCCTCCGCGCCTCCGTGTCCCGCACCGTCCTCAGCCTCCACGGCTGCTACGGCGGCGCCAGGTCGCTCCAGCTCGCCAAGGAGATCGCCGAGAACAACCGCGGCGCGCGCGTCCTCGTGGCGTGCTCCGACCTCACGCTCATCGGATTCTACGGGCCCGAGGCTGGCTGCCTCGACACCATCGTCGGCCAGGGCCTGTTCGGCGATGGCGCCGGCGCCGTCATCGTCGGCGCCGACCCTGTGGGTCCCACCGAACGCGCCATCTTCGAGATGGTGCACGCCACGCAGGCAACCGTACCTGGAACAGAGGACGCGATCACGATGCAGCTCATGAAAGGTGGCCTGGACTTCCACATTTCCGACCAGGTGCCCAAGTTGCTCGGGGCCAGCATCGAGCGCTGCCTGCTCGACGCGTTCGGGTCGCTTGGCATGAGTGGCGTCAAGTGGAACGAGCTTTTCTGGGCGCTGCACCCGGGCGGCCGTGCAATCTTGGACCGGATCGAGGGTGTTCTTGGGCTGGAAGACGGGAAGCTCGCGGCGAGCCGGCAGGTTCTCAGAGATTATGGGAACATGAGCGGCGTGACCGTGATCTTCGTGCTCGATGAGGTGCGTAAGCGCAGGGCGGCTCAGGGAGGGGGCGGGCCTGAGTGGGGTGTGATGATGGCGTTCGGACCAGGAGTGACGATCGAGACGATGGTGCTGCACGCGCTGCAAAGCAATGAAACCTGACTACTGTTTCATACGTCTAGCTTCGTCTGCACGTGGTGACTGAATGGATGTGATGTTCTTGTATTTCTCATATGCTTTATTTATGTTTCTGAATTTTTCTTTTGGCATGGTTCAAGTTAAGGGCGGGCTACCAGGGAGAAAACCGGAAGTATCTCCCAGCTGTTGTGGCCACAAAACTGTGGGTGTTCATGTGCAATAATTAAAGGATCCATGTGTAACAGGATCCAAAAACGTTACCAGCAAAATGATTGTTTCCTGAATTTCCAGAGCTCCCTTTCGATCGTGTAATAATGTTATGCTGCCGCATTAGCAATAATTAGTTGTTCATATGTACGCCCATGCACATCAATTCGCTGGTACATCGATCAATTCTAGACGATGGACGCTCTTCATCTTTCGCTTGTTTTGTTTAATTAATTACCATAAAGAAGGAGTGCAACCAAGCCACAGTGATATGTTTGTTGGCATAATGAAGTAACAAACAGCATCCCTTTTTTTCATCTCAAATATAGTTCATTCAACATATGTCCACATGATGAATAAAGAAAGTGTCCAATTCTTCAATTTGAAGAGCGGGACCCTTATATATATCTCCTTTCATAAGATATTCCCGGGCCTTGCTGATACATTGCACTAATGTTGTAATAACCAACCACCAAACGACATTCGAGGCTTTCCAAAATAGTATATAAAAATAATTTCCAAAATTTCACAGCCATGGAGGTCTAGGCTTCAATGACTTTGCACATTTTGTGAAGGATCAAAATACTCAAATGATCCTCAATTATATTTGTCCAGTAGTGCTATCTAATAAGAGCCATGAATTTTTGGAATGCACATATAATCCACAGACATTAAATGCACATGAAGTTCCAATCTCTAATTGCCACATAGTACTTTGCCTAGGTTCATCCTTGTCTGGCAATCTTGATGAGGCTTGACACAAAGGTAGCTTGTACTTTTCTACTATCGCAAATGTAATTAGTCCATAAGAATATTGACATAGTATTTTTCATGCTATTTCAACTAACGATATTTATAATAAAATATATCAGCAAAGCTATATATGAAATTAAAATATAATAATGTTAATTTTGTGTTGTCAACCTCTTTAAAGTATTAGATATTATAGTCAAAGGTAAAAAATAGACTTAAGGAAAACCTGGATGGTCTTATATTTTAGATTAGTGAAAGTGTGTATTAGGAATATTTAGTTGTAAATCGGCAGAACAAATTTAAGGCACGTTAGTGTATATTTATATCTTACTGTCTCAAGATTTATATCTTACTGTCTCAAGATTTAGTTGTATATTTATCTCTTAGTGAAAGTGTGTATTAGGAAGATTTAGTTGACTTTTGACTTGTCATTGATTTTTAAAATTGAGCAAGAGCTGAAGTGACGGTTATTAATTTATTCCTATTTATTAGGGCCGGCTCATACATGTAAAATCTGTAAATGGTCTCCAGGCCAGTACGCATAAAGTCAACTGTATTAGTATACCTCATAAGCTCAGAAATGCCAATGTTATATGCCTATATCATTTTGTTATGCATATTATTTAGACATGGATTGATCAAAGTCGCGTCATGAATAAAATCAAAGTACTAGTCGGCAATTAGATGATAAGTCGTCAGAGGTTATTTATGGATATACACGCCATTAAATCAGGTAGTAGTCATGATCTTTGAGATATCAGATATGCATACACTCAAAATAGCTAATCAAAGTACTAGTCGGCAATTAGATGATAAGTCGTCTGAGGTTATTTATGGACATAAACGCCATTAAATGAGGTAGTGGTCATGATCTTTGAGATATCAGATAATGCATAAACTCAAAATAATACTTGTTAACATTGTGCTTTAATTACTAGGTGACAAGTTACGATGGATGTTAAATAATGCCAAGTAGTGTCTTCGATCATAGGTTCGCAAAGTCACGTAATATTACTAATCATATAAAGATTCTTGGCTTCACCATGAAGGACAACAGCTTATATGGTTATCTTTTAGTTAAAGTTTTAGTGTTGATGAAACAGCATGAAATTCAAATTGAAAATTAACAACCATTTTTTAATTTCATATTTACTCTTGACTATATCTTAACATGACATACTCCATTTATTTTCATCAATTTATCACTCTGTGTGTCAGTTTCAGGAAAAAAAAACTAGTTGCTTCGTTTGTGTTTAATTGTGGCCCTTTTGTTGATCAAAGGCTAGCAAGCTATAATTTATTAATCAAAGGCTAGCAAGATATATAAATTATCGATCTCAACAAAGAAAAGCAACAGAAAAAACATGGACACACGACAAAACTAGAAGAGAAAAGATACATACTGAATAATTAAGCAAGGGTACGCAAAGCACATAAGAAACCATGCAAGATAAGTTTGATCCTTTCAAAGGTTGACAAATTATGCCAGAATTCAGGAGAGGGAATCACGCTATAAAAAATTAAGATAAAACGACCCCAGATGTGGGGTGGCTGGATGCTAACGCCTACGCTTCTACAGTAGCCTGCTGCAAAGCGTGACCGCTGACCCTCAACGACGGCAAACTGCATTTATGTTATGTTACTATTATACATTGACCGCGTCAGATACTCAGATCCCTTCGCCACCGCATCCGCAAATGGACCCGGTCTAGGGGAGCTCTGGCTCTCTGCTGCGTACCATATAAACCAACGACGCCCGTGCCTTTCATCACCAAGCCAACTGCGACAGAAGCATCGTCTCCGTGTCCGTGATCGCTGGTGGTAGCACTATCAAGTAGTAGCACAGAAGGCAGCAGCAACAGAAACAGCCATGGGAAGCGCTCCGGCCAACGTCCGTGAGTTCTGGCGAACGCAGCGCGCCGACGGCCCCGCGGCCGTGCTCGCCATCGGCACGTCCAACCCGACCAACTGCGTGCTCCAGGACGAGTTCCCGGACTTCTACTTCCGTGCCACCAAGAGCGAGCACCTCGTCGGCCTCAAGGAGAAGTTCAAGAGAATTTGTAAGCAAGCAACATGCTTTTATCATTTTTACTACCTCTGTGTTCGTGTTCTGTGGTCTCGTGGCAAAACCTAAACGTTGGACGCGTCGATCGATCACAGGCCAGAAACTGGGCGTGGAGAAGCGTTACCTGCACCACACGGAGGAGCTGCTTCGCGCGCACCCGGAGTTCCTCGACCACCACTCGCCGTCGCTGGACGCGCGGCTGGACATCGTCAAGACCGCCGTGCCGGAGCTCGCCGCGGAGGCCTCCAGGAAGGCGATCGCCGAGTGGGGCCGCCCGGCCACCGACATCACCCACCTCGTCGTCACCACCAACTCCGGCGCGCACATCCCGGGCGTCGACTTCCAGCTGGTCCCTCTCCTCGGCCTCCGCCCCACCGTGCGCCGCACCATGCTCTACCTCAACGGCTGCTTCGCCGGCGCCGCCGCGCTGCGCGTCGCCAAGGACCTCGCCGAGAACAACCGCGGCGCGCGCGTGCTCGTCGTCTGCGCCGAGCTCACCGTCCTCCTCTTCGCCAGGCCCGAGGAAGGGTGCTTCCAGACGCTCATCAACCAGGGCCTCTTCGGAGACGGCGCTGGAGCCGTCATCGTCGGCGCCGCCGCCGACGACGACCCCGCCATGGCCGCCGGCGAGCGGCCGCTGTTCGAGATCGTGTCCGCCGCGCAGGCCATCGTACCGGAGTCCGAGAGCTTCATTGAGATGCACCTCACGAGAGGCGGCTACGACGGCAACATCTCCGTCCGGGAGGTCCCCGTGCTCATCGGCGACAACATCGAGCGCTGCCTCATGGACGCGTTCGAGCCGCTCGGCGACATCGTCGGCGCCGGATGGAAATGGAACGACATGTTCTGGGACGTGCACCCCGGCTCGTCGGCGATCCTGGACAAGGTCGACGACGTGCTCCAGCTCAAGCCGGAGAAGCTGGCGGCGAGTCGACGCGTCCTGAGCGAGTACGGGAACATGTTCGGCGTCACGGTGATCTTCGTGCTCGACGAGCTACGGCGAAGGATGGAGAAGGGGGAGGAGGTGGGGGAGCCTGAGTGGGGGCTCATGGTGGCGTTCGGACCTGGGCTCACCGTTGAGACCATGGTGCTGCGCCGGTGCGTGGAACAGGGCACAGGTGGTGCCTCGGAAGAGGAGGAGAAACTGACTGGGGCCTGAGGGGGAGGATGCGTGGCTGCAACAAGTTCGTGTTGGATTTGGATCACGTTTCCATGCATGTTGGTATTGCTTGATCAACAATTTGGTTCGGCGGCTATGCCTGTAAAATATTGTGCAAAGACGACTTTGCTTTTTATTGACTGCTTGCTGTGTAATAAATTCTGAGTTGGATAACGTATTGCAATTGTTTTTTTTTGTTGACTTTGGTATTGTCTGTGCCCACCTACATTCACAAAGCAACAACTAAACTAGATGTACGTCCCAGGAGCTAGCAGGAGGCTCCGGCCGCCAGGTCGCCTAGAAAACTTTGCTAGCAGCATGGATCACTGCGCGAAGAAATGCCCAGCGGCAGATAGATAGACCAACGCTAGCCACCGAAACGAAAGGAGCGGCACGAGGGCGGCAGGCCGCAGGCGCGGGGGGGGGGGGGGGGCATGCCAAGAGACGTCGTCGTGGGCCGCTGGGCAGGGGCATGCGCGAGCGATCCGCGGTAGTGACTAGTGAGGTTGAAGATAAACATGATTGCTGAGTTGATGGGCTTGCTGGGCCTTTTCAGGCAGTGCGCTAATTGTTGTAGGTGGGGTTTTTAAGGTGTTGTGTGTAAAATTTACAAGACACATGAATTAGTTTTTTTTTGTTTTTTATAAACTTAATATCAAATTAAAAAATAGATCAGGTTCTTCCCTGTCGGTTGCAAGTTAGGACTTGTTTAGTTCAAAAAGTTGATGCTAAGTTGGTGAAAGTTGGTCATTGGATGCTAACCAGCCAGGTGATGACTGATGGGTGGATGCCCGCGGCGGACATGGTTGCGTTGGCGTTGGGATCGCTCCAAACGGTGGCTCGGACATGTTTAGCAAGCGCTGTTCGTGCGATGCACTATCTCTACTTCCCTTTCTTGGGAGCAATTGAAGCCTCCGTCTTGAACAGGGCATAGTGGGATCTGTCCTCCACAGTAGAGAGAGAGAGACATGCCAAATTCCACGGTTGTTATGATCCCATTTTAGATTACTACTGTAGCATATACTGATGATCGATGATTCAACGTATTATTGAAATGGACAGGCACACATCCCCCCATACTCTTGTTATTGTTGCTAAGCACGTTTATAAGCACCTTTTGCATGGTGGATTTGCTTTTAACACAGGATTTATGTGACTGTATACCCTACTGTACCGACCCCACTGTGGTCGCCTGAACACACACAGACACTCAGCGGGAAACTGGATTATTCCACCTCTTGTGCGTGCTGGAGGCCTGGAGATGGGTCACACACGTACATGATGACTTGATGACCACACAGATGAAAAAGCGGGCACATCTCACGGATGCCAGATTGCTTATGTGATTGTGTCCGATGAAAGCGCAGCAATTCGATCGATCAGCACTCAAAAGTCCCAATGGTGAACAAGCAGGCCTGTCGATTTTTCATATCACCATGCCGAGGGTTATATGCTCTTCAAGTTCACAACAAACAAACCATGCCGCATGCCTGTGCATCACAGGTTCAGCTGGCGTGGCCAATTAGCCATCCGCATCTGCTCAGCAGCTCAACTTGCGCTGGTCGCGGCCTGGACGGAATTCGGATCGGCAGGTCGATCGATCGCTGGACCATCCCCCTTGATAAGCGCATGTACAACTATTATATTTTGTTCGGTTTCCGAAGCTGCGTGCACATCCGTGCAGTCGTAGTTTTACCCGGCCCACTTGTCCCTCGGTGAGTGAATTGAGCGAAATACAGGCGTTGTAATTGTTTGTACCTCCGTGAGTGAATTACGTCACGTCCGGAACGGAGAATCCTAGGACGGATCGATGGCGACGCTCGACCGAACGATGGAGGTGACGGACCGTGACACCCGGCAGCAGGAAGCATTTTGTCCAAAGCGCAAGAGCCAACCTCGACCAGAGACACTCTGGTCTACCCGGGTCATGTCTTGTCGGGCCTGAGGAGCACTCCGTCTTTGCCTCCTTGGTGCCGAGGATCACTCCTCGCCGCCGGGCACCGGTGAGGAGCGCAGGGGTGGTGATCGTGCTCCGTGCGCCTCCGCAGATCATCTGCGCAAATTGGCATGCTAAATTTTTTATCATGTCAAACACAAGATATGCCTAGCAGCCAGCACCCATGGTAAGTCATTTACCTTCTAAGCAATCCTTTTGTTTATCTTTTTGTGAGAGATATAGTGTTACAAGAAAATATTGTTCCACTAACCTTTTAGATGAGCAATTTTTTATTTCAACTTGCAATATGATCAACTGGTTAAAAAAAAGTATTAGCACTTTTGGATTTGGCAATGTAAAAGATATGTTTAGGAATTGTTCATGGCCTCCCATTGGGTACTGTTGTAACAAAACCTGATCACAGCCAGTTGTCTCAACAAATTTTGTACAAAGCATATGGTTGTGGACACAACATGATCATATTTATCCGTACATGGCTATGTTTTTCAATTCCATTTGTTTGTACAACAACTAAATATAATTGATTTTATTAGCTTAATAATTTTTTAATGCCAATAGCTGAAGTTTGTATATTAACCTAACCAACTTGCTTGAGACTAGAACCTGAGCGATAGCTCAGTGGATGGGTTCGGTGGTTACGAACCCATCGGTCCTGGGTTCGAGTTTTGAGCGACCTAGGATTTCCTACCTTTGGGGTATTTCCCCAGTTGTATTTCTATAGGTTATGGAAAACGTGTGGCGGCACAATGGGACTACGACGTGCCCGTCGTCTATGAAGTTACGGCTTTGGTGATCTCCAGAAGGACACGAGATGTGTATAAGTTGTAGTTCTAGGGTGTGCGTGGGTGTGGTGTGAGTGTGTTGAATAGAGTTCAGATACTACAGCTTGTATACTTAGGAGTCCAGACTAAAAAAAACTTGCTTAAGACTGAAGGCTATATATATTTTATTGTTGAATAGCTAAAACACGAAACTATCAAGGTTTATACATTAGAGTTGGTGAGGTTGA
Organism: Digitaria exilis; assembly: GCA_015342445.1. Classification (NCBI taxonomy): domain Eukaryota; kingdom Viridiplantae; phylum Streptophyta; class Magnoliopsida; order Poales; family Poaceae; genus Digitaria; species Digitaria exilis. Next base: position 7,226 of record JACEFO010001827.1, on the reverse strand, counting down.
CACCATGCTCTCCGTGGCGGTTTAATTTCATGAAATATGCTTTTTTTAATTAAATGTCAGCTTATGTCAGTATTCAATTCCAGTATTATTATCTTGAATATGTTTTCATACGGAGCTGACAGGTGAGCTAGTATTTTTATTGTTTTCTTATTAATTAACATGAATATGTTTTTCTTATTAGGGTAATGGTCGTCGCCCCCGTCGTCCTGCCCGTCGTCCTGCTGCTGCCCACGTCCGAGTCTCCTACCCGCCCCATCCCCTCCCTACGTCTTCCGAGTCCTGCCCTCCCACGTCTTCACGGTCGCTTGTGTGGAGAAGAACAACAAGTACATCGTGCGGCCAGATCGACGAGTAGCTCAAGACTGAGCTATCAATAGCTGCTAGCTTGCTAGCCATGGGCGAGGTGGAGCGTCCGATTCGACATGGACGACGACGAGCGGGTCGTCGCCGATGGCGTCGACCGAGGCGGACGGGACGTAGGGGAGGCCGGCCGCGGACTGCTGCTTGCCATGGGCGTGAGACGGGGACGCGCGGAGCCGAGGCCGAGGCATCGGGCACTCGGCGTTGCCGCGTTGGTGTCCGCTGCCGGCAGCAGGTGCTCTTTCGTGAAGGCGTACGGACAAAACTGGACAAGGCCTATGGTTGCAGAAGTATAAGGCTGTACCATTTTGGCCTGTTCCCTTTTTGTTTTTTTTTCCGAGATCAGGGTGTGCTAAAATTTCAGATTACTCTGATCCCAAGATGAAATGCATATATAGTGCCAGTCATATTACGTGTCATGATCAGGCAGCGTACTGCATACATTTTCTAACTCACAACGTACTACGCTAGAGACCAATCTACGTGTACACCTAGCATATAGTGACGGAATTATATTTACCAAGAGCATTTAAATTATAGTGTAATAACGTATAATCATATGGCATTTACCAGTAGCAACACACATGCATGTTAGCTAGTATATACTATATGTAAACTTCCCAATGGTATATAATTCTTTTATTATCAAATATAAGTACCATTAGTTCTTCGTTAAATGTATTATTATAATATATCTATTTGGTGCCATAATTTATTTATGTTCTCCTCCGTAATTTTAGTCAAAACAAAATGCTTTGACTGTAAAAAAAGCTTAAAATGACTTATAGTTTGAAATGGAGAAAATAGTACTATCCTAATATGAACATGAAACACATCAAAACAAAGGAACTAATAAAATAAGCATAGGAAATTAATTTAACATTGCATCCACATATGGACTTATTACAAATTTAACACAAATAACAATACATTCTTACGGATGGTTTGTAGCTCGACCAACACAACACTTATTAGGTATTGGGTAGGTAATATTTTCGGTGACTGTACTCCGAGGGTCTATTCCTCACCTGAGTGATTTGAAGGTCTTTCTCAGTCGGTTTTTAGACCATTGGATTTTAAATCAGCGGCACAGATCTCCTCTTTCTCTACTCCCTCTTTCTCTTGCTTCCTTATCCTTTTTCTTCTTCTTCATCACCCACCTCCACTCCAATCCAATATCCTCTCCCTTCTTTATAAGAGGAGAAGGTAAGATGAAGAGAGAAAAAGAATCTAAGCCATCAATTTCTTAATCTAGTGGCCCAAAATCTGGCTGAGTAAACCCTTCAAATCACTTCACTTGCTGTTTGCGTTGCTAATTTCTGTCCAGGCTGTCGGGAGCATGCAGCACCATGGTCTCGATTGTGATTCCTGGCCCGAACGCCATCATCACTCCCCATTCCGGTAGTGCCTCCCTTCCTTCTTGACTGCCCGACGGCGGCGCAGCTCGTCGAGCACGAAGATCACCGTCGTGCCGCTCATGTTGCCAAACTCGCTCAGCACGTGCCGGCTCGCCGCCAGCTTCCCGTCGTCCAGCCCGAGCACTTCTTCGATGTGGTCCAGGATCGCACGGCCGCCAGGGTGGATGGCCCAGAAAAGGTCGTTCCATTTGGCCCTGACGCCAAGCGCATCGAACGCGTCGATGAGGCAGCGTTCAACGTTGCACCCCAGCAGCCTTGGCACCTTGTTGGAGATGTGGTATTCCATGCCACCTTTGTTGATCTCCATGGAGATGTCATCCTCGGTATCCGGTATCGTGGTCTGCGAGGCCAAGGCCATCTCGAACAGTGGGCGCTCCACGTTGCTGACGGGGTCGGCGCCGATGATGACTGCGCCGGAGCCATCGCCGAAGAGAGCCTGGCCAAGGATGTTGTCCGGGCAGCCTCCTTCCGGGCCGTAGAAGGCGATGAGAGAGATCTCGGAGCACGCCACGAGGACGCGCGCGCCGCGGTTGTTCTCGGCGAGCTCCTTGGCGAGCTGGAGCGACCTGCCGCCGCCGTAGCAGCCGTGGAGGTTGAGCATGGTGCGGGACACCGTGGGGCTGAGGCCCAGGAGCGACGCGAGGCGCCGGTCGCCGCTCGGGGCGCGTGCGCCGGAGTAAGTGCTGAAGATGAGGTGGGTTATTTCGGTGGCCGGGCGGCCCCAATCGGCGATGGCTTTGGCTGCAGCGGACGCAGCGAGCTCCGGGACGGCGGCGGAGGCGATGTCAACGCGGGCGTCGAGGGATGGTGACTTGCGATCGGTGAAGTCCGGGTGGGCGGCGAGGAGCTCCTCGTTGAGGTGCATGTACCGCTGCCTGATGCCAGACTTCTTGCCTGAAATAATGGTGGTACGTAGCTCCTCATTATGGCCTGAAAGAATCAGGGACTAAACAGAAGGAAAATCAAAAGCTCTATGGCATGGATAATGCTTACAGATCCTGGTGAGCTTGGCCTTGAGGTCGGTGAGGTGCTCGCTGTTGGTGACACGGAAGTAGTAGTCGGGGTAGTCATCCTGGGCCATGCACGTCGGCGGGTTCGCCGTGCCGATGCCGAGGACGGCGGCCGGCCCATCCGCGCGCTGTGCACGCCTGATCTCACCGACGGTCGCTGGAGCGCTGCCCATGGACGTTGATGACACTAGGTCGCTAGATCTCTCGCTCCTGGACTCTAGGTTGTGAAAGCACGTAAGATCTGTTATGACTATGGAAGTTTGTGTCTACGTGTTTTCTCAAGAAGCTGAAGATGCGTTCTATTTATACCTGTAGTGCGTGCTGTCTGACAGAGTCGTGCTGGCGGATGAGGACTCGGACCTGCCAACCATGCATAAGGAGTTTGACTATCGGAAACTCGTGTGCCTGAATCTTTGCGTGCCCGAGCATAAGTGCACGGCAATGAACACGGAAAACAGAGTCTTTGTTGTGTGCCGGATACCAAACACACGGCAAAGTTCACGTTTTGCCGTGTGTCTAACGACCAACACAAACAACTATTCAAAATAGGGAAGGATGGTCGGCTGATGACGATAACCTTTGTTGATTTTGTGCCTAGAGTGGGCACACGACAAAACCACTAAGTTTGCCGTGTGCCTTACGACCAACACATAGCAACGATTCATCCATAGGTAACGATCGTGCGGCAAGCACTGCCGTTAGCCCATTAGGATTTAGCACATCATACTCTCTTGTTTTTCAAAACTTATTGTAAGTATACAGGATTGTTTTAGCTTTTTCACTTGTCGATTTTGACAAAGTCTACCGAGAAATATTAAATAAATATCAAGATGTATGTCAAACTAGATCTTGTTTAGATATTTGTGTATTTTTATATAAATTCAGTAAAAACTATTGAAATTTGATCTTAGAACAAAACTAAAGAGACTTATTACAATTTTGGACAGAAAGAATATTACTAAGAGGATATTTGGGTAAAATTAATTATATTTTATCGTTTGGAGCCGAGATTTCACAGCAGGACCGCCTTGTTCTCATTCTGATATATCGAAAAATAGTGCAATTTTCTGATCTTCATAGTAGGCCACTTGGACTGATTTTTTTTCCATTTTGGTACTGTTTCCAAAAAATAAAATTGACGCTTGGACCTTTGGGCGACATAAACTCATCTTTGGACCCTATGGGTCAATGCTGAGGTAACACGGCTCGGCGTTGTGAGTCATGGTGCCGAACTACGACCTTCAGAGTCCAAAGATGAGTTTAAGTCGCCTAGGGGGTTTGAGTGTGTATATTTTGTGAAAAGGGAAAATTACAAAAAAAAAAAGGCACTTGGACGTAGACGAAGACATACTCCAACTAACTTTTTATGTTCGCACATTGTGCATACTCCAAGTATTAAAATATTGTTGTTGTTGTCTTTTTATCATGACCTTTGACTGCTCATCTTAGTCAAAAAATTATGTAGATATCATTAATTTTGTTTGTAACTTACGTTATTATCAACAATATTTTAAGCATGGCTTATCTTTTCGTATACATGCAATAACTTTTTCGATACGGAGGGAGTATATCTCAAAATGTTTGATCTGCGTGTTTATCCAGGCCGTGTTTTCAAAAAAAATCATACGCTTACGAGAGTCAAAACTCGGAAAGTCATATTTCCAATGCTCAAATAAACAAACATCCCCACTGGATTTTTCAGTCGCCGAATCAAGTGAATTATGATGGCTCAACATCCTCCATTCCTGCATAAGATGTTCAATAAATACTTTTAGGTCACTTGGTTAATTTATTTTCAATCTAACTTTTGAAAGGAATACTCTCTCCGTTCCAAATTATAATTTGTTTCACGTTTTTACCCTAATAAGTTTGGCCGCTCGTCTTATTCAAAACATTTATGCAAACATAGTTAGTTTTTTTTTGTATTTTTGAAGAACTTTTATTAATAAAGCAAGTCATAATAAAAAAAACATGATATTTTGCACATGTTTTTGAATAAGACGAGTGGGTCAAACTTACGGTGAAAAGGTCAAAAGATTTATAATTTGAAATGGATGGAGTATGAATTAGTTCCTTTGGATGTATTTCAGGTAAGATAGATTAGTTGCATCTGTTGCTATATATAGCTGGCATAGTGTTTTGGGTCCATGATTGATAACATTTTCCCAGCATATTACTTAGGGTTGAACCGCAACGCTCCCGACTTGGCTTATAATTTTGATTGATTTATTATAATTTAGTCACACATAAAATGATTTGATCTATAAAAAAGTTAGAACAACAAATAATTTGAAACAGATGGAGATAAACTATCATCGAAGCCGGGTCTATGTTGTGCTTATAAAACTTTTGCTTTTTTGCTGAAGTCTAAGTAAGCGTGTATATGGGTAACCGAAATAATCATTGCAGAGGTAATGTTGCTCTCCGTAAATATTAGATAGTATAATACGTTCACGGGCACGTGAAAAGTTATATTAAAAGTCATAATCAGTGGTTGAGATCATTCATCCTCATCTCAAAGGTTAATTCCCACACCCTCCCCATGATAATAGATCGGTGGGATTTGGACCTCTAAAACTCTATTTTTCCGTCCCTTCAAAATTTTCATCCTATGAAACAACCAAAATAGTTCTGAAACTCTTACCTCTCAACTCGTGCTCCCCTGTGCATCAATTATTATCCCGTAACCAAACACAACATAGTGTAGGGTTATTATTTGATGGATATTATATTCCAGTTCATCCATGGTTGATCATATTAACATTTTGCATATATTTCACAAAGATTGAAGATGGTACTGATTCACCATAAAACCAAAGCTTCATATAATTTTTTTTTATAGATATCACGTGGGTTCTAATGTCGTAGGGATACGAATGTCAATATCCAATGGTTTTTTAGTAAATGTAAGCAACTCACTTTGGTATCATCGAAGAAACGCGGGTCTTTTTTTTTACTGCTTCTACCGCCCGTGCAGGCGCGTCCACCGCCCCCCCCCCCCTCCTTTGTGTCAACTCCTTTGGATACATGGTTACGTTCACCTGTTCAAGCCATTCTCTCGAACAGGAAAGGTAGCAAGTGGCATCCGTGGTTATAAGATTAGTACGTCCGTGGTATATGATTAGTAGGCAGTTAGACACTAGACGAGCCGAACGCACGTCGCAGTCACGGAGAGTTACTTTCTGTTGGCATGTTACTTTCTATTGGCACATCTGGCCATAGTGTATATACTGTTATTAGCCGTTGTCGAGCTATAGTTGGGATATGTTCCGCTGCCAGCATCAAGCCATCAACACATGTCACAGTGGTGGTGGTTGTGGTGCAACCCTCGATTGTTTCCTGTCGGTGCAGTTAGGGATGGATCTAAAGCACCAGAACAAGCCATGTTGAAAAATAGAACCGCATCCCGCAATTGTGGCCGAATAATTTTGAAAAAAGGCCATGAAGGAGAACAACGTGACTATATTTAACTAGAAAAGTCTATAAAAAATACATCTCAAATATACCATGTTATTAATAAAAATACATCTCAAATATGATTAATTGGTAAGCAAAATAATTAGATAAGACACATGTCAAATATTATCAAGAATTGCCAAAGTAAAAAATATAAATAGTGTTAAAAGAAGCCACCATATTTATCGAGAGGGTTCATAAAAGCAGAAAAACTTAGATTGTTTTTATCTAGCGGTCTAGATAATCAAAAATACATATTCAATATAACTATAAATATACTAATCTATCTATCTATATTATTCTGAAGAGAAATGGAGCGCACGTTCGCCGAGAGGACCAAGAAATTCCCACGTTAATCAGAAAAAGAGAAGGATTTGGGCCATTGGTTATATGAAGATCTAACGTCTGACTAATTAACTCAAAGAGTCCATATGAAATCTAAGTACATATTTGGAAATAAAAAAATAAAAAGATATAATATAGGATTTGTCGACTTGAGCCCATATACGTACATGCAAAAGCTTTGAATGGCCCTAACCAATCGTTTGAATGCTGGAACTCTTATCGTCTTTGGTCTTTTAAAGACTTTAAGCTTAGATTGTATTTACTAACAGACATAGCTTCCTAGACCTGCTACACTCATGAGTCCATCTGAAATGACGACTATGTAAGTACATAAAATTTGGATTTATTATATAAAAAATAAATAATAATTCATTGGATTTTTGGTCCAATCGTTCATTGCGTCCCACATATACTACATGAGATGTGGGAAAAGTTGCGAAATTAGAATTAAATGACTAAAATGTATGTTTCGCTCCCAACCAACAACTAAAATTTAGATAGGTGGTAGCATAGTAAGAGCAACTCCAAGAGGACTAGCTAAACCTACATGGATAGATAAAAAAACAAAAGAGAAAAAAAAATCAGCATCCAACAGAGTAGCTATATATCGTCGTCATCTCGCTATCTCGATAGCAAT